>JAQPPZ010002642.1:985000-2235000 GCA_028583015.1 Wollemia nobilis
TTGAAATTTTGAATTTGAGAATTTGACAACCAGGTGAGTAGACCAGGGTTGTTACATGAACACCTATGAAATTACAAATAAGACTAAACTAATCTAAGAATAAATTAAGAGATATCTTAATAAAATACTACAAGAAATATGGTCTCAATGATAATGAACTATCCAATAAAAATGAGTGTTTGGTCTCTTCTTTATGTTAGTAGAACCAAATGTGCTTTTTGACATAAAAGAGAAGAATGACCCTATTTAGGTATGGGTAACTTTGAGGTATATCCATGGAAAAGTAAGTGTTAGTGAAGTTAACAAGATAGAGGTAAAGCTCTTCAATCTCAAGATTTCAAAATTTGATAATATTGAAGACTACATCTCTCTTCAAATCCTTAAAGGATGACCTAGCTATGACAAGAGGTAAGGTAAAGGGAATGAAGAATATGTAGATTATATTACCTTGAATATTAATCCAACTTTACATATATTTGGATTGTTTCTTAATGTGAATTTTATGACTATTAAGGATCCACCACCCATAAGTCTTGAAGGAGTCTTCAAAAACTTTTTTATCATACAATTGTTATGAATAATTGTGGATCTCTTTCTCATATATAGGCCCATCCAAAGGACTTTAAATCAATAGAACCTAAGGTTCAACTACACAAATAAAATTCAAAGTTTTCAAAGAATTCAAACTCATGTGAATACTATACAAGATAAGGATATTTTATCAAAAAATCCATAATAATATTGTAAAATATTGAAACTAAAGTCTTGAGATCAGGACACAAGTTTTATGATGATGAAGATGAATATATCGATTGTAAAGTAGAGGTCCACTATAGCATCCATTATGTAGGGATGTAATTTTTTCTAATATCTTCTCTTCCTAAGGTCCGAGGTGTAGACCAATTGGTTCATCCAAACCCCATAAGGGGGATAGAGGTCCAAGGTTCAAATCTCGGGCCTCACCGGACTGAACGCTTGTCCCTTTCCTAGTGCTTTCAGCGGCGTAAAAGTTTTAAAATGATTGTGGCATGGTGGTTATAGGGCTGGACTGCACGAAGATCTGTGTGGCAGCTTCTGGGGCAGACATTATAGAATATTGTGGCAGCCATAAAATCTAGACAGCCTACCCGGATTCGTGGTGGCTACTAATTCCACCATGTAAATTCAAAAAAAAAAAATTCTTCTCTCCTTAGCCCATAAACTCAAACTATGGGGATGTTGAAGTATTTATAATCATATATTATTAGGCCAAGGACTAGATTAGTAAATAGTGTCTATGCATGCTACTAATGTAGCCTATGGGCAAGTATTTATGTAATCCTATGGGTGTTCTTCATATAAGTGTTATATATTAATGCTTTGAATGATTATATTATGGAATTAACGTTATTTAATTACATGGGATGCCTATTTTAGGTATAACAAACCTTTAAACAAGCTTTTAACTACCTTGTCCTATACTACATGTATAATCCTTATGAGGGGTGGTTATACCACTTGACTTATCACATGGTCTATGATGTAATAATTCCTAACATACCCCCCTTATTACATCATAGTCAAAAGCTCTATTTTTCTTATGAGCATGGAATAAAGAATAGGGTTATTTTTGGTATTTGAGATAGAAAACCCCCCTTAATGTAGACTCGCTACTTTAGACACTTAGGAGTATCAATTTCAACCAATCATGCACACTAAATATATTTTTTACAAAATATGTATTCAATGCCTAATTATGTTTCTTCAATGTGGAGGATCTTCATCAAATATATTAGTTAATAAAATCAAATTTTCTCCTACCATGTATACTTGTTCCTAAATATTATCTTGATCAATGTATTCTATTGTGGTGAGATCAGTTACCTATTATATCTTCTTCTTTGTGATGGATTCATTTATTTGATTAGGTATTTGTTCATGATGTATGATGTACTCCTACTTACTTTTACCTTCATTGTGATGTGCTACCATGCATTCTATATTGATCATAGAATTGACTAATTTCCAATAATTTTTGTGTGTTATCATATCTCCTATTTGAACTAGTTTCCATTTTAATTTTTTATTCTCTTGATGATGTGATATCAAACATCTTTTGCTTCTTCTTTGCATTGTTCATTTGTAGAAGATGTTTTTTGTGGTAAGCAATGTATTCATGTTTTCTTTGGTGTGTAATTGGTGGTTCAATTTTTAATGTCTATTGCATTGATTCCTCATTCTCTTTGTTGTCTTCAAAAGAAATTACTAATGGTGAATAATCATATACTAAGTGTACATATTCACTCTTTGTTCCTTGGTTCTTGATGCTCCTGGCTGCATTATACCAAAAATAATTTAGATGATTTAAGTTCATCCAAATTTATCATCTTGTCATAAGTTTGGATTCATACCAAACATTATTTTGTTGTCTTAGCTCTACTTGTACAACAAACACATGTTATTCTATATTTTATTTATTATTTTCTTCTTATTTTAACTTGATTCTCTTCAGCTACATTACTTTAATGTGTCTTTTCTCCAAATTTTATTTTATTGTTTTGAATATGACCTTTTTTTATGTTGGTTTGTTTCTTGTGAAGGTGATCCATTTTTAATGGAATATGCAAACATTCCTTCACAACATTTCTATTTCTACCATAATATTCACACGTATTTTGTGTGTGGAAAGTACTTCTTTGAGAATTATTTCTCTAATATATTTTAAAATTATTTCTTTTTTGGAATCATTATGGAGGTTGCATGCCTCTTCTAAATTGTTTCTTCCTTCTTTGACTTGTAAGTAGTAACTATTCTTCTTTTGTTGTATGTGAGGTGTCTACTTTCTGAAGTAGAGTCATCGGGTTATCAAAGCTTGGTGTTTTCTTAGTAAAATTTAGTGTAGTCATAAAACCTTGTACTTTTATGAATATATCTCAAAATAATTTGAACTAAAATTTCATCTACTACCTGAGTTTTGAATGCTTGTAATGATATTCATAACTCTGCTATTCTCCTCATGAATTATTCTAGTTTTTCTATGCTCATCTTCAAATAATGGAGTTGTCTTTGGAGGAATAGAATCTAATTTTTATTCTTAACTTATAATTCTATTTTCAACTTCTACCATGAATATTTGTCTATGGTCATATCCCTAATGTATGCCTGGACCTCATCTGCTACTCCAAACATAATGATACTCTTGCCTTTATGTCTACCTTATCAAACTTTGTTTGATCTTCTCCTTCTATAATAGTATGAATAATTATTCCATGCTCTACTTGTTATAATTACTCAAACTCAAGTTGTATTATGATTTTCGTCTTTTGATAGCATAGTTATTTTCCTCAAAATTTGGGAATCTGGAAACAAAAACTTTGATTGCTCTACTAGCCATGATAAACTTTTACAAAATTTAAAGATTCTTCTTCTATTAATTCTACCTCAAACAATTCTTACCAAAAATTATATATATATGTGTGTGTGTGTGTGCACACTTATACTCAGGTTTCAATTGATGCTTCAAAAATGCCAAAAAAAATATTTGTTGGAAAATTTTATTATATAGAGGGAATTTCCTTCCTCTAGGGAATATTCTAGTGATTTTCTTTTGTATAAAAAATATAGAACTTTCCTTTTATCCTATAGTTTAATAAAGGAAAATATATAATTTTACTTTTTTTAATGCTTTTATTCACCACCAATATGGGACATCTATTTACACCTTTTAAACTAGTTAAATTCATGTTTACATGCAAATTGCACTCTTTGCTTGAGTAAATTTTTTCAGGCATTCAATATCAAGTCTAATGAGGAGGCTCATTTTGCTAAGAATTGCTCTTGTATTTATCACTCTCTTTTCTTTAAAAATATTATTCCTTTTGTTAATTGTTTCATCTACCTCAAATATGGTTGCATCTTTGCTTGAATTTTTTATGTTGATTTTACCTGGACAAATGTTAATCTTTCTACTCCTTGGTGATGATTTGTAGGTTTATTAAGGGTGTCTTCTCTTATATCCTTTAACAACTAATGTAGTCATATCCTTTTTATTTAATGCAAATGTTTTCCTTTATTTATTAACATACCATTTTTCATGTGTTGTCTCTTATTTTGTTGTATGTTATGCAATCAATGTTGTCTCTTAGTTTTACTACTCTTCACGTCCTCATAGAGGCAACATTGGATCACCAATTTATTTTTTGTCTTACTAATTTGCCACCAAGGTTATGGATAATTTTTGCACTTTGCACTTCATTGGGTGGATCACATTGGCCCTATGAGATTTTTGAACCATCATAGCAAGTTTGAGAGCGTATGCATCAACCATCTTCTCCTTGTTCTCCTATGATGTTATTTACCTTGGGTGTCTTTCTACCTTAATATTAAGCTTGAGTTAGTACCTTTTGATTCTTGAAAATAAATCATATTTGTCAAGCAAATGAATTTTGCTTCTTTTCGAGTAAATTAATTTTACTTCTTGTCGAGGAAACAAATTGTACTTCACCTAAATGGGTCCTTTGCTAAGTATATATAATTTTGTCCCAAAATGACCTTTTGGTTTGTTGGAACATAAGTTTCTACTTGAAATGTCTTTACTAACTTTATACCCATGAGTTACTTGCTTTTGCAATTCAAAATATGGATGTTTTAGTCATCTTGGACTTTCCTTTCTAAAGTCTTATCTTTTTCTTGTTTGATGCCAACTATTTTACTAAACTTATATGTTATCCTTTTCAAGCAAGTTTTTTGTTTGATTTTAACCAATTAGTCATTCTCATTGGAACATTCACAATGTTGCTTATGTGATGCTCTATTTTTGTTTAGAGTTATTTTGTCCAATATCTTTGGACTTGAACACCTTTTACTAAAGTGCCTTTTAATTGCACTTTGTTTTGATTTATCTCTTGAAAGAGATTTTTTTTGCAATGCTTTTTTTTCTTTAAATTTTTTTTATAATATTTTTTTTAGATTTCAATAACTTCCTTTTCTTATAGTCCTTTGTGGAGATTTCAATAGCTTCCTTTTCTTACCTTTTTGAAAATGGTAATTCTTTTCTTTCTTGATAAGTTTGGTCTGGTTGTTTCAGGATTTATGACCTTTCAGTCTTCAAAGAGGTTTTCAAACCCTCTTGAAAGCTTTTACCTTTTATAGGGTTTTTTCACCTTGAAACTTCTTAAATGTACTATGGGATTTTCCTTAATGGAGGTAATTTATATAGGGTAATTTTTATCCTTAAAACTTCTTTTCTCAAACTTAAAACTTTTCTCAAATAGAGTGTAACTTTTGATTTCTCTATGTTGAATCTAGAGGAGGAACTTTGATACCACATGTTGGATCTTTATGCTTTGAATGATTATATTATGGAAATGAAGGGTATTTAAGTACATAGGATGCTTATTTCAAGCATAACAAGCCTTCAAAAAAACTTGCAACTACCTTGTCATATACTACATGCATAAGCCTTGTGAGGGGTGGTTATACCACTTGACTTCTCACATGGTCTATGATGTAATAACTTCTAAAAATAAGTCTATGGTCATAATTTGTGTAAAACCTTTTAGTATCATTTATATAAGCCAATGGGAAATTATAATGTATTCAGCCTTAGGGATTTGGTTATTCTAACATTATATTTATAATCACTAGAGATCTTGTTAGATTAAATTCCCTATAGTTGTACCTAAGTTCTTGACTATAATAATATGATAAGACATATCCTAAGTCAATATAGGTGCTAGGGAGGACTTGGTTGGAGGTTAAACAAAAAAAGCCCCTCCCCTAAGGTGATGATCCACCCTAGGAACTACATCACCAAGATCTAGATAGATCTAGCTTAAGTATCAAAATAAAGAAGGCTCTGAGACATTCAAGTAGCTAGAGTAAAGGCTCAGATAGAGAGGGGTTTTGAGAGGTTTTTTAAGTGAAAGACCGCTTATTATATAATTTCTCAACCGGCACATTAGGGGATAGAAACCGCCCATCCCAAGAGATATAAAACTATTACTTATTAGTGTGACTCGTGTATTAGGTGAAGACTTCTTAAGTTAAAGGTCTACATGTTAATATTATAATTTTATTCATATCTAAGGCCAATATTGTACAATATTTTGGATAGGCGTAAGGGAATTTTATTGTACAACTTATTAATTATCTATAATATTTTATGATGTAAGCCCTATGGGCCACAATTGACCTTGTTATGGTTGAATCCTCTTTAAAAATTGTAATTAATCTAAAGCCCTCTCATTATATCAACTTAAGTTAAATTTTATTATGTACTTGAGGCTTTGGTATTGGTATAAATACCCCCTCACACTTCTCATTTGATTATCAGAGTGTTTTGTAATACTATATATAGATATTGTGATTATGTATGGATCCTATGGGTGTCCACCATCTCTTTTTTGTTCTTCTTTATGTTGTATGTATAATATTTGAGTGGATGGATTGCTTCTATCCATTTCTAAAACATATTATGAATTCTAACTTGGTATTAGGGTGGGTATGGAGTTGCCTCACTTTATCATTAGAAGTATCATTTGGTGCCTTTAATTATTCTTTCAAACCAAAGGATGATTCTCTCCTTAAAACCTCATTCATTATTTTTTGCATAAGAGGTAAAAAGGAGTGTTTACATAATTTTTTATCTTCTTATCCAAGATTTTTTAAGGTTCTCCATTTTATTTTCATAAAACCTCTATAGAATATAAGAGCTAAAATATTGGCTACTTAAAGGAATTTGAGTTTTTGGTTCAAAAGGCTCCCACCATACCTTGTTTTTCACATGTAAAATTCAATATTTAAGCATAGTCCCTTTGCATCTCTTGGCTTTCAATTTATGGCCTTAAGGAAGGAAACGTGTGCCATTATTTTCTATGTAGAAAGGAAGCACTTTGTCCTATTGCATAAGATAGCCATTGTAAGTAGATTGGTGTGTCCAAGGGTGCTTCTACCCAAAAGTATCAAGTTTGGATTGCTAAAAAGGGATTTTTTAGTTATAGTGGCTACATGTTTTTGAGTGCACTCAAAATACTACTAATATGTCTATAAATACTTATCCCTATCCAAATATGGCTATGGCATGGTGGTATGAAAGTTACATTATGTAGGCTAGGGCATATGATTGACTCATGCCCCTTCTCTCTTTTACATGGCATGGGATTATGATTATCTCCATTAAGGGATCTATCTATTTGATTATCATTATATGGATTACCTTAATCAAATAGAAGGGATACCTTTGGAAGCAAAGAATATGGGTTTGATCTGCATGCTATTAATTTCCATAATTAAAATGGAAAGAATGGTAGGTTATAGGATGCACCATGATTTTTCTCCTAACACATGGCATGGACGAAGTGCCTAGTGCATTGCACTTAACACTTGGGGGACTAAAGTTTAATCCCCTCTAAGCCAGTTTAGATGTTATAAAATCTTTAGTAGACTTATGGATGATGTGGTGGACAACATGGACTCCTTTTGTGTTATTCCAAACCACTTTTTTACTATATATCTGCTTGATAAATCAAATAGAGGCAAGTGTTAATGAATAGGAAAATTAGAGGAGTAGAAATGGAAAAATATGATTAAAGTGTAGCAGCAATCAAAATTTTCCAACTTGTGGATTGGGATTGGCTTTTACAACCCTAAGGTTTGAGAATTTATTTTTTAATATTTTAGGGTCCATTAGGGAAAAACTTTCAAAGACCATAACATTTGCATACGAAAGAATTTTGGGCCCATTTTTTTCACATCGTATAATTTTTTGATCTCTACACATTGGTGGTATTAGTTCATAGATCTATTATAGTATTAGGGGTTATATTGTGTAATATGGATTAGACGATTAGACTATTACACTAGACGATTAGACTATTACAAAGCAAGAACCTATGGTGCATCTTTTAAGAGGATAAAGTAATTCTTAATAAATAATCTTACCATTAAAGAGAAGAAGAGATTTGATCTATTTTCCTTGCTAGTTGAACTAGAGTTATTTTTCCACATCAAAGAGGAGAGTGACCTTATCAATGTATGGTCAAAATTGCATGAGCTTTTTGGGAAATTTAATACGACTAGAGTAATTCTCTTGGAATTGGAGCTTTACTCTCTTAAACCAGTATAGTTTGATGTTGTTGAGGACTATATTATGAGATTATAGACTTTGAGGGTATATATTGCATCTTTTGGAGGTAAAGTGATACAAAATGCATCATTATTGTACTTGATAGTTTATCCTCCTATTTTCAAATGTTGAACCTAATGATTCATATGATTCATATGTTCTTAGAATCTCATAATATTCTTACTCTTGATCATATTTTTTTTCTACTGGTTCATTTTTAGTTGGTAATGCAAAATTTTGGTAAAAATTCACAAATACAATATTATGCAAAGGAATTCAAACTAAATTATGATAAGACCTAGGTGCTCAAGGGCCATGTTAATTCTTCAAAGAATTAAAAGACCAATTGTAAATACTATAAAAAGGAGGGATATCCAACAAAGAATTGCTTACTAAAACTACACAGGATTGAAGTTGAGTTCCTCAAGATCGATATATATCTTCTAGATGATAAGGAAGATTTTGAAGGATCTACCTCAACTGTAGAGGACCATTAGAGAATTCATTATGGGGGCAAGATATTTTTTTCACTAATGTCTTCTCTCCTTGGCCCCTCAATTCAAGTTATTAGGGGTGTTGACAATGTAATTTGATTCATGGCCAAGGATGATATTGTGTGATGTTTTGGATAGGACTAAGGGCATTTCATTATACAATATATTAGTTATCTATATTAGGCTATTATGTAATACCTACAATCCAAGGTTAACCTTGTTATAGTTAAACCCTCTTTATAACTTGTAATTAACCTTGTTATAGTTAAACCCTCTTTATAATTTTTAATTAACCTAAATCCCCATTGTTATGCCATATTAGGTTAAAATTTAGTATGTAATCGAGGTTTTGATATTCTATAAATACCCCCTCTCACTCCTCATTTGATTATCAGAGTGTTGTGTAGTATTATCTATATATATAATGATTATTTATGGTATCTATAGGTTTCAATCATATCTCTCTCCTTTTCTTCCTTATGTTTTCTGTATAAGATTTAAGTGGATGGATTGCTTTTGTTCATTTTTGAAAAATTTTGGTTTTCCAACACTACAAGGCTCAAATCTAGAATTTTGGTATGGATGTTTAGAAAATTTATGGAATGTGGCATACAACTTGTTTTTTTTTATATACATTTATGGGCTCAAATAAATAAGTGAGACCATTTTGTTTTTACTATTTTAAAAATTATATATCATATGAATTATATGTATGTTTTAGCTTCATAATTTTAATCGAATGGTATTCCTACTTTTAATTAGTTCCTAAAAGAGCTACGAATAAAATAATAAATAAATTAACTCATAGTTACTTGGAGAAAGGTGCTAATATTGGCTACCAAGTTGAATTCCCCATACCTATCTTAATATGTATCCTATGTGCCAAAGCTTCATCCTACAAACTAAAATCACCTCCTACTTACCCACTTTAAATTATGCTCAATACAATCAATTTTCACATGATTTTTAAACTATCCCCTATTCCTAAATTATTATGCTCATTAAAAGGTATATATATTATTTAAGATTTTGATTCAATTTGAATATCAATGTCCTCTGGTCAACTAACAACATCATGGGATCTATTTGGATAATATATTAACAACAATATTATTTTACTAGGCTAGTATGTTGTCAATGCAATGACACCTAGATGCTTCCATTGTTGTTATATCCAACATACCCTTGCTTGTCAATTGGTGAATGTTTTAAACCCTACTAATTTTCTATTTTAAAGAGTTAAACAAGATTGTAAAAAATTTGAACTACTAGCATATCTTGAAAATGCTTGATCCAAATCATAAGTTATTCATACTTTGGATCTTTGCTTACCATGTCACCATTGAGAGGACAATCCCACCTTATCATGGCAACTTTTAGAACTCAATTTTTCAGTTATTTGTATTATGATATGGTAGATATTTAAATACATAGATTTGGCAACTACCTATATCCTATAGTATATGCATATACCTTGTGATAGGTGGTTATACCATATGCCACTCCACATGTACTATGATTTAAAAACTCCTAACATACCCCCCTTTTTACATAAGAGTCATAACTCTATCTAAGATTTTGACTTGATGAAATATTCTAGGGTGATTATGGAATTTGAGAGAGAATTTCCCCCTTAATGTAGACTTTCTACTATGATACTTAGGAGTGTCGGGTTCCCTCAATAATGCACTCCAAAATCATATTTATTACAAATACTCAAGTAATTATAAAATTTAATACATGAATTATGTGCTTTCTTAAATGTCTTTATGTGAAGGATGTGCTATAAAATATCTTGTATTGTCCATTGACTTGATTGGTTGTCAAATTTTTTATGTCCTTCTATTGACTTTGTTGTTTATAGGGACTAGGTTGTTCTATAGATCTTAGTTGTAGTAGAAATTTAATCACTTTTTTTCTTTCGAGATTTGCTTTCTTAAAGCATTTCAAGGATTTTATTCCTTGAGTAATTTTTGCTCTTAATTTCTTCTTATCCATATTCTTGGATGATATCTTTGACAATCTGTAGATACCAAAATAGCACCAATCTGATTATGTGACTACAAGCACTGACTAAATTGGCATACATACCCCCTAGGGCAGCCTCCAGAGGTTAAACAGTGGTCCTAACCACTCCTAAATTAGTTTTGGAAGGTTAGAGGTCAATTTGGCACCTTCTAAGCACTTTGCTCCCTATTCATCCCATCCTGGGATGATTAGAATCCTATTCGCCCCACCCCGATATGATTAGCAGCAATCACTCCAGGGTGGGACGATTAGCAGGTTTGACTGGCAAAAAGTCAAGCCTTGACAAATGGTAGCCCAGATCCACCACCCAACTTCACCTTCAAGGCATGCAATTGTGAGTAACGGTTTCAAATCAGAGAGAGGGACTTCATTCAATCATGCCCTGATCATGGAGGTCCTAAATCAGGGAGGAATCTCCTCTTCCCCAAAAGGGCATGGTGAGCCAAGTGGCACCCTTGCATGTGCATTCAAAGGAGACCCCTAGGTCTATAAAAATTTGAGCATCCTCACCCCAAAAAAGGAGTATATCTAGAGCATTTGGAGCAACGGAGTGCTGCCAAATTATATCCCGATTCCCCTTTGTGCTTCCTACATCCCTAATATCTCTTTTGGAAGAGAGGTTATCGGGTGGACACTAGGAACGCAATCTAGATCCAAAACCTGAGCAATTGGCCACAATCCCACACCAAATTCATTGAAACAACCCCCTATGAGGTTTTTGACCCATACCACTTGGATTGGTGCCATAACTAAGCCCCAAACGGTGGGCGTCCTGCCCTCGGGTGCCCCCCGCACTACTGCAGTCCTAATCGTCCCACCCCAGAGCGATTAGAAATATGTGAAGGATTTCTCTACTATTATTTTTTCATTCTATCATATTTCATGTACTTATGCTTCTGTTCAAGTTTCATGGTATTCTGACTTGATTTGAACTTGTTTTTATCATTTTATGCGTTTACTAACCTACAGGGAGTGCTTTCGGGTATAGGACAATCTGGGAAGAATCTGGAAAATCTGACCTTTTGGGTCATCTCAAAATTCCCCTTTTAGTCTAATCCCAAGTTTGCAAGAGTTTTTGAGTCCTATGGGTAGGACATTTGCACGGTCTCTCTTGCACATTTTGTGATAGTCCTAATCGTCCCACCTTGGAGCGATTAGAAATTTGTGCATGATTTCCTAATTGTTCTTTTTGCAATGTGTCCTTGATGATGTCTCCATACCTATATCAAATTTTAGGTTCATTATGACATATTTTGACTATTGTTTCATTCTTTTTTACATTAACTAGCCGGAGGCTTTGGGGATTGTGTGTTTTCCTACATCTGCATATGCTATTAACTATTTGCTATTTTTCTGTGAGTAGGATCTCACTGCCAGGAACACCAAATGGGTATCAAGGAATCATGAACACATAGATGCAAGCGGTGGTGATGTTTGGCCCACCCATTTAAAATGTGGGCATGCGGAAGACATTGGAAGTGTACCATCCATTGATGTAACGAACTGTATCAAACGGTCTGATCCCTAGAGGGGGGAGACGTATTGTAACAAGATTAAAAGCAACATTAATAAAAGAGGCCCTACTTTTTTTTTCTTACATCTCATTTCTTTTTGCGTCATTTCCTTCATGCACTTGTTCATTGCATTCGTAGGACTTAGCATCTGCACCATATATCAATTTCGTTTGCATCACATCTGGTATGTTGTCACTCTGCATTCGGCTTTCACAATATATTGGATTGATCTATTTTTTGGAGTGGTGTTTTCTTAGTGGTTTTCAACTATAATTTTCTTCTAGCTAAAGTGTCTAATTTTCTATAGTCTTTACCTCTTTGTAGCTTTGCTTGCTATCTTGAATCTTCTAGAATATCTACAATATTTTATTTTGCTTGTTCTTTTTCTTTGATATAAACTTTCTTGTTTAATTTTATATTATAATTTTCTTGTGATTTCTTATGTTTTTGCCAAGCATTTTCTATGTTGTTATATTTCCATTTCATATTTCTATCATCAATCGATATAGAGAGATCAATTACTTTTTGATTCAAAGTTTGATCATTCATCTTATTCTTATAATATGGAGTCATAAGCTAATGAATATTTATTATATAATTGGAATAATTTGGATGATCCCAATTATCCTGACCTATAATATATTTGGTTGTTTCTACATCATACCAAACTTGATCTGAATATTTTAGATGTGTTTGTGCAAGAAACACATATTCTTATTCTTCTTCTTGATTTTTCTTCTTCTTTAACTTGATTTTTCTTGGCTACATTATTTTTATGTGCCTTTCTCCAAATCTGATTTTTCTTGTTTGAAGATGACAGGTTTTATTTTTGGTCCATATATCATAAAGGATATCCATTTTTAATGGATTATGCCAACATTCCTTCATGGTGTGGATGTTTCTACCATAAATTTTATATATTTTTTGTGTCAAAATATTTCTTTGAGAATCATTTCTCTAATTCTAAAATCCTTAAGAGTTTTTTCTCTTTTGAAAGTGTTATGGAGATCTCATGTCTCTTATAAATGGTTACTTACATTTTTTATTTGTAAGAAGTAATTATTTTTCTTCATCTACTATATATGAGGCATTTATGTTTTGAAGAAGGTTCTCTAGTTTTTAAAATATTGGTGCTTGTTCAATGATATTTAATGTTGTCACAAAAACATTGTATTTGATGGGAAAGATCTCAAATTAATTAGAACTAATATTTCATAAGATACCTGGTTTCTTAATACTTGTAATGGTGTTCTGTTGGTCACGAATCTGCCACAGGAAAGGATTTTCTATGAAATGCGCCCTAGACCCGACCAACATTGAAAGGCTGGGAGAAAGAAATGTCTCCCAGACCAATCTCCAGAGAGGGCTGGTTCCCTTACTAAATCTAAGCTTGATGAAGACTAAAGTTACTGGAAAGGAATTGGAAATATGCAGAAAGAAATGGGAAATTACGAAAAGAGATGGGAAATATGGCCACAAGCCAAATTTATATGATCGGGGAAAGAAACTCAGCAAGAATTTAACCTCAAGCGCATAAACAACATATAATAATAGAATGCAACATAATCCACTTACGACCTTGTGCAGACAACCTCCAGGATGGCATTCCAGAACTCACTTCCTCATTAGCAATATTCAAACTCAGATGCAGAATTTAAATCTAACAATAGATTAGAAAGACGAGCATAAATGAGAAATGCATGGAATAGAAGGAAATCATTAGAAAGACGCTTGCAAAATCAGAGGCCAAATATCTTTCATTCATGCAAAGAACTTGAAAATTTTTCATGCAACATGTCTCTCAAACTCCCCATCCTTGTTCTTGAGATATACATTGATATTTATAGAGGTCTTGCCTCTTTACAACATTTAAAATATGAAATGAACCTCCTTGAGATCCACAAAATGTGCAACAGAAATAAGGAAATGATCCCCTTAAACCAGCCTCGGAGAAACCAAAAATTAAATGAAATAAGGAACCGGTCATCTTCATTAAATGGTCATTCTCGAAACATGCTTGAACCGTTAGAAAAATCATGAACAGAAGCTTTGAATAATGGGCGTCTTCAATTCTGGTGGCTTGGACACGTTCTTCTACCTTGTATACATTGGAAAGTAGCAAAACATTTAATTCTGGAGTGCTTTTAATCCTTGAAAATCGCAATGCTTCATCGGGCCGTTTGAACTGCTTTCTGGCGCGAAACTGTAACGAGTCGCGAAAACGCGACATGTCACAAAATCGTGACATTTTTTTGCTCCATACATTTTGTCACTTTGGAACCGTGAAAACCAACCATGTCACGAAATCATGACGTATTTGGCTCCTTTGGTTTCCTTCGCCACCTTAGCTCGCGAAAACGCGACGCGTCACGAAATCGCGACGTTCCATACTATTCTGCTCTTTCTCCACTCTGTTTCCGTGAAACTATGACCTGTCGCAAAATCGCGACGTTCTTTCCCAATTTTGTCTCTTCGCTGCTTCGAACCACAAAAACGTGACAAGGCACGATTTCGCTACACCTTTCTCTCTTTTGGCTTTGTCTTCCTAGTACGTCGCGAAAATGCAACACTCTTCACCATGTCACGAAAACTTCACCATGTCGCAAAATCATGACTTCTTCTACCTTCTGTGCCCTTCTCTTCTGTATACCCATGAAACTCAACATGTTGCGATTTTGTGACAGTTCTCTTGCCTTGTACGGTCCACTCTCAACTTCTCAAAACATGACACTCTTGCTTCAAGTGGTTCTTTAATCTCCAGCATGTCACGAAATCGCGACAAGTTCTATCTCCTTGGGCTTTACTGCTTTTTGACCATGAAAATCCATCATGTCGCGAAATCGTGACATTCCGTACAATCTGGCTGCCTCCTTGCTTCCTCCTCGCGAAAATGCGACATGTCACGAAATCGCGACAATTCTCTGCACTTGGTCCTTCCGCCCCAATATGTCACGAAATCACGATGTTTCATTGTTGCTGGACTTCACCTCCACAAATGTCGCGAAATCGTGATGCCTTTCATGCCTTATGCTTTTTGTTTCAACTTTGCCGCGACCACGCAACACGTCGTGATTTCGTGACGTCTTTCACCTTTTGTGCCTTGTTCATTGTTCTATCGTGAAATCGCTACGAGATTCATTGTCATCATCCTTTGCTTAGTTATGTCACGATTTCGTGACCTTTTCTCTTACTCTGCTCCATGGCCATTGTAAGTCGTGAAAACATGACATGTCGCGATTTCACGACAATTTTACTGCGCTACCTCCATTGACCATTTTGACCATGATTTTGGAACACGTCGCGAAATCGTGACAACTTTGCTGCTTAGCCCTTTTCTGCCTTTGGCACCGTGAAACTATGACAGGTCATGATTTCGTGACACCTTTGCTTTTGACTTCTCTCTCCTCAATAGACCCGTGATAACGTGACATGTCGCGATATCGCGATGATTTTGAAACTGTGCTCTCCATGCTGCTTTTTGTCGCGATATCGCGACAGTCTTCGGACTTAGCTTTTTTTTGCATCAAAACCTGTAAAGGAGTGAGAACTTCAACATCTTATGCATGAATAATCAACAATCAAAATAATGTGGCAAAAATGCCAACATTCTTGGTGGCTCGTGGGGTATACAGTTCTGCTGTATGCACGAATCCCAGGCCTGAATCCATTGGGCAACAGAGTCAAGAAAACTGAGAACAGAAAGCTGGCTGATGGGGTACATCTCAGATGACTATTGCAACAACTCTTGCTGACTTACTGAAAACTCAAAGGAATCTATATTTGGCTTAGCTTACTAGGTGCTGTAAAAGAATCTCCATGAAAGCACCAGGGGTTGCAAAAATGGAAATGAATGAAATAAGTGGAGTGAGGACTATGGAATGGAAATGGTAAATGATGGAAAATGGTGGAGTGGAGGGAGTGATGCGATAGATACAAGAATGAAGAGTGCTTCTGTGCTACCACTGCTATGAAATGGAAATGGAAGTGAATGGAATGGAAGGTGGGAATGGAAGGAGTGAAGTGGTAGATAGAATTGATAAATGCTAAAACGACAATGAATTTAGAAGAAAGTGGAAATGAAGAAGCGGGAATATTAGAAAGGGAAAAGAAACAACAGAAGTGGCTTAATTACTTGACGGTAGAAGAAGGAATGAGCGAAGAAGGGAATGAAAAGAAAGGAGGGGGAAGGAAGAAATTGAGAGGAAGCCACTATCTTTTGGGAAGGAAGAAGAAAAAAGAAAGAAATACGTACCTACGGGCTCACATGCAAAAAGAGCCGAAGTTGACAGAGGAAATGCACATTTTTTTCTTTTTTTTTTCTCTTTTTTTTTTTTTTTTTTTTTTTTTTTTTTTTTGTATGTACAAGGTAACTCCCGAATTAGTTGTGAACTCTCGGGAAAGACACGAACCCAAACACGGTCTTATCTCCTAGATCCCAGACCTTTGACAGACACTCGATAGACTCCTGGTTGATGATCAGCTCAGAGTCACCAAAGATTTGAAACTGCTGCACTCCAAGTGTCCCAGCCATCTTGAGACCTAGGCATGATCATTCAGTCCCAATGTTAGCGCCATTTATGTATTGTGCTCCATCAAAATAGAGCTGATCAGGAGGCAACTTGACTTCAACCTCTTCAGGCTGCTTTGTAATGGAGTAACATCCAATCTCAGTTTTGATCATGGCATTAAAATTGAGCATTGAAAACTCATCCTCCAAATCAGGATCCTCCAACTCTTCAGTTATCATATGAATAGCATGTTTGGACTTTTCTTCTTCTTCTATCTTCTCAATATGAAAAGTAGAAGGCTTCGATTATAGATCCGGACTCGTCTTCCTTTGAAAGGAATCTCCAAGTGAGAATAATCCAGAGCAAGGTAGCCTCCCAACTTTGTAGTAAATTCTCTTGATAAGCACATACTGAAATACGGTTCTAGATCGACCACAACTATCTCTTGAATGACTGTAATCTGAGGCATAGTGTGTAAAACAATTGGGACATCCTTGATTACACCCACTATTTTCACTGGAGTCCCATCCAACTACAAGACGCCAGGGCTGCTTCTTGTATATTCCATTCTCATCGCTTCACAAACTGCCTTTGGCATGACAGTTGTAGCAGCACCAGAATCAATCAGGCAATTATGTACAATCCAACCCTCCATCCTGAGTGATAGATAAAATGGGGGTGGTCTATTCCTTCCAGAGGCTAAAGAAGTTAACGTTTGAGCCATAACTACCTGGGCTGGAGCTTTCCCCTTACTTTGTATGGTCTTCAGGGATTCCTGTAAGAGATTTACCTGTCCAAGCAACTGTAAGGTGTCATACAGACTTACCTTAGCTGGTATCCATTTGAGTTCTTCAACAATGTTGTACTCCATGGAGATCTGTTCCTTCCCTCCACTAGCAGATTCAAATGTGCTCTTATATTGCTGGGTAGCCTCCACTCATTGTCGTTTGGTCAATGATGGATACCGCAACGTCTCTTTGGCTTGCTCCTTTGTTTCTGCTTGTGGCTGGGAAGTAGAAGCTTGTTCCTTCTCTTTTACTAGTGGTGGAAGTGGATCCTTCGACAAAATAGGTGATTGTCGTTGTGTTGGGGAATCATGAGCCTTTGTTGGCATTTGTTGCTTCGTTGCTTGTACAGGAGGGACTTTCAATGGCTCCATCTTAGCCGGATCTACCAACATTGGTTTCTTGCCATTGCGTGTCAGTATTGCTATATGTTCCTCCAGAGACTCCACGGAAGTAAGATCCACCTCTCGAATCATGTTTACACGGCTCCCTATAAGAACTTGCAAATAATTTTGGTGGACCATGCAAGTGGACTCATCATGTGGGTCATTGCAGGAAGAACACCAGTAAGATGGCTCATGTGAAACTTCAGAAGGGCCAGCCTCTTCACTTACCAGAATTGTTGAGTTCCTTTCAGGTGGTTTCTCCATAGCCTTGCTAGGAGCAGGTTGTTCTCTAGTTACTGCCGGCATAAATATTCGTGGCTGATAATTCCTTTCCGCCTCTCTCCGTTCCATAGATGTCACCTTGTCAGTGAGAGATCTCATAGCCGACTGAATTTCTTGTAACATAGCCAATTGAGGATCTGGGCTTGAGGACACAAGCGGTGCCGATAAAGGTAATGGAACCTGTGGGGAAGATAATGCAGGAGTTGGAAGTGGAGGGACTAACCATGGAATGCTCGATGCAGGCAACTAGGGAATAGTTGGAGCAGGAAGCTGGGGAACTGGAATGGGTGCGATTTGAGGTGCACTTGAGCTCCATGATGGGGTAGGATACATAGATGGCATGGGTTGTGGAAGCGAACCAGAGTACAAATACTTAGGAAGATCAGGTATGATAGGCATTGTTACCTTTGGAGGAAGTCTACCTATAGCAATCAAATCAGCTTTCACCTTTAACGCTTGTTCGAACAACTCTAGAAATGTAGTCACGTTGGACTGTCGAACAGCCCAACCGATGTCTGTGTTGAATGCTCTGAGGTAATAAAATGTAGCTAGCTCATCAACAGGCCGAAGACCATCAGGAATTCTCTACCAGGTTCTGGTAAAACGAACATTGAAATCAGCTATCTCTTCCTATGGGTGCCTCTGGATTGCGTTAAACTGATGCAACAATGAAAATGGATCAGCCTGTTCATGAAAATTCTTAACTAACAGTTCTCCTAGCTGATCCCATGATGTAATGGTGCCTGGTTGCAATGTTCGGTACCAATACAACAATTTTCCTCTCAAGGACAACACTAACAACTTTACCATCACATCTTCATCAGTTATATCATGGATGGCCGCCAAAGAAGCTACATCATTAATATGTTCATATGCAGTCTTACCCGTACCATCATAGGTCGGCAAAACTTTCAAAGCAGCCTGAGGAACTGGATTCTGAGCCTACAAATTCAAGGCTCCCGAACTATTCCATGCCAAGAACTTCCTGGGTTGAGGATACTGGGCCATTGGGACTAGTGGATGTGACTGAGAAGACGAAAAACTAGTAACAATACTAGGGGTTTGTGTGGATATGGCAGATGATGCAAGCGATGGGGAAACCAACCTAGAGTGTTCACCTCTTTTTGTGTTGTCAAGTTCAAAAAACTCAACAAGATCTTCAACTTTTTTGGACTTTGATCTCGTGATCATGAAGTACGACTTTCACTGCATCCACGTTCAGAGATTTTTGGGTACTGCAGAGTCACCAAATGTTCTAACTATACGGCATGAAGGCGAACATTAAACCCTCAATACTATGGGATCTTTTTGAGATAGAAATAGTCTGTCCCACCGGGCGTGCCAAAAACTGTTGGTCACGAATCTGCCACAGGAAAGGATTTTCTACGTCTATGCGCCCTAGACCCGGCCAACATTGAAAGGCCGGGAGAAAGAAATGTCTCCCAGACCAATCTCTAGAGAGGGTTGGTTCCCTTACTAAATCTAAGCTTGATGAAGACTAAAGTTACTGGAAAGGAATTGGAAATATGCAAAAAGAAATGGGAAATTACGGAAAGAGATGGGAAATATGGCCACAGGCCGAATTTATATGATCAGGGAAAGAAACTCAGCAAGAATTTAACCTCAAGCACATAAACAACATATAATAATAGAATACAGCATAATCCACTTACGACCTTGCGCAGACAACCTCCAGGATGGCATTCCAGAACTCACTTTCTCATTAGCAATATTCAAACTCAGATGCAGAATTTAAATCTAATAGCAGATTAGAAAGACGAGCATAAATGAGAAATGCATGGAATAGAAGGAAATCATTAGAAAGATGCTTGCAAAATCAGAGGCCAAATATCTTTCATTCATGCAAAGAACTTCAAATGTTTTCATGCAACATGTCTCTCGAACTCCCCATGCTTGTTCTTGAGATATACATTGATATTTATAGAGGTCTTGCCTCTTTACAACATTTAAAATATGAAACGAACCTCCTCGAGATCTACAAAATGTGCAACAAAAATAAGGAAATGATCCCCTTAAACCAGCCTTGGAGAAACCAAAAATTAAATGAAATAAGGAACCGGTCGTCTTCATTAAATGGTCGTTCTCGAAACATGCTTGAACCGTTAGAAAAATCATGAACAGAAGCTTTGAATAATGGGGCATCTTCAATTCTGGTGGCTTGGACACGTTCTTCTACCTTGTATACATTGGAAAGCAGCAAAACATTTAATTCTGGAGTGCTTTTAATCCTTGGAAATCGCAATGCTTCATCGGGTCGTTTGAACTGCTTTCTGGCACGAAACTGTAACAGGTCACGAAAACGCGACATGTCGTGAAATCGTGACATTTTTTTGCTCCGTACACTTTTGTCACTTTGGAACCGCGAAAACCAACCATGTCACGAAATCATGACGTATTCGGCTCTTTGGTTTCCTTCGCCACCTTAGCTCACAAAAACGTGACGCGTCACGAAATCGCGACGTTCCATACTATTCTGCTCTTTCTCCGCTCTATTTTCGTGAAACTATGACCTGTCATGAAATCATGACGTTCTTTCCCAATTTTGTCTCTTCGCTGCTTCGAACCGTGAAAACGCGACAAGGCACGATTTCGCTACACCTTTCTCTCTTTTGGCTTTGTCTTCCTAGTACGTCGCGAAAATGCAACACTCTTCACCATGTCACGAAAACTTCACCATGTCGCGAAATCGTGACTTCTTCTACCTTCTGTGCCCTTCTCTTCTGTATACCCGTGAAACTGCAACATGTTGCGATTTCACGATAGTTTTCTCTTGCCTTGTACGGTCCAGCTCTCAACCTGCGAAAACATGACACTCTTGCTTCAAGTGGTTCTTTAATCTCCAGCATGTCACGAAATCATGACAAGTTCTATCTCCTTGGGCTTTACTGCTTTTCAACCGCGAAAATTCGTCATGTCATGAAATCGTGACATTTCGTACAATCTGGCTGCCTCCTTGCTTCCTCCTCGCGAAAACGTGACATGTCACGAAATCATGACAATTCTCTGCACTTGGTCCTTCCGCCCCAATATGTCACGAAATCATGACGTTTCCTTGTTGCTGGACTTCACCTCCACAAATGTCACAAAATCGCGACGCCTTTCATGCCTTATGCTTTTTGTTTCAACTTTGTCGCGACCACGCAACACGTCGTGATTTTGCGACGTCTTTCGCCTTTTGTGCCTTGTTCATTGTTCTGTCGCGAAATCGCTACGAGATTCATTGTCATCATCCTTTGCTTAGTTATGTCACGATTTCGTGACCTTTTCTCTTACTCTGCTCCATGGCCATTGTAAGTCACGAAAACGCGACATGTCGCGATTTCGTGACAATTTTACTGTGCTACCTCCGTTGACCATTTTGACCACGATTTTGGAACACGTCGCGAAATCGCGACAACTTTGCTGCTTAGCCCTTTTCTGCCTTTGGCGCCATGAAACTGTGACAGGTCATGATTTCGTGACACCTTTGCTTTTGACTTCTCTCTCCTCAACAGACCCGCGATAACGTGACATGTCGCGATATCGCGATGATTTTGAAACTGTGCTTTCCATGCTGCTTTTTGTCGCGATATCGCGATAGTCTTCGGACTTAGCTTTTTTTTGCATCAAAACCTCGTAGAGGAGTGAGAACTTCAACATCTTATGCATGAATAATCAACAATCAAAATAATGTGGCAAAAATGCCAACATGTTCATAACTCAATAATTCTCATGAAATATTCCAATTTCTCTCTTCTCTTCATATTCAAACAATAGATTTGGATCTGGAGAAATAGAATTTGGTTTTTATTCTTTGCTATAAAAATTATTTATAGCTTCTCCCATGCATATTTGGTTGTAGTTGAATATCAAATGTATGCTTGTATATCATTTTCTACTCCAAACATGATTAATCTTACCTTTTTGTATTCCTTGTTGAACTTTATTTGATCTCCACATTCTATATTAGGATGGGTAATGATTATCTCTACAACTTGCCATACTTCTCAAAACTCAAGCTATGTTCTAAGTTTAGTTTTTTGGGCAACATAATTATTCCCCCTTAATAGTTGAAAATTGGACAATAAGAACTATAGTGCTCCACTATGATAATATATAAGCTAGTTTCAACAATATTTGATGATAAAATTTCTCACATAATATATCAAAATAAGATACACAAGTATTCAACCAATAAATAAACTCACTATATTCTTGTGGATGATAAACAAGGTTTTCCAGTACAAATAAAGTATTGAAACTTCTTGCATTGATATATGCATTACATGACCTCTCTACAAATAGCTTTTATGAAGACTCTTGACATTTCAACTTCAACTAAGTCTTTATCTCCTCAAACTTATAGGAGATATGACTCTTCATATTTATCATAGGAAAAATATCTTTATTGAATCCCTAATAATAACAAACCTCTAATTATTTTCAAGTGACAAATATTTACAAGATTCCTTCACACCATATATTTACAAAGTATTTACAAATTATTTATAAAATATTTACAAAGTACTTCCAAGGTACTAAATAATGTAATAAACTCCAACATCCCCTCGTATTACATTATTTGGTATGATGTCAACCTCTCACTCTAACTTTGACTCCTGTATTTTGGTTTTAGTTCTTTCAAATATTTATATTTCATATATGCAAGTTTGTCAAAATAGTTGTAATTAGAACTTATCATAACTTTGGCTTATTTGTTTCCTGTCACAATATTCCCTATTATAAAATCACTTTTGTTTTCTTGTCTTGTCATATCCTTGTTTAGTACCAGCTACTTTTGTGTACCTTTCAAACTCATCATTATAAGATTTTGAAGATAACAAGTCATCATAAAAGTATTTTTCACAATTCACATGAGTCTTCATGGGTTACGAATTACTTGTATCACAAGTTTTTATATTCATGAATTTCAAATCACATGTATTATAATTCACATACAATACAATTTCAAGTGTACATTCAAAAAATGGAAGATTGAGTGAAATGTTGCCTACTCCTTGAACCTGGTAGATTTTATCATCTACAATTTTAATAGGTATGCTTTGTTTTACTTGGATAGAATTAAACCAATGCAAGTTACTAGTCATGTGATTACTTGTCCCCAGATCAATGTACCAATAATTTGTTAGGATCTCATCCTAACCCTTAATGTAATAACTTCCCTGATGTAATAATTCCTAGTGAACGTGGGTAGTACCCATGATTAATATTTTGTAATGTTCTAAGTTTTAGATTAGGTAGTGCCTATGACAAATGGCACCCTTTTTATGTAACACATGGTAGATAGGTGGCATTGTGCATGTAATTCGTGTGGCATTATGCATGTAATTCGAGTGGCATTGTGCATGTAATTCAAAGTGGCACTATGCATGTAATTCGGGTGGCATTATGCATGTAATCTAGGTGGCATTTTGCATGTAAGCCAACCTTGGAAGGAAACTCCTTAAATACCCGAAAAGGCACCAATGTAACCATCTTTTTTTAAATTAATGAAGTATTGAAGGAGGTTGCCCCCTCGAAGAGGCCTGCGATTCTGTTTTATTGTGAGATTGTTCCTTTATGCTGATTTATGTTATACTAATATGATGTTTATATGAGTTTATTTCCAAGCAATCGTGTGAGAGTGTGTTATTTGAGTTTATTTTATAGCAGGATCTTAACATAATTATCCTCTTATTTTCGTATGTCATATGTCATTTCAAACTTTTATTCTAAATTTGATTTCCCATTTTTCTATTGAAATAATGTGGTGGTTTGACCCATTTGACCATGTTCTTCTTTAAGAAAAATTTCTATATTTTTGAGTTCCTCTTTTAATAAAATTTTATTCTTCAAACAAATGAGACTTTGTAAGAGTATTTTTTATGAAGACATAATTATTTTTCAATACTTCAAAATGTAGAATCCTTAAAAATATGGTCAAATTTATTAATTACCTTTCTTTCAAATTAACTCTTTTAACTATTGTATCGCTCCAAATTTTTTGCATCCCTACCTTCAGGCTATTGGATCCGCACCCGGAAGGAGGATGGGAAAAGGATGTCGCGGTACCTCGGACTGAGAGGACTTTGCGAAGGTCCCGCCTCTCAAGGGAGGTGTATTTTGATGATTTTTCGATGGATGGTGGGTTCACCAGGAAACATTTAACGGCAGCTTCCACGCCTAGGTTTTGGAATGTGTTTTAGTGTGTTCATTTTTAACCTTAAGCATTCATATCCTAGGTTTGGCCGAATGAATCTAGATTAATCTATATGAAAATGCAAATTCCATGAATACAGAAAACAAGTTTAAAGACAGAAAATAGAGAGATTACAAAATGCAAATGAGGAATACCTGATCCGGATGTCTGAAGAAGATTTTGATGTTGAAGCAGTCTGGATCGTCTGAGATTTCGATAGAATCATCTGCAATCAGACAAGATCATCTGAGATCTGACGAATTCGTCAGACGAATTCATCAGAGACCTGCAAAACCAAAAATAGATGCAAAATACAAAAAGTACTATAGTGCTAACAGAGGGAAATGATATAAAATGGCAGCAATGTTATCAAACTAAAACTTAAACACAGAGACATAAATGAATCATGCTAATTAGATGATAATTAGGATTTAATTATGCACTTAATCTAAATGGGTGAACTCCAAATGCAAAATAACATAAAACACTGAATAGACTATCTAATTTGTAGAATAAAATGACAGAGAAAAGGTTGAGAAAGGCAAACTTTAGGCACTGATTGCCTTAATACGGACTGCAGTCGAGATCGTCTCACATCAGTATGAAATCGCCTCGAATTCGACAGGTTCACCTTCGATCTGAACAGGTTCATCGACGACGATAGGTGCTAGCTCCGATTGAAGAATAGTGATGTACCTACAACAAAATTGATATGGAACTAGTGCAAATGAAGAATAGGGATGATTTAACGTGAATGGAGTTAACTTGTAGAGAATTTCGGCTAGGGGGGTGCTAAAGGAATAGTTTAGGATTAAATAGGCTTAGGGGAGTAGTTAGGAGGTTGGATATCATCCCAATTTGGGAGATCTCCAACGGGGGAGGGTCCCAACGGCGCAGACATGCTTCTACCCAGATTGGAGACCCGTTGGAACAGAATCCAACTTTGCAAAATCAGTTTTGCGACAAGATCGTCTGGACGTCCTAGTCTAGACGAAATCGTCAAATCTGGGCGATATCGTTTGATCGGCGACGATATCGTCAAACGGTCAAAACAACCTCTAAAAATGGCACGAAAAAGGGGGAAATGGATTTCCCGACGGTTAACGGGCGGTTTGGGAGGTTAAATTTGAATTTTAAATTATTTACTAAGGTGAATGTAATTATTGTAATTTTACTGCGCCAATTTTAGGGTGCTACATTTTTCCCCCTCTTTAGCGAATTTTTCGAAGAAAATGCGTTAAAGATGAGTTCTTCTCAATCTACGAGAAAGCAAAAATTATTCCCATTTTTAGGCGACGATTCTTGGTCGAATCGTATGACGACTTACTATGGTGCCCCCTCCGTGTTTTTACCCAAATCGAACGTTTGAGGTAAAACGCGAAAGCAAAAATTATTTTTGAATAAAATAAAAAATAGGGTAAAACCCTAATTCATTTTTGTTCATTTTTGGGTTTTTGGAGCTCTAAAGCAAAAATGGTGGAGACGACGCACAGATCGACAGAGGTCCGGCGCGGTCTACGGGTAAGAGTCCAGACTGATCTATGATGCTTTAATTTAACTTTACATGCTTTGTAGGTAATTTTTAGATGATTTTTGAGCATCGCGGCCATTTTTGGGCCGTCAACGTCGTTGGGATGAAATCGTCTCGATTTTGACAAAATCGTCTCAATTTCGGCAATTTCGCCCAAGGGCGAAATCGTCGAAAGGGGGACGATTTCATCAAATTAGGGACGATTTCGAACTACGAAATCGGAGACGATTATGCTCAAATTTGGGACGATATCGTCCAATAGTGGGCGATATCATCAATTGTACAAAATTGAACTTTTAACTTGCATTATTGATTACTTGAATTGTTTATTAATGATTGCTTGTTGTTTTGTTGTTTATGTTTGCAGAGAGGATTACTAAAGAGCAGAGAATGGAAATACGGTGGGTTGAGAGATGACTTGGCCGCTCTTACACAGGAAGAGTAGGATCAGCTGGCACAGGCCGACTTACTGCATGTGGCAAAAATGCCACAAGTTTCTAAAGACATGGGGCTACTGACGGCCCTAGCAGAGAGGTGGTATCCGGGCTCTTCATGTTTTCGTCTACCTATAGGGGAGATGACTCCCACTTTGGAGGATGTATGGAGGATTCTGAGAATCCCCATACAAGGATGACTGATTACTCCTGCGACCAATCAGGGCCGCGCTATGGGACGGCTGTGCGGTGACCCGAGCTTCACCCTAGAGAAGGGCGAAGTTAACATCGAGGCACTGTGCCAGATGCTTGGGGCATCTACACTCACACGGGTTCTAGCTGGAGTAGTTGGTGGACTTCTGTTGTGCCACCAGAGTGGGTGCAGGGTGTCGTGGATGCTCGTAGATGTGATCTATGATATGCGGGACCACGGGTATAGGTTCTCATGGGGCAATTTTGTACTATGTCGATTGTACAGGATCCTGTATGGGGTCGTGTACAAGGGCGACCGATGTCTAGTTATGACATCGCTACTACAGGTTTGGTGCTGGGAGCACATTGTGGTGCGGAGGCCGGTAGGGCTTCCTCTGACAAGGGTTGACAGGGAGAGGCCCCGAGTCTTCTACTGGTGGCTCCGGAGAGGGGCACAGCGACGGATCGACTTGCCGATGTCCCGGAGGCTATTGGATGACCTAGTCCCGGACCAGATCACCTGGAGGCCATGGAGGGAGCATCCAGGGTGGCCAGAGGACGGACAGGAGTTGGCTCGCGTTAGGCGAGTTTGTTGGCTGAGGATGGAGAGGGGAGAGGTGGAGCTCCATAGGTATGATCGAGTTTTGAGGTAGTTCGGTCTACAACAGGGGATCCCATCCCTCAGAGATTACGAGTTTTCCCGGACTGTCCGGGATAACACTACAGTTAGCGGGGCTCCCGACATGTAGCGATTTTGGAGCCAGGACACGGATGATGCCCCCATCCAGCCAGTGGATGGGGACGACACAGGAGTAGCCGATGGCTACGATGCCTAGTACGTAGGCATCCGCCCTCCTCGGATGACGAGGGCATAGGGTCCGATCCATGTGGTTGTGCATCGGATAGGGAGGCGGCACTAGGCGGCGATGGAGGTAGCCCAGGGTCACAGCGGGAGAGAGGCGAGGAGGCCACAGGCACAGGAGCGGCCATGATAGAGAGAGAGGGAGAGGAGGGAGGTGAGACCCCCATCTCCATAGAGGCCACCATCACCCGATAAGGGCAAGGGTGTGGACACAGGAGAGAGTAGCGAGATGGCTACTCTTCGAGCGGAGAGAGATCGTCTGTAGGCCCAGGTGCAGACGCTACAGGATGCGGCTGCACGACACCGGGCTGAGGTGTCACAGCTACGGGATGAGATTGCACGCCTCAGGGCACGGGGCGGAGGGGCGAGCTCTGGGGAGTTGACACGGGCTATCGCCCAGCTGACATTTTACCAGACATTATACTTCTAGCTGGTGCCAGAGGCGGATAGACTACCCCTGCCAGCTAACATCGCAGATCCGATCAGGATCGGGTCATCGAGGACCACGTCCCGATCGAGGATGAGGACTACACAGACGATGATGGGGCCACCTCGTCCACCTCAGGGCGGGGGAGGAGATGAGGTAGAGAGCTCGAGGGGCTCTCGAGGCTAGAGGGCTGGACACTGACATTGTATTATATTTGTTTTTGTTGATAGAGGATTGAGTATGCCGAGGTACAAATTGTGGCATACCAATCCAGTTTTGATGATGTACATATATTTGTGATATATATAGATGAGATATTTTTGATCATATGACTTGTCTTATGTATTTTTATGATGCTTTTAATGTTTTGATTGATTGATTTGATAATTGGATGTAATTATGTCATTGGGAATATTATAATTTGAATGTCATGCGTGTAATATTTTAAATGAAATAATCTGATGTAACAATTTGATTTGTTGTAATGAAATGTAAAAATAAAAAGAGACTTCTAACAATAATTTCAAAGGACATTGTCGCTATTATAGACCATTTCATGGAGTCGCTGCTCACTCGGTCGTCAAGCTAGTCCCATTTATAGAAATATTGTTAAAAAGTAAAAGAGTGCTTAAGAAACTGTCTTAAGACTTTGGTGCAATAGTGCAAATGGTGATGATGATGGTTTGTTTTCAGATTTTTATAAAAAATATTTGTGCATGAAATAATGTTTTAAAATGATTTTTGCTAGGCATAAATTCCTAAGTATGATAAAATTTTTGGATAATTCTTTAGGAATTATACCATCATTGCAAAATTGAAGGTTGACATAATGACATGAAATAATGAAAATGTGTTTGCTTTTGAAAAGCATAATTTGTGTAACATAATGAATTAAGTCATATGGTTTTCATGATTTTTAATAAATGGGGAATAAAATTGTTACAATGGTTTGCGCTAGGCATAGAATATGTAGGTATAGACTCATACCATCATCGCAAAAATCCAAAAAAGATAGTTTTATTGCATGGTTGATTTTTGATGAACAGAAAATATGAAAATGAGGACTTGCGCTAGGCATAAAATTCCAATTTTGGTTTTGAAACTATACCATCGTCGCGAAAGTCAACCAGATATATATGTATATGTTTTTTTATTGTATATTTTGAAAGAAATTTTTGATTTTTGTATTATATAGTTGTCTGTATGGTAAACAACTGTACTTGATTTATTCCAAACAAGTTGCAAAAAATAATATTTCAAATTATTTTGAAGACAAAAGTTAGATTTATAAGGAATCCCATGTGCATATGTGAATTCATTTTCGATCTTGATTTATCATAATGATACACAAAATCTCTCAAATACAAATGTGTGTGCAATTGCATTGTTCTTTTACCAGTTTTGAGCAAGGTACTATGATACAAGTGATTTGAAGAAACCAAATAAGTGTTCATTATCCATGATGTAGATGCATATAACCATACTAGGCTACTATGTAGGTCGGATTATCAAGAGCTAGCTAATCCATAAGCAGACATAGGTCTGTACAAAAGAAGGTCGCTAATGTGATAGACATATCACCACGCTAGGAGTTACCCAAGGCCAAGCGGGTTGGGCACAAACCACTTGTTATGGGGCTTACCTCACAGTTTTCGAATAATTGAGAATTCCGGGGATTCAAGCTCATCAACCCTTCTTTTCTTTTCAAAGGGTAGGGAAAGGGATTTTATTGCTTTCTTGCTTTCTTTTGAACTTTTCTTATTTTTCTTTTTGTATTTCTTTTGCTTGATAATGCTTGGAACATTGCTGAAATAACATTTTTCTTTTCTCTTTTCTTTTTCTTGAACTTTTCTTTTCTTTTTCTTTGCTAGGGATACTTGCTCGGATTAGCTGTAGAGCAAGGGATTTTTATTTCGGGTAGGGGTGAGCTTGTCCTTTTGCCAATTCTCAAAGATTCTAGACCATGTGCATGATAGGATAGCAGGGGAAACTTTTCGCTCAAGAAATCAGTTCTACTATGTAGCAAAACATGGAAATTACAAATATAATCATTTTATTGTGAAAAGATGTGCTTGGTTTAAGTAAATAACAAGATCAATTCTCTATGCTCAAACTTTATTTAATTGAATTTTGTGAACTTTGATATAAGAGAGATTAGTAATCATGCCAGATAAAATCAAGATATTTATTGTTGTGAGTGTGCAAGTGAGGGATGCCAAATAAATGCTAATTTATCCAAAAATAATTTGAAACATATAACTGCAATAATTGTAAGAAAATATATATAAACAATTTCTTTTGAGAAGTTTTGAGACTATTGACTCTCGCTTTCTTCTTTATTTTATTTGGGTTTCGAAAGAGTCAAGCATATAGTTGTTATTATATTTTTATCATTATTTTGATTTTTGGTTTTATTTTTTTGATTTTGAGCATAAAAAATTTAACAAGTGCTTTAAATAAATGCAATAGATAGTTTTGAAGATTATGAATATTTTTGATGTTTTTGGATTTTTATAAATTTGAAAGAAATATAAAAAATTTTGAAAACAAATATATACAAGGATGAAGAATGACCAAATTTATGCATAGTAACGTTTAAGATGCAAAATATTCATGGGTTCTTTAAGTTCTTTACCATCTAAGGTAGATAATTTGTATGCTCCTGATTCAAATTTAGCAGTAATAATGTATGGTCCAAGCCAATTGGGCTCAAACTTACCTTTAAGGTCCTTAGTTGCATTAGTATTTTTTTGAAGATTTTGAGGATTTTGATTTTTTTTTGTATTTTGATTTTAATTTATGAATTGAAATTGGTGGTATATACAAGATGATCTATATACACTATACAAGGTTATGTGAGTATAGCATGTCTAAGGTTGTTTCAAAATCAAAGGAGGTTTTGAAGGATAATCTAGTTGAGGTGAAGGTAAGAATAGAAGATGATGAATAAAAGGTAGTGATAACAAAAGCTTTGTTATAATGTAGAATAATGTAGCAAAATATTTGACTTTTATATGTGGAAAATTAATCATGTTACAAAATAAAATATCAGAAATATAAGAAAGTTCTTCATTCTTATTATTATATTCCAAGTTTTGATAAGATGGAGAAAGTATATGTGAGAGATATGCATGAATGTTATTTGATAAACAAGGATGATCATATATGGATGAAAAAAAGTGATGGATAGAAGATAATTGTGATAATAGAGAATGTATAGAACTTGATGTTTCAACCGTTAAATATTCTTCAAATGGTGTTGGGTCACCATGTATGGTAACAATTTTATTTGCAATTTCAAACTTCAAACATTGGTGAAGAGTGGAAGGGACAACCCTCATCGTATGAATCCAAGGACTTCTGAGAAGTAGGTTGTAAGGTGAAGGACAATATCCTACATAGAATAAAATATCCAGGATCTTGGATCCAATATTAAGGGGAAGAATTATAGTACCTTGACAATCTTGAATTTCATTGTTAAAATATTTTATAATAACATTTGATTCATTAAGATCTTGTTCCTTTGTTTTGAAATTTTGGAATAATTGATAAGTGTATAAATTAAGAGAGAAGCCATTATCTTCCATGATAGTTCTAACAAGTGTTTCTTTACTAGATCCTGTAATGTACAGATAGGAGTCTTCTTATGGAGCAGAGGAAGGAATATCCTCATCATAGAATGAAATATGGTTAACCTCAAGAGGGTTTATACCATTAATTATGTTCTTAGAGAAAATATGAGAACAAATTGTTGGCTAGGTATTTTGAACAAAATTTCCTTGTGATAAATTTGTAATACTTCTAAAAGGGATATCTTTGCTTGAGGATTAATCACTTGTTGTTGGTTATCAAAGTGGATTTCAGATTGAGATTTTGATTCTAAATATGAGCTTTCTATGCTTACATTCCATTTTGGATCATTATCTAGAGTCAAATATAGTTTTGAAGGTTGGTCAAATGAGCAATCCATATCTTGAATATCTGATTGAGTTGATTGAACTTGAGGTTGCTCATTTGTAGTTTTTGTTACAATATTAATAATATCATCATGATGGGACACATTAACATGCAATATTTGATTGGTTTTTTGTTGTTGATAATTGAATAGGAGTTCTTGGGAGATCTCCATGTCTTGATTGATTATTGGTATTTGTTGTGTAGGAGTTTGATTGTTTACTAGATGTTTATCATCAGTTGTAGATTGTAATTCCTTTATATTAAAAATACCCTTATCAATCAAATCTTGAATTGCACATCTTAAATCTTTACAATTTTGTGTCATATGTCCATCTACTCTATGATATTCACAATGTAGATCAGGTTTAAACCAATCTGTTGTGGTATCAAGTTGTCTTACGAAAGGGAGTTCAATCTTATTTGTGTCAAGTAAATACTTGAGAATTATATCCATTGGTTGATTGAGCTTAGTAAATTTACGTGATGAAGGTTTTTGAGAGGTTTTTGATAAATGCTTTAGGAATTTCATCATAAAAGGGCCTAATGGTTTCTCACCTCTACTTTCTTTATTATGGGTAGAATGTGTAGATTAAAGATAAAACGCCAAACAGAAATAAAGAAATCACAATAAAGGAATGCAGAACAGTTGTACAAAATGAATGATTTTTATTAATCAATGGAGTTTAGAAACTCTTTTTAAGTACAACGGGGCACTGTAACCCTTTTCGTGATACAAAGTTACAATTTGTGCTAGGGTTCTCCGAAACCCTAGGCGGCACAATGTGGTGGCGTCTCCGAAGAATGTATCCTTAACCTCAACGAGAATGAGTGGGCTTCGTTGTATCCTTTGGCTCGGACCACTCCGGCTTAAGCGATTGCTATCAACAAATCAGATCTACCACTAGAATCCTGCACACATTAAAATTATCAAAGAGTTAGAAACTAATAAGAGGGCTCCATTGTGTGAGCCCTCAGAAACAGTCTAAAACCCTAGATTTATGAAATAAAAATAAACAGAATGCAGAATTCAACAGTAGATTAATACATAAAGAAAGATTACTTGCTTTAGACGAATCTATACCTTTTCTGTTAACGCGGCGAGACCAGGCGACGGCGATGGATGCGGCGAAAGGGTTTAGTTTAGACTTAGGGCCGTAGAAGACTCAGAAGACTCAAGATTAACAGCAATAGCCAACTCCAGACTTAGATAGGGAAGATAAGTAGGTTTAGCCGAAGAGATAGATAGGGTTTGAGCCATCAAGGTGACTCAATTTATAATCTACTCTTAGGGCACACTTTAGGGTTTTAACGACACTTTGAACGTGTGGCTAAGATTAAAGTGGATCCAAGGGTAGAGAATAAATCTAGGTTGTGAAACGGATTAAGATGGATGGACGGATGAGATTAAATGAAGGATGGACGAGCTCGGATTAAATCACTTAAACTTTATTTATATATATATTAAAATATATTAAAATATTAAAATATATATATAAATATTAATTTAAATAAATTTGGGGATGAAAAATGGCGGGAAAAGTGAAATTGGGCCAAATAATGGTGGGAAAGTGTGGATTTGGGCCAAATAATGGCGGGAAGGATGGATGATTGACACGTGGTTGGCCGGAAGGTATAGATGACTTACAAGTGGCTGGATTTTGGTGTCTACAGATGCCCCTTTTTGAGTCTGCTTTGTGTGAAGACACAATGTAGCACAAAAACTTAAGACACCTGAAAAGCTGGATCAGACGCAACTCTCTCTCAAGACTAAAGCACAACTTTGAAGACCAAAGAATAAAAGAATATTTAAAATTTTTCAGCTTACCCCCTCAATTGGCGAGCGAGAATGGTTCTCACAAGCCAATTGGAAGAAATTCGGAAGATAATGAACCGTTTTTGCCCCAACGGTGAAAAAAAGGGTTGGTGCATGCACCATCTGTTTATGTCCCAACAGAAAAGGGGTTGGTGTACAAACCAAAAAAGAATATGATTGAAGACGATATGAGTGATGTGAAAGATGGACCGTTTTACTGCCCCAACGGTTATAAAGGGATTTTTGCCAAACTGTAAATTCCATGATCATGTAAGATGAATTCCACTATAGGAAAATTAGAAATTGATAACGGATGCCCCAACTCCTGTGTGTGAATCCATACTGTTGATGAAATTGCCTTGTTGGCGCCATTGATATGCGGAGATGAACTCAGAGATGCTCCTAGTGACTGTATGGATAATTCCTCGGGTCGGAACCAATCAACCTAGGTAGCCACAATCTCTAGCAAGACTTAAAATAATGACGATATGAAAGATTGTCCATGTTTAAGGCCCCATGAACTAGGCCATCAATGACAACTGTTGAGCAAATTAATCTTGGTATGAGGTCACTTGAAAAGTAGAATATCCAAAATTGATTTCCAATTTTCAAACAGTGAAATAATTGATGATGATAAATGGTAAGTGTCCTTATGGTGGTTTAATCCTCTTACCGAATTGCATGGATGCAAATCGCTGCAATCGCCAAGGTGATAGAATATACCACTAGATACGAGGTTTACTTTAATTTGATTTGGCAAAAATATGCATGATGAAAGAAGAATGAATGAAATTGACGATAGATCAGAAGAATTGATGAATGTGGTTAATTTTGTGAAGGTTTTGAATATTTTTAACTCAATTTGTAAAACAATGATGAATGATGCGCTTTTTGAGAGAAATGACAAAATTTGTGTCCAAAACTATTGTAACCTTCACAAAATGTTTTATTATGATAAGAAGAATGGATGAATGCAATTTGATGAAATTTGGAGGAGGTAAGCTTCAATTTTGTAAGTTTTGTTCCTTTATTCAATACTGACACCAAACGTCGGTCTGCGTTTGTGGTTGGCAGAGATGCCCGCCGGTGTTTAGGCGCTCTGCAGACGTAGGACTGCATCTGAATCCGCCATGAAATGCCCTACTGCGTTTTAGGGTGCCAAAATCAGCTATTTAAATAGTTTCAGCGAGAATTTCGCTCATTTGTGCGTTCGAGCTTAAGAGAAGTGCGTCTGAGGGAGTGGAGTGAAGTGGAGTGAAAGGTTGTGTGGGAGAGTGAAGCACGCGGGAGCTATGGCGGAGATGGGAGCGGACGCGCCAGTGCAGCCAGCTGAGGTATTTGTTCATTTAAGCAAGTACTTATTATGTGTTTTTTTTTTTTTGGAAAAATTTGTAACAAATTTTTGTTTTGTTGTTTTGCGGCTTAGGGTGTTAGAGGCACGACACCGATTCTCCCCTATCATTTCGGGGATGAGGAGGTCGTTGTCCCGAGCAGACTGGGAGATATTGGATGCAGTGGGGCTAGCGGAGGCAGCCCGGTTGGAGGTAGTTCGGGCGGATGAGGGGTACCTCTCGGCTTTGGCCGAGAGGTGGGATCCAGATCGGGGGGACGTTCCAGCTCCCGACTGGAGAGATGACGGTGACGCTTGAGGATGTATACCGCATCCTCAAGGTGCCCGTGGAGGGGGCACGGGTGGAGGTTGGACGAGATAGGGCCACGGAGATGGCCAAGGTGTTTGGGGATGACTGGAGGGAGATCCGAACGGAGAGCGGGGGGATCCCATACTTGGCCATGTATACGGCCAAGGAGTTGGGAGCGGTGGAGGCTCTGACGATGTTCGTGTTGGCCAACATTGTGGCCCCGAACAGCATCGGGTGCAGGTTCCCATGGAACCTGATGGGTGTAGTGAGCGAGATGCTCACTAATAGGGTAGTGTATGCCTGGGCGCCCGCTTTATTGGCGCAGGTGTACCGGGAGTTGTATGAGGTTCGAAGACGGGGCCGAAAGGGCCTGGGTTGCAGTGTGGTGCTCCAGTGCTTGGGGTTGGGAGCACTTCAGAGTGGCCCAACCGGAGGGGTTGCCATGGGCTCACTGGGACGTGAGCCGGGCTTATGGTAGGAGATGGCCGATGGCGGAGGAGAGACAGCCGAGCCGCCCGTGAGATCAGGGCAATGGTATAGGAGACTATGGGCAGACTTGACAGATGCCCGAGTCATTTGGAGGCCCTGGCGGGAGGCGAGGTGGATTGGGGATGGAGAGCACCTGAGACGGGTGCGACAGGCCAGATGGGTAGTAGGGCGGAGCCACGGCGAGGTGGAGTACATACAGATGTCTCGAGTACTCCGCCAGGTCGGATTGAGGTAGGATGTCCCCGGTGAGCCAGTGCGCTATCGGAGGCACAGATCAGAGGGGGATTTGTCGTGTGCCGAGCCGTGGAGGGAGGCGACAGAGGACGATGAGGACATGGAGATCCCCGACATGGATGACGTCGGGGTGATAGCTGAGTATGCAGCATGGATGGCCGCAGAGCCGAGGTGGGAGCCACCATTGGTGGCTGGTAGAGCCGGAGAGCCCGAGGCTGGGGCTGGAGAGGGCGAGGGAACCGTGGAGGTTCCCAAGCGCAGGGAGGGTCCCCGCCTTCGATCTGACAGTCGAAGGCAAAAGGGGAAGATGGCACGGTAGGCTTCGGGGAGCGGAGATGATGGGGAGGATGGCGGAGAGGGCCTAGGAGAGGCTAGGGAGGTACCCCCTAGCGGGCACGAGAACGAGCTGGCACAGCTACAGCAGCAGATAGCAGAGCGCGATGCTATGCTAGCTGCCCGGGACGAGAGGATAGCTCGGCTGGAGCAGCAGGTGGTAGAGCGGGATGCCCTGTTAGTTGCTCAGGAGGAGAGGATGGCCCAGCTACAGGCGGACTTGGATGGAGCGACCAGGGTGCCCCAGGATGACAGGGTGACGAGACTCCAGGCAGAGCTAGCGGAGCGGGAGCGACGATACGGGATAGACATAGCTAGGCTTAGGTCTAGGACTCGTTACATTGAGGCTCTGGAGGACACATTGTTTAGGCATCACATTGTGTTGCCTGATCCTCCATCCTCCTCTGTCTCTAGGCGTAGTGAGTCTAGGCACACCACTAGGTCTAGGGCTCCTACTAGGTCTCAGGGGTCCTCTTTTGATGGTTAGCTTAGTGCTTAGATGCACTCTTTATGAGCCTTGGTGCTCTATTGTATATTGTAGCCTTTTGGCATTCATTGTATAGTTTGTCCTTTATACATATATATATATACATGGCTTTTATTTATTTGGTGTTTTACTCTCTTTTGTGTGAATGCCTATGTTTTTGTGATGCATGTTTTTATATGTTTTAATGTTTTTGATGCATATGTGATGGAATGGAATGCAAACTTATAGATGATTAATGCGAGACTAAGTAAATGAAATATGCACTAAGAAGCACTCATACTTTTAGATAGTTAGATTTAGTGAACTTTTATCATAATTGTTTAATCAGGGGCACCGAACTTGGTGGCTTGTGAATGGATGACGTATGGAATGACATGAATATGGAAGAAGATATGGAGGGTGATATGGAGGTTGATATGGAAGACTATTTTACAAAGACTCAAACATGCTAGTGGTATCAAACAAACTTACTAACACTTCCTAATTCAACTAGGACCAAATGTGTGTGCATGCGAGTTCATTAACCAAATCGGAAGCATGGTAGTGACTCTAGGCAATCAAAAACCTGTGTGTGTGCAAGTGTGTTCATTAACCTCATCTTGCATAAATTAGGTAACCCTGTTATGGAGAAGACCCCGAAGCTAGTTTGTCCGTATGAGCATTCGAGAGGTCTCTTTTTGAGGAGAGACATGTCGCCACGCAATGAGTATACTCCACTTGCCCAGTCAAGCGTCTATAGCCCCGGTGAAGGTTAACTCCATAGTCCATGTTGTTTTAGACCTTTGTAAGCCTTTGGGATGACTACCTATCCGTCTGACTGGACAAGTAGTACGATCCTTACAACTTATTTGGGATCAGTGGTGTGTGAAAAATGTTCATTTCCTTAGAGCTTTGGGGAATCGGATTCTCAACCGAAGTATGATGAGAATTTTACCCTATCCTTACTACTCTGTTTATATTTATATTTTGTGATTGCTTGTGATAGTGGTAAGAACCACTATTTTATGGACTATGTTTGCATGATAGGACAAACGAGGATTACCCTTTTCACTTCAAGGCACAACCCAAGGATGGTGTTATCTCTCTTTGACACAAGATGTTTTTAAGATGTGAAAATGTGATAGGTTCAAGACCGCTTTTGAAATCATTTCCCAATACTCAAGATTTTATTTAGTGTAATTTGTGATATGGCCCTAGAGAACTTTGACATGCATTTCGAAGTTTGCTTAAAACACTAGGAATGGTTGAGTGATTGAAAACATTTTGGCAATGTAAATATGTGCAAATGGAAAATGGGTGTACGAATGACAATTCGGTTTGATGGATTTTATGAAGGTGCCCCTGATTAAGGCAACATGACTTTTGCTTGACCAAATTTTATATCCAAAAGATAGAATGGTCTCTAACATGATATGCAACTATGGCTGAAAATGAAATGTTATGGTTTTCAATGAGATGTATGCACATGAAATGCAATGTTTTTGAATGAGATGTATGCAACTAACAATGAAATGCAAATTCTTTTTATTTTATTTGTTTTTTTTTTTTTTTTTTGTTGTACAAGCCATGTATATATGTACATATAAAATTCAAACTATGCGTAGAATGCCCTCAAGTGTATAACATTAAGTGGTTCGGGTTCTTCCTCTCCCTCTAAACCGGCATGTCTATAAGTTCCATTACCCACTCTTTCAGTGACCATATATGGACCTAACCAATTAGCCACGAATTTATCTCGAAGATGCGGCAATGCATTGGTGTTTTGTTGATTCTCTTTAAGGACAAGATCCCCTACTTGAAATTCTCTTAGATGAACTTTGGCATTGTAAGCACGTTTCAATCGGTCTTGATAAACTCGCAAATGCTCTAAAGCATTGATTCATTTTTCATCTATGAGTGTGAGTTGATCAAGACGTGCTTGTCTAGCGATATCATCATCGATAAATTCCTGCAAAGAAATTCGCAAGGAAGGGATCTCGAGCTCAAGAGGCATGATTGCTTCAGCTCCATAGACCAAAGAAAATGGCGTTGCCCCAATGGGAGTTACGATGCTTGTTATGTAAGCCCATAATGCTAAGGGGATTTGTGTATGCCAATCTTTATGATTTTCTTTAACAAGTTTCTTAAGAATAGCAATTATGGTCTTATTGGAAGCTTCAACTTGTCCATTGGCTTGTGGGTAGTAAGGAGTTGAGAAACTATGTTGGATATTATACTTTTCGCAAAGAGCTCGAACATCCTTATTCTTAAAAGACTTGTCGTTATCAAAAATAATTTTAGAGGGAATACCAAAACGACAAATGATATGGTGAAGTATAAACTCCACAATTCTAGGACTTGTCGTACTGGTTAGAGGAATAGCTTCAACCCACTTTGTGAAGTATTCAGTGGCTGTAATGATGAATGTATGTTGTCCTGAAGAGGCAGGTGAAATCTTGCCAATTAAATCGAGACCCCATTGTGAGAAGGGCCAAAGGCTTTGGATGGGCTGTAAAACTTGTGATGGTATATGGGTTAAATTAGCGTGTTCTTGACACTTTTTACATTGTTTAACATATTTGCAACAATCTTGTTCCATAGTGGGCCAATAATACCCCATACGTAAAATACGCTTCGCAATGGCCATTCCACTAAAATGACCACCACAAGTACCATCATGGGCTTCAGCAATAGCTCTATGTGTTTCACCTGCTTCTAGACAACGGAGGAGTACTCCATCATATCCACGTTTATACAACACATCCCCCAAAAGAACAAAACGAGCTGCCTTTTGCTTAAAACAGCGGTGGGCAATTCGAGACAAATCAGATGGGAGTGTTCCAAACTTGAGGAAGGCTACTATCTCACTAGACCAAGGCTCATATGGATCCGAATGGATAAAGCAAACATCTTTTTCATCCTTAGACTCAGCACGGACAATTGCGGACTTAGAGATTGTGGAAATGATTAGGGGTTGTACCTCTCCAAGGGAGTCCTTTGGAATCAATGATCCAAGAGAGGCCATGGCATCCGCAAATCTATTAGTCGAACGAGGCAAACTAGTGATCTCATACCAATCAAACTTAGAGAGCAACTTCATTGCTACATCATGATAAAGCTTAATGGTAGGTTCTTTGGCTTGGTATTCTCCTGTAATTTGTTTAACCACGAGTTGAGAATCCCCAAATATCCGAATACGCTTAATGCTCATAGCTATGGCTGATTGAAGACCTAAAATTAAGGCTTCATACTCTGTTGTATTATTGGTGCATTGGAAGTCTAGTTTGAATGATAAAGGGATGGGAATCCCTTGAGGTGTATGAAACACAACTCCAGCGCCTTGACCTTTCGCGCACTTAGAGCCATCAAAAAATAGCGTGATGTCAACATCTTCCTCCGGAATGATGTCCTCTTCTTGTTCAGTGATAGCAAATACCGAATCATCTGGGAGCTCAATAATCAAAGGATGATCACTAGGTAGTGGAGCTTTCGCAAGTTGATCGGCTATAACTTGACCTTTAACAGATTTTTGGCTAATGAATTCAAGATCGAATTCGGTAAGCAACATTATCCATTTAGCGGTACGAGTGTTATTATAAGTGCGAGACATCATATAACGTAGAGGGTTTTCTCTAGCTATGACATATGTTGTATGGCTAAGCATATAATGACGAAGTTTCTTAGTGGCAAAAACCACTTCTAAGCACAACTTTTCCACATAAGCATATCGGGTTTCATAGCTTACCAATGTTCGACTAATATAATAGATAGCTTGCTCACGATTTTGTTCATTCTTTTGTGCAAGCATTGTCCCTAAGGCAAAGTCCATTGCTGAGATATAAATATTGAAAGGGACCCCTGGACGAGGCGGAGCTAAGACTGGCGGAGACGCTAAGTACTGCTTGATGTCATCAAAGGCTTTTTGACACTCATCTGTCCATGAAAATTGTACCCCCTTTTGTAGTAGGTGGCAAAATGGCCTACATTTATCAGAAAGTTGTGCAATAAAGCGACGGATTGAATTAATCTTTCCTTGCAAACTATGCAACTCCTTCAAATTAGTTGGGGGACACATTTCCATAATGGCTTTGACCTTGTTTGGGTCCACCTCAATACCTCGTTTAGAGATAATAAAACCTAGGAGTTTGCCTGAGGTAACACCAAAGACACATTTCTTAGGGTTCAACCTTACTTTATGCTCTAGAAGTCTATCAAAAACTTTTTCCAATACATCAAAATGCTCTTGTCGAGTTTTAGATTTTGCCAATAAATCATCCACATAATCTTCGATAATCTTATGCATATAATCATGGAAAATATAAGTCATGGCTCGTTGATAGGTTGCACCTGCGTTCTTAAGGCCAAAGGGCATCACCCTGTAACAAAAAGTTCCCCAAGGTGTGGTAAATGTTGTTTTGTGTTGATCTTCAGGGTTTATTCGAATCTGGTTGTATCCTGAAAATCCATCCATGAACGAAAGCATTTCATGACCAGCGCAGGTATCGACAAGAGTATCAATGTTTGGAAGAGGAAATTCATCCTTAGGACACGCTTTATTTAGATCTCGAAAATTGGTGCAAACACGTATTCCCCCGTTAGGCTTGCGAACGGGTACCATGTTAGAAAGCCACTCAGGATAATCAATCGGGACGACAAATTTAACATCCAGAAGTTTTTGAATCTCCGATTTAACTATGAGGGCCACGGTAGGATGCATTTTCCTAAGTTTCTGTTTGACAGGTTTAGCATCTTTTTGTAAGGTGAGGTTATGGACAACCAAATTAGGGTCTAGGCCTGGCATGTCTTTGTAAGACCATGCAAATATCTCCTTCTTCCGCTTGAGTAGAGCAATCATTTGCTCTTGTTCCTCCGATGATAGACTTTTAGCCGGTTTCACAATTTGGGTGCCATCTTGGTCCTGGACTAAGGTCTACATCGATAGTTTCTTCAATAGACATGTGGGAACTTTCCTCAAGCTGATGGGGAGTAGGGATCAGATTTATGTCATCTAAAATGTCATCAGGCTCCTGCGCCTTGCTCTCGTCTATGTCTGCCTGGAAGACCTCTGGCTTAGAAGATGAAGGTGAATGTGGAGGTGAAGGAGGAATGTAGTTGGCGGAAGCCCTTAACAATTCCTCGAAAAGGATGAACTCTAAAATAGATGGAGGAGATGAAATCCGATCCATGTCAATCAGGTTTGGGTTGATCGGGATTGGCTTATCCGGATCATATGGATTATGGAGCGGGGTGAATAAGTCTTCAAAATTCATTGTCGACTTATGGAAGAAAGGATGGGCGGAATGGAAGGGAATACCGGTGAAGACCTCGGAAGACCTGAAATGCAAAACAACATAGTTTTTCAATTGTTTTTTTTTTTTTTTTAGTTTGAGTTTTTTTTTTTTTTTTTTTTGTAGTGGTGAAAACCACTATTACACACATACATAAAGCAATAAAGTATATATATATATATATATTTTTTTTTGGAATTTTCTGATTTTTTTTTTTTTGGTAGTGGTGAAAACCACTATTTTAGTATATACATATAATACAGGTTTGGATTATGGCTTATGGATGTGGCGGAGGGGGTGGTTCACCTCGTTCTTGTGGAAGAAGCAAGCGAAAGATGGCCTCTTGGAGAGGGAACAATTGGAGATAAAACTCGTCTTGTTCAGTGAGGGTAACAATTGGCGCCGACTCTTCTTCAGATTCATCACCATTTGACATGATGTCAAATTCTTCATAGGCTTCATCTTCGGATTCGTCGGGGTGGAGGATTTCTTCTTCTGAATTAAGATTAATGCTTTGAAAAGCTTGTTCAAAAGAAGAAAGGGATGGAAGTGGTTGGTAGCCCAGACCAAAACGCTCAGTGGGTCTCTGGTATGGCATATCGATGCATTCAGTTACCCCTTGCTCGTATCGACCTAGGCCAAATTGCTGCCAATTATGTCCGTGGAAATAGTGAGAGGGAAAACCCTCCATCCTTTCGATATTGGCAGGGACTGGATGCTTGGGTTCTATTATGGTGGTAGGACTATAATATGACTCTATTCCTCCATATACAAAATTAATGGAATTTGGAATATAACCCATGTTATAAACCGATCCAATGGATAAATGTTGGTCATGTGGACGACCAAAATCTTTAACTGTTTGCACATTGAACGGTGTGATGTGGACATCTTGGATGGCATACTCACCAATACCTGCATCAGTGAGATGGACCTTGACTTGGGAGGGAGATGGACTAGATGATGGAATAGAAGAATGTGGGATAGAAGAATTGGAAGGATTTGGTTGGGTTGATGCTTCACTGACTTGTGAAACATCACCTGGTGATGGTTGGGAAGATGGAGGAATAATAGGTTATGTTGAAGAAGGTGTAGAAGAAGGGGGTAATGATGTGGAAAGAGATGATTGGTCATGGCCACATGTGCATGTGGTCACTGATGAAGAAGAAGGAAGATTATGAGATGAAGAAAGTGGTGAATGAGATGGAATAGCGGAAGAGGAAGATGGTTGCGATATGATGGGTAGCTCCTCGAGAATGGGAGCTTTAGAAGAAGATGGTATAGAAGAAGTAGATGGGGTCAAGAAAAGATGAGTGGATGGCAACACAATCTCATAAGGATTTGAGACATAGTTGCAATGTTTGAAGGGTTCGATGTCAGCAGGTACATAATGAACCTGTCCCTCATATACATACTTCAGACATTGATGCAGTATAGAAGGGACACATCTCATCTCCCTAAGCCAAGGCCGTCCAAGCAATACATTGTATGCCATGGACCCTTCCAAGATGTGAAACAAGGTATGCAAAGTTCGGGCCCCTACCTCAATGGGCAAGATAACCATGCCAACCGTGGAAGATAAAGCATCATTGAATGCTTTAAGAGTAAAAGTCGACTTGGTGATAAGGGATGGCGATAGCTCTAGATTACTCAATGTCGATGTTGTAATGATATTGATTGAGGAACCGGTGTCAATTAAGACTCTCTTGAATGGCTTGTGATCGATCTTGGCCATGATATGCAGTGGAGGATCTATACTTTCTGTTGACAAAGGTTTGATTTCAAAATCATAGAAAGTGATGGAGGGCTCCATGCATGTTTGAATACTCCCCACAAAGTTTTTGAAGGCATTAGTATCTTGATTTTGAAGCTCGATTGACTTTAATATTTCCATTAATGCCTCTCTATGCGGGGGAGATTGTTGAATGAGGTCATAGATCGATAACTTGGCAGAAGCCATTTTTAAACTGGTAGTTAATCGGCTACTCAATGACATGATGGGTCGTTGGCATTGAGTAGAATGATTTAGCGGTTGTTGAGAAGTACTAGCACGTCGTTGGGTCATTGTTACCTGAGGTGGACTGGGAGTTTGTACAGGTGGCTGTGGTTCAGCCTGATTTGGTTGGTTCGCCCTTTGACCCCGGGTTACTATGTTAATAGTACCCACAAAACCTTGGTATTGTTGTACATGGTTGACTTGATTAGGAGGAGTTACCTGAGTTACTCCCCCTGAAGTTGTTGGAGCTTCCTCCCGATGTGGAAGGGGTGTTTGAAATACACCAAGATTTTGATTTTGTTGGGCTAAGGGGCTATCCAATTTAATGGCTCCAATCTCAATAAGATCTTGGATCACATGTTTGAAAGATGTACAATTATTGATATCATGTCCATTTTGCCTATGATAAGGACAAAATAGGTACTCCTTGTAATACTTCCCCCTTCTAGATGGTTCTAAAGGTTTAAACTCAGGTAAAGTTAACCGATTTGTGCTATATAACTTGTTGAATATGACCGCATATGGTTCATCTAAAGGTGTGAACTATCGCTTGGGACGATTTGTTTGCCAAGGTCGAGTTTCCATGGTTGGCCCAGTATTGTGAGTCTGGTTGAGGAGGGACGGTATCGCATGATAAGCAATTGGTTGCGGTTGACTTTGCATTACTTGTTGTTGTTGAGCCATTACGGGCGGGCTCGCCACCACTTGATTAACTTGTTAACATTTGAGGTTGTACTAGCCTCGTGCTTGTTTGTTTTGGCCATAATTATTATTTCGTTGTTGGCCCTTTTGTTGCCATTCTTTTCAACGGGGTTTTAAAACACCCTCTTGGACTTTAATGTCTTCTATGATACTTGCTTGGGCCAAAGCCTCTTCAAAAGTCCTGTATTGTTGTAATTGGAGTAACCAATCCAGTCCCTACCAATATCGAAAGGATGGAGGGTTTTCCCTCTCGCTATTTCCACAGACATAATTGGCAGCAATTTGGCCTAGGTCGATACGAGCAAGGGGTAACTAAACGCATCGATATGCCATACCAGAGACCCACTGAGCGTTTTGGTCTGGGCTACCAACCACTTCCATCCCTTTCTTCTTTTGAACAAGCTTTTCAAAGCATTAATCTTAATTCAGAAGAAGAAATCCTCCACCCCGACAAATCCGAAGATGAAGCCTATGAAGAATTTGACGTCATGTCAAATGGTGATGAATCTGAAGAAGAGTCGGCGCCAATTGTTACCCTCACTGAACAAGACGAGTTTTATCTCCAATTGTTCCCTCTCCAAGAAGCCATCTTTCGCTTGTTTTTTCCACAAGAACGAGGTGAACCACCCCCTCTGCCACATCCATAAGCCATAATCCAAACCTGTATTATATGTACATACTAAAATAGTGATTTTCACCACTACCAAAAAAAAAAAAATCAGAAAATTCCCAAAAAAAAAAAAAAAAAAAAATCAAAATATATAAAAATACTTTATTGCTTTATGTATGTGTGTAATAGTGGTTTTCACCACTACAAAAAAAAAAAAAAAAACTCAAACTACAAAAAAAAAAAAAAAAAAAACTGAAAAACTATGTTGTTTTGCATTTCAGGTCTTCCGAGGTCTTCACCGGTTTTCCCTTCCATTCCACCCATCCTTTCTTCCATAAGTCAACAATGAATTTTGAAGACTTATTCACCCCGCTCCATAATCCATATGATCCGGATAAGCCAATCCCGATCAACCCAAACCTGATTGACATGGATCGGATTCCATCTATTTCAGAGTTCATCCTTTTCGAGGAATTGTTAAGGGCTTCCGCCAACTACATTCCTCCTTCACCTCCACATTCACCTTCATATTCTAAGCCAGAGGTCTTCCAGGAAGACATAGACGAGAGCAATGCGCAGAAGCCTGATGACATTTTAGATGACATAAATCTGATCCCTACTCCCCATCATCTTGAGGAAGGTTCCCACATTTCTATTGAAGAAACTATCGATGTAGACCTTAGTCTAGACCAATATGGCACCCAAATTGTGAAACTGGCTAAAAGTCTATCATCAGAGGAACAAGAGCAAATGATTGCTCTACTCAAGTGGAAGAAGGAGATATTTGCATGGTCTTACAAAGACATGCTAGGCCTAGACCCTAATTTGGTTGTCCATAACCTCACCTTACAAAAAGATGCTAAACCTGTCAAACAGAAACTTAGGAAAATGCATCCTACCGTGGCCCTCATAGTTAAATCGGAGATTCAGAAACTTCTGGATGTTAAATTTGTCGTCCCGATTGATTATCCTAAGTGGCTTTCTAACATGGTACCCGTTCGCAAGCCTAACGGGGGAATACGTGTTTGCACCGATTTTTAAGATCTAAATAAAGCATGTCCTAAGGATGACTTTCCTCTTCCAAACATTGATACTCTTGTCGATACCTGCGCTGGTCATGAAATGCTTTCGTTCATGGATGGATTTTTAGGATACAACCAGATTCGAATAAACCCTGAAGATCAACACAAAACAACATTTACCACACCTTGGGGAACTTTTTGTTACAAGGTGATGCCCTTTGGCCTTAAGAACGAAGGTGCAACCTATCAACGAGCCATGACTTATATTTTCCATGATTATATGCATAAGATTATTGAAGATTATGTGGATGATTTATTGGCAAAATCTAAAACTCGACAAGAGCATTTTGATGTATTGGAAAAAGTTTTTGATAAACTTCTAGAACATAAAGTAAGGTTGAACCCTAAGAAATGTGTCTTTGGTGTTACCTCAGGCAAACTCCTAGGTTTTATTATCTCTAAACGAGGTATTGAGGTGGACCCAAACAAGGTCAAAGCCATTATGGAAATGTGTCCCCCAACTAATTTTAAGGAGTTGCGTAGTTTGCAAGGAAAGATTAATTCAATCCGTCGCTTTATTGCACAACTTTCTGATAAATGTAGGCCATTTTGCCACCTACAACAAAAGGGGGTACAATTTTCATGGACTAGATGAGTGTCAGAAAGCCTTTGATGACATCAAGCAGTACTTAGCATCTCTGCCAGTCTTAGCTCCGCCTCGTCCAGGGGTCCCTTTCAATATTTATATCTCAGCAACGGACTTTGCCTTAGGGACAATGCTTGCACAAAATAATGAACAAAATCGTGAGCAAGCCGTCTATTATATTAGTCGAACATTGGTAAGCTATGAAACCCGATATGCTTATGTGGAAAAGTTATGCTTAGCAGTGGTTTTTGCCACTAAGAAACTTTGTCATTATATGCTTAGCCATACAACATATGTCATAGCTAGAGAAAACCCTCTACGTTATATGATGTCTCGCACTTATAATAACACTCGTACCGCTAAATGGATAATGTTGCTTACCGAATTCGATCTTGAATTCATTAGCCAAAAATCCGTTAAAGGTCAAGTTATAGCCGATCAACTTGCGAAAGCTCCACTACCTAGTGATCATCCTTTGATTATTGAGCTCCCAGATGATTCGATATTTGCTATCACTGAACAAGAAGAGGACATCATTTCGAAGGAAGATGTTGACATCACGCTATTTTTTTGATGGCTCTAAGTGTGCGAAAGGTCAAGGCGCTGGAGTTGTGTTTCATACACCTCAAGGGATTCCCATCCCTTTATCATTCAAACTAGACTTCCAATGCACCAATAATACAGCAGAGTATGAAGCCTTAATTTTAGGTCTTCAATCAGCCATAGCTATGAGCATTAAGCGTATTCGGATATTTGGGGATTCTCAACTCGTGGTTAAACAAATTATAGGAGAATACCAAGCCAAAGAACCTACCATTAAGCTTTATCATGATGTAGCAATGAAGTTGCTCTCTAAGTTTGATTGGTATGAGATCACTATTTTGCCTCGTTCGACTAATAGATTTGCGGATGCCATGGCCTCTCTTGGATCATTGATTCCAAAGGACTCCCTTGGAGAGGTACAGCCCCTAATCATTTCCACAATCTCTAAGTCTGCAATTGTCCGTGCTGAGTCTAAGGATGAAAAATATGTTTGCTTTATCCATTCGGATCCATATGAGCCTTGGTCTAGTGAGATAGTAGCCTTCCTCAAGTTTGGAACACTCCCATCTGATTTGTCTCAAACTGCCCACCGCTGCTTTAAGCAAAAGGCAGCTCATTTTGTTCTTTTGGGGGATGTGTTGTATAAACGTGGATATGATGGAGTACTCCTCCGCTGTCTAGAAGCAAGTGAAACACATAGAGCTATTGCTGAAGCCCATGATGGTACTTGTGGTGGTCATTTTAGTGGAATGGCCATTGCGAAGCGTATTTTACGTATGGGGTATTATTGGCCCACTATGGAACAATATTGTTGCAAATATGTTAAACAATGTAAAAAGTGTCAAGAACACGCTAATTTAACCCATATACCATCACAAGTTTTATAGCCCATCCAAAGCCTTTGGCCCTTCTCACAATGGGGTCTCGATTTAATTGGCAATTTTTCACCTGCCTCTTCAGGACAGCATACTTTCATCATTACAGCCACTGAATACTTCACAAAGTGGGTTGAAGCTGTTCCTCTAGCCGCATTCTGACAGGTCCTAGAATTGTGGAGTTTATACTTCACCATATCATTTGTCGTTTTGGTATTCCCTCTAAAATTATTTATGATAACGGCAAGTCTTTTAAGAATAAGGATGTTCGAGCTCTTTGCGAAAAGTATAATATCCAACATAGTTTCTCAACTCCTTACTACCCACAAGCCAATGGACAAGCCGAAGCTTCCAATAAGACCATAATTGCTATTCTTAAGAAATTTGTTAAAGAAAATCATAAAGATTGGCATACACAAATTCCTTTAGCATTATGGGCTTACAGAACAAGCATCGGAACTCCCATTGGGGCAACGCCATTTTCTTTGGTCTATGGAGCTGAAGCAATCATGCCTCTTGAGCTCGAGATCCCTTCCTTGCGAATTTCTTTGTAGGAATTTATCGATGATGATACTGCTAGACAAGCACGTCTTGATCAACTCACACTCATAGATGAAAAATGAATCAATGCTTTAGAGCATTTGCGAGTTTATCAAGACCGATTGAAACATGCTTACAATGCCAAAGTTCATCTAAGAGAATTTCAAGTAGGGGATCTTGTCCTTAAAGAGAATGAACAAAACACCAATGCATTGCCACATCTTCGAGATAAATTTGCGGCTAATTGGTTAGGTCCATATATGGTCACTGAAAGAGTGGGTAATGGAACTTATAGACTTGCCAGTTTAGAGGGAGAAGAAGAACCCGAACCACTTAATGTTATACACTTGAGGGCATTCTATGCATAGTTTGAATTTTATATGTACGTATATACATGGCTTGTACAACAAAAAAAAAAAAAAAAACAAATAAAATAAAAATAATTTGCATTTCATTGCTAGTTGCATACATCTCATTCAAAAACATTGCATTTCATGTGCATACATCTCATTGAAAACCATAACATTTCATTTTTAGCCATAGTTGCATATCATGTTAGAGACCATTCTATCTTTTGGATATAAAATTTGGTCAAGCAAAAGTCATGTTGCCTTAATCAGGGGCACCTTCATAAAATCCATCAAACCGAATTGTCATTCGTACACCCATTTTCCATTTGCACATATTTACATTGCCAAAATGTTTTTAGTCACTCAGCCATTCCTAGTGTTTTAAGCAAACTTCGAAATGCATGTCAAATTTCTCTAGGGCCATATCACAAATTACACTAAATAAAATCTTGAGTATTGGGAAATGATTTCAAAAGCGGTCTTGAACCTATCACATTTTCACATCTTAAAAACATCTTGTGTCAAAGAGAGATAACACCATCCTTGGGTTGTGCCTTGAAGTGAAAAGGGTAATCCTCGTTTGTCCTATCATGCAAACATAGTCCATAAAATAGTGGTTCTTACCACTATCACAAGCAATCACAAAATATAAATACAATTTGTGCTAGGGTTCTCCGAAACCCTAGCTGGCACAATGTGGTGGCATCTCCGAAGAATGTACCCTTAAGCTCAACAGAATGAGTGGGCTTCGTTGTATCCTTTGGCTTGGACCACTCCAGCTTAAGCAGCTGCTATCAACAAATCAGATCTACCACTAGAATCCTACACACATTAAAATTATCAAAGAGTTAGAAACTAATAAGAGGGCTCCACTGTGTGAGCCCTCGAAAACAGTCTAAAACCCTAGATTTATGAAATAAAAATAAACAAAATGCAGAATTCAATAGCAGATTAATACATAAATAAATATTACTTGCTTTAGATGAATCTATACCTTTTCCTGTTAACGCGACGAGACCAGGCGGCGGTGATGGATGCGGTGAAAGGGTTTAGTTCAGACTTAGGGCCGTAGAAGACTCAGAAGACTCAGGATTAACAGCAATAGCCAACTCTAGACTTAGATAGGGAAGATAAGTAGGTTTAGCCGAAGAGATAGATAGCGTTTGAGCCATCAAGGTGACTCAATTTATAATCTACTCTTAGGGCACACTTTAGGGTTTTAACGACACTTTGAACGTGTGGCTAAGATTAAAGTGGATCCAAGGGTAGAGAATAAATCTAGGTTGTGAAACGGATTAAGATGGATGGATGGATGATATTAAATGAAGGATGGACGGCTCAGATTAAATCACTTAAACTTTATTTATATATATATTAAAATATATTAAAATATTAAAATATATATATAAATATTAATTTAAATAAATTTGGGGATGAAAAATGGTGAGAAAAGTGAAATTGGGCCAAATAATGGTGGGAAAGTGTGGATTTGGGCCAAATAATGGCGGGAAGGATGGATGACTGACACGTGGCTGGCAGGAAGGTATAGATGACTTACAAGTGGCTGGATTTTGGTGTCTACAGAATGATTATAGGAAGACTGTGAAGTATGAGGTGAGTGCATGGTAGAATTGGAAGAATAAGTATTTTCTTGTTGAAATGGATGTGTTGTATTGAAAGAAGAGTATTGAAAAGGTGGAGGAGGATTATATGTGGGTTGATAGACATAATATGGATATATGGGAGAATAGATAATATCGTTATGAAGAGGATTGGCAAAGGGATTATCTTGTTGGGTTAAGGATGAAAAATGAGAGAAGTGTGATGGAGGTGGTGTTGAATAGGGATAAGGTTGATCATAATCAACAAATGTATTTGGCTGAATTCTTCCAACATTACTGATGGGCTCATATTGATTTGAGTAAAAACTCATGGTTTCTTTAGTATTTCTAAAAGTAATATTTAGCATCTATTATTTAGAATTGAATCTAAAACATATAAACATGAAATGATGATTTTGTTTTTGCTTTTCTTGTATACATATATATTTTTTGTTTTTGTTTTCAAAAGTTTTATAATGCATTCACGTCGGGTTCACCAAAATGTATCGCTCCAAATTTTTCGCATCCCTACCTTCAGGCTATTGGATCCATGCCCGGAAGGAGGATGGGAAAAGGATGTCGTGGTACCTCGGACTGAGAGGACTTTGCGAAGGTCCCGCCTCTCAAGGGAGGTGTATTTTGATGATTTTTCAACGGATGGTGGGTTCACCAGGAAACATTTAACGGCAGCTTCCATGCCTAGGTTTTGGAATGTGTTTTAGTGTGTTCATTTTTAACCTTAAGCATTCATATCCTAGGTTTGGCCGAATGAATCTAGATTAATCTATATGAAAATGCAAATTCCATGAATATAGAAAACAAGTTTAAAGACAAAAAATAGAGAGATTACAGAATGCAAATGAGGAATACCTGATCCGGATGTCTGAAGAAGATTCTGATGTTGAAGCAGTCTGGATCGTTTGAGATTCGACAGAATCGTCTGCAATCAAACAAGATCATCTGAGATCTGACGAATTCGTCAGACGAATTTGTCAGAGACCTGCAAAACCGAAAACAGATGCAAAATACAAAAAGTACTACAGTGCTAACAGAGGGAAATGATATAAAATGGTAGCAATGTTATCAAACTGAAACTTAAACACAGAGACAGAAATGAATCATGCTAATTAGATGATAATTAGGATTTAATTATGCACTTAATCTAAATGGGTGAACTCCAAATGCAAAATAACATAAAACACTGAATAGACTATCTAATTTGCAAAATAAAATGACAGAGAAAAGGTTGAGAAAGGCAAACTTTAGGCACTGATTGCCTTAATACGAACTGTAGTCGAGATCATCTCGCATCAGTACGAAATCGCCTCGAATTTGATAGGTTCGCCTCCGATTTGAACAGGTTCATCGGCGATGATAGGTGTTGGCTCTGGCTGAAGAACAGTGATGTACCTGCAACAAAATTGATATGGAACCAGTGCAAATGAAGAATAGGGATGATTTAACGTGAATGGAGTTAACTTGCAGAGAATTTCGGCTAGGGGGGTGCTAAAGGAATAGTTTAGGATTAAATAGGCTTAGGGGAGTAGTTAGGAGGTTGGAGATCATCCCAATTTGGGAGATCTCCAATGAGGGAGGGTCCCAATGGCGTAGACACGCTTCTGCCCAGATTGGAGACCCGTTGGAACAGAATCCAACTTTGCAAAATCATTTTTGCGACAAGATCGTCTGGACGTCCTAGTCCAGACGAAATTGTCAAATCTGGGGTGATATCGTCTGATCGGCGACGATATCGTCAAACGGTCAAAACAACCTCTAAAAATGGCACGAAAAAGGGGGAAACGGATTTCTCGGCGGTTAACGGGCGGTTTGGGAGGTTAAATTTGAATTTTAAATTATTTACTAAGGTGAATGTAATTATTGTAATTTTACTGCGCCAATTTTAGGGTGCTACAACTATCAAGTAGAATACCTTTTTACTCCCTAATTTAATATTTTCCTTCTTTAAATTATTTTCTTCAAATTTATTTTTCAATTTTTTTCCTTTCTTCTATCACTTTTGATTGTCTTCGTATTCCCCTTTTTAATTTTAAACTTTGTTCATCAAAATTTTCTTATGGATCAATATTATCTTCAAAATCGATGTAATAGGGTAATAGCATAATTTACTTGTCTATCTTATTTTGAATATTTTCCTCCTTTAAATTTTATTCTTTAAATTTTTTTTTCAAGATTTTTTTCTTTCTTTTATCCTCTATTAAACCAGTAACCTATTACCCTATCTTCCTTTCAAAACTTATTATTTTCAAAACCTATTACCCATATTTAAAAGGGAAAATTTACCTTATTTTATGCAATTAGAAACTTTGGTCTACATTTATAGACGATACGGTGGGATTTGTGATAGTTGCAATAGTTTTTGAGTCTTATGGAGGCATACAAAAAAATGATGTAAAATATGCTTTAGTTAATCCCTCATTCTCCTTTGTTCTATTGATTCAAATTATTCATGAAGATCGAATCTTTCATGATATCTTATTTTTTATATTCTTTATCCAAGTACTCTTGGAATTTTGTAATGGGTCTTATCATAAACAAGTAAATGCAAATATTTTTTTGCTGATTTAAATCAAGTGGTCTAAGGGTAAGTTGAAGTTTATACACAAGGTGATACATTTTATAAAAGGGAAATATATGCTTCCAAGTCCTATCTTATGCGACTATAGAGTATTGAAGCAGTTTTTTTAGAGGGAGTACTCTTGACTTCTCTTCCTCATATGGAGCCTTGGTGAAGGTGATATTTGGATATATGAAGGAGTATCTTATATTGGCAATGGTGACTATAGTATAGTCTAAGGATATTCTTGTGTAGAGGTATTTTCACATCAATTTATTTAAAATAATGAGGGGGATTGAGACTATTATTCCAAAAGTGTGGAGGTCCAATAGAGCATCCATTATAGGGATAATATATTATTGTCATTAATATATTATCTCCTTGTCCCTTTATATTATGATAGGGTGATGAAAGTGTACTATGAATTATGGCCAAGGTTAGCATTGTATGATGGAAGCTTGTATAGGCCTATGGGCAATCATTGTACAAATATATTTAACTTATTGTATTATGTAAGCCCTATAGGCCATGGTTAATCTTGTTATGGTTGAATCAATCTTATAACTTATAATTAATATTAATCCCTCTTGTTATTTCAACTTAGGTTAAAATTATTTATGTAATTAGGATTTTGGTATTGGTATAAATACTCCCAACACTTCATTCCTTGCAATTTAGTGTTGTGATTATTACATATGTATAATATAGTGATTATTTATGGTTCCTATGGGTGCCCATTATATATTTATCTCTTTCATATTTTTATACTTTCTATATAATATTTGAGTGGATGGAAATAAGTAAAAACTACAATAAATTACACTCAAATTGATAACCAAATGTTTGGTAGAAATGGATAGTTATAGCCAATTAAAGTATACCTTTAGATCAAGGCTAAATAATAAAATATTATAATAATTGCACCTATGCAAGGTGTACAAGGTCCTTATGGGCCTATATAAATAATACAATACAAAATTTAGTCATGGCCTTAAGAAAAGCTTAAAACCACATATTCCAACATACCCTTTAAGTTGAATGGGAGGCATAAAAAGGGATCCTTATTAATCCCCCTTAAGAGACACCTACTTATAACAAGATTCTCCCACATGCACACAAATGGTACCTTGAGCATGACCTTGATTAGGATATCTATTTCTTGCTCTGATGAAGGCATCAAGCATACCATGGATATAAATCCATTGCACATAATGCATCTAAATCTCAATATGCTTGGTTTGGTGATGAAATACTAGATTGTAGATAAGCTTAATGGTGCTTTGGTTGCCACAATGAATAGTGACTATGAATGACTAAGGAATCCCCACCTACTCTAAAATAATGAGCATCCATTAAATATTATTGGAATCCTCATTGGTAGCATAGTATTTAGATTTTATAGGAGACTAAGAAATAGTGGATTGTTATCTATAACATCCAAATATCAACTAGATCTAAGATATAATCCAAATTTTATAGTGGAAGATCATTGATTCAAATCACCATTCCAATCCACATTTAAAAAACCTATTAAAATTGGAGGTGTACCAACTGAGTAGTGAAGACCCTGTCTAATATGTACTTTGATGTATCAAAGGATTCACTTGGTTGTTATCCAATGACTCTCTCAAGGTGCCTACATGTACATAGAATAATAAATGATATAAAATGTAATATCTATCCAAGTTTGAGTTAGGTAAATAAAACACCCCATAAGGGATAAATATAAAGTAGCACCTACCAAAGGAGTAGTACAATCTGCTTGGTGCTTTGATTCAAAAACAAAGTAAGTTTGAGTGGATTTTTAATCCTCCATCCTAAAGTACTATGAAATATCCAAGGCATACTTGTGCTATAACATGGTGATCCATGAAGAGGTATGATCAATTTGAACACCTAATAAATAATTTGAAATCCCTATGTTTATCAACTTAAATATATCAGGAAGCCTTGATAGCATCTCCTAAATCAAAGAGTATGAGATGTATCTAATAAAAATATCATCAACATATAGTAAAATCACCAATGTTTGACTATCTTGATACTTGATATAGACTTCATGCTCCAACTCACATCATTTAAAACTAAAACTAATAAAGAATGAATATATCTTCTTATACCATGCATGCAATGCCTCCTTAAGCACATACAAGGACTTGGTCAAACAATACGCCAAAGGGATTAATCCCTTAAACTCAAAACCAAGAGGCTATTGCATGTAGATATCCTCCTAAACCTTGCCATAAAGAAAGGAACTATTCAAATCATTCTGATATACCTCCCTTCCATCCATAGAAATCAACTATCAACATAATCATCTAAATAGATCCCATCCAAGCAACTTGGACAAATATCTCTAGTAGTCAATTCCCTCCTTCTGAGATAAATATTTAATAGCAAGGCGCACCTTGTGCTTCTCCACCTAACTATCAAAAGTATACTTGATATTGTACACCCATATGCACCCAATAATATTCTTCCCTTCTAGAAGAGAAATAAGCTTTGATGTTTGATTCTTCATCAAAGTTTCATATTTAATAAGCCTAACATCTTCTCACTTTGGTTGATCCTTGGCCTACAAATACGTGAGAAGATCTCTAGAATCATCAACCTTCAAGAGCAAGACCCAAGAAGGAGCCTTTCAATGATTATCCACATAAATAATGGGTTAAGCATCTATAAGGAGTTTTCAAACCCACTTCAATGCCAAACAAATAATGGAAGACTATGACACATACTAAAAATAAGCAACATCAAAAGCCAAAACTAAAGGCTCTAAACCATGCTCACCATGTACCTCAACATCCATCATTGTCAAACAAGGATCAAAAGGATCAAACTTGTCACTATTGGATTTAAAAATTAAGTTTTGGAGGGAGTATAGCATAAAGAGGATTCAAATAAATAGACTCAATTATAGAGTTAGAGGTAGTATAGCATAAAGAGAATTCAAATCAATAGACTCAATTATAGAGTATCCATTGAAGAGTAAAGGTACAGAAATAAATAGAATGTTGTAAATAAGATATCTAAAATATTCTATCAAATAATTAGAGATATTAGAGGATTTTTAGCCAAAAGAGTAGGAATAGGGTTTGAAGGAGATGGTAGAATAATCTCTTGTATTTTGATATCATAGAGACAATAGGCCTTGGAGATATTTGAATACCCCAAGAGAATTCATTCCTTAAACAGCTAAGGTTGAAATATTATTGATGATATTGTTAGGAATCAATGCTTTAATTATTTTATTATGAGAGTAATATGTATTTAAATACATAGAATTCCTATTTTAGGTATAACAAACTCTTAACCAAACTTCCAACTACTTTTATCATATACTACATGCATAGACCTTGTGAGGGGTGGTTATACCACTTGCCATTTCACATGGACTATGATGTAATAAATTCTAACATCTCCTCCTTATTACATCATAGTCATAGCTCTATTTCTAGCTTATGACCAAAAATTATTTTTAGGGTGATGCTAGAATCTATAGATTTTAGAGATAAATTTCCATCCTTATTGTAGACTTTCTACTTTTATACTTAAGAGTGTTGGCTTACACTAATCATGTACTTCATTTATTACAAAAAATAATTGAATACTTTCTATTGTATCTTGAATTCAATGTATGGATTATGTGTTTCCTCTAATGTCTTTGTGAGGAGGATCTTCATTAGATATATCAACTGTTGATGACATTAATTTTTTTATACCTTATAGAGTTGTTGAAAAATATCGTCTTGACCAATATCTTCTAATGTGGTGAGGTCAATCACCTCTTATATTTTCTCCTTCATCATGGATTCATTCATTTTATGAAGCCTTGTGATGTATTCTTGTTTTCTTTAAATTTTTGCATGATGTGTTATCATGCATCCTATATCGATCATTGAACTAAATGGTTGTAAATATTTTTTGTGGGTTGTCATGTCTTCTATGTGAACCAATTTCCATTTTTTGTTTGTATTGTCACTTTATGTAGTGTGATCAATCATCTTATGCTTCTTTTTCTTTCATTGTTCATTTGAAGAATACATTATTTGTGAGATGTGATGTATTCACACTTTCTCTGGAGTTCTATTGATGGTTGATCTTAAATGTCTATTACATTATTTTCTTAGTTTCTTTGTTGTTTTTTTCTTCAAATTATTCCATGGATGGTGAAGAATCACTTTCAAAGTGTACATAGTCACTCTTAGGTAATTGAATTTTATTTTCCTGCTCAAATTGACTCTTGATGTTCCTGATTGTATTTAAATGAAACCAATTTTGTTGATTTATCATTTGTTTGGAGCCATACCAAACATTGTTATTTTGTATCAATTGCATTTGTGCAATAAATACTTCTTATTCACTAAATTTTTATTCTTCCTCTTTAACTTGATTATTCTCGGCTACATTATTTTGATGTGCCTTTCTCCAATTTTGATTTTACTTGTTTAAAGATGACCTATCTTCTTTTTGGTTCATCTCTCATGAAGGAGATCCATTTTTTAATAGATTATGCCAACATTCATTCATAGTGTACTCATTTCTTTAATACTATTCACACATCCTTTATGTGTGAAAAGTATTTCTTTGATAATCATTTCTATTATTTTGATATCCTTAAAAATTGTTTCTCTATTGAAAGTGTTTTTGAGATTGCATGCCTCTTTTGAATGGTTGCTTCCCTTTTTTATTTGTAATAAGTAATTGTTATTATTCATCTATTATATGTGGCCTCTAGTTTTTGAAGTAGGTTCACCAATATTTTGAAGCTAGGGGTTTATTTAGTGATATTTAATGTTGTCACAAAAACATCATACTTTTATGGGATAGATCTTAAAATAATTGTAACTAATTTTATGTCAGATACTAGGATTCTCAATACTTGTAATGATTCTTGTAACTCAATAATTATTCTCATTAAATATCCTAGCTTTTCTCCACTCTTTATCTTCAAGCAATGGATATATATTTGGAGAAATAATATTTTATTTGTATTCTTTGCTTCAAATATTGCTTGTAGCTTCTTTCATGCATCTCTGGTCATGGTTGAATCAAATGTATGCTTGGACTTCATCTCCTACTCTAAATATGATGATTAATATTGTATTTTTATTTGCCTTGTCAAACTTTATTTGGTCTTAATTTGTTATTTAGGATGGGTAATGGTCCCATCTACTACTTTCTATACTTCCTCAAACGCAAGTTACATTTTGAGTTTGTATTTCTAGGCAACATAATTATTTTCCCTCAATAGTTGAGAATCATGCAACAAGAACTTTGGTGCTCTACTAGCCATAGTAAACTTTCACAAAAATTTAATATTTTTCATTTAGTCAACCTTCAAAAATATTTTTTATGAGTATGTATAAACCTCTACTCAAATTTTAAATGATGTTTCAAATCACGATAAATTTATCTCACTGAATGAAAGAAATATGAAGGTAAAAAAATTCCTCCCCTCTTTTTATTTAAAAATGAATGATCCCTTTTGAAATAATAATATTTATTCTTTCTATTTTACTATTAATCAAATAAACTCTCAAAATTATATACCTATTTTATTCTTCAACTATGAATGTGGTATTTTAAATTCTTAAGGTTTCTTGATTATCTTGAATATTATCTTCGTGATCTTGGTGAAAATTAAATTAAAACAAGCCTTTGACTTATGTCAACTTTGCACCTGTTATTTCTTTTGGAAATCATACCAACTTATTTTAAGTATGTTCAAAGTCTTTGGAAATACCTTAGGTGAATCTTGTCATGAAATATATTTGAATGTCCTTGCTTGACATCTACAAATGAGCACTGATAGTTAGATGGTCATATTCTTTCTTTAGTAGTTCATTCTAAAAAAAATCCTTTGAATGTATGCATGTAACACCTAGTTTTTGATGGTGGAATATTTATAAGACTTAACTCTTCTTTTATTATGCTTAGATATTATTGGGCTATGTTTGTATCAGATATGTTCTACAACTTGCTTTGAGTGCTTTATCTTCTAGATGAGTGTTTTATATTCTAGATGAGTGTTTTATATTTAGGTGAGTGTTTTATCATATGAGTGAGTGCATTTAATATCCAAGTGTGCATCCAAATGATTGATTTCATTATCTAGGTGAGTTATTTAAACATACTAGAAAGTGTTTATTTGTTTGAGTGAGTGCTTCATCATTCTAAATAGTGCTTTCCTTTTCTCTTCTACTCCAATATTTTGCCTTTACTATAAATATATAATATGCAATATTGTTATCTCATAGAGCACTTGGGAGATGAGATTTTATCATTTTGTTACACATATTTTAAACAAGTGTTTGCATGAATATTGGTCTTATTTATATTCTTCTTGAAGTGGTTTTGAAACCACCCAGGCGTTGTAGGTGAGTTGGAGAGGAGAGGGCAATCCTCCAAGGGAGGTCCTAGGTTCAAATCTCCACCCTACCAAAAAGTTGAATTGGGTACCCAAAATCCAATTGATAATGTTGGTGCGAGGCAGGGTTGGGTGCGACTCCCGAGTGACTTTGATGGTATAGAACCCCCTGTTCATGGTCTCTCAGACCAAGGCGGCCCCACAAGGGGTTTTTCGCTTAAAAAAAAAAAAAAAGTGGTTTTGAAACCAATAAATATTCTTATCCTATGCATAAATGAATGTTGTCTTTGTATCCTTGTTAACAGGCGAACAATGCACCCATCTACTATGTTTGGACATCTACTTTAATCTTATTCACTATTTTGAGTGTTAAATGTATCAATTGCTCTTCTTTTCTTATTCTTGTATCTTCTTTATTTGATATTTTTAAGGTCAAGTTTATTTTCTTGGTAAACTCTAGCAAATTCTTTTAGAATATTGGGAACCTTTCAAATACTTCAAGTTAGAATATTTTCTTTCTTGCTTGGTGGAAATTTTTATTCCTCTCTTCTTTTAAAATTTTCCACTTGAATGTAGTGGTTGAATATTTGATGATAGGTCTTGATTCTTGTTTGAGCAAAATTCAAATTTTGAATGCTCTATGGAATTTACTTCATGGAGATGTTTTCCTTTCTTTTGAGATTTATCTTAAATAATCTTGTATAGGGAAATTTTACTCTTCAAAATTATTTTCTCAAATAGAGTTCTCTTTGAGGTTTCTTTGTGTCATATATAGAGGAGGATCAGAAGGAGATATTTTCTTCCTTCTACCTACTTTGATACCACATGTTAGAACCCAATAATTTGATTATTGTATTGTGAGAGTAATAGGTATTTAAATAATAGAGTTCCTATTTTAGGCATAACAAAATCTTAACCAAACTTCCAACTACCTCTATCCTATACTACATGCATAGACCTTGTGAGGGGTGGTTATACCACTTGCCACTTCACATGGACTATGATGTAATAACTCCTAATAAATATGTGATTAATAAGTGACTACTTTACCCTATAACATAGGGTCCATCCCCTTAGCATGAAACATAATTGAGTCATCTCCATCATAATAATTTTCTTCTACTTAGCTACCCTATTCTATTTTGAAATATAATGGATAGTCATTTGAAAATAAATACCATGAAGATATAATATATTAAAAAAAAGCATTGCTTACATGCTCACCTCCTTCATCTATCATAAGGCACTTGATATTTTGTTCAAATTGGTTCTCCACTAGTACTTTGAAGTCATTAATCTTTCTAAAATCCTCATCTTTATTACAAATGGTATACAATCATACATTCTAGGATAAATAATCAATAAAGAGAATAAATTACCTATTCTTGGAGAGATATGGTGTACTTATGGGTCCATAAATATAATTATAAATGAGCTCCAAGGGTTTGTGGTATCAAAATATGGTATACTTACAATGTTTCCCTAATCCCTCCTCTTACTATGGTCATTATGATTGATGCATATTCTTTGACTACTAATGGCATGCTAAAACAAAACTCTTATTCACAACAACATGTTATAACAAAAAAAAATATTAAATGACGACAACACAATAGATGGAACAATGAAAATAGAAGAAAATTTATTAAAAATAAACTATAAAATTACAGTAATGCTCCACAAATTTCCTTGTGAGCAAACGTGGCCTTCCTATTGAGCCTCCACATCCTATGGACTTGACCAATAACTATGTCCCATACACTCAATCTAGAAATCTTAGACATGCCTTGGATAAGATACACTTTTCTCTAGCTGTCTTGGTTTTCTAGCTCTCACTCTCACAATAGACTCTTTATTACCTCCAATATCTCACAATTGCTCAACTTGCCTCCCATAAAAGGGGATTTCCCTATTTATAGGCTTATGGGAGCTAGATATTACATGTATGGCAAATTCTATATGGATAGATAGAAATTTTTTTCTATAAATATCCTTTTTAAAATCCTTACATAATATCAAGATATTCAAGATTTCTTTCTTGGGTAGTCAAAATATCATATGCTTCTAGAGATTTTCCTTTTGTACTTTTCCTATGATATTTACAATTACATGAGATGGTCAAAATATCACATGCTTCTAGAGATATTCCTTTTGTATTTTTTCTATACTTCCAAAAGTATTTTTGAATATCTTGTATTTCATAGATGTTATTATTTACAACATATCTCCTTGTGACAAAGACATTTTCTTATGACAATGACACATTTACTATTTAGTGTTACATTTAACTATGACATGTCCATATCAAAATATTATTTTTTAGCCCTTTTTTATAAACATTTTGTTATTATATCATTAGTTTTTAATGGTTATCACAACCTTCTTGTTGAAAATACTACACCACAAGAATCTCAAACAAACTATCAAGTCATAATCTTCTCCAACATTCCATCCTACTATATACTCTATATGCTACTTATACTACTACACATGAAAATAACAAAAACAAATTATGTAGATAGTGACATGCCTAGAAATCCCTTTGGAAAGGACTCTATGACACTTTCCCAAAATACACCTCTCACAAACATCTCTAGGGAGATAAATAGGAGGAATCCCAATAGATAATTGGTGATGATTTATGTACCTCAATTATGCATATCCAATATGACCAAGCCTATGATTTCATCACTAGAATTATTTTTCAATGCCATCATAGCTAAAAAATATATTTTGCAAGGATGATTTAGTTGATCGTATATCTTGTACATCTGATCTAACTCATCACAATCCTCCAAGTCAACTATCTTGAATTCATCATCAACATCCTTGATCACCCATAAAACTAGATAAAATTATACCATATTTATGTGGGTTATGTAATATATAGACAAGATACATCTATGATCAAAATATGAAGAACATCATCAAACAATGAAGAACCAATGCTAGTCTCACCTAATCTAGCCACTTCTAAGAAATATTCATCCCTAATGACAACCTACAGTCTATGAAATTGTGTATTGTAATTATGTAGGAGGTAGCAATGCTTAGCCATATGTTGTGTCACCCTTTAATCTATAATTGACTCATAAAAATGAGTGGATTTCTAATATGCTAAATAAGTAGCTAAATGAGCTTATGAGGTTTCACCACCATGATGATCCTTACCATGAGTATAGAATACAACAACATCAACACCTCTTTTTAAATTTATTCCTCAATATTCTTAATTTATATCCAAAAAGAATCTGATTATCTCCATATTCTTACAAAAAATGCAAAATGGTTTCTTCAAGTGCTTCCTAGTCTTTTCCTCACCTTGCTTTATATTTTTGTTAGCCTTAATATTGATCACTTATTTTGCATGAGACTAGATGGAAAAATTATGACTATTACACCACTATATATAAACCTAATGATGAAGAAGGTATTTAAACACATCATCAAGGGAATGAAGAGGAGAATTTGGAAAAAAACCTGAAGCATCTCAAATACAATTACAAATATCTCATATGGTTTACATATGTTGTTGAACACAATATTGACAAGTTCAATATTTTTATTACCATTATCATTACATCCTTCTCCTTGACAATTCCTTTAATAGTGTTGATACCATCATCCAACTTCTTTAACCAACTAATATATTCACCAATTGTCTAAAAAGGACCCATAGTCAAAGTAGCAAGTTCTACCTCCAATCTATTGATTTATGTAGAGTCAATGTGAACAACAAACCCTAAAATAATTTAATCAATACATTAGTATTTATAATGCTTCTAATATGAGTCTTAGATCTTATCAACATGGACAACTATCACACCAAGCACTTCATCCTTCTTATACTTAAATAGTTACTTCCTCTTTTTAAATTCAATGAATTGAAGGACCTCATTTATATATTTGAGCAATTCATTACTCTAAAGCAAATTTTTAATATTGATTTTACAAGTGGTATGGTTTGGACCATTCAAGTAGGGCACATAGTGATCCATAACTTTTCTACCTAAAAATATTTTTTACATGTAGTTATGATCAAAAATAACATTATCAATGCAAAGATCTAAAAAACCTATGCAATTTGAAAAAAGGGTCTCAAAATGCTTCCATATGCAAATTTTATGATTGTTAGATGCTTGGCCCTAAAATCACATAAAATGACTCTAAAACATTTGAAAAAAATAAAAAATTATTTTAATACTTGCAATTAATGGGAGATTACAATGTGCCATTGCCTATGTGATTGAGGGGATGCCAACTAAGTGTTAAAAATATAGAGAAACAGTAAATTTTGATTCACCATAAATCATTATTCTATGCAAATAAGTGTCATTGGAACACTCATTATGTATGCAACTACATAGGGTACCATTGAACTAAACCATACTACATGTCACACCCTAATACCCTCTAGAATTTGCAATTTACCATATATGTTGTTTACTAAGCAACTATTTGGTTAGATGGTTCAATGAGTTGGTAAAATGTGATTGGTCAAACATATTTTTATACCATAACAATGATATCCAACTCATACTTTTTTACATGTTATTCTCTACCATGTCATTGTATGTCATAGCATCACATGCCATGTCAATGACTACCATGTCATCAACTTCCACATTGTCAAATTTGAGATCATATTTGTTAAGGGTCACATCATCATCTACCATATCACCATATGTGACATCATTAATCACCGTGTCAATAGATGTGATGTCATCACATGCCTTACCATCAAGTGTAATATCATCACTCACTCTACCATCTTTCACATCACCTTGTATGATTTTATTAGATGTCATCTCATCAACAGGTAAAATGTCATCCACATGTGTAATACCAAAGAGAACAACATCATGTGGCACATCATCAATAGGTTTTATGTCAACATGAATCATGAGGGTTTGATGTTATCATTTGACCTAAATATATTAGGGTATGAGATTTAATCCATAGCACTCTTAGGTCTCAAGGACTAGGGTTCATTTCCCAATCCATGGCACATTGGGCACTTATGCACACAAGTAGGTGATAAGCACTTCCCTTAAGGAATCTCCTTAGGCTACCTCCCCTAAACACATAAAATATATTGCCTTTAATTCATGCACATAAAAATATGTGTTGCATGCCACAATTTCCCCCCTTAGAATATTTTATAGGATATTTTATTTTTTAAATTCAAAATTTTAAAAATTGGAGGGAAAGTGATAAAACCTTTGACATAGTGAAACAAGTACCTCAAGGTGGAATGAAAAAAGTGTTGAACTAGAATCACTCCTAAAATTTTAAGAAGAATCCAAAAGTGTTGATGGATCATCTATATCTATTATGATTTTCCCTACACACCTTTATTTTTTAGCACAACCAATTAAGCCATCCTCTCTTCCCAAACAATCAGGTCATTCTCTCTTGCTAATACAACAAAAAAATTAATGAACTATTTTAGCAACTTTGTCAAGCAACTTGAAGATATTTTTCATACACGAATTCTTCCCATGATTTATTTGGTATACAAGGGATGCCATAAAATATTTAGCCTCTTCTTTTCTTCTTTATCAATCATCTAGACAATCATCTCATATGTGCTACATCTAGACAAAAAATTTAGAGGAGAAAATGAAATGAATTTTTTTTAATTCAAAAGGAAAATGTGATTTTTAAAAAATCTTAAAGAACTCAATCTAGCAGTTAGGGCATCCATCTAGTTCAAAAAATAAAAGGCTATATTGAGTGTCAAGAGAGGAAAAGGAAACTGTTAGTGAATAATTCTCCTATATATATATATATATATATATATATATATATATATATATATATATTTTTTTTTTTTTTAATTTATTTATTTATTTATTTATTGTAAATCAATGAGATCCTTGCAATCCAATTCCTTCGAGGGTTTTCACAAAAACTCTTTAAAATAATTGTGAATGTCACACAAGGATTTTTCTTAGTACTTCTAAATAATGTTGTCCTTTGGAATCATCATAGAAGATAAATTCAAGTTATTGAGTAATGGATATTCATACCCACCCCGATACCATGTTTATTTTCACAATACTTTTTCATAAATGAATGGAATCAACACTTTACCCAAATAAGCAGAAATAACATAATATTAAGGGTGTCCATAAACATAATAAAATATCTCACTAAAGAAAATAGAATTGCACTCCAACTAATAACAAAATGGTTAATAGGAAGGGATATATCAAATTACAAGAGGCCTTTAGGTCAAGGTTAAAGAATCAAATATTAGGTTAATATCACAATAAATATACCTATAAAAGGTGTAAAATGGTCCAAAGGGATTATACATATAATATTATAAAAAAAAAAGTTGTGGCCTCAAGTGAAGCTTAACACCACATATTCCAACAACTCTCACATAAGTTCCTTTGTCAATAGTCAGCATGTTACGCCATGATGATGCTTGGCTTTATTCATTACTCTATATGGGCCCTTGACCTTTAACAGATGTACCTTAAAATATGAACTAGAGACCTCATTTAGAGTTGAGTAAGAAATGCATTGATCCCTATCCTCTTTGATGTTGATGTATGTTGAGGGTCATACGGAATGTCAATATCCATGTTAGATAGCATTCTTGGTGCCAATAATATCCATTCTTCTCCATAGTGGTATGTGATTTTAAACCATCCACCTAGGACCAAAAGGTTTCTAATCCTTACAATAGGTGTCCATGATGCCTAAAGGGTCTACCAATGTGTCATTGTTCAACTCAACACTTTAATTCATGCTAATACATTTTTTTTACTATGTCAGTATATAATTTCCCTAGCCATATTTGCACATTTTGAACATTGTGCTTGAATGTTAACCTAAGAAAATATCTATAGCAAAGGACACCCCTTTTTCTTTTAATGCAAATTGTAAAGGAATTTTTTTTGCAACCAAGAGATTACATGCCCCTAATTTTCATAGTGTTGAAGCCATTAGATTAGAGACATGCTATATGTGATAACTTTCATAAAGGGAGATCCAATTTGAACATGCAAATGAGCCACAAATAGTAAATAATATCAATTGTAATTGGGTAAGAAATAAGTGATTGGTCAATAATATCTATTTAATAATAATAATTTTATTTATAGGACCCATAATAATAGCAACATAGATATATACTTTAGCAACTATAATGGTGGATCTAGAGCAAGCTATAATTGATGACCCTTGAACTTGGTTGACTAAAAATTCAATTATAGATAGAAATAGGAATATAAGCTAAGCACCCCATGAGGCATTAAGATGAATATTAACATGAAATCTATCAAGTTATTAGGATTTATAATAATACTTCAATATATATAATAACAAGGGCAGTATAAAAAAATATATTGTCATGATCTAAATTGGTTAGGTACCTTGATTTTCACGGAAGAGATCCAAGTTTAAACCTTCTTAGACAATGTATATAACATATGGACTACTAATAGTAAGCAAAATACTATTGTTATTATTAATAATAATATAAATTTCCTATCGTAATAAGGATCAAATGGTACATGCTCGATTGGTTAAATATGTTTTACTTTCAAGGAAAAGACCCAAGTTTGTATCTAACTAAAACATGTAATTAAAATTACCTTAATATTTTTGAATGACTATTAGTATAAGTACACAATACAATGACATCCAAATGAGATTTTCCTCTACTTTTTATAATTTAAAGATCATACATATTATTGTTGTTAGGGGAACTAAAAGGAAGTACCAGGGAAATATTTAGAAGTTGATTAGATGACCAACAATATATTGGATACCACAAAAATATTTAATATGATATTTAGATGCATAAATTTGTGTATAAGCCTCAAATGAGTGTATAGTCATTATTCAAAACATAATGTTTTATTTGTGTTTGATATGGTTATCACAAATTTGAGTCAAATCAAAAAAAATAATAATGAAGGGGAGGAAAATAGGGGGTATATTAGTTACTATAATAAGTAGTGGTATCTACAATATTAATTAATATTAAAAGACTATACTAGTGCCATATTTAGTATAAATTGATGGGAACACAATAGGCTACACTGTATTTTCAATTGATGAAAATGCAATATATCAAGAAATATGGAGGAGGTTTGTTAATAAATGACCTCAACTAATTATAATAATGTCCCAATAAGCACAAATCTAACATTTTATTATTACATTAATATGCAAACTACATCAAATTACAAGCATGGAAATGTCAAAATATTTTAAACTTAAATACAAGATATTTGATAAATATGTTTGTACATTGATATTTAGATGATGGAATTGGTTGTGTATTATACTATTGAACATGTTCATGAATAAATTAACATTGAATCTCAATGTGTCTAGTGCACTCATGAAATATTTGATTGCAAGGATGCTTCAAAACCCATTATCATAATTTATTATCATTAGTTATTTCTATGTAACACCCATCTCAATCAAAATGTGATATAACCATACTGTCTCATAGACAAATCCTCATTTAAAATAATATTTTACCTCATTAGAATATTGAGCAACATTATGTTGCTTATTGCTTCCCTAAGGTACTATATTGGATCCCAAAAAGAGTACATATCTATAAGCAGATATCATATCATTCATGAATCTTATGAATATTAATTGGTTGTTATTCTTATACTCTAAATTGTACTTAGTAGTACCATAAATACACCTTAATACCATATTTTTTCTTTCTATTAACACATATTTGGCTCTATGTTAATAGTGAAAGGTAGCTAACAACATAGTAGATATTTGATCTCAATAGCCAATAGAGAATTTAATTTATTTGCAAAGGATTATTTCAAGATAGTTGTAACATTATTTTCATAGGATTTGGAATAGGCTTGCAATTAGTCATTCAAAAATTCCTAAGTAATATCTTGTCATAGTTCACCTATTTTTTGAAAACATGATTCTATGTGCCACACCTCCAAGCTAAGACAACAATGTATAAGACTAATTTTTGCCATGTCAAATGACTTCTTCAAATTATGTTTGGTCCTCTAAATCATCCTATCAGAATTACATGAGGTGACTAAGTCGTAAACATATACAATTATAATAATGACCTCCCCACTTAATGTTTAAAGTATGGGTTCTAATCATAAATATTACATCAAATTCCATGTTGCACAAGGTGCTCATCAATTTTGATATACCAGGCTCTAAGAGATTGCTTGAGACTATAGAGAGATTTGATGAGTTGACATACCTATTTCTCCTAAATAGGCATGATACATTTGGTTATGTCATGTATATTTATTCTTTGAGGTATTCATTTAAAAATCACTCTTCACATCCATTTGATGTAATTTCCAACCAAATTGAGCCACTCTTGTGGATACCAGCTGAATGGTCTTAATTTTAGCTATAAAAGTAAATATTTATTCATAATTGATGCCTTCCTTCTATGCATAAACCTTTGCAACAAGTCTTGCTTCATATTTATTTATGTTATCATTTGCTTTATAATGGTCTTAATAATCAATTTTTAACAAATGTAATTATTACCAAGTGGAAGATCAACAAGTTGTCATGTCTTATTTTCATTGAAGCTAATATTCAATATCCATGGAATTCTTCCATTATTTTGATGTAAGGTATTTCTAAATTATTAAGGGTTTAAAATTATACACAATAGTCATAAGATAGGGTTTGAGCTTATTATGGACTTTACTATGATGCCTTGGACCTAAATTTAATGTGTTTAGAACTTAATTCAACTTTAAATATTGAAATATGCTAAAAATATAACACCTAAGGCAATATGTAATAAAAATGATAAGATATATCATGTAATCAATGCAAAGATAAGAAGATAAAATAAGTGAGCCCATATTTATTCATATTGGACAATTCATATTTACATCAAGGTTACAAGAATATCCCTCTTAGGGATTAATCATTTGATACATATTACAATAAAATCACTCATGTAATAGGTGTCTTCAATAAATTCTTAGAATCTCCACAATTTGATTATAGGAGGGATTATTCTTGGAACCTCCTCTTTGTGATGATACTGAAGATGATCTTGGAGGTGAAATGCTCATGATAAATCCTGAACCTGCACACAAGGAAATATATAAAGAATTCAATAGCAAAGGTGCAACCTCTCAAGATGAGACCATTTCATGATTATTGCAAAATATGAAGGAAATGTGTAAAGAAACATAAAGATGCATGAAATAATGGAAAGAAAGCATAAAGAATACGTAAATACTAAATGCAAAGCAACTAATCTACATTAGAAATAAAATTGAAATTTTGAAATGTAATCTAATGGCTAAGACAAAATAAAAGACTCGCCATCCCGTAGTTGATGATGCTCAGAGCAGCCAGCTCTGTTAGTTACTATCGATGTCAGCAATGAAGCCTGCGGGCCACTGTTGAAAACAATAGCCATGGGAAAGGGGCTATGTCCTTTGAATATTATGTCTGATGCTAATCAATTCTTCTACAGAATTAATGTTCAAGGGTTGCTTGTGTCTTGGAACACAGTTTTGTGATGGGATTCGCTTCAATCTATAGAAATTTTGCACTTGAAAAATAGGGATTGATCTTCAAGCTATGGTATTCTTGATTGATGAAAGGTAGATATCATTGTACAATTCGATAGGTCTTCACTATACTTCATAGGAATGTTGATTCTCTCTTCAATCCAATAGAGCTTCACTATGGTATTTGCACATGAATTTATCCAAGGTTTGTAAGTAAATTTGGGTCCTTAAGTAGACTAAAAAAATCCTCGCTCTAGCTTCCTCAGGAAGTAAGGAACAAGATTTGGTTATACTTAGGAAGGTGAGGCAAGACTTATAAAAGCTTCAATATACTTAACCGTTCAATAAATTTTTATGCTCAACGTATTTCACTTAGCTCAGATAGCCCAAGTTTGTTATAAACTAAATTGTTATCAATATGTATGGCTATGGGAAAGTAGCCCATAGTCACTATCGACAGGTATGACTAGCTTTGAGCCACTCTGATCATCAGCAGTGATGGTCATTATCGCTGATGACATCAATGGCTATGGCTACATAGGACTAGGCTACCCTAAATGAGTGGTTAGAACCACTTTTGGATCTTGGAAAGATCCAAGATCAGTTATATGGCCAGTAGAGGTGTCCATATGAGTAGCCTCCTAAACATGACATATTTTAGGTGTCTATAGATGCCCCTTTTTGAGATGCATTGTGGAAAAACACAACACTAAGCAAAAATAGACAACCTAAATCCATATTATAGGTTGATTGATGTCCATTGATCTGGTCAACGTTAGATGGTCCAATCATGAGGATGCACATATCGAAATCATTACCTCAAGCGATGATTCAAGGAGAAAAATGGCAAGTGACGAATGCGATGAGACACTCAACCAATATGACTAATTTGGATAATTCAATATTATTAAAGTTTTTGTAGGGAATATCCTAATATAGCTGTGATTTCAATCATTAATAGTAATTGTACATCTCTATCCCATGGAGTAGTCCGACCACAATGGCCTTCTTAAGGAATTATAGCAATTCAATTAGAGCATGTGATGAATCACTATCTTTGATGATTTGATGAATTTTCATAAAAAATGAAATGAACGCCTCATTCCCATGGAGCAGTCCAACCACCATGGCCTTCTTGAGGATTGAATTGAAGACATTTTAATTCATCAATGAATAATTTGGTTCAAATGGCCTTATGGTAATTTATTCATCTTGTCGGATTGCATGGAGCATAAGTCGCTGCAACCACCAAGTGTATAGAGTAAATAATTGAATACGAGGTGCATTTAAAATTTTGGTTTATTTTATTTTTTTGTTAATTTTGATTTATGATGAGATTTCATAGAAGAAAGAAAATGAACACCTCGTTCCCATGGAACAGTCCAACCACAATGGCCTTCTTGGGGATTAAAGTAAAGATATTTTAATTCATAAATAAATAATTTGGTTCAAATGACCTTATGGTAATTTAATCATCTTATTAGATTGCATGGAGTGCAAGTCGCTACAACCACCAAGTGTATAGGGTAAATAATTGAATATGAGACGTATTTGAAATTTTGGTTTATTTTATTTTTTTGTTAATTTTGTAATTTTTGATGATTATGGACCGGTAGATATGCTTTAATGTCCATTATGAAACTCCTTATGGTGAGAAAATGTGTGCATTAATATCTGTTTCTTGATCACTATCAAAATCAGTGATGGGAATTTAAAAATTCCATAGCTGTTGTCGATGTCAACGGGTGGGATTGGGTTGGTCTACGATCGCTGTCAAAGTGAGCAATGGTAGGAATTTGCAAAATATAAAATAAAAAATTAGATTTTTTGCAAATTCATTATTTCCAAATGACTTGGCAGAATAGTGAGCTCTAAGGAGAGAGAGATAAATTTTGATCGCACTTACCTTAGACCATAATGGCGGATCTGCCAAAGGCTTCTTCTAGTGGAAAAGTTGGAGCTACTAAGGTAGATTCTTCATATCTCAATCTCATGATTTAAGCATTAAAAATGAACCTCACTAATTAATAGGTTAAGGAACCTCATTAAAATACAAGCAATTAACCACACCCCTTAGTTTAGGATTTAGCCTTAGGTTAGGTTAAGGGGGGCAATTTAATTTGTTTGGGTATTTTTGGGTGAGAAATGACCTCGTGTGGGGTCAATCCACCTTATGATTCTTAGGAGTCTTCAAGAGATTAATCATAAGTTGAGAGTCAGACTCAACTAACACCTTTTCCCATCCAACCTTAGTAGCCTCCTGAAGACCTCTGAGGATACCATACCCCTCAACAAGGTTATTGGAAATAATACCCAAATTCTCAGCAAAAGTAAAAACCAGGGAGCCATCCGAAAGTCTACCAATTCCTCCCACATTGGCTTTTCCAGGGTTCCCTCTAGATGCTCCATCAGTATTGACTTTTACAAAATCCTTAGGAGGAGGTTGCCAATTTCTAGTCCTATCCATCTTACTAATACTCACATTCCCTTTAAGTTGGTTGCCCTTAGAAAGTTTAATCTTCAATATTTGCATCACTTGATCCCATATTTGGTGGGAGTTTTGGGGGTGATTAAGGAGTTGATGGACTGATTCAACTAAGTTGGCTATGGTATTTTGCCAAATATAGTGAATATCCTTCCTATCTTGATTAAAAATTTGGTTGTTCCTTTCATTTCAAATATTCCAAAGAAGAATGGTAGAACCCATCCAAACTAATTGCCTAATAAAATGATCAACACCCTCTTGATTAGGCCAATCCCTCCAAAGCTATTCAAAAGTAAAAAAATTGGACCACTGTAAGTCAAGTAAAGTTGCCATTCTCCTCCATAGCTTAGAGGCTAAAGTACACTCAATAAAAATATGGTTGATATTTTCTACATTCTCTTCACACATTTCTCATCTAAAAGGGCCATGAAAACCATGCTTCATAAGTTGCTCACCAGTAAGCACCCTACGATGCAATAAAATCAAATTAAATAACCTCACCTTAGGCTAGATATTTTGATCCCACAATCTAGAAAATATGTCAAAAGAATGGTTGGGATTATTATGGCATAAGGTCAAATAACCTTGAGAAACTGAATACTCACCCTTAGTAGTATTGTTCCATCCAAAACAATATTTTTCATGGGACCAAGAGAGGGATCTCATATGAAGAATGCCTTGGATATCTTGTATTTGCCTTTATGGGATTTGAATAGGCAAATCCTCAATAGGGATCCAATATCTACCAACATTTGAATTACCAGTATGGTACCGACAATAATTAGCCACCTTTATCCAATTAACTCGGTGAAGCTCCTCCATCCAAGGCCTCCAATCGGGAAACTCAGTTATCAAAGGCTTGTGACCATCCCAAGAATCTGTCCAAAAATTTGCATGTTGACCATTATGAATGATCCAAAATAATTTTTTCTCTATCAAATCCTCACCAGTCTTAAGAACTGCTAAAATGGGAGAACCTTTGGTAGGAATTTGATAGCGAACAAGGTCTTCAGGACTTTTGTTCTCAGCATATTTAGCAAGGATATTATTGGCCCAAAGAGCATTTGTGTTATGCAACATCCTCCAATATAATTTAGCAGCTAAAGCTTTGTTGTTATTAATTGAATACTAGAATCATAACCCCCCTTCACTCTTCGAAAGACATAAAGTATCCCATTTCACCAAGGCCCATTTTCTTTTCTCCTTAGTACCACTCCAAAGGAAATGATGACTGATTTGATCCAATTCTCGAAGAACAGCATTTGGGATATTCAAAATGGAAGAAACATAAATAGGAATAGCTTGAAGGACTGATTTTACCAAGGTTATTCTACCCCCAGAAGAAAGCCACTTGTTGGTCCACTTTCCAATTTTCTTCTTGAATTTGTCTAACAACCAATTCCAATCTTTGTTTTTCTGCCTTTGAATATTTATGGGAATACCTAAATAAGTGATTGGAAGAGATGTCTTCTTATATCTTAATTTATCCAAGACCATGGATTCTCGTCTAGCAAAGCGATGAAAGAAAATAACTTTAGATTTATCTTCATTGATCAACTGCCTATTAGCCTTAGAAAAATAGCTAATGATTTGCTTAATATTAGAAGCTTCCTTAACTGTAGCTTTACCTAAAATAGTAGAGTCATCCAAAAATTGAATATGAGAGATATGTCTAGCTCCATGAGCAATGGTAAATCCATCAAGGTTTTTTTTTTCCCTATTTTTTGTTATAGTCCTACCCAAGCATTCATCAAGAATGATGAATAAATAAGGGGATAGCGGGTCACCTTCCCTAATACCTCTAGAAGTTGGGAAAGACTGAGAAGTCCTGCTATTGATAAGAACTAAGTAGGAAACTAAAGAGATACATCCCATAATCCAATCCTTAGAGAAACCAAATTGCCTCAAAACTTTGATAAGGAAGTGCCAATCCACTCTGTCATAAGCTTTGGATAAGTCTAACCGAATGAACATGGAAGGAGAATTTTGCATATCCATGGAATGGATGGCTTCTTGAGAAAGAACTATCTCATCTACTATTTGACGTCCTTCCACATAACCCCCTTGCTCTATGGAAATAATCTTATGCAAAAGAGGCTTCAACCTTTCTACCATGATTTTAGTAATGATTTTGAGAAGAACATTACATAAAGAAATAGGTATAAAAGTTGAGATATGATCAACCTCTTGAGCTTTTGGAACAATATTAATATAAGTTTTAATAATAACCTTCAAAATTTCTTTGGCTTTCCTGGCTTCTTCCACCACCTCTAATAAATCAACATGAAGGATATCCGAGAAATCTTGGTAGAACTCAATAGGAAAACCATCAAGACTAGGGGTTTTCCCTTTTTGCATTTTAAAAACTACTTGTTGAAACTCATTGATAGTAACAGGAGAAGTCAAAATAGATTTCTCCTCAGAAGTGATAAGAGAAGGGATTGCTTGAAGAACATTATGTTGAGAAGCTGAGTCAAGAGGAGTAGCGGCAAAAATATTGGAAAAGTAATCAACAACAATAGAGTTCATGCCATCCCAAGTATAAACAACATCTCCAGAATATGATTTTAAGGAAGAAATAAAGTTGTGAGATCTTCAAGCTAGAAGAGACTTGTGGAATAAATTTGTGTTTCGATCTCCTTCTTTGAGCCATTGAATTCTAGATTTTTTCTTCCATAAGATTTCTTCTCTTTTTTCCCATTCCTCTAACTAAGTTTTGAGTTTAATTTCATCTACACTTCTCTTCTCTGTTAGGCCATCTAAACGTATTTTCTCTAAACGTATTTTCTTATTCAAATTTTCAAGATGAGAAATAACTTCATGTTTTTTTTATGAACATCCCCAAACTCTTTCCAGTTCCAAGTCTTGATTTTGGATTTAATGTATCGCAGTCTTTTGGAAAAACAGAACATCTTAGTCCCATGCCTAGGTTTACCTTCCTTCCACCATTGTTGCACACGAGGTCTGAGGGAAATGTCTCTAAGCCACATTAATTGAAAATGAAAAGGAGAGAAACTCACATTGGTTTTCCACATTTCCACCATGATCGGCCAATGATCCGAACCAGCATTATTAAGAGTCTTCACTTTAGGAATGTGACCATGGATTAAGAAATTTTTAGAGATCAAAAACCTATCCAATCTCTCCATTATAAAAGCTAAGCCTTGCCTTCTGTTAGACCAAGTCATAAGGCCATTATCTGGTTGGATATACACAAGATGGAGGTTTGTAATATATTCACTCATGAGATCAGTTCTTTTGTCCAAATTTCTATTTCGCCCCCTTTTCTCATCCAGAGAGAGGATGGTATTGAAATCTCCTCCGATCAAGATCCAAGCTTTAGGAAAATGAGAGATAATATGAGTAATATCCTTCCACTGTCTTCTTTTTTCCTCCAAAGAAGTCGGAGCATAAATAGTAATGCAGAGCATAATCTGGTTGGAATTTCTACTTTGAATAGCTATAGCCAAAAAACCCCAACTTCCAACCATATGGTGAATAACTACCTCTTTTGGTTCCCAAATAAAAGCAATGCCACCCGAAGTCCCTTGGGAACTGAGGGAAACCACTTTTCCAGCTGGCCAAATTTTACTAGCAATTAAGTCCATATCCTCCATTGACATCTTTATTTCTTGAAGGAAAACAAGATGTGGATGATTTATCTGAATCATTCTTCTAATTTCATTTTGTTTTTAAAGACTCCCTTTGAGTCCTCTAATATTCCAAGTGATTATCTTCATTAATACCAGGGCTAAAAAATTTGGGAAGAGCATTAATCTTACCTCCCTCTACAAGCTTTTCACCTTCTTTTACCATATGATATTGATTGGTCTTGCGACCTCCTTTTTTATTACAATCCATATTCATTTTTTTTTCCTGTTTCTTGACTTATTCCAATTGAATCTGAGATGGCTTCTAACCTTGAATAATGCTCGTACACAGCCAAAATTTTACTAGATGGTTCAATGGAGTCTATATTGGGACCTACATTATTTGAAGTTTTGACATTTGAAATATTGTTTTTCTTGTGTAAATTTTCTCTCTTTTTTTTTGTTGAAAACCGTTGATTTTTTGGTTTGTCTCTCAGTTCTTCCCTTCATATTTAAATTGTGTTTCTAAGATTTCAGTTTCCATTATTTTCTCTTCCTCACTTGGGACATCATTTGTGGAAATGATTTCAAACATATTAGCAGATGACTTTGATTGATCCTTCATAACTGGTTTTTCTCGAGTGTTCTTCTTCTTAGGTATTTGGAAACCTGCTGAGTTTATATCTTCTTTCTTTTGATCAAGAATTTTATTTGGGCAAGCACTGGCTAAATGACCATATTCATGGCAAATTCTATAATGAAAAGGAATGTTCTCATAGTCCACTACTTGCTCCCAAGTGTCTTCCCCAAATTGTAATGTGATATTTTTAGGTAGGGGTTTGTCAAAATCTATTAAAACACAAATCCGAGCATAAATAATATGTTCAAAATTTTGAGTAAAATCAGCAATCATCATAAAAGTTCCTAAAGAGTTTCCAATTGAAGAAAAAATAGTAGGATTCCAAAATTCAATAGGGAGGCCAAAGATTCTAACCCACACGGAAGCTATAGAAGGCATATCTTCTTCGACTTTAAATTTAGTATGCCAAGACTTCATGAAAAGCACTGCCCTTCCAAAAAACCAAGGACCCCCTTGAAAATTTTTCTCTCTATATTCATTATTAGCAAATAAAACAAGAAAATAACCATTTGGATAAATAGAGATTTGTAAATCACCTTTAATTTAGTATGATCTATTGAAAGACAAATTCCTAACCCATCTTGTATCCCCTGCAACATTTCCTTCTAAAATATTGAGCATAAACCACAAAAATATTGGCCGCTAGGGCCTGAAGGCCCTAAAAACCAATCTCTGGAGCTGCTTGCACTCAACCCAGATGAAACCCTCGCATAGCCGCTTGCCAAATATATTGTTCATATATAAGGATACGCTAGGGTCTGTGTTGCTCCAAATAATATGAAAATTTGTGGAGACATTCTAGGGTTTTTCAGGCATCTACCCTTAAACTTTTAGCTCAATTCGAGTCTGAATGAGTGAGATATGTCCAAAATGAGTTCGACGGTTTGGGCAGTCTTGCGAAAAACATCTAATCTATAATATTATAATACTTTATTATAATATTCGATATATCATGTAATCAATGCAAATAGAAGAAAATAAAATAAGTGTGCCCATATTTATTCATATTGGACAATTCATCTTTACATCAAGGTTACAAGAATATCCCTCTTAGGGATTAATCATTTGATACATATTACAATAAAATCACTCATGTAATAGCTGTCTTCAATAAATTCTTAGAATCCCCACAATTTGATTATAGGAGGGATTATTCTTGGAACCTCCTCTTTGTGATGATATTGAAGATGATCTTGGAGGTGAAATGCTCCTGATAAAGCCTAAACCTGCACACAAGGAAATATATAAAGAAGTCAATAGCAAAGGTGCAACCTCTCAAGATGAGACCATTTCATGATTATTACAAAATATGAAGGAAATGTGTAAAGAAACATAAAGATGCATGAAATAATGGAAATAAAGCATAAAGAATACATAAATACTAAAAGCAAAGCAACTAATCTACATTAGAAATAAAATTGAAATGTTGTAAATGTAATCTAATGGCTAAGACAAAATAAAAGACTCATCATCCCGTAGTTGTTGATGCTCAGAGCAGCCGACTTTGTTAGCTACTATCGACGTTGGCAATGAAGCCTACGAGCCACTGTTGAAAATAGTAGCCATGGGAAAGGGGCTATGTCCTTTGAATATTGTGTCTAATGCTAAACAATTCTTCTACAGAATTAATGTTCAAGGGTTGCTTGTGTCTTGGAACACAGTTTTGTGATGGGATTCGCTTCAATCTATAGAAATTTTGCACTTGAACAGCAGGGATTTATCTTCAAGCTATGATATTCTTGATTGATGAAAGGTAGATATCATTGTACAATTTTATAGGGCTTCACTATACCTCATAGGAATGTTGATTCTCTCTTCAATCCAATAGAGCTTCACTATGGTATTTGCACATGAATTTATCCAAGGTTTGTAAGTAAATTTGGGTCCTTAAGTAGACTAAAAAAATCCTCGCTCTATCTTCCTCATGAAGCAAGGAACAAGATTTGGTTATACTTAGGAAGGTGAGGCAAGACTTCTAAAAGCTTCAATATACTTAACCGTTCAATAAATCGTTATGCTTAACGTATTTCACTCAGCTCAGATAGCCCAAGTTTGTTATATACTAAATTGTTATCAATATGTATGACTATGGACAAGTATCCCATAGTCACTATCGACAAGTATGACTAGCTTGTAGCCACTCTGATCATCAGCAGTGATGGTCATTATCGCTGATGACATCAATGGTTGTGGCTACATAGGACTAGGCTACCCTAAATGAGTGGTTAGAACCAATTTTGGATCTTGGAAAGATCCAAGATCAGTTATATGGCTAGTAGATGTGTCCATATGAGTAGCCTCCTAAACATGACATATTTTAGGTGTCTATAGATGCCCCTTTTTGAGATGCATTGTGGAAAAACACAACACTAAGCGAAAAGAGATAACCTAAATCCATATTATAGGTTGATTTATGTCCATTGATCTAGTCAACATTAGATGGTCCAATCATGAGGATGCACATATCAAAATCATTACCTCCAATAGAATGGTGGCTTAAATTTATTAAAAATTTGGATGTGATCTGAAAGTGATCAATTCAGATTTTTCAAATGACAATGATCGTTGTATCAGATTACCAAATATTTAGCTCAGTATTTTTTCTTTTTCCCTAGCAAAAGAGTAAGCTTGTGATAGTTTTTAGCAATGATTCATAAGACGAATGTAATTCACATAATTAAGTTTTTAATTATTAATTTTAATTATGAATTCTTTTATTATGACTACCCCCTCAAGCGACGATTCGAGGAGAAAAATGGCAAGTGACGAAAGCGATGAGTCGCTCAACCAATATGACTAATTTGGATAATTGAATATTATTAAAGTTGTTGTAGGGTAGATCCTAATATAGTTGTGCTTTCAACCATTAATATTAATTGTACATATCTATCATGTGGAGTATTCTGACCACAATGGCCTTCTTAAGGAATTAAATCTATAGCAATTCAATTAGAGCATGTGATGAATCACTATCTTTTATGATTTGATGAATTTTCATAAAAAATGAAATGAACATCTCATTCCCATGGAGCAGTCCAACCACCATGGCCTTCTTCAGGATTGAATTGAAGACGTTTTAATTCATCAATGAATAATTTGGTTCAAATGGCCTTATGGTAATGTATTCATCTTGTCGGATTGCATGGAGCATAAGTCGCTGCAACCACCAAGTGTATAGAGTAAATAATTGAATACGAGGTGCATTTAAAATTTTGGTTTATTTGATTTTTATGTTAATTTTGATTTATGATGAGATTTCATAGAAGAAGGAAAAGGAACACCTCGTTCCCATAGAGCAGTCCAGCCACAATGGCCTTCTTGGGAATTAAAGTGAAGATATTTTAATTCATAAATAAATAATTTGGTTCAAATGACCTTATGGTAATTTAATCATATTATTAGATTGCATGGAGTGCAAGTCGCTACAACCACCAAGTGTATAGGGTAAATAATTGAATATGAGACGTATTTGAAATTTTGGTTTATTTGATTTTTTTGTTAATTTTATGATTTTTGATGATTATGGACTGGTAGATATGCTTTAATATTCATTATGAAACTCCTTATGGTGAGAAAATATGTGCATTAATGTTTGTTTCTTGATCACTATCAAAATCAGTGATGAGGATTTAAAAATTCCATAGCTATTGTCGATGTCAACGGGTGGGATTGGGCTGGTCTAAGATCGATGTCAAAGTAAGCGATGGTAGGAATTTGCAAAATATAAAATAAAAATTAGATTTTTTGCAAATTCATTATTTCCAAATGACTTGGTAGAATAGTGATCTCTAAGGAGAGAGAGATAAAATTTGATACATAATGTTGTCGCACTTACCTTAGACCATAATGGCAGATCTTCCAAAGGCTTCTTCGAGTGGCAAAGCTAGAGCTACTAAGGTAGATTCTTCATATCTCAATCTCATGATTTAAGCATTAAAAATGAACCTCACTAATTAATAGGTTAAGGAACCTCATTAAAATATAAGTAATTAACCTCACCCCTTAGTTTAGGATTTAGCCTTAGGTTAGGTTAAGGGGGGTAATTTAATTTGTTTGGGTATTTTTGGGTGAGAAATGACCTCATGTGGGGTCAATCCCATATTTGTTTTCAGTGAGGGTGATGTCCAATTTAGCAATTGGCGGCCACCATCACTGTGAACGACTAGGTTCAAACCTCAATGATCATAAAATTGACCATTAGTAGTGGTCGCTGATGACATCGACGATGGCTATAGCGATTGTCCTCAACATGAGCGATTGAGAACTTTAGGATTTTAATTTTTTATTTTTGCTTGATTTTTTTCTTTTTAAATGTTTGAATGTGATTTTTCTTTGAATTGCTTTCGGTGCATACTAGACTCTAACAGTACGGGGGCGACAGCCTACTCTACTACTTGAGTTGCAACCTCTATTAGATGATGTTGCCTGGGAGTGGTTTGGGGTGATTGACCTCAACTACATTGTAAGGTTTCTAACTGTGATGTCAAACCAGTCTTATCTGATAGCCCTGGCCTATCGATGGGATAGTAGGACTAACAAATTTCATCTCCCCATGGGAGAGATGATGGTGATATTGGAGGATGTCTACCGTATATTTAGGATCCCCATAAATGGATTAACTATTGTATCTTCTTTGACTACAACTAGGAATATAATCTTCACTCAGGTTTTTTGAGATAGATCTACTACGAAACTAGGAGACATAGAGCATGGTGGTATGCTTGTTGAGCATTGGTACAAGGATAATTTCTTCTCTCGATGCCATATAGTACTCATGCACATTATCTATAATGTACTACTACCAGATACATCCAAAGTGAGGTCCTCGTGGAACCTCCTAGACATGGTGCAAGACCTATTAGAGTGCGCCTCATGGTAGCCTTTGATCATGGTGTGGGAGAGAACACTTCTAGAATATCTCTATGATGAGATATATTATATTACGTAATGGGGACGAGTAGAAGTGGGATCCAGTCTACTATTACAGATATGGGTGTGGGAGCACATCCGCATAGACTAACTTGGTATATTACCATTGGGTATAGTGGTTGTAGTAGTGGATGATTAGTATTATGCTGCTAGATGGCCATGATATGCAGAGACTGCTTGGAGCCACTCTCATGTTAGGGATCTAGACCACTACATTGGTTCATTGAATAGATTAAAGGCTAACCAAATTATATGGAGATCTTACCTAGGCTATCCTACATGGAATGAAGTATATAGATACCTAGCCTAAGTTATGTGTAATAGATGACTCATGGGGTACTGTGGTATGATGAGGGAGTTTTTTCACTACTCTTAGGGTACTAGGTAGTTTGGGATTACTCAGGATGTGCCAGAGGAGCCAGTCCTCTATCACCATCACAAGGTGGAGATAAAATTTCCATTGCCATAGGTCACAGGACTGATAGAGGAGGTATATGCTCCTATGGTTGATACAGATGCAATAAATCCTAGGACTACTATATATTATGACACCTAGTGGATCTCTCGATTATGGTAGGGTGGTGGAAGCCTAGGTAGATCTAGGGATGAGGTAGCTATAGAGGGTGGTGATGATGATGGATGATGAGTGTGTTGTAGGATGGATGAGTGAGGATAGGTTGTAAGGTAGGTGGATTATCCTCATGATGATCAGAAGGGTGAGGAGGATGCCCCAAATGATGAGGTCTCCCAGCTATAAGCTCAGGTGTACATCTTGTAGGTGAAGCTATAGATAGTTTAATGATAGGTTATGGAGCAAGATACATCTCTTGCTACTATGTAGAGTCAGTTGCATGCAAGACAATAGCAGTGGTGGGGGTATATGAAATATAGGACCACTTTATAAGCTTAGATAGACTTGACACAAACCATGATAGATTAGGTTATGGTGAAGAGGTATCTCTTATGGGTACAGTTGGTGGTGAGGGGTGCCTTGATAGAGGCTAGGACTACTGAAAGATATACTCTTAGGATACATCTAGAGATTGCTCCTATTGCATAGGTTACATCAGCTACTCTAATCACTCAAGTATCAGTAGGCTTAGGGATGGATGCAAATATTAGGTAGATACAAGGTCTCTTAGATCATAGGGTAGCTCATCTTAGAGTAGATGCTTCATACATCATTAATTTAGAGACTCAGATTGAGGTACTAGGTGGCACTCTACCTGATTGATCTATAATAGGGGGCTCCCATCAAAGCAGGTGGAGTGAGTCTAGGTAGTCATCAATGTGGCCCAATCATAGTTCAGGTGCACAATCTAAGTGATCGATGGATACTAGCTCCAAACAGCCTCGTAGAGATGGAGCAGAGGGTGGAGGTGACTCAAGGGGCACAGGTCCTATTTGATATGACATGATGTCTATATCATTTTTTGAGTGTAATGTCTAAGGACCTACACAGTTGTAGCCTCCAAGAATTTTTGTACCTCTATGTACTTTGACACACACACACACATATATATATATATGATATTTCATTTATGGTTCATTATGTGTATTATATCTTTTCTTTGATGTTCATGAGATGCAGTTTTGGATGCAATGCTTAAATGATAATGTGATTATGCTATACATATGTGATCTATTGATGACATGCACTAGATAGATGATAAATATATGCGTATATGTTACAATCTAGATATGTATATGCACTATTATATATGTTCATATAGATGCAATGGTGAATGTTAAATGTATGTTTAATTTATTTCATTTGTTTATGCATTTAATTTATGTGATATGATATGATGAATGCAATGCATTAATTTTGTGTGGGTGGTATAATGCAAATGAACATGTATGCTTTAATCACTTAAAATATAAAGAATGAATCTAATATATGTTTAAAAAACTACTGGATGACACCACAGAATGTTTGAAAATAATGAATGAAAATGGTAACCCTTGTCATAAGAATTAATTATTTAAGCATCCATATGTAAAATGAGATGATATGAGATGTATGGGGCTTTCCCTATAAGCTTATAAAAATCAAAATATATGCACCAAATAGTCATTGTCCATATAAATATCATTGCTAATATCCATCCGGTATCTATCCTATTCCATGAACACCCCTTAATAAATAAAATTTTATAAGGAAAATTGTATGATTGATGAAATGTTTTGTTTCTATTAGGGGGTTTTTGAGGTTTACCATGAGACTCAAACACCCTATTTGATTAATCAAAATATGTATAATTACTACACAAGACTCTTGAAATATAAAAGCTTTGTTAATAAGACCAAGATATTGATTATCCCTGTGTGTGCAAATAAATATATTAGATGAGACATAAGACTACCTCATTGCCAGGTGGGTTTCATTCAACCTGTTGTGGCTGATCCACAACACACCCCAAAATTGGGGACCCACATTTTTTGCATGCTTCCAAAGAAGATCTCGGTGACCCAGATGCTAAAAATCAAGAAAAAAGGCAAAATTGCACAAGGAGGAAAAAGTGTCGCGAAATCGCGACATGTTGCTCCGTCGCGGCCGAAAATGAAAAAGTGTCGCGATATCGCGACATGTTGCTCCGTCACGGCCAAAAATGAAAAAGTGTCGCGAAATCGCGACATGTTGCTCCGTCGTGGCCGAAAATGAAAAAGTGTCGCGATATCGCGACATGTTGCTCCGTCGCGGCCGAAAATGAAAAAGTGTCGCGATATCGTGACATGTTGCTCCGTCGCGGCCGAAAATGAAAAAGTGTCGTGATATCGCGACATGTTGCTCCATCGCGGCCGAAAATGAAAAAGTGTCACGATATCGCGACATGTTGCTCCGTCGCGGTCCAAAGAGGAGAGAGAAAGACAGAATGGAAAAGCATAGCGAAATCGTGACATGTCACAAAATCGCGGTCAAGACAGTCAAACGGGGCAGAAAGCGGCAAGACAGAAGTCACGATTTCACAACAAAAAGCAAAAAGGGCATGAAGCAGAAAAGCGTCGCGATATCGCGACAGGAAACAGCAAAGGGGCCCGAAATAGAAAAGCGTCAGGATTTCGTGACGAAAAGATGGCAAAGGGGTACAGAGCGGAGAAGCATAGCGATTTCGTGATAGAAAGCCGCAAAAGCATACCAAGTGAAAAACGTCATGATTTCACGACAAGGCGCAAGATAGCCCAAGTGAAAAACGTCGCGATTTCAGACGAAAGAGAGGGACGAAGAGAAAAGTGTCATGATTTGAAACAATAAAATGCCGATTTCGCGACATGGCAAAGCAAGGGCAAGAAAATGTCGCGATATCGCGACATGTCGCGTTTTTGCGATGAAAGTAAAGGAGCAAAGCTACATGCTATTTTTGTCATGATTTACATGGGGCCGTTACAGAACATGCAAAAAAGCATGAAACACGTGGTATACTGGTGTCAAGGTTGCAGAAGCGTTACATGTTAACAGATAATATCGAACGTTTCGGCATCAGCAGTGAAAAGGCGAGGAATATGAAATGATGCATTCTGGGAGGTGAAACAAAGCGACGTAGGCTAAAACAAAGAGCCGTATTAGATGGTATAAAATCAGAAGAGCAGATTGGTACGAGGGTCGAAAACCGCTATGGGTAGAGTTGTAGTGCCTAAGGCGAGAAGCCATTCTGGGCCTGCTTGGGAGTGTTTTTCTTCCCCTTTTTTTGGTTTTGAGAAAACCAGATGTTCTGCTATTGTAACAGGATTTATCTTTAATGCAGGAGTGTTCAAAAATTTGCATCTTGTGGGCAAGAAAGAAGGAGATTTTCTTGTGCATGCTATAGATTTAATGTTTATTCTTTCATTTTTCAGATTTCGGATTTATAGATAATGTTAAATGCCACTTTTGTGGGTTGCATTAGGCGAATGTTCGAAATTTGAATTTTATTTCAAAACCCTTTGAATCAGCACTTAGCTTATCGGGATTGTGCGTGTTTGCGGGTCCAATAGGTTAGGTTGCATGCATGGAAACCTCACATCTTCGGTTTTGCCAGGACGGGATAGCATCAAACTGAATGCAATTTTAATTTCTTTTTCTTTTGCATTTTATTTTCTTTTTGCTGCACTTTATTTTTTAGAAGTTCCAATTTTAATTTTTCAAGCATTAAAATAAAATAAAAAAATTAAAAAACTTCAAAATCCATAAATAATTCCTTCATGTTATGGCATTTCATTAAATTTTATTTTGAAGTTACAGCATGGTCATATAGAGACCAAATCACATTTGCTTTATTCGGGTTCAATGAACAATCATTAAAGTTTCACAGTAAAATAAACCACAGTGCCCCTTGTTTTTAGTTACTTGCAACCACTAAGGTGTTCCAAGCATTTTAATTGAATATCTTTATTTGAGATTATTAATACATAGATGCAAAATGCTAACATAACAGGAACCTTGGAGAAGTTACTTGTTTAATTTCTTTGCAAGCAGAGGATTTAGAACCCAAATCCTATCGGAGAGTGTGTTTTCACAATCGGGTGAAAATACCACTCAACAGATTGGCGCTAGAAGGAGGGCCTGAAAAGGGTTTATTTTATCGTGATTTTAGATGCTACGGGTTTATAATTGTTTAAGAGCTTTACATTGCTAAATATTTCAAGTCCATTTGATTAGCATCTTCGGCCTCTAACACCACTCAACAGATTGGTGCTAGGAGGGCCGAACGGGTTTATTTTAGTGTTATTTAAATTTAAATTTTTTATGCTTTAGTCCTCTAACACTCAGCAGATTGTAAAAAGGACGGCCTGAATTTATTTACTTGTTCTATTTTAAGCAATTCAGGTATGTTGTATATTATTCTAACACTTTTTCGATTGTTCATACAGAAATATGTGATTTGATTTAATTTTGAAAATTTTGGTCTCATGCAATTACTTGACATTTGATTTTAATAAGTACATCTCTTAGTTGATGCTAACTTGATTTTTTTTTTTACATTGCAGGTTGAATATTCAACAGATTTGGTTCTAAAATTACATTTTAAGTTTCACTAATGGCAACACTTGAGGAGCAAATGGTATCCCTAAGAGCTGAAATAACATCTCTAAGAGAAAGAATGGTATCAATGATAGAGGATCATTATGAGGGTTTATCTATACCTGTGGTACCCTATCAAATTCCTAAAATGTTATTGGATTTTTTACGGTGTTTTAATCAAGAGGTGCCACTAGGATACTTGCAAAAACTGCATGTCTACAAGGATACATTATGTAAATTCCAGATTTTCTATGAGGAGGTGGCTTGTAAGTTATTTGCATACATTTTGGATGATAAACCATTCTTTTGGTACAGCCAACTACCCATGGAGGTTAGGACTTCTTGGATACAACTAGAAGCAGCCTATCTTTACCATTTTGGTAATCAGGTTGACTTAGAAATCTTGAAAAATCAGTTTACCTCCATATGTAAGGAGCCTAATGAATCCTTGAGTCAATTCAATGGAAGATTTCATGAGTTGCACTCCCAAATGTGGGAAAATTTTAACACATTGGAAGAGGAAGCCATGGAAGTATACCTAGGAGCCATACACCCCACACTTGCTTCACTCATTGAGGAAAAACTGAGTGGTTTGTCCCTAGAGAAAATCCATGAGGTCTTAGAAGAGATAGAACGACAAGGTCTTGAAGAAGAAAAGGCACAACATGTTCATATGAGAGATTGTTCTTTTGATGCCAACCTACACCAACCATCAAACATAGCACCCTCCACTCCAATGATACCTAAGGTGAATGATCAAGGGGATGAATTTGAATATCCAAATCTTACAACCACCTTAGATGTAGTCCACGAGGAGGTGCAAATTGATAAGCCAACATCCACTAGTGAGGATTATGCAGAAATGATCTCATTCATAGAGATACACGATTATCCGGATGAAGGGGTTCTAAATTCAACAATGTTTGATATATGTGATAGGATGGAACCCACCATAGAATTGAATGAAGTGGTTGAAAGTGAAATGGAAAGAAAACCAATAAATGAATTTGAAGACATGATAGAGTTTCACCACTTGTTCTTGGAAGATACTATTGATGAGATGTGTAAAATTAAAGATCAAGAAATTCTTCACCCTCCAAATTATGATAAAATTGAATCATGGGTTACTAATTTGGACGATGATGGCCTTACAAATTTGAATTCAAGAAATAACCCACTTTTGGAAATAATTGAACCATCTAAGGAAGGTGAAGATGAATTTGATGAGAAGCATATTGATGAATTGGAAGATGTTGAAGAAGTAGTTGAACGTCACCACTTGATTTTGAAAGATGATTATTATGATGCTTGGAAGAAGTGGGAAGACTACACTCAATCCAAAACTACTAATGAAACTTTTGTGCCAATTGATATACAGGACAACATAATTGCCTACTCAAAGGAAGATATTACAACTCCTGTACAATTTGAGGATGTTTTGGAAGAGGGTTTCAAATCTCATCAAATTTTGGAAGATTATAATGATTCTATTACCAAGGACAAAGAAGAAAATGAATTGATGAATGAATCAAAAGATCATGTCACAAATATCATGGAGTTTCATGCCATGGATTTGGATGACGATTTTTACAATGGTTGGGGGAGATATGATAATGCATTCTTTTCTCACATCCCTATAAATGAAACTCATATTTCACTTGATATGCGGGATGTTGAACCTTCTACATCATACGAAGATCTCATATTCACAAGATTTGAAAAGGTGACAAAATTTGATCATGTTGAATATAAATTCATTGAAGGTGTGGATGCAAGTTTGCATGATGATTTGGAGGATTCAAATGAAGAGATACCATGGATAGTGAACAAAGAATTGGAACCAAATGACAAAGAGATTGATCAATTGGAAGCAACTCAAATGAAGGATCATCAAGATGAGTCATGGGACATACACTTTGACCAAGAATGTTTGAGGATTGAAAAGGCATGACCATGTTTTGAATTTAAATAATGTTTATGGTGAAATGTCATTAAAGGTAAATGAAAAACAAGGTATAATTTTTAATCACACCTTTAATAACATTGTTTTAATGAATGGAAAAGAAGTTGATGCACTTGAATTGTTAAACCAAATTCATCAACAATTACTAATTGAATCTAGGATAAAAACTTTTAATGATCCTAATTTAGTAAATATCCTAGATGCTTGTAAATTGTTACACAAATTTGATTGGCCTACAAATTTGGAAAATGATTTGGCTTTGAAATTTGTAGAAATAGGCTCCTACTTACAAAATTGCATATTTGAAAAGGATAGCCTAATTCTAAATCAAGGAGGGAATTATGAAGTTTACATTTTAAAGAATAGACATGATAAAATTGAAAATCATTTATTGTCTAATCATTTTAGTAATTTGATGCTCACCTATGGGAGTATTATTGGAACTAAATCAAATTGGTATGGTGAGCATGGCAAGTGGAAATTTGTTGCATTGTTTGGTCTAGTCTTGTTTTTGTGGGATTCCCACAACATTTGGCATGCATATCACGTTATATTTTTGTTGAAATGTTCTAATCATGTTTGGGATCCAGGAAAGTGATAATCCAAGCTTTGCATCATCTTGTATTATAGTGTACATTTGTATATAGATTTTGGTTTTTGGTTTTGGGTTTGTGTTTTCAAGTTTCATTTTGGGATTGCAGTTTGGTTTTGGATTGAATAAGTTTTAATTTAAAGTTGTGTGTTTATTTGACATGTTTTGTTTGTCTATATAAAAAAAAGAAGGATGAAAAAGTTGCCTTGAGATGCTAACTTATGTTCTAGATCGGGGAAATATGGAACATTGGAATTATGTGGTAGAAAGCTCCGCAAGAAATACAAACAATTTAATAATATCGTTTGAAACTTGTGATGCATGAAGTAGTCAGTTTTATATGGCAATATTTCATCTCGCATTTCAAAAGACAATGCATTCATATTACATCTCACTTTGCACATACATGCCATCTTAGTTGCAAATGCATTTCAAATACAAATCATTAAAGTGTGTCAAATCCTCTTAAGGTTATGCTATCACATAAATAAGAAGAAAATCCTAAGGTTGGGAACCGAGTCTTGAGATATCTAGAACCAAGCACATTTTATACACATTAAAAAGGATCTTGAGCAAAATGATCAAAACCTTGCTTGGAAGAAAAGGTTGGGCGAAAGAAGTATTTCATGTCTATCCTATTATGCAACATGATCCTTAAAACAGTGGTTTTGACCACTTCCATAAAGCTTAAAGCCTAAAATCGGAGTAGTAAGGATAGGGCTAAATCCTCATCGAACTTAGGTTGAGGATCCAACTCCCCAAAGCTTTGATTTGACCTACATGGAGTAGTAAGGATAGGGCATAAATTCTCATCTCGCTTAGGTTGAGAATCTGATTCCCCAAAGCTCCTATGTCTCATTTCATGATAAATCTTGGATTGGAAGGATCGTACTACATGTCCCTAGCAAGGATGGGTAGTCATCCCCAAGGTTCAAGAAGTAAAAAAATTAATTTTTCCCATCTCATATTTATATTGGATTGGAAGGATCGTACTACTTGTCCTCTGCAAAGGATGGGTAGTCATCCCCAAGGTCCAAAGAAATGAAGCTAAGTCATGGATTATGGGGTTAAGTATGCCCATGCATGGCAACATGTCTTGTCTAAAAAACAAGACCACTGACTGTTCAAAGGGTTAGACTAGCATGACCATTTCTTCCATAATTGGTTAAATTATTTTGCTCAAAGTGAGGTAATGAATTCCAAATCAGAGTAGTAAGAATAGGGTTAAACTCCCATCTCGATTAGGTTGGGAGTCTCGATTTCCCAAAGCTCCGATTTCACTTTCACTTACACATGGGTTCAAGATAGTAGGGACTCATAACCAACTTTGGGATCTAATAAAGCAATTCATTATACATATAGTTGATCCTAAGAGGGTTTGATAATCTTGAATGTTTGTGTATGATACTAGAAGAAAGACTATGCCTTTTATAAAAGCAAAATCTCTTAGCATATTTATTAGGTTACACAAATCATTCACAATCTCACATATGCATTCATGTAAAACTGACGATGGAATGTTGATCAATTTCAAACGATAGGGAATGAAACACATTGCACACACCGAGCTGATACTTAATGATTCTGATGATTCATGTATTTTTGATCTATGGGCATTTGTTTATATTTCTTATGTGCTAATGCTGGTTTCCAAGTTTGTATACTTCCAGGTTGGGTTCTCACAAAATGCTCAGGAGCATTTGACAGCAGAGTCACCATTTGTTGTGGCTGATCCACAACACACCCCAAAATTGGGGACCCACCTTTTTTGCATGCTTTCAAAGAAGATCTCAGTGACCCAGATGCTAAAAATCAAGAAAAAGGCAAAATTGCACAAGAATGAAAAAGTGTCGCGATATCGCGACATGTTGCTCCGTCGCGGCCAAAAATGAAAAAGTGTCGCGATATCGCGACATGTTGCTCCGTCGCGGCCGAAAATGAAAAAGTGTCGCGATATCGCGACATGTTGCTCCGTCATGGCCGAAAATGAAAAAGTGTCGCGATATCGCGACATGTTGCTCCGTCGCGGCCAAAAATGAAAAAGTGTCGCGAAATCACGACATGTTGCTCCGTCGAAAAGAAAAAGTGTCGCGAAATTGTGACATGTTGCTCCATCACGGCCAAAATGAAAAGTGTCACGAAATCGCGAATGTTAGAGGAGAGAGAAAGACAAAGAAGAAAAGCGTCGCGAAATCGTGACATGTCGCAAAATCGTGGTCAAGACACAAAGGGAAAAAAGCGTCGCGATTTCACGACAAAAAGCACAAGGACGAAAAAGCATCGCGAACAAAAAAAGGAGCGAAAAAACGTAGTGATATCGGAAAAAAAAAGGGGCCAAATAGAAAAGCGTCGCGATTTCACGAAAAGCGGCAAAGGACAAAAATAAAAACAAGTGAAAAAGCGTCACGATTTCGCGACAAAAGAAGCCAAGTGAAAAAGTCACGATTTCGCGACAAGAGAGGGACGAAGAGAAAAGTGTCATGATTTCGAAAACATACGATGAAAACACGATTGGCAGTGATAGCAAGGCTATTGGCAAGGAAAATGTCGCGATATCGCGACATGTCGCGTTTTCGTGGTGAAAGTAAAGGAGCAAGGCTACATGCTATTTTTGTCACGATTTACATGGGGCCGTTACAGAACATGCAAAAAAGCGTGAAACACGTGGTATACTGGTGTCAGGGTTGCAGAAGCGTTACATGTTAACAGAGAATATCGAACGTTTCAGCATCAATAGTGAAAAGGTGGGGAATATGAAACGATGCATTCTGGGAGGTGAAACGAAGCGACGTAGGGCGAAACAGAGAGCCGTATCAGATGGTATAAAATTAGAAGAGCAGATTGGTACGAGGGTCGAAAACCGCTGCGGGCAGAGTTGCAGTGCCTAAGGCGAGAAGCCATTCTGGGCCTGCTTGGGAGTGTTTTTCTTCCCCTTTTTCTGGTTTTGAGAAAACCAGAGGTTCTGCTATTGTAACATGATTTATTTTTAATGCAGGAGTGTTCAAAAATTTGCATCTTGTGGGCAAGAAAGAAGGAGATTTTCTGTGCATGCTATAGATTTAATGTTTATTCTTTCATTTTTCAGATTTCGGATTTATAGATAATGTTAAATGCCACTTTTGTGGGTTGCATTAGGCGAATGTTCAAAATTTGAATTTTATTTCAAAACCCTTTGAATCAGCACTTAGCTTATCGGGGATTGTGCGTGTTTGCAGGTCCAATAGGTTAGGTTGCATGCATGGAAACCTCACATCTTCGGTTTTGCCAGGACGGGATAGCATCAAACTGAATGCAATTTTAATTTCTTTTTCTTTTGCATTTTATTTTCTTTTTGCTGCACTTTATTTTTAGAAGTTCCAATTTTAATTTTTCAAGCATTAAAATAAAATAAAAAATTTAAAAAACTTCAAAATCCATAAATAATTCCTTCATGTTATGGCATTTCATTAAATTTTATTTTGAAGTTACAGCATGGTCATATAGAGACCAAATCACATTTGCTTTATTCGGGTTCAATGAACAATCATTAAAGTTTCATAGTAAAATAAACCACAGTGCCCCTTGTTTTCAGTTACTTGCAACCACTAAGGTGTTCCAAGCATTTTAATTGAATATCTTTATTTGAGATTATTAATACATCGATGCAAAATGCTAACATAACAGGAACCTTGGAGAAGTTACTTGTTTAATTTCTTTGCAAGCAGAGGATTTAGAACCCAAATCCTATCGGAGAGTGTGTTTTCACAATCGGGTGAAAATACCACTCAACACAACCCATTGATGTAATGAGGATCATCATATGTTCATCATGATCCTAGGTTTGGACACAGTTGGACTAGACTACTAGGTAATACAAGAAACCTAAATCTAGCTCATCCATAAGCAGGCATTGGTCTGTACAAAATAAGGTCGCTAATGTGATAGACATATCACCACACATAATAATACCTTATTTCCATGTAGGTTTCATTCAACCCATTTCTATAATGAGGATCACCCCATGGTGGTCGAATACTAAATATTTTCGAGGATTCAAGCTCTTCACCCCCTTCTTTTCTTTTCATTGTTTGGGATACTTGCTCATGCTTAGTGATGAAAATAACTGTTTATTTTACATATTGTTTTCTTTTGGAGCAAGGGATTTTCTTAGTGATGAAAATCACTGTTTATTTTGCTTTGCTTTGTTTTGGGAATTTGCTTATTTTGTATGAAAGCAAGGGATTTCTTGGGTAGGGTGAAGCTTGTCCTTTTTCTAATAATCAGCACTCTATACCATCCGCATGATAAGATAAGCAAGGAAAATGTTTGCTTAAGGTGACTAGGATCACTTTGTAGTGTTCATATTTTCCTTGTTCAAACTAGGATTGTTAATGTTTAAAATGTGATAGGATCTTGAGATATGCAAAGTACTATAAAAACTAGGCCTTATCTTTGAAAATGAAGATATTTTTTTACAAAGTATGAGAAAAGGTAACTAGGTATGGCTGAATGACCAGAAAACCCTAGTATATACCTGATAGCAACTCATGGGGTTGTGTTGAAAAATATATTTACTCACAAGGAATTATGATGATGAATTGTGGATGCATTATTAGCATACAAATGTGATGTCATTAGTAATATTTAAAACACAACCTATACTAATGTGAATTCAATGATTAAAATGCCTAATGCAATGCAACTAAATGAATTCTTGTAATGTAATGCAAAATGTAGATGTTTTTTTATTTTATTTTATGTTTTTGATGTTTTTGAATTTTATTGCTTTCTAATTTGTTTGGATTTTGATGTTTTATGATTTTTTTGTTTGGATTTTATGTATGAAATGCATTTAAGTGAATAATTTTGAGATTTTTAGGGTCTTCAACACCTTCTAGCGATGTCAGGCGGTAAGTCCCTGGTCTAATATTTTTTGAAATGATGACGGATCTAACCAGTTGGTCATAAATTTATCTCATAGATGCAGTGGCAGGTTTGAGTTCTATTGGTTCTCTTTGAGCACAAGATCCTCAACTTTAAAATCCCTTAGGTGGAATTTAGTATTATAGGTTTATTTTAGACAATCCTGGTAAACATGAAGATGCTCAAGAGCATTAACTCGATGTTCATCAACAAGGATCAATTGATCAAGGCAAGCCTGTTATGCAGTGTCATCATCGATGAACTCTTTCAATGTGATGCATAATGTTAGAATTTCTAATTCCAATGGCATGATGGCCTCAGTACCATCGACTAGAAAAAATGAGGTTGCCTTAGTAGGTGTCCATATGCTAGTTCGATAAGCCCATAATGCAAGAGGAAATTGGATGTACCAATCCTTATGATAATTTTTTACAATTTTTTCAAGATAGCTATGAATGTTTTTTTTTATGCCTCTACTTGCCCATTTTCCTACAGATAATAAGGTGTGGCAAAGTTGTGCTAAATATTGTATTTAGATGTTAAAGACCTCACATATTTGTTTTTTAATGAGGAACCATTATCCAAGATTATTTTGGATGGTATCCCAAAATGATATATGATATTGTGAAGTATGAACTCCATAATACATGCTTCAGTCATAGAATTTAAGGGGATCACTTCCACCAACTTAGTAAAATACTTAGTGGTCATTATGATAAACATGTTTCAGCCCAATTATGGGGGAGATATCTTACCAATTAGATCGAAACCCCATTGATAAAATGGCCAAGCCACTTAAATGGGCTATAAGACCTATGATGGTAGGTGCGTAATATTAGCATGGTGCTGGCATTTAATGTATTTTTGACATACACATAGTAATCTCTCTCCATGGTGGACCAACAATAACCCATTTGAAAGATGCATTTGATGATGGCCATGCTAAAATGGCCACCACATGTACCGTTGTGAGCTTGTGAAATCATCCAAGTTGATTCTTGGGACTCGAGACAACGAAGGAGAATTCAATCATAGCTACAATGATACAAGATGTCTCCTAACAAGACATATCTGGTCATTTTTTGTTTGAATACTCTTTTCATGGCATGTGATAATCCCCATAGGATTATTCTAATATTAAGGTAATCATGAAATTGGATGATCCAATCATGATAAGTTATATCTTCAATAGATTGAATAACATGTTCATGTTGTAACTTGTTATGTATGAATGCAGATTGGGAGATAACCTTATGGTGAATGGTAGTACCATTCTTTGTAGGACCCTACGAGATCAAAGACTCCCAATTCTTAGAAAGTCTCTATATTTATTGAACCACTCATGGTTTGTTTCTATATGAATCATTTGTACTGATTCATTGTTGTCTTGAGCCTCATGCTACATCATAAATTGTGATAGCATCTTCACTTGGATGGTAGTAAAGTTAGTAGATAGATTCTGAGGGATTAAGGATCCCAAAGATGCCATAGTGTCTATGAATATTTTTGATGTACGAGGGATTGCTTCGATGTTATACCACTCTATTTGGGTCAAATAAGTGTCAAAAAGTTCCTTATACACTTTTAGGATAGGACACCTACATTGATAGATTTCCTTAACCTGATTTATTATGAGAAGGGAGTTACCAGATATATTTAGCTTTTTTATCTTCATGGTGAGCGATGTTTGGAGACCCAATATTAGGACGTCATATTCAGTGTTGTTATTGGTTCAAGAAAAGTTGAGTTTAAATTACAAGGGTATTGGAGCACCTTGCAGCGTGAAAAATATGATCCCTACACCACCCCCTTGCTCGTATTTCAAACCATCAAAGAACAAATTCATATTAGTAGCAATTCCAGGTATTGCTTGATCTCAACAAAAGCTTTTTGGTAATCCTCATCCTAATTAAATGAGACCCCTTGTGTAGTAGTCCATTCATGGGTCGACATTTGTTTGATAACTATGTAATGAAGTGCTTTATGAATGCTAATTTTCCCTATAGTCTTCTTAGTTTCTTGATGTTTGTGGGAGGACACATTTCCAGTATGGATTTTACTTTTGCTAGATCTACTTCGATCTCTCATTTTGAAATGATGAATCCCAAGAATTTTCTTAAAGTTATGTCAAAGACACATTTCTTGGGACTCAACCTAACGTTATGCTCAATCGGGCGATCGAATATCTTTCTAAGGATCTTAGCATGCTCTTCACATAGTAATGACTTATCTAGTAAGTCATCAATGTAATATTCCAATATCTTGTACACATAATCATGGAATATGTATGTCATGGTCTGTTGATATGTGGCACCAAAATTTTTAAGGCCAAATGGCATAACCTTAAAGCAAAATGTCCCCCATGGAGTGGTAAAGGTAATTTTATGTTGATCTTCAAGTTTGGTCTAAATCTGATTATAACTAGAAATACCATCCATGAGCGATAGGATCTCATGACCTATAGTTGCATCTACAAGAGCATCAATATTTAGAAATGAAAATGAATCCTTCTGTGTTGCCTTGTTGAGGTCTCAAAAATTCATACAAATGTGGATTCTTCCATCAGGTTTTCCTACGAGTACCATTTTTGATACCCAATCCAAATAATTGATGGGAATTATAAATTCTACATCCATAAGCTTTTTCGATTCATCTTTGACCATCAAAGCAATGAGTGGATGTATTTTTCTAAATTTTTACTTGACAAAATTTTTAGTGGGGTCCAGCGAAAGGTTGTGGATAACCAATTTCAGATCTAGACATGATATATCTTTGTAGGTCTAAGAAAAGATATTAGGTCTCTCTTTCAATAGAGGTTTGAGACTAGCTTGTTCCTCAAGAGATAAGCTTTCTCTGAATTTAACTTTCTTTGGATTCATGGGATCTGTACTGATATCCACTTTGAAAGTTTCCTCTATTGATATATGTGACCCCTTATCAAGATGATGAGGTGTAGGGGTCATATGGATATCATCATATGGTTTTAAAGGTTCTACCATATCAATATTAACCTCAACATGATAAACATCATGGGCATAGCCTGGTGCAAAATGGAACGGTTGCAAAATTTATTCATTAGAGAAGAAATCCTCAGGCTCAAGGGGTGAATTGGCATGATCAAAATCAATGGCCTCAAGATTGAGGTGCAATGGTTTTGAAGGTTCAAATGGATTGTGGAGTGGAGTGGTCATATCAATGGAGATCATGTTTATGGATGGAATAAAATCTCTAGGACCACGTGGATAAGACTCACTACTTCTGAGTTGTCCCCCATGCTCTAGATGAGGCTCAGGAGGTATGAGGATATATGAAACTACTTTGGAAATAAATAATACCATGGAATATTTTAATGGAGGCAACTACTTTAAATTTGGAGGACCAAGGAACACCATGTGATAGATTTCATCTATGTTCATAGGTCTCTTGATTGGCTCTACTTTTCTCGATGGAATGTTAAAATGATGAAGGTGTTGATGTCCTAAGTAGGCCATCTCAATCTCATATTCATACTCATCATCATCAAAATGTATTCACTCTCATCCTCCTCAAAGTTATATTCTATTATTTTCATCTTTAGAAATGGATTTTGATTTGGTTTCTTCTAGAAATATGTTTGGATGATACACCAAGGGTTGTTCTACGGTGACCATAGTCATTGGCATATTGCCTCTTCATGAACGTGAAGGATTGGGGTCATAAGGATTACAATCAATTTCCTCCCCAAAGCCTATATTTAGATGGTCTAAAGATATGGCTAGCAATTCATCATGACCATGAATGTAATATCCTAGGCCAAATTTATCAATGGATAGTTGATACTATGGATGATATGGAGTTTTGCACCCCTATTCGAATAAGCCTAATTTTTTACCATGCCAATGGTAATATTCAAAGTATCTGAGGGTGAATTCAGGATTGGATAGATAATGAATATTTACTGCAAAATTTTCATCATCAAAATATTCAGCAGATGAATGGTCTGCAACTTGGTCCAAGCCATCGTAGATGAAGTTGGTTTGATTTTGTGGCACCCCCAGTGGTACCACCATCCCAATAAGAAAACAGGGAGTTCTAGGTCTTCTCATATCTTGTGTAGACTCAATGATAGGTTTGAAAGTCATGTTTTGCACAAGATACTCTACTAATGCTGGATTAACTAGATGAATTATCATTTGTGGTGCAAATGATGCAATTGATGATGTAGACAATAAGAATTAAGGCATATTCTCTACTATATTGTGTGAATCATCCTCCTCCATGGGATTTGGAATATTTGCATATGCTACATTTGGGATAACCCTAAGCTCTTCTTCTATTAAAGGTGCCTTAAGCTTTTTATTGTCCTTCGATTTGGATGATGTTGAAGGTTTTTTAGAAGCAATGGTTGACCTAGGGGTGGTTGGCAATTTCGATGTAGAGGGATCCTCACGCATTGATTTTGACTTTCCATATGGATGTATGATTGGCAATGTGGGTTGTATGTCTAGGTGAGTGGATTGAAGGATAAAATATCCTAGAAAATCAACCTGATTTACATACTTGAATGAATCTTCATTTGATGTATATATATGCACGTATCCCTCATGCATATATTTAATGCATTGATGTAAGATTGAGGGGATGCATCACATATTCCTAATCCAAGGATGCCCTAACAGGATATTGTATTGCATGGTGCCTTCCAAAACATGTGCACTACCAAAATGGTTTTGATCCCTACCTAAATAGGTAGAACTATAGTGCATACTGTAGAGCACAACGCATCATTTAATGCTCGTAGAGTAAATAACAAGGTAACTATGTGCGATTTAGGAATTTTTAGGTGTCCTAGGGATTTGGTTGTGATAATGTTGATTGATGAGCCCGTATCAATCAATACCCGCTTAAAGGGTGTGTGGTTAACACATGCGATAATATGTAGTGGTGGGTATGCTATGGCATTTGACACTATTTTAATTTTATGATCATAGAATTTGATCACTAGATCTTGGCACTACTTTATATGCCCATAAAATTGGTAAAAGTATTTGTACTATGGGGCTGGAGCTCTATAGATCTCATAATCTCCATTAAAGTCTTCTTGTGTTTAGGGGGCTATTGGATGAGCTCATATATGGATAATTTTACCCAAGGCCATCTGCAAACTCTAAGTGAGTCTGTTCCTGATGGTGATCACCAATCTAGTCGATAGGCTTGATAGGTGGTTTTATGCTAGCCTTTGATGAGGCACATCTAGGATACAAATGGGAGCCACAAGTGGCTATGGCTGGTTGTATCTCCTATTTCTTGTGATAAAATTAACCATACTGACAAATCCTTGCGTGGAAGGATCTATCTGCACTTGGTTAACCTAGCTTACATGATTCCTTAGAGGTTCATATTATGTAAAGGATATTTAAATATTTCCATGTTCTTATTATCATATGTTAAAGGATTATCAACTCATAGTTGATCCCTATCTATCATGGTTTGTACCATGTGTTTGAATCCGTGGCACACTTCAATGTCATAGACTTTATATCTATTATAAATACAATAATGATCTTCTCTTTATCCCTTCATATTAGGGTGATTAGGGTCTAATAATAGAATTCTAGCAGTTGAAGTACCTTGGTCTAATAATAGACTTCTAGCAGTTTGTCTCTACTCTAATTTTTTGCACGTTGATTGTTGTAATGCATTAGATGGGGTTGAGCTTGATAATTCTATTGTCGTTGTGACCCCTCTACTTTCAAAATGTTCAACACAACCTGATTGACCGATGCAAGCTTGGCCTGATGCAGTTCATTGCGTGTGTTTTTGTTATTCCACTCTTTTTTTGTTCGAAGATTCAAATATTCTTCTTGGATTTTTATGTATTCGATCACTTTGGCTTGTGCCAAAGCCTCCTCAAATATTGTGTACTATTATAGCTAAAGTAGCAATGATATATGTTTGGCACAAATTTTGGTAAACATTCAAGTGAGTTCACTTGTGGGGATGGTGAAAGGAAATTTTACCATGAGCTTCCACCATCTATTCCCATAATCCATCATAGGCTCATCGTCATATTATCGTAAATTAGCAAATTTGGATAGATTTGTTTTTCTCTTGACACCAAAGGAGAAGAATTCAAGAAAATCATTCACCATTTATTCAAATCTAGTGATGTTATGCCTTGGTAATTGATTATACCATTCAAGCACTGCACCTGAAAGGGTAATCACAAATATTTGTAACAACAAGGTATCGTTATCTTGTAATTGGAAGCACAAAATTATAAAACTTGTTACATGATCTTGTGCATCATTGCCACCTTGAAACTTATCCATATTAGACATCTTGAAGTGTTCGAGATACGCCAAACTCAGGATAAAAGGACAAAGAGATTGATTGTGGATCTTGCTTAAGGTAGGCTTTTGATAAGTCATTCCTTCTTTCTCGAGAGATTTGATCCTCTCGGTAAGCACTCTATAAGCCTGAGAAGAGATGATATCTTCCTCTTGAAGAGATATTTAGGGAGTAAGAGGTGGTACATTTATTTACGAGTGAGGTGGTCAATTGTATTCATCGGTCACGTATAAATATGATGGTTTAGAATATTGTTGTTCCTGATTATCTCGTTCTGATTATTCATATTAACCATGATCAGGATGATTTGGTGCTTGGTGCTATTGTCACCTCGATGTGATGTGTGGTTAGTATGATTGTCTACTTACCTATTATGTAGCTTATATTGTGATGTAGCATGTCTCTTGTTGTGCTACTACCTATACTCACTATGTAGGGGTAATTTCACTCAAGACAATCTATTTGATCGCTCTTCCTACTCCTTTTGATCAAGGATGCATTGTTATCTTAGGTGATATTCATACAAATGCTGGTGATGCAATATTTATCATTTCATGTTTTATTTCGTATGCTTTTCCTTTAAGCGCTCATGCTCATTATGTAGGTACTCCAATTGGGATTGGAGTAACTACTCTCTCTAAAGTGCATCAATCCTAGGTAATTGATTTGATCAGTCTACTATATAAGGACTTTGGCTATGTAACTTCGTGTTAGGAGTCTTAGTAAGGTGAGTAATAGTGAAAGATTTTGTTATCCTCTTTCCTCTTTCTATTGAAGGTGCATTGACATTATTTTCAACTCTTTTCTATATACCTGCATGTGTTGATGGGGCATTTGTACTATGTGGGTTCTTGGAACATTCACCCTGGGCATAAGAATGCCACACTATATCCTCACTACAAACACTCTCATAATGAGAATGGGTAGTGTAAGTGGCCTTATATGTCAATCTTCGAAGAGCTTGTTCTAGGTGATCAAGCTAATGAGTTCTCCATGGTTGATCAGGAGGCGTACCATTCACATCGATACTAAAAAAAATCTATTATATTTGATCCATGCTCAGATTGATTTGAAGCTCTTGTGGGCGTGCAATTAGGTGCACCCCCTTTGTTTTACCCCTCACTGGGTAAGTTTTGTCCATTACCATTATGAGATGATTAGGGTATTGAAACACCCTTTTTTAGATCATGAGAAGATCCTAGGTTGGATATCTTAGTTGGGGTTTCTCGGTGAGATCCCCCATGTGTAGAATTGTCTCCTCTAAGGCTACCTGAATGTCATTCAGGTACATTTTGTGTAGGTAGATCAACTCTAGTGTTGTTTGTATTTTATGGTGCATCGGCTACCACCTCAATCATAGACCAAGCGTGGCCCCGTGTGGTGACCATAACCTTATGAATTATCTTGTACGTAAATTTTAAGAAATAGATAAAGTATACAAAAAGATTATCTCTTTTAGATTTTCTTTGTATTTCCTAAAAAAAATTCTTGTGTGTTATGGTTTGTTTGAAATCCAATTTGCTCTTATTATTTTTTATAATTACTGATGATACTCTTGATTTTTTAGGGTTTTCACTTGTATACTCATAGTGTCAAACATTGTAATGAAGTCTAGGTAGTCATACCCACCGATATATGAAGATGAAACCCATATCTCAGGGAGCATAGCCACTACTGATCCTCACCCATCACATCATGGTCAGTGATATTGTTAGGATTAAATAACAAAACATGAGAAATAATTAAATGCAGAAATAAAAAACAAAAAAAATAGTGCAATACACAAGAGACACAGATTTAACATGGTTCACCCAATATAGGCTACATCCACAAAGAAAATAACTAGGCTTTTTATTCCTTCCATAAAACCCTTCTCTACACAACCATGCACCCATAACATTATAATAAGGCACCATACATCATAATATTATAAAAGCGCATTACAATTTTAGGGCAAATAACCTGTCTAAAATACATTGTTCAATTTGTGACCTAATAACAAATGGTTCAGATTTACATAGAGGAAAAATATTTATTTTTATCTTTGTTGGTGTTGCTTCCTGGATCCCCCATGGTGACATAAGTAGGGGGGACTGATACCCCCTACATCCCCCTCCTTCGTGAAGTGGGTCCAAGTGTGGTTGATAACAAGAATAAATTAATCAGACTCCACAACCAATAATCTCCCACTTGGATACTGATCACAATAACTCCATCGCTACTGCACCTGTTGGACTATGCTTCAACTTTAGACATGGAAATTTTCTCACCTTTTATTGTCATGCTTGAAGACAAACTAAAACTGAGCAAGAGCTTAGTTTCTCCTTGGTTACTACCTTTGTGAACATATTTGTAGGATTCTGGCTAGTGTGTATCTTCTCTAGTTTTAATTGTCCATCTTCCAACACTAAGCGTATGAAATGGTACTTGGTATGTATATGTTTAGTCCTAGAATGGAAAGCTGAATTCTTTGCAAGATGAATGACACTCTGATTTTCACTATATGATATGCTATTCTCTTGCTTCTTTACCAACTCATCCATAAATCTTTGCAACCAAATAATCTCCTTACTAGCCTCTATAACAGCAATATACTCTGCTTCTGTTGTTGAGAGAGAGAAAACCTTCTATAATTTTGAAATCCAACTTACTATAGTTCCACCTACAATAAAAACATACCCTGCGGTACTCCTATTTTCTATATCACCTACTATATTTGAATCGACATATCCCTATAAAGTAGTGTTAGAACATCCAAAGTATAATACCTGAGTGAATGTACCTCTAAAATACCTAAGAATCTACTTCACTGCCTCCCAATGCCTTCTTCTTGGGTTGCTCATAAACCTGCTCATAACTCCCACTACATGTGCTATATTTGGCCTTGTGTACACCATTGCATACATCAAGCTGCCAACTATTAATGAATAAGGAATCTTGAACATGTAATTTATCTCCTCCTGTGTCTTAGGACACATCTCTTTGGTTAGTTTGAAATGATTGGCTAAAGGTGTGCTAACAAGTTTTGCATCCTGCATACTGAATCTTTCCAACACCTTCTCAATGTACTCACTCTGAGACAATGTTAATTTACAATTTTTTCTATCTCTTGTTATTATCATACCAAGGATTTGCTTTGTAGCACACAAATCCTTCATTGCAAATGAATCTGCCAATTTTCTTTTGAGCACAATTATATCTTGCATGTTAGACCCTGTAACAAGCATGTCATCTACATACAATAATAGGATAATATAGTTACCATTATCCAATATCTTAAAAAAACACAGTGGTCAAAATAATATCTACTATAACCTTGATCTGACATAAACCTATCAAATTTCATATACCACTACCTTGGAGATTGCTTCAGGACATATAGGCTCTTTTTTAACCTACATACTAGTTCCTCATTTCCTTTGACCTCATAACATTGTGGCTGCTACATATAAATCTCTTCCTCCAAATCCCCATGGAGAAAATCTATTTTTACATCTAATTGTTCAAGATGTAAATTCTCTACATCCACTAAGCTTTAAATAGTTCTAATTGAAGTCATTTTAACAACAGGAGAAAAAATTCATCATAATCAATACCTTTCTTCTGTGTAAACCCCTTTACAACCAGTCTAGCCTTATACCTCTTTTTATCTCCATCTTCTTCTTTCACCTTGTAAACCCATTTATTCTGTAATGCTCTTTTTCCTACAAGCAGTTGAACCAGATCCCAAGTCTGATTATTTATCAAGGAGTCCATCTCCTCTGTCATGCCTTGCTCCCACTTCTTCTTGGTTTCTACTTGCATCACTTCTTCATATATTTTTGGTTCACCAGAGTTAGACAGTAATACATAATATAATGAAGGAGAGTAATGTTCAAGAGGTCTACTTATCCTGGTATATTTTCTAACAATAGTTGTGGGAGTTTGAGGTGCTTGTTGCTGCTATTGTTGATTTTCTAGCACCTTTGGAGTTTCAATTTCATCAAGCACTATGTATTCTGAGTTTACTTTTTCCTTTTTATTTCTCTAAAACTGATCCTTATATATGACCTCATTGAATATCACATCTCTACTCCTAATGATTTTGTGATTTGCATAATCCCAAAAGCGATAACCAAAATCATTAACTCCATATCCAATAAAAAACACTTCTTGGATTTTATCTCAAGTTTAGTCCTATTTTCTTTACTAATATGCACGAATGCTTCACAACCGAAAGTCTTCAAAAATGAGTAGTTAATAGGCTTACCTATCCATGCCTCTTTTAGAATCCCACCATCCAGGGAACTTGAAGACCCTCTATTTATTAAATAAACTGTAGTATCCATAGCATCTACCCAAAACTCTAAAAGGGCAATCTTGCATGTAATCTCATACTAGCACATTCCACGATAGTCCTATTCATCCTTTCTAACACACCATTTTCTTGTGGAGTTCCTAGAACCATCTTCACTCTACGAATCCCATGGTATGAATAGTAATTGTCAAACACTTTACTATAGTACTCACCTTATATGATCTGAGACATCTTAGCTTATTTCCTGTCTCATTCTTAACCAAAGCTTTCCATTTCTTGAAAGTATCAAAGACATCTAATTTCTTTCGAATATAATAAATCCAAGTTTTTCTAGTTGTATCATCAATAAACATAACATAATAATACAAGCCACCAAGAGATGATACTTGAGTTGGTCCCCATACATCTGTATGTACAAGCTCTAGATTTTCACTCTTCTTTTCTATTCCAATTCTGAGAAATCTGACTCTTTTCTATTTTTCATAAACGTAGTGCTCACAAAAGTCTAAATCAACCTGCTTTAAACTTGAAAAAAAATCCTTGAGTGGAGAATCTACATCCCCTTCTTACTAATGTGTCCAAGCCTATGATTCCATGAAGTTGTATCTGCTCTTGTAGAAGCTAAAGTAATAGAAATATCAGTATTACTAGTACATATATACAATGTACCAGCCTTATTTCCTTTTGCTAATAACAGTGATCCTTTAGCAACCTTCCACAATTTTTCTAAGAATGTAACTGTACATCCTTCACAGTCCAACTACCCTATGGAAATTATATTTCTTCTAAAATTAGGAATATGCCTTACCTATTTCAACAACCATTGGTTTACATTCTATAACTTTATTTGTATGTTACCCTTTCCAATCATTTTACATGGTCTATCATCACCCAAATAGACCTATCCAAAATCACCTTGAACATAATCTAGAAAATATTTCCTATGGGGTGTAGCATGATATGAGGAACCATATTATAGCACCCAACAATCATTAATATTATCTAGTGAAATGATTAAAGCATCTTGCATTACATCACCTACTATGTTTACTTCCTGATTACCCTATTTTTCTTCTCCATGTTTTTCTTTTCGAGTCTAATAGTCTCTTTTTAGGTGTCCTTTCTTCCCATAATTACAACATTCTAACTGCTTATCTTTGGATTTGGATCTACCTTTATTTGATTTTCCATGATTTCTTGGGATTTTTCCTCTCTCCCTTTGTCTCCCCCTATTCTCCACAGTCAAAGCATTACCTGATGTCTCACCTATGTTTTTCTATCGCATTTCCTCACTAAGGATAACACCAATAACATCATCAAAATTTAAAGCATTTGAACTAAAGATAGAATCACTCACAACCATTACCAAGCCATTCCATATTTCTAGCAATGAGCCAAAAATCAAGAGAGCCTTAACCTCATCATCAAATTTTACTCCTACAAAAATTAATTGATTGGTAACCATGTTAAATTCATTTAAATGATTAGTAACAAACCCACCTTCTGACATTTGCATATTAAATAAATGTTTCATAAGAAATACCTTGTTTGAAGTTGAGGGTTTTTCATACAGTTTAGCCAACACATTCATTAAACCCTCTGTTTTGAAGGCCACTTATGATACCAGTCACAGCCATATTATTCCTAGTTATTTTCTATCCAAAACTTCCCATTCTTCATATGTTTTTATCACTGGATTATTTGCTATTCCACCTAATGGTAGGTAAATATCCTTCTGATAAAGATAATCCTCCATTTGCAACTTTCATAGCTAGTAATTTTGGCTATTAAACTTCTCAATCTTAAATCTAGCTTCTTCTATCATTGCTCCCACTCGAACTAGAAACCATCATTTCAAGTACATTTTTTAAACCCTAAGATCTGATACCAGTTGTTAGGATTAAATAACAAAACACGAGCAATAATTAAATGCAAAAATAAAACACAGAAGAATAATGCAATACACAAGAGACACAGATTTAACATGGTTCACCCAATATGGGCTACGTCCACGGAGAAAATAACCAGACCTTTTATTCCTTCCAAAAAATTCTTCTCTACACAGCCATGCACCCAAAACATTACAATAAGTCGGCATACATCATCCAGTTATAAAAGTGCATTATTATTTTAGGGTAAATAACCCACCTAAAATCCACCGTTTGATCTGTTACCTAATAACAAATGGTCCAAATTTACATATAGGAAAAAACATATATTTTTAGCTTCGGGGGTGTTGTCCCCAAAACCCCCACCAAGGGGGGCTCATTAATAAAAAAAGAAACATGGCGAAGCAGTACTCTAAAAATGTAACTAGTTTTTTATTCACTAGATCATAGATGCACAAGTGAAGAGCATACTCCTAGTGTTGCAAGATTTTTGATTCACTAGATCACATTACACGGCAAGTGAAGAGCATAATACCGACAACAAATACATTTTAGAAAATAGAAAAAAATATTAACACGAGTTAGGAAAGGAACAAAAGACACAAAATTGAATTTTATTCCGAAAAGAAGTAATACAACATCAAAACTCCGAACGCATTTCGACCTATGGGTCTCATCAACGGAGTGTGAGTTTAGAAGAAGTACAACACTTCTTTATAAAATCCTAACTCTAGTGGGGGAGCCATAATGTATTACATGTGGGATAAAAAAAATCTTTTTTAAACCCATAAAAAACAATAAAGACCACAGGTTTATAGACCAAACGGTAAACCCAGGCTCATACCCCAAGAAAAATTACCCGCCCAAATACAAAAACTTGCATTAAAAATGCATTAAAAATTACATTAAAAATGCATTAAAATTACATTAAAAATGCAAGATACATAGTGGATAAAACATGTTTTAAGAAATTTTATTTTTACAAAGATAAGCTCTCAAGGGCTTTTTGTTCCTCCAACAAATGATGCCTCGAGCAATGTGTTTGAGCTCTCTATATTTTCTCCATTTTTCAAACATTGGAGAAATAATATTTGTGCTGATTTGAAGATCTCTAACAAAATTGCAGTTGTCTAGCTTCAAAATAAGAGGAATTGTTTTTATTTTGGTTCCATGTCTACGTGTTGCTCACTCCAAAACTCTGGCCAAAAGTGAAGGCCTATCATCAAATTTAACTTTCTCAAACAAAGGCAAGAGAAAATTAATTTGATATCCCCTAGCTATGAGTCTGTTAAAAATTTTATTTTTAACAGAAATAAATCCATCCCTGGAGCTTTCTCTAACCAAAAATCTGTTGAGTTCACTCATGATAAAGGTCTTTTTCTAATGAACTAGATGATGGGAGGAAGTAGGGATGTATTGGTAGGCATTCATCAACTTTTGAAATAATTTGGTGCAAAGAATTCCAGTCTGAGCAAAATCAGGTCCCTTAAAAAATATAGTATCCAGAAGTGTTACTTCAAAATAAAAAATAAATGAAGTAATTTTAATATTGTCATAGAAGGAACCGTAGGCAGTAAGAAAACCATTAAGATCCTCCTTAGGGCCATGCCAAACTCCAATGGCATCATCAATGTATCTTTTATAAAATAAAATATTTTCCACAACATTATTAAATACTTGTTCCTCTAGATGACAAAGAAATAAACAAGCATAAACCACAGTAAAATTACTTCCCATGGTTGTTCCTCTTATATTCTTGTATGTTTTCCCTTTGAATTCCAAGTAGTGTTGTGTTAACACTATCTCTGCAAGCCTTACCACAAAGTTTGTCTTGGCCGAATCAAATTCATTCCTCAAAAAATGATGGATGGTTGTCAATCCTTGAGAGGTGGGGATGTTGGGATAGAGGCTCTCAACATCAAAAGAGAAAAGAATGATGTCCTGAGGAAAGGTATGACCATGCAAATATTTAATTAGAGATATGGAATCCAAGAGATGATTTTTTTGCTTCAACAAAATTGGCAAGAGCAGATGATGAAGCTATTTGGAGGTAGGTTCGAGCATGAAACCATAGTAGGAATAGATGGATCGACCAAAAATCCTGGGCTTGTGGATTTTGGGGAGTAGTTAAAAGACACACACTCTAGAAGAGGATGGTGTTACATGGAGCATAAATTTCCTATGGTTTTTGAAAGCTAGATCCTCCTAAAATCCCAATCAAGCAAGTCTTGGAGCTGATAAAAAATATCCTGCCAGGGGACTTTGTTCACTTCAGAGTAAATATTTTGATCTAAAATTTGGGAAAATCCTTCTAAAATGTACCAGTCCATGGATAAAATACAAACACCCAAGTTTTTATCTGCAGGCCTAATGACAATGGATTTGTCATTGGCAAGGGAACAAATGGCAGACCAGATGTGGGATGGAAAAGCATGTTGGTGGGTGGGATTAGCAGCAGATAATTTGTTATTGAGGAATCTTTCACCCATACCAATAATTTATTTCAAAGGCTTATAAAACTATGAGGGATTAAAACTTGGGTTGGAAACACGAAAAGGATCAATGGGCTTAAGCCCTTTTGGAGGGTCACCTCTTGGTCCAAAGAACCATTCAAGATGAAGACATCTACAAAATGTTGAAAACTCATATTTTAGAACCTCTTTGGCCATGGGAGGAGGAACATGGAGGAACTTTAAACCCAATTTGAGGGCCTCAATTTCATTCTGGGTAAGTTCTTTGGAGGAAAATTTATGGACAACAAGATTTGTGATTTTGCCATCCATAGCCCAGATAGGACTCCGATAAAAATACCGACGACCAAAATCTTATGGGCTGAAAATTATAGACCAAGGGATTATTTTTGGTTTTCACTACCATTTTGGTGATGGAAGAACCCTTGCCCTTGTTGCTTCTAAAAAAATGGGGCAAAACCCTTTCTCGGATTCTCGAAACCAGAGTTGTGGAAATTTCTTCCATTGTCCTATTGCAATTGTTGTTGCACATAGGAAGTGCAATTTTGGAAGTTTCTCCCTTTCTTTCATCTTCTTGAACAAGGACCTAAAAATTTTAAATTATTCCCCTATTGTTGTTGTTGTTTTAGCTATTTATTCCTTTGTTGTGGTTGTCATTGTTTGTTTCCATGTTGTGGATGTTGTCATGATTGCCTTTTCTGTGTAGTAGAGGCTCTTTGGTTTGGCCCTCTATTGTGACTTCTATTCTTGTTGTCTTGTGCCAAAAATTTATTTTGTGCACCTATGATTAGTTTTTCCAAATGATCAATTTGCTACTTGATTTCTCTTTTAACCAAGTTGACTACACTTTCTATAGCTTCTGACATATTAACTTCTAGGATATCTGAAGTAGCATTCTCTCGAGTAGCTTTGGATTTCTCTTGTATATCTTTTTAGATTTGCATTTCAACTCTCCAAGACTAAATATTTCCCTCAAAAATATATTTAATCTGGGATTCCCATTCTAAAGAAATTTCCTAAGAAATTGTCTTCTATTTATTTATGGAATCTGTAAGAATTTTCTTAATTATCAATAATAAAATATTGGGAATATAATCATTGGCCTGAGCGACTAGTTTATCTATGTATTTTTTGAAATTACAGATATATAATTTAGCCTCCGACTCATCAAAAAATATTTATTAATATCTTCATTTTGAAGTTGAAGACGTGGTTTTTCCATTTGTAGGCTATGGGGAACAATGTCTTTGCCCAAATTATCTTCAAACCGAGCTATCCTGGAAAGGCATTTTTCTTTCTACTCAAAATATTGAATTCTTCGAACCTTATTTCCAATAGCTTGTCCAAAGACTCTGGATATTGGAGGAATGCCATGCATTGCACCGATTCCATCTATGAAGGTCCTTCTATCCTGTGTACAAGGAACTCTTCCATTTTGAGCAAAAACTTTTGTTTGTGTTAGACCTCTGCAAAACTCTTCCATTTTATCTATGTCAAAGACCCATTCTTCAAGCTCCCAAATTTGTTGTCATGAACCCTCTTGTTGTATACTCTTGCAAGGAATATGAACAGGAGAACTAGGGGGACTATCAAGAACTATATCAAAGGAGTCAATATCTAAAAGGTCAATAATTGGTAGAGCAACGTGAACCATTAATGGGTAAACTCATTAATAAAAAAAGAAACATGGCGAAGTAGTACTCTAAAAATGTAAACTAGTTTTTGATTCACCAGATCACATATATGCAAGTGAAGAGCATACTCCTATTCTAATTCACTAGATCATATTACCAAAAAAATATGTTTTAGAAAATAGAAAAAAATATTAACACGAGTTAGGAAAGGAAAAAAAGATATGAAACTGAATTTTACTATGAAAAGAAGAAGCAATACATTCTCAAAACTTCGATCGCATTTCTACCTATGGGTCTCATCAGTGGAGTGTGATTTTAGAAGAAGTACAATACTCATTTCTAAAATTCTAACTCTAGTGGGGGAGCCATCATGTATTACATGTGGGATAAAAAAATTCTTTTTTAAACTCATAAAAACAATAAAGACCACAGGTTTATAAACCAAACATTAAACCCAAGCTCATACCCTAAGAAAAATTACCCTCCCAAATACAAAAACTTGCATTAAAAATACATTAAAAATGCATTAAAAATTACATTAAAAATGCATTAAAAATGCAAGATACATAGCGGATAAAACATGTTTTAAGAAATTTTATTTTTACAAAGATAAGCTCTCAAGGGTTTTTTTTTCCTCCAACAAATGATGCCTCGAGCAATGTGTTTGAGCTCTCTATATTTTCTCCATTTTTCAAACATTGGAGAAATAATATCTGTGTTGATTCGAATATATTTGAAAAAATTGTAGTTGTCCAGCTTCAAAATAAGAGGAATTATTTTTATTTTGGTTCCATGTCTACATGCTACTCGCTCCAAAACTATGGCTAAAAGTGAAGGCCTATCATCAAATTTAATTTTCTCAAACAAAGGCAAGAGAAAATTAATTTGATATCCCCTAGCTCTGAGTCTATTAAAAAAATTATTTTTAACAGAAATAAATCCATCCTTGGAGCTTTTTCTGATGAACTGGATGATGGGATAAAGCAAAGATGTATTGGTAGGCATTCATCGACTTCTGAAATAATTTGGTGTAAAGAATTCCAGTCTAAGAAAAATTAGGTCCCTTAAATAATGTAGTATCCAGAAGTGTTACTTCAAAATTAGAAATAAAGGAAGTAATTTTAATACTATCATAGAAGGAACCGTAGGCAGTAAGAAAACCATTAAGATCCTCCTTAGGGCCATGCCAAACTCCAATGGCATCATCAATGTATCTTTCATAAAATAAAATATTTTCCACAGCAACATTATTAAAACTTATTCCTCGAGATGATAAAGAAATAGATAAGCATAAACCATAGAAAAAGTACTTCCTATGGTTGTTCCTCTTATCTTCCTGTATGTTTTACCTTTGAATTACAAGTAGTGTTGTGTTAACACTATCTTTGCAAGCCTTACCGCAAAGTTTATCTTGGCTGAATAAAATTCATTCCTCAAAAAATAATGGATGGTTTTCAATCCTTGAGAGGTGGGGATGCTGGAATAGAGGCTCTCAACATCAAAAGAGAAAATAATTATGTCCTCAAGAAAGGTACGACCATGCAAATATTTAATTAGAGATATGGAATCCAAGAGATGATTTTTTGCTTCAAAAAAATTGGCAAGAGCAGATGATGAAGCCATTTAGAGGTAGGTTCAAGCATGAAAACATAGTAGGGACAGATGGGTAGATCAAAAATCCTAGGCTTGTGGATTTTTAGGATCAGGTAAAAGACACACACTCTAGAAGAGGATGGTGTTAAATGGAGCATAAATTTCTTGTGGTTTTTTGAAAGCAGATTCCTCCTAAAAGCCTAATCAAGCAAGTCTTGGAGCTAATAAAAAATATCCTGCTAGGGACCTTTGTTCACTTCAAAGTAAACATTTTGATTTGAAAGCTGAGAAAAGCCTTCTAAAATGTACCAATCCATGGATAAAATACAAACACCCAAGTTTTTATCTATAGGCCTAATGACAATGGATTTGTCATTGGCAAGGGAACAAATGGTAGACCAGATGTGGGATGGAAAAGCACGTTGGCGGGTGGGATTAGCAGTAGATAATTTGTTATTGAGGAATATTTCACCCATGCCAATAATTTCTTCCAAAGGCTTATAAAATTGTGAGGGATTGAAACTTGGGTTGGAAACATAGAAAGTATCAATGGGCTTAAGCGATTTTGGAGGGCCACCTCTTAGTCCAAAGAACCATTCAATATGAAAACGTCTACAAAATGTTGAAAACTCCTATTTTAGAACCTCTCTGGCCATGGGAGGAGGAACAGGTAGGAACCTTAAACCCAAGCTGGGCCTCTATTTCATTCTGGGTAAGTTCTTTGGAGGAAAAATTATGGATAGCAAGATTTGTGATTTTGCTATCCATAGCCCAGTCAAGACTTTGGTAAAAATACCAATGACCAAAATCCTATGGGCTGAAAATTGCAGACCAAGGGGTTATTTTTGGCTTCTACCACCATTTTGGTGATGGAATAACCCCTACCCTTACTAATTTTGAATATATGGGGTAAAACCCTTTCTCAAATTCTTGAAACTAGAGTTGTGGAAATTTCTTCCATTGTCCTATTGCAATTGTTGGTGCACATAGGAAGTGTAGTTCTGGAAGTTTCTCCCCTTATTTTGTCTTCTTGGAGAAGGGCCTCGAAAGTTTAAATATGCCCATGTTGTTGTTGTTACCTTTGTTGTTGTTGTTTTAGCTATTTATTCCTTTGTTGTGGTTGTCGTTGTTGTTTATTTCCATGTTGTGGATGTTGTCATGATTGCCTTTTCTGTGTAGTAGAGGCTCTTTGGTTTGGCCCTCTATTATGACTTCTATTCTTGTTGTCTTATGATAGAAATTTCTTTTGTGCACTTGTGATTAATTTTTCTAAATGATCAATTTGCTGCTTAGTTTCTCTTTTAACCAAGTCGACTACACACATTGTAGCTTTTGACATATTAACTTCTAGAATTTTTGAAGCAGCATTCTCTTGAGTAGCTTTGTCTTTCTCTTGTATATATTTTTGGATTTGCATTTCAACTCTCCAAGCCTGAAGCTTTCCCTAAAAAATCTCTTTAATCTAGGATTTCTATTCCAAAGCACTTTTCGAAGAAATTATCTTATATTTATTTACGAAATCTATAAGAATTTCCTTAATTACTAGTAATAAAATATTGGGAATATAATCATTGGCCTGAGCAGCTAATTTATTTGTATATTTTTTGAAATTACAGATATATAATTTAGCCATTTCTAAAAAAACATTTTCTATGAGGGCCTCTGACTCATAAAAAAATTGTTTATTAATATCTTCATTTGGAAGTTGAAGATGTGGTTTTTCCATATCACAATTGAAAGTAAACATGTAATAGGTAAACCTTAGCCATATCACAATTGAAAGTAAACATGTAATAAGTGACCTTAGCCATATCACAATTGAAAGTAAACATGTAATAAGTGTTTAAATCAAAGCTCAAGATGTAGGATTTTTTTGAATGATTACAAAACAAGTGGCAACACATCCTTTATTCAAGAAATAATTTAGTGATGCATATGGCAGGACTGCCCAAACTATCGAACTTGTTTCGGCCATATCTCACTCATCCAGACTCGGATTGAGCTAAAATTTTGAGGGTAGATGCCTGAAAAACCCTAGAATGTCTCCACCAATTTTCATATCATTTGGAGCAACACATATCCTAGCACATCCCTATGTGTGAACGAGATTTTTGGCAAGCGGCTATGCGAGGGTTTCATCTGGGTTGAGTGCAAGCAGCTCCAGAGGTTGGTTTTTAGGGCCTTCGGGCCCTAGCGGCCAATATTTTTGTGGTTTATGCTCAATATTTTAGCAGGAAATGTTGCAGGGGATCCAATATGGGTTAGAAATTTGTCTTTCAATAGATCATACTGTGAACTTGAGTGACAACGACTTCCAATTTGTTGCACAAAAGAAAAGTGAAAACCATACCTTTCCACGACGTCTAGGGCAAGGATTAAAGAGATCACGAAACAAGTTTCAAGCAGTTGATCAAAAAATGGCTCATATCTCAAGTGAATCTGGTGCTAAGGTGCACCCACAAAATAATTCTACTCGTGAAAACCCCTGTCAAGGGTAAGAATTTTGAAAACTCAGCCCCAAAAATGAATTTTAGGGATGCCCTCCATGGTGGACAGCCTCAGCCCAATGCTAATATCAATCTTAGGGCTTCCCATAAACCTCTAAGAATGCCTAAGATTGATCCCAGGAAAACGGAGTCAGGATGTCTTAAAGCAGCTTGATGGAACTCCTATTGTTAAGCTTGATATGGGTAACATTCAGACAGCCATTGAATATTTGGAAAAAAGAGGACTAATTTGTCGGTTCGTGGGTTTTCAGTCCGAGCCTATCTGCTTTCAAAGTATGGGCTGCAAAAAGCTGGAAAACTAAAGGTGAGTTACAAATCTCTATTTATCCAAATGGTTATTTTCTTGTTTTATTTGCTAATAATGAAGATAGAGAGAAAACTTTTCAAGGGGGTCCTTGGTTTTTTGGAAGGGCAGGGCTTTTCATGAAGCCCTGGCATACTAAATTTAAATCCGAAGAAGAGATGCCTTCTATAGCTCCCGAGTGGGTTAGACTCTTTGGCCTCCCTATTGAATTTTGGAATCCTACTATTTTTTCTTCAATTGGAAACTCTTTAGGAACTTTTATGATGACTCGTTGATTGTACTCAAAATTTTGAACATATTATTTATGCTTGGATTTGTGTTTTAATGGATTTTGACAAACCCCTACCTAAAAATATCACATTACAATTTGGGGAAGACACTTGGGAGCAAGTAGTGGACTATGAGAACATTCCTTTTCATTGTAGAATTTTCCATGAATATGGTCATTTGGCCAGTGCTTGCCCAAATAAAATTCCTGATCAAAAGAAAGAAGATATAAACTCAGCAGGTTTCCAAATGCCTAAGAAGAAGAACACTCAGAAAAAACTAGTTATGAAGGATCAATCAAAGTCATCTGCTAATATGTTTGAAATCCTTTCCACAAATGATGTCCCAAGTGAGGAAGAGGAAATAATGGAAACAAAAATCTTAGAAACACAATTTAAATATGAAGGGAAGAACTCGGAGACAAACCAACAAATCAAAGGTTTTCAATAGAAAAAAAGGAGAAAATTTACACAAGAAAAACAATATTTTAAATGTCAAAACTTCAAATAATACGAGTCCCAATATAGACTCCGTTGAACCCTCTAGTAAAATTTTGGTTGTGTACGAGCATTCTTCAAGGTTAGAAGCCATCTCAGATTCAATTGGAATAAGTCAAGAAATAGGGAAAAAAATTGAAGATGGATTCTAATCAAAAAGTAGGTCGCAAGACCAATCAATATCATATGGTAAAAGAAGGTGAAAATCTTGTAGAGGAAGGTAAGATTAATGCCCTTCCCAAATTTTTTAGCCCTGGTATTAATGAAGATCATCACTTGGAATATTAGAGGACTCAAAGGGAGTCTTTCAAAACAAAATGAAATTAGAAGAATGATTCAGATAAATCATCCACATCTTGTTTTCCTTCAAGAAACAAAGATGTCAATGGAGGATATGGACTCAATTGCCGATAAAATTTGGCCAGCTGGAAAAGTGGTTTCCCTCAGTTCCCGGGGGACTTTTGGTGGCATTGCTTGTCTTTGGGACCCAAAAGAGGTAGTTATTCACCATATGGTTGGCAGTTGGGGTCTGTTGGCTATAGCTATTCAAAGTAGACATTCCAACCAAATTATGCTCTGCATTACTATTTATGCTCCGACTACTTTGGAGGAAAAAAGAAGATAGTGGAAGGATATAACTCATATTATCTCTCATTTTCCTGAAGCTTGGATCTTGATCGGAGGAGATTTCAATACCATCCTCTCTCTAGATGAGAAAAGGGGGGAAATAGAAATTTGGACAAAAGCACCTGACCTCATGAGCGAATATATTGCAAACCTCCATCTTGTGGACATCCAACCAGATAATGGCCTTATGACTTGGTCTAACAGAAGGCAAGGCTTAGCTTGTATAATGGAGAGATTGGATAGGTTTTTGCTCTCTAAAAATTTCTTAATCCATGGTCACATTCCTAAAGTGAAGACTCTTAATAATGTTGGTTCGGATCATTGGCCAGTCATGGTGGAAATGTGGAAAACCAATGTGAGTTTCTCTCCTTTTCATTTTCAATTAATGTGGCTTAGAGACATTTCCTTTAGACCTCATGTGCAACAATGGTGGAAGGAAGGTAAACCTAGGCATGGGACTAAGATGTTGCATTTTGGCAAAATATCTGCAATACATTAAATCCAAAATCAAGACTTGGAACTGGAAAGAGTTTGGGGATGTTCATAAAAAAAACATGAAGTTATTGCTCATATTGAAAATTTGAATAAGAAAATCCGTTTAGATGGCCTCACAGAGAAGAGAAGTGCGAATGAAATTAAACTCACAACTCGGTTAGAGGAATGGGAAAAAAGAGAAGAAATCTTATGGAAGCAAAAATCTAGAATTCAATGGCTCAAAGAAGGAGATCGAAACACAAATTTCTTCCACAAATCTCTTCTAGCTCGAAGATCTCACAACTTTATTTCTTCCCTGAAATCAGATTCTGGAGATGTTGTTTATACTTGGGATGGCATGAACTCTATTGTTGTTGATTACTTTTCCAATATTTTTGTTGCTACTCCTCTTGACTCAACTTCTCAACAAAATGTTCTTCAAGCAATCCCTTCTCTTATCACTTCGAGGAGAACTCTATTTTGACTACTCCTCATTACTATCAATGAGCTTCAACAGGTAGTTTTTAAAATGCAAAAAGGGAAAACCCCAGGTCCTGATGGTTTTCCCATTGAGTTCTACCAAGAGTTCTGGGATATCCTTCATGTTGATTTATTAGAGGTGGTGGAAGAAGCCAGGAAAGCCAAAGAAATTTTGAAGGTTATCAATAAAAATTATATTACTCTTGTTCCAAAAGCTCAAGAGGTTGATCATATCTCAGCTTTTAGACCTATTGCTTTATGTAATGTTCTTCTCAAAATCATTACTAAAATCATGGCAGAAAGGTTGAAGCCTCTTTTGCATAAGATTATTTCCCCAGAGCAAGGGGGTTATGTGGAAGGGCGTCAAATAGTAGATGAGATAGTTCTTGCTCAGGAAGCCATCCATTCCATGGATATGCAAAAATCTCCTTCCATGTTCATTCGGTTAGACTTATCCAAAGCTTATGACAGAGTGGATTGGCACTTCCTTATCAAAGTTTTGAGGCAATTTGGTTTCTCTAAGGATTGGATGGATTGGATTATGGGATGTATCTCTTCAGTTTCCTACTTAGTTCTTATCAATGGCAGGCCTTCTCAGTCATTCCCAGCTTCTAGAGGTATTAGGCAAGGTGACCCGCTATCCCCTTATTTATTCATCATTCTTGTTGAATGCTTGGGTAGGACTATAACCAAAAAGAGGGAAAACAAAACCCTTGAGGGAGTTACCATTGCTCATGGAGCTAGACCTATCTCTCATCTTCAATTTGTGGATGACTCTACTCTTTTAGGTAAAGCTACAGTTAAGGAAGCTTCTAATATTAAGCAAATCATTAGCTGTTTTTCTAAGGCTACTCGGCAGTTGATCAATGAAGACAAATCTAAAGTTATTTTCTTTCATTGCTTCTGCTAGACAGGAATCCATGGTCTTGGATAAATTAAGATATAAGAAGACCTCCCTTCCAATCACTTATTTAGGTATTCCCATAAATATTCAAAGGCAGAAAAATAAATATTGGAATTGGTTGTTGGACAAAGTCAAGAAGAAAATTGGAAAGTGGACCAACAGGTGGCTTTCTTCCGGGGGTAGAATCACCTTGGTAAAATCAGTCCTTCAAGCTATTCCTATTTATGTATCTTCCATGTTGAATATTCCAAAGGTTGTTCTTCGAGAACTGGATCAAATCAGTCATCATTTCCTTTGGAGTGGTACTAAGGAGAAAAGAAAATGGGCCTTGGTGAAATGGGACACTTTATGTCTTCCTAAGAATAAAGGGGGGTTAGGATTCCGGTCTTCTATTAATAACAACAAAGCTTTAGCTGCTAAATTATATTGGAGGATGTTGCATAACCCCAATGCTCTTTGGGCCAATAATCTCCATGCTAAATATGTTGAGAACAAAAGTCCTGAAGACCTTGTTCGCTATCAACTTCCTACCAAAGGTTCTCCCATTTTAGCAGTTCTTAAGACTGGTGAGGATTTGATAAAGAAAAATTTATTTTGGATCATTCATAATGGTCAATAGGTAAATTTTTGGACAGATTCTTGGGATGGTCACAAGCCTTTGATAACTCAGTTTCTCGATTGGAGGCCTTGGATGGAGGAGCTTCACCGAGCTAACTGGATAAAGGTGGCTAATTCATTATCGGTACCATATTGGTAATTCAAAGGTTGGTAGATATTGGATCCCTATTGAGGATCGGCCTATTCAAATCCCAGAAAGGCAAAGACAAGATATCCAAGGCATCCTTCATATGAGATCTCTCTCTTGGTCCCATGAAAAAGATTGTTTTGGATGGAACAACACTACTAAGGGTGAGTATTCAGTTGCTCAAGGTTATTTGACCTTATGCCATAATAATCCCAACCATTCTTCTGACATATTTTCTCAATTGTGGGCTCAAAATCTCTAGCCTAAGGTGAGGTTCTTTAATTGGCTTTTATTGCATCGTAGGGTGCTTACTGGTGAGCAACTTATGAAGCGTGGTTTTCATGGCCCTTTTAGATGTGAGATGTGTGAAGAGAATGTAGAAACTCTCAACCATATTTTTATTGAGTGTACTTTAGCCTCCGAGCTATGGAGGAGAATGGCCACTTTACTTGGCTTACAGTGGTCCAATTTTTTTACTTTTGAACAACTTTGGAGGGATTGGCCTAATCAAGAGGGTGTTGATCATTTTATTAGGGAGTTAGTTTGGATGGGTTCTACCATTCTTCTTTGGAATATTTGGATTGAAAGGAACAACCAAATTTTTAATCAAGATAGGAAGGATATTCACTATATTTGGCAAAATACCATAGCCAACTTAGTTGAATCAGTCCATCAACTCCTTAATCACCCCCAAAACTCCCACCAAAGATGGGATCAAGTGATGCAAAGATTGAAGATTAAATCTTCTAAGGGCAACCAACTTAAAGGGAATGTGAGTATTAGTAAGATGGATAGGACAAGAAATTGGCAACCTCCTCCTAAGGATTTTGGAAAAGTCAATACTGATGGAGCCTCTAGAGGGAACCCTGGAAAAGCCAGTGTGGGAGGAATTGGTAGACTTTCAGATGGCTCCCTGGTTTTTACTTTTGCTGAGAATTTGGGTATTCTTTCCAATAACCTTGTTGAGGGGTATGGTATCCTCAGAGGCCTTCAGGAGGCTACTAAGGTTGGATGGGAAAAGGTGTTAGTTGAGTCTGACTCTCAACTTATGATTAATCTTTTGAAGACTCCTTCCAAGAATCATAAGGTTGATTGGAGAATAAAAAGAATTATTGAGAAGATTCAATTAATCCAGATGGGATTTTTGAAAGTTGATTACAATCATGTGGTCAGAGATCAAAACAAGAGTGTTGATGCTTTAGCTAATTGGGCTTTGGACAAAGGTGATCTTACTTGTTATGGCCACCCTCCTAGATGGTGGGCTTCACAAATTAGGGAAGCTCTTCTTTCTATCATTTCTTTGGATGGCTCCAGTTCTGAAGGTACCTAGTTTCTTCTTGTTTTTTTTGCTTCTCTTTGGTTCATTCAAGTTTTTTTAGTTCCCTAGCTCACTCTTTTCTTTCTTTTGTTTCCTTTGTTGTTTCTTGCCTTAATAGTCTTCTGGTCTAGATAGGTCATTGTTATGTTCAATTTTTTTCTTTTTTCTTTTTTGTTTTTTTGTTTAGTTTTTTAAGTGTGTGTGTTCTTTTGTTTTGTTTTGTTTTTGTGTTCTTTGTGTTGTTTTTTGTTGTTCTTGTGTTTTTGTTGTTTTGTATTTTTTTATGTTTTTTGTTATTGTTCTTGTGTTTTTGTCGTTCTTGTTCTTGTGTTTCTCTTTGTTTGTGTTAATTCATGTTTTTTTGTGTGAGTGTTTTCTATGTTTTTTGTTTTTGTTTATTGTCTGTTGTTGGTTGTTTTTTATTTTTATTTTATTTTTTTAATATTTTAGGTTTTGGTTGTGTTTATTTTTCATGTTTTTTTTGGGTTATGTCTTTGTAGTGTTCTGTTGTTTTTGTCTTGTTTGTGTTTTGTTATGTGGTTCTTGTGTTTTTCTATGTGGTTCATGTTGTGGTTTCTTTTATCTTATTGTGTGTGTGTTTGGTTGTGCTTTTGTTTTTGACACACTCAAGGAGCATGTTTTTTATTTTATTTTATTATTTTTGTTGTTATTTACTTATTTTTAAATTGGTTTTGTGTGTTTGTTTGCTCCTTGAGTATGTCAAAGGTGGTAGGCCAGGTCCGAGTCCTGGGCATTTTTGGCGGAATGGATACCCCTGCCTCCTTGGGTCTTACCCGAAAGTGGCATCCCTTTTGGGATGTTTTCCACAAATAAAAAAAAATTGAAGGTTTGATGTTATAATTTGACATAAATATATTAGGGTATGTGATTTAATCCATAGCACTCTTAGGTCTCTAGGACTAGGGTTCATTTCCCAATCCATGGCACATTGGGCACTTATGCACACAAGTAGGTGATAAGCACTTCCCTTAAGGAATCTCCTTAGGCTACCTCCCCTAGACACATACAATCTCTTGCCTTTACTTCATGCACATAAAAATATGTGTTGCATGCCACAATTTCCCCCCTTAGAATATTTTGTAGGATATTTTATTTTTTAAATTCAAAATTTTAAAAATTTGAGGGAAAGTGAGAAAACCTTTGACATAGTGAAACAAGTACCTCGAGGTGAAATGAAAAAAGTGTTGAACTAGAATCACTCCTAAAATTTTAAAAATAATTCAAAAGTTTTGATGGATCATCTATATCTATTATGATTTTCCCTACACACCTTTATTTTTTAGCACAACCAATTAGGTCGTCCTCTCTTCCCAAAAAATCAGGTCATTCTCTCTTGCTAATACAACAAAAAATTTAATGAACCATTTTAGCAACTTTGTCAAGCAACTTGAAGTTATTTTCCATACACGAAGTCTTCCCATGATTTATTTGGTATACAAGGGATGCCATAAAATATTTAGCCTATTTTTTTCTTTTTTAGCAATCATGTAGACAATCATCTCATATGTGCTACATATAGACAAAAAAATTATAGGAGAAAAGGAAATGATTTTTTTTTAATTGCAAAGGAAAATGATATTTTTAAAAAATCTTAAAGAACTCAATCTAGCAGTTAGGGAATCCATCTAGTTCAAAAAATAAAAGGCTATATTGAGTGTCAAGGGAGGAAAAGGAAATTGTTAGTGAATAATTCTCCTAAATATATATATATATATATATATATATATATATATATATATATATATATATATATATATATATATATATATATATTTATTTATTTATTTATTTATTTATTTATTTATTTATTTATTTATTTATTGTAAATCAGTGAGATCCTTGCAATCCAAGTCCTTCGAGGGTTTTTACAAAAACTCTTTAAAATAATTTTCAATATCACACAAGGATTTTTCTTATTACTTCTAAATAACATTGTCCTTTGGAATCATCATAGAAGATAAATTCAAGTTATTGAGTAATGGATATTCATACCCACCCTGATACCATGTTTATTTTCACAATACTTTTTCGTAAATGAATGGAATCAACACTTTACCCAAATAAGCAGAAATAACTCACAAAAAGGAAACACATAATATTAAGGGTGTCCATAAACATAATAAAATATCTCACTAAAGAAAATAGAATTGCACTCCAACTAATAACCAAATGCTTAATAGGAAGGGATATTATATCAAATTACAAGAGGCCTTTAGGTCAAGGTTAAAGAATCGGACCTTAGGTTAATATCACAATAAATATACCTATACAAGGTGTAAAATGGTCCAAAGGGATTATACATATATTATTATAAAAAAAAAAGTTGTGCCCTCAAGTGAAGCTTAACACCACATATTCCAATAAATCTCACATAAGTTCCTTTGTCAATAGTTAGCATGATACGCCATGATGATACTCAGCTTTATTCATTACTCTATATGGGCCCTTGACCTTTAATAGATGTACCTTAAAAGATGACCTAGAGACCTCATTTAGAGTTGAGTAAGAAAGCCATTGATCCCTATCCTCTTTGATGTTGATGTATGTTGAGGGTCATATGGAATATCAATTTCCATGTTTTTTTTTTTTAATTTACATGGTGGAATCGGTAGCCGCCACGAATCCAAGCAGGCTGTCCATATTTTATGGCTACCACAATATTCTACGTTGTCCGCCCCAGAAGCCGCCACACAGATCTTCGCGTAATCCGCCCCTATAACCACCATGCCAAAATCATTTTAAACCTTTTACGCCACTGAAAGCACCAGGAAAGGGACAAGCGTTCAGTCCGACGAGGCCCGAGATTTGAACCTTGGACCTCCACCCCCCTTATGGGGTTTGGATCAACCAATTGGTCTACACCTCGGACCTATCAATTTCCATGTTAGATATCATACTTGGTGCCAATAATATCCATTCTTCTCCATAGTGGTATGTTGATTTTAAACCATCCACCTAGGACCAAAAGGTTTCTAATCCTTACAATAGGTGTCCATGATGCCTAAAGTGTCTACCAATGTGTCATTGTTCAACTCAACACTTTAATTCATGCTAATACATTTTTTGACTATGTCAGTATATAATTTCCCTAGCCACCTTTGCACATTTTGAACATTGTGCTTGAATGTTAACCTAAGAAAATATCTATAGCAAAGGACACCCTTTTTTCTTTTAATGTAAATTGTAAAGGAAATTGTTTTGCAGCCAAGAGATTACATGCACCTAATTTTCATAGTGTTGAAGCCATTAGATTAGAGACATGCTATATGTGATAACTTTCATAAATGGATATCCAATTTGAACATGCAAATGAGCCATAAATAGTAAATAATATCAATTGTAATTGGGTAAGAAATAAGTGATTGGTCAATAATATCTATTTAATAATAATTTTATTTATAGGACCCATAATAATAGCAACACAAATATATACTTTAGCAACTATAATTATGGATCTAGAGCAATCTATAATTGATGACCCTTGAACTTGGTTGACTAACAATTCAATTATATATAGAAATAGGAATATAAGCTAAGCACCCCATGAGGCATTGAGATGAATATTAACATGAAATCTATCAAGTTATTAGGATTTATAATAATACTTTAGTATATATAATAACAAGGGCAATATAACAAAATATAATGTCATAATCTAAATTGGTTAGGTACTTTGATTTTCATGGTAGATATCCAAGTTTAAACCTTCTTAGACAATGTATATAACATATGGACTACTAAGAGTAAGCAAAATACTATTGTTATTATTAATAATAATATGAATTTCCTATCGTAATAAGGATCAAATGGTACATGCTCGATTGGTTAAATATGTTTTACTTTCAAGGAAAATACCCAAGTCTATATCTAACTAAAACATGTAATTAAAATTACCTTAATATTTTTGAATGACTATTAGTATAAGTACACAATACAATGACATCCAAATGAGATTTTCCTCTACTTTTTATAATTTAAAGACCATACATATTATTGTTGTTAGGGGAACTAAAAGGAACTACCAGGGAAATATTTAGAAGTTGATTAGATGACCAACAACATATTGGATACCACTAAAATATTTAATATGATATTTAGATGCATAATTTTTTGTATAAGCCTCAAATGAGTGTATAGTCATTATTCAAAGCGTAATTTTTTATTTGTGCTTGATATGGTTATCACAAATTTGAGTCAAATCAAAAAAAAATAAGAATGAAGGGGAGGAAAAGAGTGGGTATATTAGTTACTATAATAAGTAGTGCTATCTACAATATTAATTAATATTAAAAGACTATACTAGTACCATATTTAGTATAAATTGATGGGAACACAATAGGCTACACTATATTTTCAATTTATGAAAATGCAATATATCAAGAAATATGGAGGATGTTTGTTAATAAATGACCTCAAATAATTATAATAATGTCTGAATAAGCATAAATCTAACATTTTCTCATTACATCAATATGCAAACTACATCAAATTACAAGCAAGAAAATGTCAAAATATTTTAAACTTAAATACAAGATATTTGATAAAGATGTTTGTACATTGATCTTTAGAGGGATGGAATTGGTTGTGTATTATGCTATTGAACATGTTCATGAATAAATTAACATTGAATCTCATTTTGTCTAGTGCACTCATGAAATATTGGATTGCAAGGATGATTCAAAACTCGTTATCATAATTTATTATTAGTAGTTATTTCTACGTAACACCCATCTCAATCAAAATGTGATATAACCATATTGTCTCATAGACAAATCCTCCTTTAAAATAATATTTTACCTCATTATAAGATTGAGCGACATTATGTTGCTTATTACTTCCCTAAGGTACTATATTGGATCCCAAAAAGAGTACATATTTATAATCAGATCTCCTATCATTCATGAATCTTATGAATATTAATTGGTTTTTATTCTTATACTCTAAATTGTACTTAGTAGTACCATAAATACACCTTAATACCATATTTTTTTCTTTCTATTAACACATATTTGGCTCTATTTTAATAGTGAAAGGTAGCTAATAACATAGTAGATATTTGATCTCAATAGCCAATAGAGAATTTAATTTATTTGCAAAGGATTATTTCAAGATAGTTGAAACATTATTTTCATAGGAGTTGGAATAGGCTTGCAATTAGTCATTCAAAAATTTCTAAGTAATATCTTGGGATAGTTCACCTATGTTTTGAAAACATGATTCTATGTTTGCCACACCTCCAAGCTAAGACAACAATGTATAAGACTAATTTTTGCCATGTCAAATGACTTCATCAAATTACTTCTGGTCCTCTAAATCATCCTATCATAATTGCATGAGGTGACTGAGTTGTCAACATATACAATTATAATAATGACCTCACCACTTAATGTTTAAGGTATGGGTTCCAATCATAAATATTACATCAAATTCCATGTTGCACAAGGTTGCTCATCAATTTTGATATACCAAGCTCTAAGATATTTCTTGAGACCATAGAGAGATTTGATGATTTGACATACCTATTTCTCCTAAATAGGCATGATACATTTGGTTATGTCACATATATTTCTTCTTTGAGGTATTCATTTAAAAATCACTCTTCACATCCATTTGATGTAATTTCCAACCAAATTGGGCCACTCTTATGGATACCAACTGAATGGTCCTAATTTTAGCTATAAAAGTAAATATTTATTCATAATTAATGCCTTCCTTCTATGCATAAACCTTTGCAACAAGTCTTGTTTCATATTTTTTAATATTATCATTTGCTTTATAATGGTCTTAATAATCAATTTGTAACATATGTTATTATTACCAAGTGGGAGATCAACAAGTTGTCATGTCTTATTTTCATTGAAGCTAATATTCAATATCCATGGAATTCTTCCATTATTTTGATGTAAGGGATTTCTAAATTATTGAGGGTTTAAAATTATACACCATAGTCATAAGAGAGGGTTTGAGCTTATTATGGACTTTACTATGATGCATTGGTCCTAAATTTAATGTGTTTGGAACTTCATTCAACTTTAAATATTGAAAGATGCTAAAAATCTAACACCTAAGGCAATATGTAATCAAATTAACAAGATATATCATGTAATCAATGCAAAGAGAAAAAGATAAAAGAAATAGTGCCCATATTTATTCATATTGATAAATTCTCTTTTACATCAAGGTTACAAGAATATCCCTCTTAGGGATTAACCATTTGATACATATTACAATAAAATCACTCCATGTGATAGGTGTCTTCAATAGATCCTTAGAATCCCCACAATTTGATTATAGGAGGGATTATTCCTGGAACCTCCTCTTTGTGATGCTATTGAAGATGATCTTGAAGGTGATATGCTCTTGATAAAGCCTGAACCTGCACACAAGGAAACATACAAAGAAGTCAATAGCAAAGGTGCAACCTCTCAAGATGAGGCCATTTCATGATTATTGTAAAATATGAAGGAAATGCATAAAGAAACATAAAGATGCATGAAATAATGGAAAGAAAGCATAAAGAATATGTAAATACTAAAAGCAAAGCAACTAATCTAGGTTAGAAATCAAATTGAAATATTGTAAATGTAATCTAATGGCTAAGACAAAAGAAAAGATTCATCATCCCATAGTCGTTGATGCTCAGAGCAGCCAACTCTATTAGCCACTATCGACATCGGCGATGGTGCCTACGGGCCACTATTGAAAACAATAGCCATGGGAAAGGGGCTCTGTCCTTTGAATCTTAGGTCTGATGATGATCAATTCTTCTACTGAATTGATGTTCAAGGGTTGCTTGTGTCTTGGAACATAGTTTTGTGGTGGGATTTGCTTCAATCCATAGCAATTTGGCACTTGAACAGTAGGGGTTGATCTTCAAGCTATGGCAGTCTCCATTGATGGAAAGGTAGGTGTCATTGTGCAATTTGATAGGGCTTCACTATACCTCAGAGGGATGTTGATTCTCTCTTCAATCCGGTAGAGCTTCGCTATGGCATTTGCACATCAATTTCTCCAAGGTTTGCATGTAAATTTGGGGCCTTAAATAGACACCCAATTCCTCATTCTAGCTTCATAGGGAAGCCAAGAACAAGAAATGGTTATGCTTGGGTAGTTGAGGCAAGACTTCCAGAAGCTTTGATCTGCTTAACCATTCAAGAAATCATTACACTCAATGGATTTCACTCAACTTAGGTAGCCCGAGTTTATTATAGACTTAATTGTTATCAATAAGCATGACTATGGGTAAGTAGCCCATAGTCACTATCGATAGGTATGACTAGCCCTTAGCCACTCTGATCATCGACAGTGGTGGTCACCACCACTGATGACATCAATAGCTATGGCTGCATAGGACTAGGCTACCCTAAATGAGTGGTTAGAACCACTATTGGGTCTTGGAAAGGTCCAAGATCAGTCATATGGCCTACAAAGGTGTCCATATGAGTAGCCTCCTAAACATGACGTATTTTAGGTGTCTACAGATACCCCTTTTTGAGATGCATTATGGGAAAACACAACACTAAGCAAAAATAGACAACCTAAAGCCATATTATAGGTTGATTGATGTTCATTGATCTGGTCAATGTTAGATGCCCCAATCATGGAAAGGGTGCACATCTCAGAATCATTACTTCCAATAGAATGGAAGGCTTAAATTGATTAAAGCTTTGGATATGATCTAAAAGTGATCGGTTTAGATTGTTCGAATGATAATGATCATTGTATCAGATTGACAAAGATTTAGATCAATATATTTGCTTTTTCCCTAGCAAAAGGGTAAGCTTATGATAGTTATTAGCAATGATTCATAAGATGAACGCAATTCACATGATTAAGTATTCAATTATTGATTTTGATTATGAATTATTTGATTATGACTACCCCCTCAAGCGATGAGTCGATGAGGAAAATGGCAAGTGATGAAAGTGATGAGTCGCTTGACCAAGATGACTGATTTGGATAATTCAAGATGATTAAAGTTGTTGTAGGGTAGGTCCTATTACAATTGTGATTTCAACCATTAATAGTAATTGTACATCTCTATCCCATGGAGCAGTCCAACCACAATGGCCTTCTTAGGGAATCAAGATGATAGCAATTCAATTTAAGCATGTGATGAATCACTATGTTCGATGATTTGATGAAATTTCATAGAAGAAATGAAATGAATACCTCATTCCCATGGAGCAGTCAGCCAATGGCCTTCTTGGGGATTGAAGTGAAGACATTTCAATTCATCAATGAATAATTTGGTTCAAATGACCTTATGGTAATTTACTCATCTTTCTGATTACATGGAGCCAAGTCACCCAAGTGTATAGTAAATAATAATACAAAATTTAAAAAAAAAAAAACCTCATTCCATGACCACAATGGCCTTCTTGGGGATTGAAGTGAAGACATTTCAATTCAATGAATAATTTGGTTCAAATGGCCTTATGGTAATTTACTCATCTTACCAGATTGCATGGAGTGCAAGTCGTCTGCAACCACCAAGTGTATAGGGTAATATAATTGATATTGAGCACTTGAAATTTTGTTTTTATTTGATTTTTTTGTTAATTTTGTGATTTTTGATGATTATGGATCAGTAGATATGCTTTAATGTCCATTATAAAACTCCTTATGGTGAGAAATTAAGTGCATTTATTACTATTTCTTAATCACTATCAAAATAATGATGGATTTAAAAATTCCATAGTCATTATCGACATCAAGAGTGGGTTGACCTAATCTACGATCCATATCAAAGTGAGGCGAGGGAAATTGCAAAATATAAAAAGAAAATTAGGGTTTTTGCAAATTCATTATTTCCAACTAGCTTGGCAGAATAGTGAGCTCTAAGGAGAGAGAGATAAAATTGATACATAACACTTCTGAACCTACCTTAGACCATGATGGTGGATCAGCCAAAGCATCTACGAGTGTGAAGCGGAGCTCCTAAGGTAGATTCTCCATCTCACCTTCTCGTGATTTAAGCATTAAAATGAACCTCACTAATTAATGAGTTAAATGAACCTCATTAAATTATAAGTAATTAACCTCACCCCTTAGTTTAGGATTTAGCCTTAGGTTAGCTTAAGGGGGTTAAATTTAATTTTTGGGTATTTTTGGGTGGGAAATGACCTCATGTGGGGTCAATCCCATAGCCATTGTCGATGAGGGTGACTCCCAATTTGGAATTGGGGTGCCATACATTGTGGGCTAGGTTCAAACCCCAACGATCAAAAAATAACCATTGGCGATGGCACGATGACATCGATGATGGCATAGATCGCCATGTGAGGGATAAGAACCTTAGGAATTTTTTATTTTTTTGATTTTTTTTTTGAATGAGTGAGTGTGCATTGAATTGCCTTTTTGTGGATATTAGACTCTGATAGCTCGAGGGTGAGAGCCTAATATACTACTTGAGTTGCGACCTCAATTAGATGATGATGACTAGGAGTGGTTTGGGGTGATTGGCCTCAACTACATTGTGAGATTATCGACTATGATGTCGAACTAATCTTATCTGATAGCCCTAGCCCATCGATGGGATAGTAGGACTAACACTTTCCATATCCCCATTAGAGAGATGATGGTGACATTAGAGGATGTCTACCATATATTTAGGATCCCCATCGATGGATGGACTATTGTATCTTCTCCGACTACAACTAGGGATACAATATTTACTCAAGTTTTTTGAGATAGAGCAATTGAGGCACTAGGAGACATAGAGCATGGTGGGTGCCTATTGACCATTGGTATAGGGAGAATGTCTTCTCTCGATGCCAGGTAGTATTGATGCACATTATCTATAATGTGCTACTACCAAGATACATCAAGAGTGAGGTTCCCTTGGAACCTCCTAGACATGGTGTAGGACCTACTAGAGTGCACCTCATAGTAGCCTCTGATTATGGCATGGGAGAGCACACTACTAGCACAACTCTATGATGAGCTATATCATATTACATAATGGGGATGAGTAGGAGTGGGATGCAACCTACTACTATAGATCTAGGGGTGGGAGCACATCCGCATAGACTAACTTGGCAGATTGCCATTGGGTATAGCAATTATAGTAGTGGATGATCAGTTGCTATGCTACTAGATGGCCATGGAGGAGAGACTAGAGCCATCTCATTTTAGGGATCTAGACCACTACATTGGGTCTTTGATAGGATTATAGGCTAGTCAGATTATATGGAGACCCTACCTAGGTTATCCTACATGGGAGGAGGTAGAGAGATACTTAGCTTGAGTTAGGTATGATAGATGGCTCATGGGGCATCATGGAGGGTGAGGGAGTACTTTCATTACTCTCAAGTCACTAGGTAGTTTGGGATTACACAAGATGTGCCAGAGGAGCTAGTCCTCTATCACCATCGAAAGGTAGAGATACAACTTCCATTACCATAGGTGATAGCATTATCTGAGGAGGTAGATCCTATGATTGATGACATAGTGAAAGATCCTAGGACTACTATAGAGTATGATACTTGGTGGACCACTCAGTTATGGTAGGGTGGTGGTAGCCTAGGTAGAGCTAGAGATGAGGTAGTAATAGAGGGAGGTGATGATGATGGGTGATGAGTGCATCATAGGATGGATGAGTGGGGATAGGTTGTAGGGTAGGTGGATGATCCTCATGATGAGGAGGAGGGTGAGGAGGATGCCCTAGATGATGAGGTATCCTAGCTATGAGCTTCAAGTACATCTGTATAACTATAGATAGTTCAAGATAGGTTATGGAGTGAGATACATCTCTTACTACTATGTAGAGATAGTTGCATGTAGGGAAAAGATGGTAGGGGTATATGAAAGAGAGGACCATTCTATAAGCTTAGGTATACTCAACAAATATAGATCAGGTTATAGAGGGATCTCCTGATCAATGTAGGGATGCCATTATAGATGCCAAGACTACTAAGAGAGATGCTCTCAAGACACAGCTAGGGATTGCTCCTATTGTTTAGGTCACACCATCTACTCTAGTCACTTAAGGATCAATAGGCTTAGGTGTGGATGTAGATATTAGGTAGCTGCAAGGTCTCTTAGATTAGAGGGTAGCTCATATTGAAGTAGATGCTTCATACATCATTGCTTTAGAGGCTCAGATTGACGTACTAGGTGGCACTTTACCAGATAGATCCATAATAGGGGGCTCCCAGTGGAGCAGGTAGAGTGAGTCTAGGTAGTCATCAATGTGGCCCAATCATAGGTCAGGTGCACGATCTAAGAGATCGATAGGTACTAGCTCTAGATAGCCTCATAGAGATGGAGCAGAGGGTGGAGGTGACTCAAGGGGTGTAGGCCCTGTTTGATATGACATGATGTCTTATATCATTTTTTAGTGTAAGGTCTAAGGACCTACATAATTGTAGCCTACAGGAATTTTTGTACCTCTATGTACTTTTGAAACACACACACACATATATATATATATATATATGATACTCTATTTTATGGCTCATTATGTGTATTATATCTTTGCTTTTATGTTCATGTGATGCAATTATGGATGCAATGCTTATATGATTATTTGATTATGCTATATGTATGTGATGTATTAATGACATGCACTAGCTAGATGATAGATGTATGATTAGATGCTATGATCTAGATGTGTAGATGCACTATTATGTATGCTTATATGGATGCAATAGTGAATGTTAAATGCATGTTTAAATTTATTTCAATTGTTTATGCATTTAATCTATGTGATATGATATGATAGATGATATGTATGTAATGCATTAATTACATGAGGATGATCTAATGCAAATGAACATGTATGCTTTAATCACTTAAAACATAAGGAATGAATCTAATATGTGTTTAACAAACTAATGGAAGACACCACAGAATGTATGAAAATCATGAATGAAAATGGTAACTCTTATCATAATAATTAATCATTTAAGCATCCATATGTGAAATGAGATGATGTGAGATGTATGGGCTTTCCCTATAAGCTTATATAAATTAAAATATATGCACAAAATAGTCAGTGGTCATCTAAATATCATTGTTGATATCCATCCAGTATCTATCCTATTTTATGAACACCCCTTAATAAACAAAAGTTCATAAGGAAAATTGTGTATGATTGATGAGATGATTTGTTGCTATTAGGGGATTTTTGAGGTTTTCCATGAGACTCAAACACCCTAGTTGATTAATCAAAAGATGTATAATGACTACACAAGACTTCTGAAAGATAAAAGCTTTGTTAAGAAGACCAAGATATTCATTATCCCTATGTGTGCAAATGAATATATTAGATGAGGCATAAGACTACCTCATTTCTAGGTGGGTTTCATTCAACCCATTGCTATAATGAGGATCACCATATGTTCATCATGATCCTAAGTTTGGATGTAGTTGGATTAGACTACTAGGTAATACAAGCCACCTAAAGCTAGCTCATCCATAAGCTAACATTGGTCTATACAAAATAAGGTCACTAATGTGATAGACATATCACCATGCATAAGGATACCCCATTGCCAGGTGGGTTTCATTCAACCCATTGTTGTAATGAGGATCACCCCATGGTGGTCGAATACTGAATATTCTAGGGATTCAAGCTCTTCACCCCCTTATTTTCTTTTCATTTCTTGGGATACTTGCTCATGCTTAGTGATGAAAATCACTATTTATTTTACATTTTTTTTTTTTTGAGCAAGGGATTTGCTTAGTGATGAAAATCATTATTTATTTTGCTTTGCTTTGTTTTGGGAATTTGCTTATTTTGTATGAAAGCAAGGGATTTATTTGGGTAGGGGGAGCTTGTCCTTTTGCCAATAATCAACATTCTAAACCATGCGCATGATAGGATGAGCAAGGAAACCTTTCACTTAAGGTGAACTAGGACCACTTTGTAGTGTCATCCTTCCTTGTTCAAACTAGGATTGTTAATGTTTAAAATGTGATAGGATTTTGAGATATGCAAGGTACTATCAAAACTAGACCTCATATTCGAAAAGTCAAGATAGCTTTCTACAAAATCTGAAAAGATCACTAGGTATGGTTGAATGACCAAAAAACCCTAGTATATTCCTTATAGCAACTGATGGGTTGTGTTGAAAAACATAATTACTCACAAGGGATGATAAATGATGATGATTTATGGATGCATGATTAGCATACAAACGTGGTGTCATTTGTAAGATTGTAAACACAACCTATCCTAATGCAAGTGCAATGGATGAAAATGCCTAATGCAATGCAATTAAATGAATGCATATGATGAAATGCAAAATGTAAATGTTTTTGATGTTTTTGAATTTTATTATTTTATAATTTTTTGGATTTTGATGTTTTATGATTTTTTTTTTGATTTTATGTATGAAATACCTTTAAGTGAAGAATTTTGAGAGGTTCAAGCTCTTCAACACCTTCTAGCGATGTTAGGTGGTAAGTTCTAGGTCCAATATTTTCTGAAATGATGAAAGGACCTAACCAGTTAGCCATAAATTTGTCTCGCAGATGAGGCGATAGGTTTGAGTTCTGTTGGTTCTCTTTGAGCACAAGATCCCCAAATTTAAAGTCCCTTAGGTGGAATTTATTATTATAAGCTCATTTTAGATGATCTTGATAAATGCAGAGATGCTCAAGGGCATTCACTCGATGTTCATCAAGAAGGGTCAGTTGATCAAGGTGAGCTTATATAGTGTCATCATCGATGAACTCTTTCAATGTGATGCACAATGTTGGAATTTCTAATTCCAAGGGCATGATGGCCTCAGTGCCATAGACTAGTAAAAATGAGGTTGCCCTAGTGGGTGTCCGTATGCTAGTTCGATAAGCCCATAATGCAAGAGGTAATTGGATGTGCCAATCCTTATGATTTTCTTTTACAATTTTCTTCAAGATGGCTACTACTATTTTGTTTGAGGCCTCTACTTGCCCATTTTCCTATGGATAATAAGGTGTGGCAAAGTTATGCTGAATATTATATTTGGATATTAAAGCCCACACATATTTATTCTTAAATGAGGTACCATTATCCAAGATTATTTTGGATGGGATCCCAAAATGACATATGATATTGTGAAGTATGAACTCCACAATACATGCTCCAGTCATAGAAGTTAATGGGATCACTTCCACCCACTTGGTAAAATACTCAGTGGTCATTATGATAAATGTGTGTCAGCCCAATGATGGGGGAGAGATCTTACCAATTAGATCAAAACCCCACTGAGAAAATGGCCAAGCCGCTTGGATGGGTTATAAGGCCTATGATGGTAGGTGCATAATATTAGCATGATGCTGACATTTAATGTATTTCTTGACATACATGCAATAATCCTTCTCCATGGTGGGCCAATAATAACCCATTCGAAGGATGCGCTTGATGATGGCCATGTCACTAAAATGGCCATCACATGTACCATCATGAGCTTATGAAATCACCCAAGTTGATTCTTGGGGCTCAAGACAATGAAGGAGAATTCCATCATAGCTACGATGATACAAGATGTCTCCTAACAAGACATATCTGGTCACTTTTTGTTTGAATGCTCTTTTGGTGGCATGCGACAATCCCTATAAGATTATTCCAAGCTTAAGGTAATCATGTAATTGGGTGAGCCAATCCTGATAAGTGATAGCTTCGATAGACTGAATGACATGTTCCCATTGCAACTCATTATGTATGAATGTAGATTGGGAGACAACCTTATGGTGAATGGTAGTACCATTCTTCATAGGACCCTACGAGATCAAAGACCCCCAAGATATCTTCTTCAAAAAGTCTCTAGATTTATAGAACCATTCATGGTTTGGTTCTATATGAATCATGTGGACTGATTCATGATTATCTTGAGCCTCATGCAACATCATGGATTATGAGAGCATATTCACCTGGATGGTAGTAAAGTTAGTAGATGGATTCTGAGGGATTAAGGATCCCAAAGATGCCATAGTGTCTACAAATCTATTTGATGTATGAGGGACTGCCTCGATGTCATACCACTCTAGTTGGGCTAAATAAGTGTCCACAAGTTCCTTATACACTTTCAAGATAGGACACCTACACTGATAGATTCCCTTAACCTAGTTTACTATGAGAAGGGAGTCACCAAAGATATTTAACTTTTTGATCTTCATGGTGAGCATTGTTTGGAGACCCAATATTAGGGCCTCATATTCAACATTGTTATTGGTGCAAGGAAAGTTGAGTTTAAATGACAAGGGCATTGGAGCACCTTATGGCATGAAAAACATAATCCCTACACCACCCCCTTGCTCACATTTTAAACCATCAAAGAACAAAGTCATATCAACTTTGTTATCTGGTTCTTTAAGTTTAGGTGACTCCGATAATGCAAATACTGCATCATTCAGGAGTTCTATGACAAGAGGCTTATGATCCTAAAGAGGTGCCTCTACTAGTTGATCAACTATGACCTATCCTTTGATTGAATTTTGGCTTATGAATTCTAGATCAAATTCTATCAATAGCATGATCCACTTTGTAGTACATGTATTATGATATGTTCTACTCATCATATACTACAAAGGATTTTATTTTGATATAACATACATTGTATGACTTAGCATATAGTGGTGCAACTTCTTAGTTGCAAAAACCACTACTAAACATAGTTTCTCGATGTATGCATATCTTAGCTCATAGCTAACCAGGGTTCGACTTATGTAGTATATCACATATTCTTTGTCTTGCTTGTTCTTCTAGGCTAACATGGTTTCCAGTGCAAAGTCCATGGTGGATATATACAACAAAAATGGTACATCTAGTCTTGGAGCTAGTACTAGTAGTGATGCTAGGTATTTCTTGATCTCAGCAAAAGCTTTTTGGCAATCCTCATCCCAATTAAATGAGACCCCCTTGTGTAGCAATCGATTCATGGGTCAACATTTATCCGATAACTATGCAATGAAGCACTTTATGGATGCTACTTTGCCCTATAGGCTTCTTAGTTCCTTGATGTTTATGGGGGGACACATTTCTAATATAGCTTTTACTTTTGCTGGATCTACTTTGATCCCTCATTTTGAAATGATGAATCCCAAGATTTTTCCTGAAGTTACACCAAAGATACATTTCTTGGGATTCAACTCTGACATTGCTCAGTAAGGTGATCGAAGACCTTTCTAAGGACCTCAACATGCTCTTCACATAGTAATGACTTGGCTAGTAAGTCATCAATGTAGTCTTCCAATATCTTATGCATATAGTCATGGAAGATGTATGTCATAGCCCATTGATATGTGGCACCAATATTTTTAAGGCCAAATGGCATAACCTTATAGAAAAATATCCCCCATGGAGTGGTAAAGGTGGTTTTATGTTGATATTCAGGTTTGATATGAATCTGATTATAACCAAAAAAACCATCCATGAGTGAGAGCATCTCATGACCTATAGTTGCATCTACAAGAGCATCGATATTTGGCAATGAAAATGAATCCTTGGGTGTTGCCTTGTTGAGGTCTCAAAAATCTATGCAGATGTGGATTCTTCCATCAGGTTTTCCTATGGGTACCATGTTTGATACCCATTCTAGATAGTCGATGGGAATTATAAATTCTACATCCAAAAGCTTTTGCAATTCATCTTTGACCATCAAAGTGATGGTTGGATGCATTTTCCTAAGTTTTTGCTTGACCGAATTTTTAGTGGGGTCCAACGAAAGGTTGTGGACAACCAATTTTGGATCCAGACCCGACATGTCTTTGTAGGTCCAAGAAAAGATATTAGGTCTCTCTTTCAATAGAGGTATGAGGATGGCTCATTCCTCAGGAGATAAGATTTCTCTAAATTTAACTTTCTTTGGATTCATGGGATCTATGTTGATATCCACTTCGAAAGTTTCCTCTATTGACATATGTGATCCCTCCTCAAGCTGATGAGGTGTAGGGATCATATGGATGTCATCAGTTGGGTTTAAAGGTTCTACCATATCAGGATTGACCTCAACATGATAAACATCATGAGCACAGCCTGGTGCAAAATGGAATGGTTGTAATATTTCTTCATTAGGGAAGAAATCCTCAAGCTCAAGGGGTGAATTGGCATGATCAAAATCAATGGCCTCAGGATTGAGGTGCAATGGTTTTGAAGGGTCATATGGATTGTGGAGTGGAGTGGTCAGATCAATGGAGATCATGTTTATGGATGGAATAAAATCTCTAGGACCACGTGGATAAGACTCACTACTTCTGAGTTGTCCCCCATGCTCTAGATGTGGCTCAGGAGGTATGGGGATCTTCGGATCTACTCTAGGAATAGATAAGATAATGGGATATTTCGAGGGAAGTAACTATCTTAAATTTGGAGGACCGGGGAAGACCATGTGATAGATTTCATCTATGTTCATAGGTCACCTGATTGGCTCTACTTCTCTCAAGGGAATGTTAAGATGATGCAGGTGTCGAGGTCCTAAGTAGGCCATCTTGATCTCATATTCATACTCATCATCATCAAAGATGTATTCACTCTCATCCTCCTCAAAGTTGTATTCTAATTCATCCTCCTCAAAAATGGATTCTGATTTAGATTCTTCTAGAGAGATGTTTGGATGATACACTAGGGGTGGTTCTATAGTGACCATAGTCACTGGCCTATCACCTCTTCATGAACATGAAGGATTGGGGTCATAAGGATTCCAATCAATATCCTCCCCAAAGCCTAGACTTAGGTGGTCTAAGGATATGGCTAGCAATTCATCATGACCATGAATGGAATATCCTAGACCAAATTTATCAATGGGTAGTTGATACTATGGCTGATAAGGAGTTTTACACCCCTACTCAAATAAGCCTAATCTATGACCATGCCAATGGTAACATTCAAAGTATCTAAGGGTAAACTCAAGATTGGATAGATAATGAATATTTACTATGAAAGGTTCATCATCATAATATTCAATAGGTGAACAGTCTATGACTTGGTCCAAGCCACCATAGATGAAGTTGGTTTGATTTGGTGGCACCCCTAGTGGTACCACCATCCCAATAGGAAAATGGGGAGCTCTAGGTCTTCCCATGTCTTGTGTAGACTCAATGATAGGTGTGAAAGTCATATTTTGCACAAGATACTCAACTAATTCTAGATTAACTAGATGAATTATCACCTATGGTGCAGATGATGCAGTTGATGATGTAGGTGATGAGGGTTGAGGCATCTCCTCTACTATATTGTGTGAATCATCCTCCTCCATGGGATTTGGAATATCTATGATTGCTACATTTGGGATAACCCTAGGCTCTTCTTCTATTAAAGGTACCTTAAGCTTCTGATTGTCCTTTGATTTGGATGATGTTGAAGGTTTTTCAGAAGAAGGTTGACCTAGGGGTGGTTGGTGGTGCCGATGTAGAGGGATCCTCTCACATTAATTTTGACTTTCCATCTAGATGTATGATTGGTGATGTGGGTCGTATGTCCAGATGAGTGGATGGGAGGATGAAATATCCTAGTAAATCAACCTGATTTACATACTTGAATGGCTCTTCATCTGATGGAACTACATGCACTTGTCCCTCATGCACATATTTTATGCATTGATGTAAGATTGAGGGGACACATCGCATATCCCTAATCCAAGGATGCCCTAATAAGATATTGTATTGCATGGTACCTTCCAAAACATGGCACATTACCAAAATGGTTTTGAGCCCTACCTAAATAGGTAGAACTATAGTGCCTACTATAGAGCACAACGCATCATTGAATGCTCGTAGAGTAAATGTTGAGGCAACTATGTGTGATTTAGGAAGGTTTAGGTGTCCTAGGGCTTTGGTTGTGATAATATTGATTGATGAGCCTATATCAATCAATACTCACTTAAAAGGTGTGTGGTTAACACATGCGATAATATGTAGTGATGGGTCCACTATGGTAGTTGACACTATCTTAATTTCATGATCATAGAATCTGATCACTAGCTCTTGGCACTATTGTATATGCCCCACAAAGTTGGTAAAAGCATTTGGATTTTGGGGCTGGAGCTCTATAGATCTCAGAATCTCCATTAAAGTCTCCCTATGCCTAGGGGACTATTGGATGAGCTCATATATGGATAATTTTATTGAGGTCATCTATAGACTCTGAGTGAGTCTATTCCTGATGGTGATCACCGATCTTACCAATGGGCTTGGTAGTTGGTTTTATGTTAGCCTTTACTGAGGTACAGCTGGGATACAGATGGGAGCCATAGGTGGCTCTAGTTAGTTGTATCTCCTATTTCTTGTGATAACATTGACCATACTAACAAATCCTTGCATGGGAGGATCTATCTACACTTGGTTGACCTAGCCTACATGATTCCTTGGAGGTTCATGATTAGGTAAAGGATATTTAAATATTCCCATGTTCTGATTATCAGGTACCAAAGGGCTATCAACTCATAGTTGATCCCTATCTATCATGTTTTGTACCATATGTTTGAATCCGTGGCACACTTCAATATCATGGCCTTTCTATCTATGATAAAGATAGTAATGATCTTCCCTATATCCCTTTAGCTTAGGGTGATTAGGGTCTAATAACTAGACTTCTAGTAGTTTAAGTGCCTTGGCCTCGCACAACTGATTAAATATGGATGCCAAAGATTCAGACAATGGCATAAATTGGTGAGGTGGGTGACATTGTTTATCTCTACCCTAATTTTTAGTGCATTGATTATTATAATGCATTGGAGGGGGTTGAGCTTGATAATTCTATTATCATTGTGACCCCTCTACTTTTAGAATATTCAACACAACCTGATTGATCGATGCAGGCTTGGCCTGATGTGGTTGATTGTATGTGTTTTTGTTATTCCATTCTTTTTTTTAGAGCTTCAAATCTCCTTCTTGGATTTTTATGTCTTCAATCACTTTGGCTTGTGCCAAAGCCTCCTCGAATGTTGTGTATTATTGTAGCTGAAGCAACAATGATATATGTTTGGCACAAATTTTGGTAAACATTCGAGTGAGTTCACTTGTGGGGATGGTGAATGGAAGTTTTACCATGAGCTTCCACCATCTGTTCCCATAATCCATCACTGGCTCATCATCATATTATCATAAATTAGCCAAGTCAGATAGATTTATTTTCTTCTTGATGCCAAAGGAGAAGCATTCAAGAAAAGCATTCACTAGCTGTTCAAAGCTAGTGATGTTGTGCCTTGGTAATTGATTATACCATTCAAGGGCTACGCCTGAAAGGGTAATCATGAATGTTCATAACAACAAGGTATCATTATTTTGTAATTGGAAGCATAGATTCATAAAACTTGTTACATGCTCTTGTGCATCATCATCACCTCAAAACTTATCCAGCTTGGGCATCTCAAAATGTTTAGGATACGCCAAACTCGAGATCGAAGGACAAAGAGGTTGGTTGTGGATCTTGCTTAAAGTAGGATTTTGATAAGTCATTCCTTATTTCTCGAGAGATTTGATCCTCTCGGTAAGCACTTTGTAAGCCTGAGAAGAGATGATCTCTTCCTCCCAAAGAGATCTTTAGGGAGCAGGAGGTGGTAGGTTCCTTTGGGATCGAGGTGGTCGATTGTATTCATCGGCCACATCTATAGATGATGGTTCAGGATATTGTTGTTCCTGATCATCTCGCTCTGATTCTTCATATTGATCATGCTCAGGCTGATTTGGTGCTTGGTACTATTGTTGCCTAGAAGCATGTTGTGATGTGTGGTGAGTATGATTGTCTACTTGCCTAGTATGCAGCTCAAGGTGAGATGTAGCACGTCTCTCATTATGTTGCTACCTATACTCACTATGGAGGGTAATTCCACTCGAGCCAATCTATTTGATCACTCTTCTTGCTCCTTTTGATCAAGGATGCATTGTTCTCTTAGGTGGTGTTCATACAAATATTGGTGAAGCAGCCTTTGTCATTTCTGTATCTTCTTGCTCTAATCGCTCATGCTCCATGCGCAAATCCTCCAATTGATCTTGGAGTATTTGTTCTCTTTGAACTGCACAAAGCCTACGTATCTGATCTGATCGGTCTACCATATAAGGTCTTTGGCTATGTAACTCCGTGTGAGGAGTCTTAGTAATGTGAGTTCTAGTGAAAGAGTTTGCTATACTCTTTCCTCTATCTATTGAAGGTGCATTGACATTATGTTCAACTCTTTGCTCTATGCTCGCATGTGTTGATGGGGCATTTGTACTACGTGGGTGCTTGGAGCATTCACCTTGGGCATAAGTATGCCGCACTATATCTTCACTACATGCACTCTCAAAATGAGAATGGGTAGTGGAAGTGGCCCTATGTGTTGATCTTCCAAGAGCTTGTTCTAGGTGATCAAGTTGATGAGTTCTCCATGGTCGATCGGGAGGTGTACCATTCACACCGATACTACGAAGATCTATTAGATCTGCTCCATGCTCAAAGTGATTTGGAGCTCTTGTGGGTATGCGATTAGGTGCACCCCCTCTATTTTACCCCTCATTGGGTAGGTTTTATCCATTACCATCATGTGATGATTGGGGTCTTGAAACACCCTCGTTTAGATCATGAGAAGATCCTATATTTGATCTCCTAGTTGGGGTTTATCGGTGAGACCCCCCATGTGTAGAGTTATCTCCTCTAAGACTGCTTGAATTTCGTTCATGAGCATTTTGTGTAGGTGGATCAACTCTAGTGTTATTTGTGTTTTGTGGTGCATTGGTTGCCACCTCAGTCGTAGACCGAGCGTGGCCCCATGTGGTGACCATAACCTTATGAATTATCTCATATGTAAATTTTAAGAAATAGATAAAGTATACAAAATGATTATCTCTTTTAAATTTTCTTTGTGTTTCCTAAAAACTTGTCTTGTGTGTTATGGTTTGTTGGAAATCCAATTTGCTCTTATCGTGTTTGAAAATTGTTGATGATACTCTTGATTTGTTTAAGGTTTTCACCTGTATACTCGTAGTGAAAAACATCGGTGATGAAGTCCAGGTAGTCATACCCACCAAGATATGGAGATGAAACCCATATCTGATTAGGGAGCATAGGTACTACCGATCCTCACCCAACACATCATGGTCAGTGATATTGTTAGGATTAAATAACAAAACATGAGAAATAATTAAATGCGGAAATAAAACACAAAAAAAAATGCAATACACAAGAGACATAGATTTAACATGGTTCACCCAATATGGGCTACATCCACAAATAAAATAACCAGGCCTTTTATTCCTTCCAGAAAACCCTTCTCTACATAGCCATGCACCCAAAACATTACAATAAGCCACCATACATCATACTCTTATAAAAGTGAATTACAATTTTAGGGCAAATAACTTGTCTAAAATACAATGTTCGATTTGTGACCTAATAAAAAATGGTTCGAATGAAAAAATATTTATTTTTAGCTTTTGGGGTGCTATCTCCGAAACCCCCACTAGGGGGGCTCCTGGACCCCCCATGGAAACATAAGTAGGGTGTAATGATACCCCCCTACACCCCCCTCCTTCATGAAGTGGGTCCAAGTGTGGATGATAACAAGAATAAATTAATAAGACTCCACAATCAATAATCTCTCACTTGGATACTGATCATAATAACTCCCCCGATACTGCACCTGCTGGACTATGCTTCAACTTTAGACATGGAAATTTTCTCACCTTTTAACTATCATGCTTGAAGACCAACTAAAACTAAGCAAGAGCTTAGTTTCTCCTTGGTTACTACATTTGTGAACATATTTGTAGCATTTTGGCTAGTGTGTATTTTCTCTAGTTTTAACTGTCCATATTCCAACACTAAGTGTATGAAATGGTACTTGGTATGTATATGTTTAGTCCTAGAATGGAAAGCTAAATTCTTTGCAATATGAATGGCACTCTGATTGTCACTATATAATATGCTATTCTCATGCTTTTTTTCCAACTCCTACATAAACCTTTGTAACCAAATAATTTCCTTACTAGCCTCTATAACAACAATATACTCTGCTTTCATTGTTGAGAGAGAAAAAACCTTATATAATTTTGAAATACAACTTACTGTAGTTCCACCTATAGTAAAAACATACTCTGTGGTACTCCTATTTTTTATATCACCTGCTATATTTGAATTGACATATCCCTGTAAAGCAGTGTTAAAACATCCGAAGTATAATACCTGAGTGAATGTACCTCTCAAATACCTGAGAATCTACTTCACTACCTCCCAATGCCTTCTTGGGTTTCTCATAAACATGCTCATATCTCCCACTGCATGTGTTATATCTAGCCTTGTGTACACCATTGCATACATCAAACTGCTAACTATTAATGAATAAGAAACCTTGAACATGTATTTTATCTCTTCTTGTGTCTTAAGACACATCTCTTTTGCAGTTTGAGATGATTGGCCAAAGGTGTGCTAATAGTTTTTGCATCCTGCATACTAAATATTTCCAACACCTTCTCAATGTACTCACTCTGAGATCATGTTAATTTACAATTTGTTCTATCTCTTGTTATTCTCATACCAAGGATTTGCTTTGTAGCACTCAAATCCTTCATTGTAAATGAATCTGCCAATTTTCTTGAGCACAATTATATCTTGCATGTTAGACCCTGTAACAAGCATGTCATCTACATACAATAATAGTACAATATAGTTACCATTATCCAATCTCTTAAAAAAACATAGTGGTCAAAATAATATCTACTATAACCTTGATCTGACATAAACCTATCAAATTTCATATACCACTACTTTGGAGCTTGTTTCAGGCCATATAGGCTTTTTTTAACCTACATACTAGTTCCTCCTTTCCTTTGACCTCATACCATTGTGGATGCTACATATAAATATCTTCCTCCAAATCCCCATGGAGAAAATCTATTTTTACATGTAATTGTTCAAGATGTAAATCCTCTACAGCCACTAAGCTTTAAAAATTTCTAATTGAAGTCATTTTAACAACAAGAGAAAAAAAATATCATAATCAATACCTTTCTTCTGTGTAAACCCCTTTACAACCAGTCTAGTCTTATACCTATTTTTATTTCCATCTTCTTTCACCCTATAAACCCATTTATTCTGCAATGCTCTTTTTCCTGCAAGCAATTGAACCAGATCCCAAGTCTGATTATTTATCAAGGAGTCCATCTCCTCTTTCATGCCTTGCTCCCACTTCTTCTTGGTTTCTACCTGCATCGCTTCTTCATATGTTTTTGGTTCACCAGAGTTAGACAATAATACATAATATAATGAAGGAGAGTAACGTTCAGGAGGTCTACTTATCCTGGTAGATTTTCTAAAAATAGTTATGGGTGTTTGAGGTGATTGTTTATGCTATTGTTGATTTTTTAGCACCTTTGGAGTTTCAATTTCATCAAGCACTATGTATTCTGAGTTTACTTTTTCCTATTTATTTCCCTACAACTAATCCTTATATATGACCTTCTCATTGAATATCACATCTCTACTCCTAATTATTTTGTGATTTGCATAATCCCAAAAGCGATAACCAAAATCATAAAAACTTCTTGGATTTTACCTCAAGTTTAGTCATATTTTCTTTACTAATATGTGCAAATGCTTCACAACCAAAAGTATTCAGAAATGATTAGTTAATAGGATTACCTATCCATGCCTATTTTGGAATCCCACCATCCAAGGAACTTGAAGACCCTTTATTTATTAAATAAACTTTAGTATCCACAACATCTACCCAAAAATCTGAAAGGGTAATCTTGCATGTAATCTCATCCTAGCACGTTCCATGATAGTCCTATTCATCCTTTCTGACACACCATTTTCTTGTGGAGTTCCTGGAACCATCTTCACTCTACGAATCCCATGGTATGAATATTAACTATCAAACACTTTACTGTAGTACTCACCTTATATGATCTAAGACATCTTAGCTTATTTCCTGTCAGATTCTCAACCAAAGCTTTCCATTTCTTGAAAGTATCAAAGACATCTAATTTCTTTTTAGTACAATAAACCCAAGTTTTTCTAGTTGTATCATCAATAAACATAACATAATAATAAGATCCACCAAGAGATGATACTTGAGATGGTCCCCATACATCTGTATGCACAAGCTCTAGCTTTTCACTCTTCTTTTCTATTCCAATTCTGAGAAATCTGACTCTTTTCTATTTTTCAAAAATGTAAAGCTCACAAAAGTCTAAATCAACCTACTTTAAACCTGGAAACAAATTCCTTGAGTGGAGAAACTACATCCCCTTCTCACTCATGTGTCCAAGCCTATGATTCCATGAAGTTGTATCTACTCTTGTAGAAGCTAAAGCAATAGAAATATCAGTATTACTAGTACATATATACAACATAGCAGCCTTATTTCCTTTTGCTAGTAACAGTGATCCTTTAGCAACCTTCCACAATTTTGCTAAGAATGTAACTGTACATCCTTCACAGTCCAACTACCCTATGGAAATTATATTTCTTCTCAAATTAGGAATATGCCTTACCTATTTCAACAACCATTGGTTTCCATTCTATAACTTTATTTGTATGTTACCCTTTCAAATGATTTTACATGGTCTATTATCACCCAAATAGACCTATCCAAAATCACCTTGAACATAATCTAGAAAATATTTCCTATGGGGTGTAGCATGATATAAGGCACTAGATTCTAGCACCCAACAATCATTAATATTATCTAGTGAAAGGATTAAAGCATCTTGAATTACATCACCTACTATGTTTAATTCTTGATTACCCTATTTTTCTTCTCCTTATTTTTCTTTTTGAGTCCAATTGTCTCTTTTTAGGTGTCCTTTCTTCCCATAATTATAGCATTCTAACTGCTCTCATTGGATTTGGATCTACCTTTATTTGATTATCCATGATTCCTTGGGATATTTCCTCTCTCCCTTTGTCTCCCCCTATTCTCCATAGTCAAAGCATTAACTGATATATCACCTATGCTTTTCTATCGTATTTCCTCACTAAGGATAACACCAATAACATCATCAAACTTTAAAGCATTTGAACTAAAGATAGAAATACTCACAACCATTACCAAGCCATTCCATATTTCTAGAAATGAGCACAAAATCAAGAGAGCCCTAAACTCATCATCAAATTTTACTCCTACATAACTTAATTGATTGGTAACCATGTTAAATTCATTTAAATGATTAGTAACAGACCCACCTTCTGACATCTACATATTAAATAAATATTTCATAATAAATACCTTGTTTGAAGCTGAGGGTTTTTCATACAATTTAGCCAACACATTCATTAAACCCTCTGTTGTCTTTTCCTTTGAAATATTGAAGGCCACCGATGATACCAGGCACAATCATATTGTTCCTAGTGTTTTTCTATTCCTATTATTCATATGTTTTTATCACTGGATTATTTGCTATTCCACCTAATGGTAGGTAAATATCCTTCTGATAAAGATAATCCTCCATTTGCATATTTCATAGCTGGTAATTTTGGCTATTAAACTTCTCAACCCTAAATCTACCTTCTTCTATCATTGCTCCCACTCGAACTGGAAACCCTCCTTTAAAGTACATTTTTTAAACCCTAAGATTTGATACCAATTGTTAGTATTAAATAACAAAACACGAGTAATAATTAAATGCAAAAATAAAACACAGAAGAATAATGCAATACACAAGAGACACATATTTAATGTGGTTCACCCAATATGGGCTACGTCCATAGAGAAAATAACCAGGACTTTTATTCCTTCCAAAAAATCCTTCTCTACACAACCATGCACCCAAAACATTACAATAAGTCGACATACATCATCCATTTATAAGAGTGCATTACAATTTGAGGGTAAATAACCCACCTAAAATCCACTGTTCGATTTATTACCTAATAACAAATGGTCCATATTTACATAGAGGAAAAAACATATATTTTTAGCTTCGGGGGTATTGTCCCCAAAACCCTCACCAAGGGGGGATCATTAATAAAAAAAGAAACATGGCGAAGCAGTACTCTAAAAATGTAAACTAGTTTTTGATTCACCAGATCGCAGATGTGCAAGTGAAGAGCATACTCCTAGTGTTGCAGGATTTTTGATTCACCAGATCACATTACGGTGCAAGTGAAGAGCATAATACCGACAACAAATACATTTTAGAAAATAGAAGAAAAAATATTATAAACTTAAAGAAAGACGAGTTAGGAAAGGAACAAAAGACATGAGATTGAATTTTATTCCAATAAAAAGAAGTAATACAACATCAAAACTTCGAACGTGTTTCGACCTACAGGTCTCATCAATGGAGTGAGTTTCAAAGAGGTACAACCTCTCTTTATAAAGACCTAACTCTAGGGGGGAGCTAAAAAGTAATGCATGTGGGATAAAAACACCCAAGCATTAATACAAACCGCAGGTTTATAGACCAAGACGGTGAAAAAGTCCCAGAGAAGTCCCAAGCTCAACCCCCAAAAAAACACACCCACACAAAAAGAAGAAACACATTAAAAAATGTGAAAATACAAGGTGGAAAAAAGTCCCTCAAACAATTTTATTTTTACAAAGATAAGTTTGAAGAGGTTTTTGGTTCCTCCAACAAATGATGCCTCGAGCAATGTGCTTGAGCTCTCTATATTTTCTCCATTTTTCAAACATTGGAGAAATAATATATGTGCTGATTCAAAGATCTCTGACAAAATTGTAGTTGTCCAACTTCAAAATAAGAGGAATTATTTTTATTTTGGTTCCATGTCTACATGTTGCTCGCTCCAAAAATCTAGCCAAAAGTGAAGGTCTACCATCAAATTTAACTTTCTCAAACAAAGGTAAGAGAAAATTAATTTGATATCCCCTAGCTCTGAGTCTATTAAAAATTTTATTTTTAACAGAAATAAATCCATCCCTGGAGCTTTCTCTAACTAAAAATATGTTGAGTTCACTCATGATAAAGGCCTTTTTTGATGAACTGGATGATGGGAGGAAGCAAGGATGTATTGATAGGCATTCATCAACTTCTAAAATAATTTGGTGCAAAGAATTCCAGTCTGAGAAAAATCAGGCCCCTTAAAAAATATAGTATCCAGAAGTGTTACTTCAAAATCAAAAATAAATGAAGTAATTTTAATACTATCATAGAAGGAACCGTAGGCAACAAGAAAACCATTAAGATCCTCCTTAGGGCCATGCCAAACTCCAATGGCATCATCAATGTATCTTTTATAAAATAAAATATTTTCCACAACAACATTATTAAATACATGTTCCTCTAGATGACAGAGAAATAAACAAGCATAAACCACAACAAAATTACTTCCCATGGTTGTTCCTCTTATCTACCTATATGTTTTCCCTTTGAATTCCAAGTAGTGTTGTGTTAACACTATCTCTGCAAGCCTTACCACAAAGTTTGTCTTGGTCGGATCAAATTCATTCCTCAAAAAATGATGGAGGGCTACCAATCCTTGAGAGGTGGGGATGCTGGGATAGAGGCTCTCAACATCAAAAGAGAAAAGAATGATATCTTGAGGAAAAGTACGACCATGCAGATATTTAATTAGAGATATGGAATCCAAGAGATGATTTTTTTGCTTCAACAAAATTGGCAAGAGTAGATGATGAAGCCATTTGGAGGTAGGTTCGAGCATGAAACCATAGTAGGAACAGATGGGTCGACCAGAAAGCTTGGGCTTGTGGATTTTGGGGAGTAGGTAAAAGACACACACTCTAGTAGAGGATGGTGTTACCTGGAGCATAAATTTCCTATGGTTTTCTGAAAGTAGATTCCTCCTAAAAGCCCAATCAAGCAAGTCTTGGAGCTGATAAAAAATATCCTGCCAGGGGACTCTATTCACTTCAGAGTAAACATTTTGATCTAAAAGTTGGGAAAAGCCTTCTAAAATGTACCAGTCCATGGACAAAACACAAACACCCAAGTTTTTATCTATAGGCCTAATGACAATGGATTTGTCATTGGCAAGGGAACAAATGGCAGACCAGATATGGGGTGGAAAGGCACGTTGGTGGGTGGGATTGAAGCAAATAATTTGTTATTGAGGAATATTTCACCCATGCCAATAATTTCTTCCAAAGGCTTATAAAACTATGAGGGATTAAAACTTGGGTTGGAAACATGGAAAGGATCAATGGGCTTAAGTGGTTTTGGAGGGCCACCTCTCGGTCCAAAGAACCATTCAAGATGAAGACATCTACAAAATGTTGAAAAATCCTATTTTAGAACCTCTTTGGCCATGGGAGGAGGAACAGGGAGGAACTTTAAACCCAGGTTGAGGGCCTCAATTTCATTCTGGGTAAGTTTTTTAGAGGAAAAATTATGGACAACAAGATTTGTGATTTTGCCATCCATAGCCCAGATAGGACTCCTATAAAAATACCGATGACCAAAATCTTGTGGGCTAAAAATTGTAGACCAAGGGGTTATTTTTTGTTTTCACCACCATTTTGGTGATGGAAGAACCCCTACCCTTGCTACTTTTGAACAGATGGGGCAAAACCCTTTCTTGGATTCTCGAAACCAGAGTTGTAAAAATTTCTTCCATTGTCCTATTGTAATTGTTGCTACACATAGGAAGTGTGGTTCTGGAAGTTTCTCCCCTTCTTTCATATTCTTGGAGAAGGGCCCCGAAAGTTTAAATTATGCCCCTATTGTTGTTGTTGCCTTTGTTGTTGTTTTGGTTGTTTATTCCTTTGTTGTTGTCGTTGTTTATTTCTATGTTGTGGATGTTGTTGTGATTGCCTTTTCTATGTAGTAGAGGCTCTCTAGTTTGGCCCTCTATTGTGACTTCTATTCTTGTTGTGTTGTGTCAAAAATTTATTTTGTGCACATATGATTAGTTTTTCCAGATGATCAATTTGTTGCTTGATTTCTCTTTTAACCAAGTCGGCTACACTTTCTGTAGCTTCTAACATATTAACTTATGGGACTTCTGAAGCAACATTCTCTTGAGCAACTTTAGCTTTCTCTTGTATATATTTTTGGATTTGCATTTCAACTCTCCAAGCCTAAAGCTTTCCCTCAAAAAGCTCTTTAATTTGGGATTCCCATTCCAAAGCAATTTCCTGAGAAATTATCTTATATTTATTTATAAAATCTGCAAGAATTTCCTTAATTATAGGCAATAAAATATTGGGAATATAATCATTGGCTTGAGTAGCTAATTTATCTGTATATTTTTTGAAATTACAGATATACAATTTAGCCATTTCCAAGCAAATTTTTCTGTGAGTGCCTCCGACTCATCAAAAAATTATTTATTAATATCTTCATCTAGAAGTTGAAGATATGGTTTTTCCATTCATAGGCTATGGGGAACAATGCCTTTGCCCAAATTCTCTTCAAACTAGGCTAGCCTAGAATGGCATTTTTCTACCTTTCTACTCAAAATATTGAATTCTTCGAACCTTATTTCCAACAACTTGTCCAAAGACTCTAGACATGGAGGAACGCCATGCATTGCACCGATTCCATCTATGAAGGTCCTTCTATCCTATGTACAAGGAACTCTTCCATTTTGAGCAAAAACTTATGTTTCTATTAGACCTCTACAAAACTCTTCCATTTTATCTATGTCGAAGACCCATTCTTCAAGCTCCCAAATTTGTTATCATGAACCCTCTTATCATAGACGCTTGCAAGGAAGACGAACTAGGGGGACTATCAAGAACTATGGGAGAGGATTCAAAATCTGAAAGGTCAATAACTAGTAGAGCAACATGCACCATTAATGGGTAAACTCATTAATAAAAAAGAAACATGGCGAAGCAATACTCTAAAAATGTAAACTAGTTTCTGATTCACCAGATCACATATATGCAAGTGAAGAGCATACTCCTAGTGCTGCAAGATTTCTGATTCACTAGATCACATTACATGCAAGTGAAGAGCATAATACCAACAAAAATATTAGAAAAAAAAAAAATATTAAAACTAAAAAATGAGTTAGGAAAGGAACAAAAGACATTAGATTGAATTTTTATTCCAAAAAAGTAATACAACATCAAAACTTACATGTTCAACCTATAGGTCTCATCAATAGAGTGAGTTTCAAAGAAGTACAACCTCTCTTTATAAACACCTAACTCTAGGGGGGAGCCTATCAAAGAGTAATGCATGTGGGATAAAAAAACCCAAGAATTAATACAAACCATAAGTTTATAGACCAAAAAGTAAAGTACCCAAGCTCATACCCCCAAAAAAACTACCCACCCAAAAAAAAAAAAATTAAAATAAAAAATAACAATTTTATTTTTACAAAGATAATATCGAAGAGGTTTTTGGTTCCTCCAACAAATGATGCCTCGAGCAATGTGCTTGAGCTCTCTATCTTTTCTCCATTTTTCAAACATTGGAGAAATAATATCTATGTTGATTCAAAGATCTCTGACAAAATTATAGTTGTCCAACTTCAAAATAAGAGGAATTGTTTTTATTTTGGTTCCATGTCTACATGTTGCTCGCTCCAAAACTCTAGCCAAAAGTGAAGGCCTACCATCAAATTTAACTTTCTCAAACAAAGGCAAGAGAAAATTAATTTGATATCCCCTAGCTCTAAGTCTATTAAAAAATTATTTTTAACAGAAATAAATCCATCCCTAGAGCTTTCTCTAACCAAAAATTTTGAGTTCACTCATGATAAAGGCTTTTTCTGATGAACTGGATGATGGGAGGAAGCAGAGATGTATTGATAGGCATTCATCGACTTCTAAAATAATTTGGTGCAAAGAATTCTAATCTGAGCAAAATCAAGCCCCTTAAAAACATAGTATCCAGAAGTGTTACTTCAAAATCAGAAATAAAGGAAGTAATTTTAATACTATCATAGAAGGAACCATAGGCAACAAGAAAACCATTAAGATCCTCCTTAGGGCCATGCCAAACTCCAATGGCATCATCAATGTATATTTTATAAAATAAAATATTTTCCACAACAACATTATTAAATACCTGTTCCTCTAGATGACAGAGAAATAAACAAGCATAAACCACAACAAAATTACTTCCCATGGTTGTTCCTCTTATCTACCTATATGTTTTCCCTTTGAATTCCAAGTAGTGTTGTGTTAACACTATCTCTGCAAGCCTTACCACAAATTTTATCTTGGTCGGATCAAATTCATTCCTCAAAAAATGATGGAGGGTTGCCAATCCTTGAGAGGTGGGGATGCTGGGATAGAGGCTCTCAACATCAAAAGAGAAAAGAATGATTCCTGAGGAAAAGTATGACCATGCAGATATTTAATTAGAGATATGGAATCCAAGAGATGATTTTTTTGCTTCAACAAAATTGGCAAGAGCAGATGATGAAGCCATTTGGAGGTAGGTTCGAGCATGAAACCATAGTAGGAACAGATGGGTCGATCGAAAAGCTTGGGCTTGTGGATTTTTAGGAGTAGGTAAAAGACACACTCTAGAAGAGGATGGTGTTACCTGGAGCATAAATTTCTTATGGTTTTTTGAAAGTAGATTCCTCCTAAAAGCCCAATCAAGCAAGTCTTGGAGCTGATAAAAAATATCCTGCCAAGGGACTTTGTTCACTTTAGAGTAAACATTTTGATCTGAAAGCTGGGAAAAGCCTTCTAAAATGTACCAGTCCATGGATAAAACACAAACACCCAAGTTTTTATCTATAGGCCTAATGACAATGGATTTGTCATTGGCAAGGGAACAAATGGCAGACCAGATATGGGGTGGAAAGGCACGTTGGTGGGTGGGATTGGCAGCAGATAATTTTTTATTGAGGAATCTTTCACCCATGCCAATAATTTCTTCCAAAGGCTTATAAAACTATGAGGGATTAAAACTTGGGTTGGAAACATGAAAAGGATCAATGGGCTTAAGTGGTTTTGGAGGGCCACCTCTCGGTCCAAAGAACCATTCAAGATGAAGACGTCTACAAAATGTTGAAAACTCCTATTTTAGAACCTCTTTGGCCATGGGAGGAGGAACAGGGAGGAACTTTAAACCCAAGCTGAGGGCCTCAATTTCATTATAGGTAAGTTCTTTAGAGGAAAAATTATGGATAACAAGATTTGTGATTTTACCATCCATAGCCCAAACAGGACTCTTATAAAAATACCGACGACCAAAATCCTATGGGCTAAAAATTGTAGACCAAGGGGTTATTTTTTGTTTCTACCACCATTTTGGTGATGGAAGAATCCCTACCCTTGCTGCTTCTAAACAAATGGGGCAAAACCCTTTCTTGGATTCTCGAAACCAGAGTTGTGGAAATTTCTTCCATTGTCCTATTGTAATTGTTGTTGCACATAGGAAGTGTGGTTCTAGAAGTTTCTCCCCTTATTTCATCTTCTTGGAGAAGGGCCCCAAAATTTTAAATTATGCCCTTTTGTTGTTGTCTTTGTTGTTGTTGTTTTGATTATTTATTCCTTTGTTGTGGTTGTCATTGTTGTTTATTTCTATGTTGTGGATGTTGTTGTGATTGTCTTTTCTATGTAGTAGAGGCTCTCTAGTTTGGCCCTCTATTATGACTTCTATTCTTGTTGTGTTGTGCAAAAAATTTATTTTGTGCACCTATGATTAGTTTTTCCAGACGATCAATTTGTTGCTTGATTTCTCTTTTAACCAAGTCGGCTACACTTTTTGTAGCTTCTAACATATTAACTTCTAGGACTTCTGAAGCAACATTCTCTCGAGCAACTTTGGATTTCTCTTGTATATATTTTTGGATTTGCATTTCAACTCTCCAAGCCTGAAGCTTTCCCTCAAAAAGCTCTTTAATCTAGGATTCCCATTCCAAAGCAATTTCTTGAGAAATTATCTTATATTTATTTACGAAATCTGCAAGAATTTCCTTAATTAAGGCAATAAAATATTAGGAATATAATCATTGGCCTGAGTAGCTAATTTATCTGTATATTTTTTGAAATTATAGATATACAATTTAGCCATTTCCAAGAAAATTTTCTATGAGTGCCTCTGACTCATCAAAAAATTATTTATTAATATCTTCATCTAGAAGTTGAAGATATGGTTTTTCCATTCGTAGGCTATGGGGAACAATACCTTTGCCCAAATTCTCTTCAAACTGGGCTAGCCTAGAATGGCATTTTTCTACCTTTCTACTCAAAATATTGAATTCTTCAAACCTTATTTCCAACAGCTTATCCAAAGACTCTAGTCATGGAGGAACACCATGCATTGCACCAATTCCATCTATGAAGGTCCTTCTATCCTATGTACAAGGAACTCTTCCATTTTGAGCAAAAACTTATATTTCTATTAGACCTCTACAAAACTCTTCCATTTTATCTATGTCGAAGACCCATTCTTCAAGCTCCCAAATTTGTTATCATGAACCCTCTTATCATAGACGCTTGCGAGGAAGATGAACAGGAGAACTAGGGGGACTATCAAGAACTATGGGAGAGGATTCAAAATCTGAAAGGTCAATAACTAGTAGAGCAGTGTGCACCATTAATGGGTAAACTCATTAATAAAAAAGAAACATGGTGAAGCAATACTCTAAAAATGTAAACTAGTTTCTGATTCACCAGATCACATATACGCAAGTGAAGAGCATACTCCTAGTGTTGAGATTTCTGATTCACCAGATCACATTACACGACAAGTGAAGAGCATAATACCACAACAAAAATTTAGAAAATAGAAAAAATATTAAAACTTAAACATAGTTAGGAAAGGAACAAAAGACATGAGATTGAATTTTTATTTCGAAAAAAGAAGTAATACAACATCAAAACTTCGAACGTATTTCGACCTATAGGTCTCATCAGCGAAGTGAGTTTCAAAGAGGTACAACCTCTCTTTATAAAGACCTAACTCTAGGGGGAGCTAAAAAGTAATGCATGTGGGATAAAAACACCCAAGCATTAATAAAAACCATAGGTTTATAGACCAAGATGGTGAAAAGAAGAGAAGTCCCAAGCTCATACCCCCAAAAAAATTACCCAACCAAATAAAAAAGAAAAAAAAAATTAAAAATGAAAATTACATAGGTGGAAAAAATTGTCCCTCAAAAAATTTTATTTTTACAAAGATAAGATCAAGAGGTTTTTTGTTCCTCCAACAAATGATGCCTCGAGCAATGTGCTTGAGCTCTCTATATTTTCTCCATTTTTCAAACATTGGAGAAATAATATATATGTTGATTCAAAGATCTCTAACAAAATTATAGTTGTCCAACTTCAAAATAAGAGGAATTATTTTTATTTTGGTTCCATGTCTATGTGCTGCTCGCTCCAAAACTCTAGCCAAAAGTGAAGGCCTACCATCAAATTTAACTTTCTCAAACAAAGGTAAGAGAAAATTAATTTGATATCCCCTAGCTCTGAGTCTATTAAAAAATTATTTTTAACAAAAATAAATCCATCCCTAGAGCTTTCTCTAACCAAAAATATATTGAGTTCACTCATGATAAAGGCATTTTTTGATGAACTAGATGATGGGAGGAAGCAGGGATGTATTGATAGGCATTCATCAACTTCTAAAATAATTTGGTGCAAAGAATTCTAGTCTGAGCAAAATCAGGTCCCTTAAAAAATATAGTATCCAGAAGTGTTACTTCAAAATCAGAAATAAAGGAAGTAATTTTAATACTATCATAGAAGGAACCATAGGCAGCAAGAAAACCATTAAGATCCTCCTTAGGGCCATGCCAAACTCCAATGGCATCATCAATGTATCTTTTATAAAATAAAATATTTTCCACAACAACATTATTAAATACCTGTTCCTCTAGATGACAGAGAAATAAACAAGCATAAACCACAACAAAATTACTTCCCATGGTTATTCCTCTTATCTGCCTATATGTTTTCCCTTTGAATTCCAAGTAGTGTTGTGTTAACACTATCTCTGCAAGCCTTACCACAAAGTTTATCTTGGTTGGATCAAATTCATTCCTCAAAAAATGATGGAGGGCTGCCAATCCTTGAGAGGTGGGGATGCTGGGATAGAGGCTCTCAACATCAAAAGAGAAAAGAATGATATCCTGAGGAAAAGTATGACCATGCAGATATTTAATTAGAGATATGGAATCCAAGAGATGATTTTTTTGCTTCAACAAAATTGGCAAGAGCAGATGATGAAGCCATTTGGAGGTAGGTTCGAGCATGAAACCATAGTAGGAACAGATGGGTCGACCAAAAAGCTTGGGCTTGTGGATTTTGGGGAGTAGGTAAAAGACACACACTCTAGCAGAGGATGGTGTTACCTGGAGCATAAATTTCTTATGGTTTTCTGAAAGTAGATTCCTCCTAAAAGCCCAATCAAGCAAGTCTTGGAGCTGATAAAAAATATCCTTCCAGGGGACTTTATTCACTTCAGAGTAAACATTTTGATCTGAAAGCTAGGAAAAGCCTTCTAAAATGTACCAGTCCATGGATAAAATACAAACACCCAAGTTTTTATCTATAGGCCTAATGACAATGGATTTGTCATTGGCAAGGGAACAAATGGTAGACCAGATATGGGGTGGAAAGGCACGTTGGTGGGTGGGATTAGCAATAGATAATTTGTTATTGAGGAATATTTCACCCATGCCAATAATTTCTTCCAAAGGCTTATAAAACTATGAGGGATTAAAACTTGGGTTGGAAACATGGAAAGGATCAATGGGCTTAAGTGGTTTTGGAGGGCCACCTCTCGGTCCAAAGAACCATTCAAGATGAAGACGTCTACAAAAGGTTGAAAACTCCTATTTTAGAACCTCTTTGGCCATGGGAGGAGGAACAGGGAGGAACTTTAAACCCAAGCTGAGGGCCTCAATTTCATTATAGGTAAGTTTTTTAGAGGAAAAATTATGGATAGCAAGATTTGTGATTTTGCCATCCATAGCCCAGACAGGACTCCTATAAAAATACCGATGACCAAAATCCTATGGGCTAAAAATTGTGGACCAAGGGGTTATTTTTTGTTTCCACCACCATTTTGGTGATGGAAGAACCCCTGCCCTTGCTGCTTCTGAACAGATGGGGCAAAACCCTTTCTTGGATTCTCGAAACCAAAGTTGTAGAAATTTCTTCCATTGTCCTATTGCAATTGTTAATGCACATAGGAAGTGTGGTTCTAGAAGTTTCTCCCCTTCTTTCATATTCTTGGAGAAGGACCCCAAAATTTTAAATTATGCCCCTATTGTTGTTGTTGCCTTTGTTTTTGTTGTTTATTGTTTATTCCTTTGTTGTGGTTATCATTGTTGTTTATTTCTATGTTGTGGATGTTGTTGTGATTACCTTTTCTATGTAGTAGAGGCTCTCTAGTTTGGCCCTCTATTGTGACTTCTATTCTTGTTGTGTTGTGCAAAAAATTTCTTTTGTGCACCTATGATTAGTTTTTCTAAATGATCAATTTGTTGCTTGATTTCTCTTTTAACCAAGTCAACTACACTTTCTATAGCTTCTAACATATTAACTTTTGGGACTTCTGAAGCAACATTCTCTCGAGAAACTTTAGCTTTCTCTTGTATATATTTTTGGATTTGCATTTCAACTCTCCAAGCCTAAAGCTTTCCCTCAAAAAGCTCTTTAATTTGGGATTCCCATTCCAAAGCAATTTCTTGAGAAATTATCTTATGTTTATTTATAAAATCTACAAGAATTTCCTTAATTGTAGGTAATAAAATATTGGGAATATAATCATTGGCCTGAGTAGCTAATTTATCTATATATTTTTTGAAATTACAGATATACAATTTAGCCATTTCCAAGAAAAATTTTTATGAGTGCCTCCGACTCATCAAAAAATTATTTATTAATATCTTCATCTAGAAGTTGAAGACATGGTTTTTCCATTCATAGGCTATGGGGAACAATGCCTTTTCCCAAATTCTCTTCAAATCGAGCTAGCCTAGAATGGCATTTTTCTACCTTTCTACTCAAAATATTGAATTCTTCGAACCTTATTTCCAACAACTTGTCCAAAGACTCTGGACATGGAGGAATGCCATGCATTGCACCGATTCCATCTATGAAGGTCCTTCTATCCTATGTACAAGGAACTCTTCCATTCTAAGAAAAAAATTATTTCTATTAGACCTCTACAAAACTCTTCCATTTTATCTATGTCAAAGACCCATTCTTCAAGCTCCCAAATTTGTTATCATGAACCCTCTTATCATAGACGCTTGCGAGGAAGATGAACAAGGGAACTAGGGGGACTATCAAGAACTATGGGAGAGGATTCAAAATATAAAAGGTCAATAACTAGTAGAGCAATATGCACCATTAATGGGTAAACTCATTAATAAAAAAGAAACATGGCAAAGCAGTACTCTAAAAATATAAACTAGTTTCTAATTCACCAGATCACAGATGCGCAAGTGAAGAGCATACTCCTAGTGTTGTAGGATTTCTGATTCACCAGATCACATTACATGCAAGTGAAGAGCATAATACCAACAAAAAACATATTAGAAAATAAAAAAATATTAAACTCTAAAATAATACGAGTTAGGAAAGGAACAAAAGACATGAGATTGAATTTTATTTCAAAAAAAGAAGTAATACAACATCAAAACTCCGAACACATTTCGACCTATAGGTCTCATCAACGGAGTGAGTTTCAAAGAGGTACAACCTCTCTTTATAAAGACCTAACTCTAGGGGGGGATCATAAAGTAATGCATGTGGGATAAAAAAACCCAATTACATATACAACCTACGGTTTATAGACCAGCTAAAATAAGAAAGCTCATACCCCAAGAAAAAACCCCCAAAAAAAACACAAAAAGAAAAAACAAAAATTAAAAATGTAAAAATACAAGGTGGAAAATAAAGTCCCTCAAAAAATTTTATTTTTACAAAGATAAGTTCTCAAGAGGTTTTTGGTTCCTCCAACAAATGATGCCTCGAGCAATGTGCTTGAGCTCTCTATATTTTCTCCATTTTTCAAACATTGGAGAAATAATATATATGTTGATTCAAAGATCTTTGACAAAATTGTAGTTGTCCAACTTCAAAATAAGAGGAATTATTTTTATTTTGGTTCCATGTCTACATGTTGCTCGCTCCAAAACTCTAGCCAAAAGTGAAGGCCTACCATCAAATTTAACTTTCTCAAACAAAGGCAAGAGAAAATTAATTTGATATCCCCTAGCTTTGAGTCTATTAAAAAAATTATTTTTAACAGAAATAAATCCATCCCTAGAGCTTTCTCTAACCAAAAATATATTGAGTTCACTCATGATAAAGGCATTTTTTTGATGAACTAGATGATGGGAGGAAGCAGGGATGTATTGATAGGCATTCATCAACTTCTAAAATAATTTGGTGCAAAGAATTCTAGTCTGAGAAAAATTAGGTCCCTTAAAAAATATAGTATCCAGAAGTGTTACTTCAAAATCAGAAATAAAGGAAGTAATTTTAATACTATCATAGAAGGAACCGTAGGCAACAAGAAAACCATTAAGATCCTCCTTAGGGCCATGCCAAACTCCAATGGCATCATCAATGTATCTTTTATAAAATAAAATATTTTCCATAACAACATTATTAAATACATGTTCCTCTAGATGATAGAGAAATAAACAAGCATAAACCACAACAAAATTACTTCCCATGGTTGTTCCTCTTATCTACTTGTATGTTTTCCCTTTGAATTCCAAGTAGTGTTGTGTTAACACTATCTCTGCAAGCCTTACCACAAAGTTTGTCTTGGTCGAATCAAATTCATTCCTCAAAAAATGATGGAGGGTTGCCAATCCTTGAGAGGTGGGGATGTTGGGATAGAGGCTCTCAACATCAAAAGAGAAAAGAATGATATCTTGAGGAAAAGTATGACCATGTAGATATTTAATTAGAGATATGGAATCCAAGAGATGATTTTTTTGCTTCAACAAAATTGGCAAGAGCAGATGATGAAGCCATTTGGAGGTAGGTTCGAGCATGAAACCATAGTAGGAACAGATGGGTCGACCAGAAAGCCTAGGCTTGTGGATTTTGGGGAGTAGGTAAAAGACACACACTCTGGAAGAGGATGGTGTTACCTGGAGCATAAATTTCCTGTGGTTTTCTGAAAGTAGATTCCTCCTAAAAGCCCAATCAAGCAAGTCTTGGAGCTGATAAAAAATATCCTGCCAGGGGACTTTGTTCACTTTAGAGTAAACATTTTGATCTGAAAGCTGGGAAAAGCCTTCTAAAATGTACCAGTCCATGGACAAAACACAAACACCCAAGTTTTTATCTGTGGGCCTAATGACAATGGATTTGTCATTGGCAAGGGAACAAATGGCAGACCAGATGTGGGGTGGAAAGGCACGTTGGTGGGTGGGATTGGCAGTAGATAATTTTTTATTGAGGAATATTTCACCCATGCCAATAATTTCTTCCAAAGGCTTATAAAACTATGAGGGATTAAAACTTGGGTTGGAAACATGAAAAGGATCAATGGGCTTAAGTGGTTTTGGAGGGCCACCTCTCGGTCCAAAGAACCATTCAAGACGAAGACGTCTACAAAATGTTGAAAACTCCTATTTTAGAACCTCTTTGGCCATGGGAGGAGGAATAGGGAGGAACTTTAAACCCAAGCTGAGGGCCTCAATTTCATTCTGGGTAAGTTCTTTGGAGGAAAAATTATGGACAACAAGATTTGTGATTTTGCCATCCATAGCCCAAACAGGACTCCTATAAAAATACCGATGGCCAAAATCCTATGGGCTGAAAATTGTGGACCAAGGGGTTATTTTTGGTTGTATGTGAGATCCCAATGCAATTGATGTTTAATCTCTAAAATGTGGTGTGTGATTTTTTTATTTTTAAAAAAAAAAGCAAATATGCATCAAAGAGCACACCATGATTTTTCCACTACATCAAAATAAAGCATGTTTTATATTCAAAATTTACATGTAATAATTTTTTTAGATTCATACAATGCAATGCAACTAATATGAGTTAGCCTTTAAGCAGGCTTTAGATCAGGTAAACCCTACAATCAATTCTAACAGTGGTTGCTTTTGTGAACATAAAGCAATAATCTTAGTTGTTGTACACAAGAGCAGTCATATTCTTAACCGTTGGCTTCTGGGGTGGCTAACAACAAAATTTGTTGTTCCCAGTAGCAGCTAATAGCAAACAAAAAAATCTAATAAATTTGCCTTAGTATTTTTCTATGTTTTGTAATTAATTCCTACTTAAGCATTTTCAATGAAGTATAGAAAAATAATAGTTCAAGGCCACTCACAAGGGTAGCCTAAGCCTAAATATGATACTACAAGCAACTGACGATCAAGGTAGTGGTGGTCTTAGATGTTATCACTCAAATCAACGGTGGCTGTTAACTTCTATCACTCAGAGCAACTATACTTGTAATGATAAAAAAAAAAAACATAGTTAGCAACTAAAAATGGGATAGCCCCACCGGTGATTGCCATTGAAAGATGCTAAAAATATAACACCTAAGGCAATATGTAATAAAAATGACAAGATATATCATGTAATTAATGAAAAGATAATAAGATAAAATAAATGTTCCCATATTTATTCATATTAGAAAATTCATCTTTACATCAAGGTTACAAGAATATCCCTCTTAGGGATTAACCGTTTGATACATATTACAATAAAATCACTCATGTGATAGGTGTCTTCAATAAATTCTTATAATCCCCACAAATTGATTATAGGAGGGATTATTCTTGAACCTCCTCTTTGTGATGCTATTGAAGATGATCTTGGAGTTGAAATGCTCCTAATAAAGTCTAAATGTGCACATAAGAAAACATACAAAGCAGTCAATAGCAAAGGTGCAACCTCTTAAGATGAGGCCATTTCATGATTATTGTAAGATATAAAGGAAATACATAAAGAAACATAAATATGCATGAAATAATGGAAAACAAGCATAAAGAATACATAAATAATGAAAGTAAAGCAACTAATCTACGTTAGAAATCAAATTGAAATGTTGTAAATGTAATCTAATGGCTAAGACAAAAGAAAAGACTCATCATCCCATAGCCACTAATTCTCAAATTAGCAAGCTTTATTAGCTGCTATCAACATCGGTGATAGAGCCTATAGGCCACTGTTGAAAACAATAGCTACAATAAAGGGGTTTTGTCCTTTGAATCTTGAGTTTAATACTGATCAATCCTTATGTTGAATTGATGTTCAAGTGTTGCTTGTATCTTGGAACATGGTTTTGTGATGGTATTTGCTTCAACCCATAGTGATTTGGCACTTGAACATTAGGGGTTGATCTTCAAGCTATGGCAGTCTTGATTGATGAAAGTCATATGTCATTGTGCAATTCGACAGGGCTTCACTATACCTCAAAGGAATGTTGATTCTCCCTTCAATCCAATAGAGCTTCGCTATGGTATTTTCACATGAATTTCTCTAGGATTTACATGTAAATTTGGGGCCTTAAGTAGACTCCCAAAATCCTTACTCTAACTTCCTCAAGAAGCCAATAACAAGATTCAGCTATGCTTGGGAAATTGAGGCAAGACTTCCAAAAGCTTTGATTTGCTTAACTATTCAATAAATCGTTACGCTCAACGGATTTCACTCGACTCGAGTAGCTCAAGTTTTTTATAGACTCGGCCTCTATCAATAGGTGTGGCTATAGGCAAGTAGCCCATAGTTGTTATTGATAAGTGTGGCTAGCCCGTAGCTACTTTGATCATCGATGGTGACGATCATCATCATTGATGACATCATCGACTATGGTTGCATAGGATTAGGCTACCCTAAATGAGTGGTTAGAACCACTATTGGGTCTTGGAAATGTTTAAGATCATTCATATGGCCTATAGAGGTGTTCATATGAGTAGTCTCCTAAACATAATGTGTTTTAGGTGTCTAAAAATATGTATTAAGATACCCTTGGTCTATCATGTGGTACTTGATTTTATTGGATAAGGATCATTAGCACGGTTATCTCCACCATCAAGATCAACATTAACCTTTCTCTCAAAAATTTCATTATCATGAAATAGAATAAGAGCTTTATATAGGATAGGTGGATAATTAGAAGATGGGTTGGACTCACTCTTCTCATCAAAAATATATTTATTGAAAAGCAAATTCCTAGTGTTAAATCCATGAACTAATGGAAATTTGGCTCATCATAATATCCAAGAAAATTGCATTTCTTGGATTTCTCTTTCAACTTTATTATTTTTATCACCATGCTTCTCATTTTTTTTGTCCTTATATATTTCACTTTGAGATAGGATGTCAAGTAGTTAATATATTCTCAAATGCTTTTGGTGAAGGTATTAGAGACCAATGTATCAATTTATGGTAAATATTTATCATTCACTTTGGTTAAATCAAAAATCTTACTATTTTTTCAATAAAATGTTATATGTTCTCATTAGAATGAATGAAAAAGGAATTATGTGCTTTGTTTTATTCTCAATTTTAACATCTCAGATAAAATAAACAACTTCCAATAAATTGCATTTTGTTATTTAGAGTGGGTAAATGGCCTATGTTCATTGGGGTGCACCCGAATGCCAAAATAAATAGCCATGCTTATGATTTTTCTAGTTTCACCTAGATGGTAAGAAGTGACTCCATACTTCTAACACTTTATGTTTTGATGTATTTCAAGCCCTTCACTCAACAAATATGGAAACACAACATTACTAAAATAAACATCCCATCATTAGTATAAACAACCTCTATAATCTTTATTCCTCAACATATTAACAAAGTGTCTCTCTCCTTTCTAGTAATGTGTGGACCTCTTCTCTTCAGGAATAGAATGGTAATCTTCTTTGGAATAGTATCTCCCTTTCCTCTAATGGGCATAATTACACTCTAAAAACCAACTCTAACAAGCAATAATTCTTATCAAAAATCACAGTGAATTCATGTTGCTTCAACACAATCTTATATAAAATATAAATTGTAAAGATACTTGATGCCATTGCACCAATAGCATGTTATTTTGCACATTATATGTTATCTCATGGAATTTTTTTAGCTTTTGATGTAGTGTACAATAAGAGATAAAAATCACAAGATGCATAATAATATGAAAGAAAGTAAATATACGAGATGACCAAAATATACTATAAATAGAAATGACAGAAATGAATACAATGTAGCTATAGAGGAAATGGACACTCCATGAATAAATCTACTGGACTACATTTCACCCATCACTAATATATGGTGATCTACACAAAACTATGCTACTACCTATGAATATACTTAGAGCTTGTATATCCTACTTGTTACAATGAGGCCCTTTTTATATAGGAATATAGATTCCTTGGCCAACACTCTACCTAGTTGTGAAAGGAATGTTTTGCACATATACAACTTACACACTGACACTTGTGCATTTATTACATTGCGTGAAGTAACTAGATAACTTCCTCCTAAAGTAATCTAATATCCTAAGTATGTACCTAAGAAGGTACATTTACATGATCCAAATGATGTAATATAATCTATTTCTAACATTTTTAATAATGCAAAGCAATGAAGAACTTTGATAATAAATGTACAAACTTGGTTTATCACACTCAATGCATCAAAAAACTCACATGCAATATCCTCAGACATGCTACCCAAATTTAAGCACAATATTCAATTTCTTTCGAACAAACAAATATGTTCAACAACATCCTCATGTAGTTCTTCATATCTAAACTCATTCAATTATTCTTGTAATGGTCTCAAATATTTCTCCTCATATAACATTGCTCTAGTGCCCTTATGATAGGAATGTAGTAGGTTGTGATGTATTTTCAACTAATAGAATACAATATATCAAGCAAGATGCAAGAGGTCCTTTAATAAAATACCTCTATTAAGAAAAACTCTTAATGAATTATTATATAACAATGTCCCAACGAATGTCAAACTAATAGTAGTTAATATTAGGATATAGTTAGTTAATATACTAATTATAGTATATTAACTAGTACTAAGTACTAGTACATTTGAGCGTTAGGAAATATGAAAATTAATATTAGATAATAATAAAGTTAATGTTCTATCAAAAAATATGACCTCAAGCTATTAAAAATGTGAGCTTTCAATATGGACATCAAGGTTTAAATCTTGGTGGATAATATATATAATTTCTAGTCGTAATACCACTATGTGGTTTGTTAAAATACCACAATATAGATTCCTAATGGTATATTAGTGGGAATTGTTTCAATCCCATTAACAAGTTTTTTTTAAGTAAAGTTAATATTGTAATAATAAAAAGTATTGAATTTGTTAGTTAATATGTTTTAAGGGGATATGATAATTATATAATATTAATTTTAGGATGGGAGATAGTGTTAGGATAAATTATGGGGGGATTTATAAGTTATAAGCAAAGTTGTAATGGGTGCACAAATATAAGGGTATGTTAGGTGAATACGGAGTACCTAATGTAAACCTCCAAAGTTAGGGTATACTTGTGTAATGGTACGAAGTACACAACATATAAGTGTGTGATGGTATAGATACATTAAGGTGTATATTGAAAGTATCTATTTGTTGCTAAAATGCACTCATAACCAAGTGATGCACCTCATGCACTATCGATTCTATCATTAAGATATGGTATACATATCCAAGCACTTAATATGGATATGAATCCTTATTGTGAGCCCATAACCATGGATTCACATACCCAAAAGAATAGCAAACTTTATAAATTTAGGGCAGATAATTGTGGAGAAGATTAAATAAATATATTATATAAGTTATATTTTTAGAGATAATATAACATTACAAATGATAAATAACATTAAAAAGTTAAATATTATGATGAAGAGATAAATATCAAATGAATTTTATGATTTAAATATTAGGATGTGTGCATTAAATACTTTGTATGACAAAGCACTAGATATATGGGATAAAGGACTAAATTTGGCTCTATATTTTAAGTATGTGGATGTACCTCTAGGTGAACTATTTGACATGAACATGGAAGTTTACAAAAATTTCAACACCTCAAAACTTATTAAGGCCTCCATATTCAAAATCTCCTTTATGAATTCAAAGTCTAACCTTGTATGTGTATCATATATTGATCCTACTACCTATGATATTATAAGGGATAATGAGCTAACAAAGTGACTATCCTTAAGTTATCTCCTTTTCTAACATTGAATTCATAAAGGTAAAAGGTTTATCACAATGGTAACTAAAATAATGTAATAACCAAATTTCAATCAAAATTTATTAGTAACAATTAATTATTAACATTGCTTAAAATAACCTAAACTTTGGTTGGTGATCATTTTATGGTATACCCACAAATTAGTGAAAGGAAATAACATGATCCGTTCATTATATGTAAGGGCCACTTAAACCATTGAATAAAAAATAAATACTTGATCCAGTGAGGGACAATAAAGGATGACATACATGTAATTTTGGAAGAGCTAAAGCTTTTGTGACAATAGTGGAGGATCATTTATCAATCTAAAGTGAAAAATATTACAAAATATAAACAATTATAAGATCCTCCAAGAAAAAGATAAAGCAATAAAATTGTAGTGCTTAGTAGAATTAGAGGATAAAAAACTTAACTTATTCATAATGTCACTAAAATTTTTATAATGAGCAACACCATTGCTAATATTCTCCCATCTAGCTTTTCAAAATAAACTAAAATTGACTAGTCTATAGAGCCTATTGAGGGGTTGACATGGGTTTTCTTTCATGAATAAATATCATGTTTAATTCCTAGATGGCATAAAGACCTCATATGTGTTGTCTTTGCATCATTATAAACCAAATTTATTGTAGCTCATGAAAAAATTATAAAATTAAATTTAGTAATTAATAAGCAACTTATAAATATCACTTAAATTTTGAAAATATTTATGAATAACATGTGGTGGTGCATTAATAGCACAAATATAAATAAAATTAGCATAAATTTTAGCATAAAATTAGCATAAATTATTGCAATAACAAAACCAACAAATACTTTAGACATTAAGACAACAACAAAATGGTGCAATTCAAGAGCAAAGGGTGAGTTGTGAGAAAGTGTGAGCCAAACCAAGCCTCATTTTTCTTATTTTATATCTTTAGTTAATAATAAGGAGATATTTTGAATAGGAAACAAATACATATAAGGAATGAGCCTCACCTTTTCTTGTTGTAGATATTTGGGAAAAGTCAGAAAGTAAATGATTTATGTGAGAAAAATTTAGGTAGAATAGACTGAAAACCTATATTGAAGTAAGGATGTCATACATAGAAGTATGGATGTAGAATTTGGAGATGAGAAAAATCAAATATATGGCAATTCTACTTCAATGATAGAAGTTACATGAAAATATATTATCAAGGATGAGATGATCGAGCAAGATATAACAATTCTTAAAAGCAAAAGGTTTATTGTTAGTCTTACAATGGCACTGAGAGGGGGGGTGAATCAGTGCAGCTAATTAAAAACTTAAATCTTCATCTCTTAATGTAGAACTAATGAATGCTTAAAACCAGATGCAAAAAGTGTAACAAGATAGCAACACATAACACAAGATTTAACGAGGTTCACCAGTTTAGGCTACTCCTCAAAATAGACTGCTTGGACTCCCATCCAAATCCAGCCTTTGCAAAGCACCAACTTTACAATTAATTTACCAGAACCCACTAGAAGGAGCACCAACCCCTAATTTATCTACACCAACAGAAAGGAGCACCAACCCCTGATTCCAAGCACCAGCTTGGACTTCTATTTTAAATCTTGATTGACATAAAAATGCCTTCTTTGTTACAAGACCCTCACTGGTCTATCTTAACTCAAATCAATCTCATGGAAGCATACACTCTTTCACAGCTCTCCTTACTGCACACTTACAGCCCTTTCTTATAGCTTACTCTTGCAGCTCTCACAGCTTTGTACTTCTTACAGCATTCTTCCAGCACTTTAATAGCCTACAGCACTATACCTCTATACAGCAGCACTTTCCCTCTATTCTGCAACACGCTGCTCGTTCTTCCTGCACGGAGCTCAACCTCACTACATGCAAATCTCCTTTTATAATAGAGTTTTGTTTCTATTCTTAACTTGCATATTCGCACATGCAGCCTGTTAATAGTAATGACTTCTTTATTCTCACATGCAATCTTATTAATAGAACGGTTCTTTGTTTGGGCTTCGAGACGTTTCTCTGTCCAACTCGTGGTCTTCGTCTGATGACTTTTAGTGACTACTACTACATGATATTTCTTTGTAATGGCTTCTATAACTGTAGTAATGACTTCTATTTACTGTCACTGTAACTGCCCCTGTAACTGTCGTAATTACTTTAGTTTACTATTCTTATTTAACTACATGATTTCTATCTGTAACTGTCACACTAACTCCAGTTAACTCTTCTTATTTTTGCTGGATGATTTTCCTCTACTACTGCCCCTTTAACCGTCATTCTACTTTAGTTAGCTATTCGTAATCGTGTTGTTGCGACCTGTCGCGAAATCGTGACACTTCTGTCTCTTTGTGCTCTTCTCGCCTTTTACCCATGAAAACATGACATGTCATGATATTGTGACATTTTTTTCCTCCTTGTTCACTTCTTGGCTTGCACCCGCAAAAACCAGACATGTCACGAAATCGTGACACTTTTCGCTTTCGTACACTCTACTTGGCTTGCACCAGCAAAAACCAGACATGTCGCAAAATCGTGACACTTTTCGCTTCCTTGCACTTCTCTACCTTTTGCCCATGAAAATGAACATGTTGCAAAATTACGACACTTTCATTGCCTTGTGCCTTTTCTATCTTTGGCCCGCAAAAACACAACATGTCACGAAATCGTGACACATTCGCTGCCTTGTGCCTTTCTCTGTCTTTCACCCGTGAAAATAGAACATGTCATGAAATCGTGACACTTTCACTTCCTTGCACTCTTCTCTGCTTGCACTAGCAAAAACATGACATGTCGTGAAATCGTGACACTTTTTGTTGTCGTACACTCTTCTTTGCATGCACTAGCAAAAATGAAACATGTCATGAAATCGTGACACTTTTGCTGCCTTGTGCTTTTCTCTGCCTTACATCCGCAAAAATGAAACATGTCATGAAATTGTGACGCTTTCACCTTTGAGCTCTTCCTCCTTGAATTTGTCATGAAATCGTGACGCTTCTGCTTCCATGCTCTTTCGTTTTGCTTCTATCACAAAATCGTGACACTTCATCCTTCGGAGTCTTCCTCTCTGTTGTTGTTGTGATATCGCGACATTTCTATCTCCGTACATTCTCTCTCCTCTCTTAGTCATGAAAATGCGACATGTCACGATATCATGACATCTTTTCTCCTTAGCTCTTCTCTTCTCTTTAGGTCGTGAAAACGCAACATGTAGCGATATCGCTACACTTTTGTTCCTTGAACTTTACCTTTGCTTCGGCCCACGATAATACATGTAGTGAAATCGCTACACTTTTTCTCCTAGCACTTTCTCTTTGCTTTGGCCTTCGAAAATACAACATGTCACGAAATTACGACACCTTTTTCTCTCTCCTCTCTCTTCGCTTTGGACCACAAAAATGAAGCATGTCGCAAAATCATGACACCTTTTTCTATTGGACTCTCTCTCCTACATTATGTCATGAAATCATGACACTTTTCCTCCTTAGCGCTTTTCTTCTCATCGGATCGTGAAAACTCGACATGTCACGAAATCGTGACACTTTTTTCTCCTTTGTGCTTCTTGTAAATTGTCGCAAAGTCGTGACACTTTTCCTTGCAAGTTCTTTCTCTCAAACATGTCGTGAAATCATGACACATTTCTTTGCTTGCGCCTTCTCTCCAAACATGTCGTGAAATCACGACAGTTTTCTTTGTCTGCGCCTTCTCTCCAAACATGTCACGAAATCGTGACAGTTTTCTTGCATGTGCCTTCTCATCGAACATGTCGTGAAATTGCGACAGTTTTTCCACTTGGCTTTTTCTCTACCAATATGTCATGAAATTGCGACAGTTTTTCTTCTTGCCTTCTTTGCTTCCAACATGTCGTGAAATCATGACAGTTTTTCTACTGGCCTTCTTTGCTTCCAACTTGTCATGAAATCATGACAGTTTTTCTACTGGCCTTCTTTGCTTCCAACTTGTCGTGAAATCATGACAGTTTTTCTTGCGCTTTCTCTCTCTTCCAACATGTCACAAAATCATGATAGTTTTCCTTGCACTTTCTCTCTCCTTAGCCATGTCGCGATATCGTGATAGCTTTTCTAGCTTTTTATCTCTCCTTCGATATGTCGTGAAATCATGACAAAAAACATGTCGTGATATCGCGATAGTTTTCTTACTTGTATTTTTCTTTGATCCTTTGAATTTGGGCCACTTTTGTCTTCTTGGAAATTTCATTGTACATGCTCGGACTGCTCTAAACTCTTGTTCACTTCATCAACTGATCTATCTAATGACCTCTGCACTCCTATCCATTGCATAAAACGATCCTCTGTTTGTGTTAATAATGACAATACTTTGGCTGCACCTTGCTCATCAATGAACTCCTGTTCATTGCACTTTGGCTGCACCTTGCTCATCAATGAACTCCTATCCATTGCATCAACTAATCAACCTAACTGTGTTGACAACAATGACAATACTTTGGTTACACCTTGCACATCAATCTCCCCCTTTGGAATTGTTGGCAACACACGGTAATTGAGTGCAATTACCTATAAATCTTCTCCCCCTTTGACAATAATACCAAAGGGTGGCTGCAAAACTCCCCCTGATTCCATGCACAACATTCTCAGGCAAAAATTATTACAGTTAGCAAAAAGCATAAACATGAGCAATATGATAAACAGATGCATAAATGCTCCCCCGGAGAATTTTATCCCGATAGCTAGTCAATTCTTAGACTATTCTTGGGAATATGTGACCACTTCATTTCACTATTTGACAACATCATGATAAGCATAATAGGCTTTACTCAGATCTATCTTCAACTATGTTGGCTGCTGGATCTCTATCCACTGAGACTATGTTCTCTGTACTCTATCAATAAGCTCACACAGAACCTGCTTAACAAGCTCACATAGAACTTGTCCAAATCATCTCACAAGTCCTCACTAGAACCTATCCAATTCAGCTCACAAGCCTTCACTAGAACTTGTCCAAGAATTCTTTACTTTTGTCATTGACAATTTTTTAAAGAGACAACTTGAATTGAAATGGAGTTGTCTGTATTATTTTTGAATGATTAAATATAGAATTTAATTTATAATAATTGGTAGTTGAGATTTATTATAGATGCAAATTGATGAGCATCCCAAGAAAGGAGTCTTAAATGATCCCCATCTATAAGGTAATATTTTCTCAGAGGATAATATCAAGTTACAGTTGAAGTGATCCATGGCACACTGGAAAATAACTATTATCGCAGGTGCAAGCTAAGACTAGTTATTTGAACCTTCACATACTAGAAGATACATAGAGGCAATATTAGCTATGGAGGAAATCAAATCTTGGTTTCAGAGTTTTTGTTGATTCGTGATAACCCAGCTAAGTGTGGAACTAAATTTTTATCTTTTAGCCAAAGTGAAAGAGGCTATTGGTTTCTAGATTATAATATTTTATAGAGGGATGATCATCTTAGGGATGATTCTTTGTGAAATGTGCTCTTGAATTTTGTAAGCTTCAGCACTAGCAATATTAATTATCTGTAACCTTGTATTGACTGAATAAATGGTAGTCGTGTTATGAATGAAAATCATGCATTCGATGGTGTTGGAAATTATCTTTGTATGGAGTAAACTCATGATTTTGATTGGGATGGGTCATTTCAAAGTGTTGAATATTCTTGGGATTTGTAGGTTTTGATTGATGAGTACCTAGATTTACCCAAAGCACATGTATTATAAAACCATAAGTGTTAATACATTGAAGTTTTTTTATGGGTTGCACTTGGGAGTAATAATAATATAAATATAATATTATTTTACAATCTTACCTCATAAAGGAGAAAGAAAAAAAAAAAAAAAAAAAAAAAAAAAGAAATCTAGGGAAGTTTATTTGAGTATCCCAAGTTGAGCCTTGAGTACTTATTTTAATTAATAAATAAAGCCTTGGAGAATGGAAATTAGTGGGAGATAATTATCTCTCATTTAGGCATGTGTTTAGAGATCACCTTGAGAGAGGAATTGGTCTAGTTATAGGAATTTGGCATTTAATACTCCTACACTAAAAGAACTGTGTAGTGAGTAGTGTTTGACACATGTCCAAAAGAGCTCTTACACTAATAGACTTGTGAAGAGAATAACGACTAGTGTCCAAAAGAACTCTTACACTAATAGACTTGTGAAGAGAATAAATACTAGTGTCCAAAATAACTCTTACACTAAAATACTTGTGGAAAGAGCAGGGACTAGAGACCTTGGAGCTCTTACACTAAAGGACTTGTGTAAAGGGTAATGACTAAGGTGCATCTTTCAAAGGAATGAAAGAAGAGACCAATTAACTTGTAGAGAGTGCATGGTAGTTGGTAAAATAAAAATAAAAATAATAGGGGTTTGACTTAGAATTTTTGAGATGATAAAATTGGGTAGTGATATTTTGGTATCAGAGCCATGGTTCATAGTGGAATAGGTTCACTGCATAAGGCTAGCTATAATATGTGATAGAAGTCATATTTAAATAATGTCAAAAGAGAAACTAGTAGAAGTAAACCCATCTACTTGCTTGAGTTGACTAAGTAGATAATTATTAGTAGGAGGAGCAATTTGAAAGAAATAATTATTAATAAAATTCCTACTATCTCTTTTGTGTGTGGCTAGGGATAATGCCACCAAAGAGAAGAAGAGGGAGTGTTGCCCCATCGACAAGGCAGACATGACAAAATAATGTAGAGAATAGAACCCCGGATGTAGGTTCAAAGAACCCTAGTAATGAAAGGGAAAATCTTACTGAGATAGTGGCTCTACTTTAGGAATAGGTAGAAACACAAAAATAGTTGTTAGATGTCATGTTGAGTCAAAAAACACAGGTGGGTAACTCTATAATGAGTTATGAAAATGAACCTCTTACTAAGACATCGCAGGCTAGGGTTCGATTAGAGGCCAAATTGGGTAAGGAAATGAAACATCTAAAATCTTCCAAATTTAATGGGGAGGAAGATAGGGATAAGGTTGAGGCTTGGTTGAAAGATATAGAAACATATTGCAATATGAAGAAATTTTTCCTCGGGCACTCGAACATCCTATGCCACATTGCATTTGCAAGGAGATGGTTTGGATTGGTGGGAAACTCTTAGTGTAGATTAGAAACTAGTAGTAGTAGTTGATCTAAAATGGGATGAATTTGTAAAAGCCTTCAAAGATAGATTTCTCATAGAACACTTCTATTCCTAGAAGTTTGAGGAGTTCACTAAGCTTCAACAGGGAACTAGAATAGTGGAGAAGTACTATCAAAGATTTGTCAAGTTGCTAAAATATGTGCCTGCTTATAATGAGAAAATGAAGATCCATAAGTTTATACTAGGAGCAGATCCTAGAATAGGATAGGAAGTGGATATGAGAGAACCTGGAACTCTACAGAAGGCCTATGATTTGGCCAGGAAAGCTGAAACATATCTCAAACCCTACTTTTATTATGAAAGATTAGATGAAGAGGGTAAAGAGGCACTAAGAAAAAGGAATAGTGCAGGTTTTGTAAAATGGAAAGAGAAATAGGCAAGCAAGAACTTCTCTCAATAGGATCGAAGAGATGATAGGAAGCAAGGGAAGTTTAGGAGAAGGTTCCAGGGAAATAACCATAACAACAATAATGGTAACAACAGACCGTCACAGGGACAGGCTAATTCTCCACCTGTAAAAAAAGTAGAAGAGGGATAGAAGCAAAAAGAACATCCAGGGCTAAAAGAAGGATGTTTTCTTTGTAGAGGATCACATTATGCTACTAATTGCCCATAAAGAACATAAATGAATTCCAAAGGAAATGAACCAATGTATAAATAAACTACACCTAAGGAGCCCACACACAAGATTTATGCAGCTACAGGAAACTAGAATCTTGATGGTCAAGCCATACCACTATTGATTAAAGGTAATATTTTTGGTAGGAATGTTAAAATATTGATTGATAGTGGTGCTACAAGATAGTTTTATTTCCACTAGTTTAGCTAAAGATATTTTAGAAAGACCAAGAATCTTGGCTCATGGGTGGAAGGTCGAGTATGGTTTAGGATAAACCTACTTCGTTAATCAATGTTACCCTATGGAAGAAATCACCTTACCTAGTGGAATAATAGTAGGATGTTTGTATGTAGCACCTCTGCATGCTTTTGACATAATCCTAGGAATGGATTGGTTGCAAGTGCATAAGGCAATACTCAACTTTTAGGATATATGGATTGAGTACACAGATGATAGGGGTGTTGTGTGTAGGATGTATAGTCTACAGGGGGCTTTTCAACCTCAAATCCTATCGACAATGCAACTTAAGAAGGCCATAAATAAAGGAGGAATGGTCTATGTAGTTAAGATAAATGAAATGGATAAAGAGAAGAAGGAAGAGGTGTTTGAGAAACACCCAATTCTTTAAGAATTTAGAGATGTCTTTCTAGAATATTTACCTAGATTACTTCCTAAACAAAAATTTGACTTTACTATTGAGCTTCAACCTAGAATATAACCCATCCATAGAGCTCCTTATAGAATGAATCCCATAGAAATGCAAGAGTTGAAGGTGCAATTGCAAGGGTTACTAGAGAAAGGATTGATCAAACCAAGTGTATCACCTTGGGGTGCACCAATACTATTTGTAAATAAGAAGGATGGTTCCTTGAGATTATGCATAGATTATAGAATGTTGAACAAGGCAACTATCAAGAACAGATATCCTCTACCGAGAATCGAATATCTCTTCGATCAACTCAAATATGCCACAATATTTTCAAAGATTGATTTGAAAATTAGGATATCACCAATTGAGAATCCATGAGGAGGATACTCACAATATAACCTTTAAAACTTGTTATGGACATTATGAGTTTGTTGTCTTACCTTTTGGTTTAACAAATGCTCCAATGGCATTTATGAATTTGATGAATAGCATATTCAGGAAGTACTTGGATAGATTTGTTCTAGTATTTTTGGATGATATTTTGATATATTCTAGAAACAAGACAGAGCACGATGAGCACCTCAAGGTTGTGCTAGAGCTATTAAGGAAAAATTAGTTGTATGGAAATTTATCCAAGTGTGAATTTTATGTGTCAAAAGTGCAATATTTAGGACACATTGTTTTGGATGAAGGGATCACAGTGGATCCTAAGAAAATAGAAGCCATTTTGAATTGGCCACCACCTACAAATGTGATAGAAGTTTGAAGTTTCATGGGCTTAACTGGATACTATAGGTGATATGTGAGGGACTATGCCAAGATCACCTCACCAATAACTAATCTTCAGAGGAAAGGAAAAGAATTCAAGTGGACAGATAAATGTGAGGAAGCCTTTGTTTTTCTTAAGCAAAATATTACCACGCCTCCTATACTAAAGGTAACTGATCCTCATGGAAGTTTCTCAATTTGTACTGATGCATCATTAGAAGGTTTGGGAGGAGTGCTCTCACAAGAAGAAGCAGTGGTAGCCTATGGATCTAGAAAACTGAAAATACATGAGGTTAATTATGCAACCCATGACTTAGAGTTGGTAGTTGTAGTGTTTGCTCTCAAGATTTGGTGACATTATCTGGTTGGGAGACCCTTTGAGCTAAGGATAGACCATCAGAGTCTACAATATATATTCACTCAACCTTTACTCAATGCTAGGCAAAGAAGGTGGATGGAATTCCTTGCAAAATATGATTTTGGCATTGAGTATATAAAGGAAAAAGAGAATAAAGTCGTTGATGCACTGAGTAGGAGGAGACATATAGCAGTTTTGTCTTGCATCCATGTCAACTTGATGGAACAAGTCAAGGAAATGCAAAATCAGGATGCATACTACAACCAAATTTGGGAAAGGATGGAAAGGAAACCTGATGAAAACAAGGACTTTGGCATCAAGGATGGTTTCTTATGTTTTAAGAATAGGGTAGTAATTCCTGAGACTAGAAATTTGAGAAAGATGATTATGAATGAAGCACACAGATCTCCATATTTTTCTCATCTAGGAGGAGCAAATATGAGGGAGAATATGAAAAATATATTCTTCTGGCCAGGAATGAAGAGAGACATAACTGAGTTTGTCGCTCAATGCCTCGAGTACCAAAAGGTAAAAGTAGAACACAAACATCCTGTTGGATTGTTGTATCCACATGATGTGCCTATGCAAAAATGGCAAGTGATTTCGATGGATTTCATTGTAGGGCTACCTAAAAATAGGTTTTAGCATGATGTAATTCTAGTAGTGGTCGACAAACTGACCAAGGTTGTGCACTTTATACCTGGAAACACCAAGGATGATATTATGGTTGTGGCTAATAGATTTTCCAAAGAAATATTTTAGCTTCATGGTTTTCTGGAGGTAATCATATCAGATAGGGACCTGAAATTCACATCTGAGTTTTGGTAATCCTTGCATCATGCCATTGGTACTAGATTGAACATCAGTTTTACTTACCATCCAGAGACTGATGGGCAAACTAAAAGAGTGAACCAAGTGCTAGAAGATATGCTTCACATGTACTGTATGGATCAAAAAATCCATTGGGAGGATTATTTGCATTTGGTAGAATTTACCTACAATAATGGACACCATTCGACCATAGGCATGGCTCCGGTCGAAGCTTTGTATGGCAAAAAGTGTAGGACACCATTAACTTGGGATAATCCAGAAGATCAAATTATGCTTGGACCAGACATGGTCAAAGAAATGGAGCAATAGTTGAGGGTGATCCGAGAGAGGTTGAAGGAAGTTGTAGACCATCATAAAAGCTATGTCGATCTTAAGAGATCACCAAAAGAGTTTGTTGTGGGTGACAGAGTGTTTTTAAGGGTAAAGCCAAGAAAGAGTGCAATTAAATCCACAAATCTAGATCCTCACTTTGTTAGACCCTTTGAAATCATAGAGAAGATTAGTCCTATGGCATATCGACTTGCCTTACCACCCAATCTATCCAAGATTCATAGCACTTTTCATATTTCTTTGCTTAAAAAGTATGTTGCTAATCCAGAGCATGTGTGGGACTTTTCTAATTTGTAGATGGAAAACCCAGAGGCTATAGAGGTTCAACCAATAAGAATCCTTGAGTTTCGATCCAAATCAATGAGGAAAGGAACTTTAGAGCAGTGCAAAGTTTAGTGGGACCGTTACACTAAGAGAAATGCTACTTGGGAAAAAGTAGCAGATATGCAAAAACATTTTCCATTTTTGTTTGAAAATGTTGAGTAGATATTATTTTATGTTTATAAGTTTTAAAACATAGAGGACTGTGTTAAGCCTAAGGGGGGATGATGTCATGACCCACCCCTTGGCAAAATTTTTATTTTGTTTGGACATATGTTTTGAATAGTTGTCTTATGGATGAGATATTTGACTATATGTTTATTACTATGAGAACATATGTATGTTGTGGAATATGTAAATATATCCTTAATGAAATAATAGGCTATTTCATGTTTGGTTTGTAACTATATAGATTTTATGAAAGGATATGATGCTGCTAATGGAGTTCACTTTTGTAGGAATAGGTTCCTTCATGGTGGCAGAAAGAATTAACCACCGAGAAAAGAATACCTTGGGGAAATGATGTGATGGGTTATTTTATCGAAAAATATGGGTGGCAACATGGATGAATACCCCTTTCATGAAGATGCATATCATAATTTGCATAGTTGCATTTGTGTGTTTCATAATAGTTTCTTCATGATATAATCTTATTAGTTACAAGAGCAATATTGTAAGAATAATGGATGTTTGATTTCCTTTATTTATGGTTTTGTTTCAAAAAGAAATATCATATAATAAATCTATTTTTGTTGACATTATTATCATAGTGAATAATAAGGAAAGAACAACTAAAGATAAAAGAGATAGTTTTGAAACGATTTCCCTCATTATGTTTTGGAATGCACTTTGCACATGGTTACCTTGGAAACTTATTGCATTAATGGAAGATAACATGGAATATAGTAATGGATAGTGTTGCATTGAATTTTAGTGCTTGAGTTGTATTCTTTAATTATGTTCCAATCGAATGGTTTATTAATTAGATTGAATGGAAGTTATTGCACAAAGAGAAAAATGGATAGTGGAGGTACGATAAAAAGATATGAGGGTAGGAGAAGGAAAAATGTAGGATTGACAAGATCGATAGAGAGATTTGGAGTGGAAGTGAATAGAGATTACGTAGTGGGAGCATGTAGAGGATTGAACTTTTCTTCCTTAGGAAGTAAATGAAACACTTATATCTTACTGCACTAAATCTATAGAGTTATTATGAATCATAAATATGCTTGTATGAGATAGATAGAATCTAGTTTATAATGTAGATAGTTATTAAGTTGAAACTTTTGTTAAAAGACTTAAAATTTGGTTCTAATGAATACAGGAGGGAAACTATGAATAATTTAGTTTAAAATTTAGAACAATGGGGTGAAAACATACTTATATGAATACTCATTCATTATAGTATTTTGTTTCTATGTGAATGAGAAACTGGTATAGTATTATTGAATGGATTTTCTCTAGTGAACCATTGAGTAAATGTGTGTTGTATCTTTGTTACCATTAGAAAACTTGGTATTGTATATATACATAGGTTTTGAAGCAACTGTTGTTAGACAATATAAAGAGATCTATCCAAACTATAACCAAAGTGGTCCAAGAGGTGTGTGATGGTGGCTATTTGCCTCACCATAGTAAGATGTATTGGGATAGCATTGGCCTGGTATTGGAATAATAGAGGTATTAGAAAATATCTTATGTTGTTTTTTATTGATTGGCTTATTATCATGAATGGATTTTTAAATAAAATAGACAAGACAAGGTATTGTTATGCTTTAGTAAGTGATTTTCCTTATGTTGTTAAGTAACTAGAAATGATGAAAATCGTAGCATAATATGTTTTGGCATGTTTTTTTCTTAAGGAATGGTAGGATTTTTGTGTAACGTAAAAGAAAATAATAAATACATTATATTGTGCCTTGAATTTACTCAAAACTCCACTACTAAAAAGAATATGTATATTTTAAAGTATGCTTTACTTGTATCATTGATAAATTTTTAAAGAGAACTTGAATTGAAATGGAGTTGTCTATATTCTTTTTGAATGATTAAATCTAGAAGTTCATTTAGAATAATTGGTAGTTGATATTTATTATGGATGCAAATTGATGAGCATCCCAAGAAAGGAGTCATATATGATCCTCGTCTATAAGGTAATCTTTTCTTGAAGGGTAATATCGAGTTGTGATTGAAGTTATCCATGGCACACTAAAAAACAACTATTATCACAAGTGCAAGCTAAGACTAGTTGTTTGAACCTTCACATACTGGAAGAAACATAGAGGCAATATTAGTTGTGGAGGAAATCAAATCTTGGTATTAGAGTTTTCGTTGATCTGTGACCACCCAACTAAGTGTGGAACCGAAGTTTTATATTTTAGTCAAAGAAAAAGAGGCTATTGATTTCCATATTGTAATATTTTGTAGAGGGATGATCATATTAGGGATGATTCTTTGAGAAATATGCTCTTGAAAATTGTAAGCTTCAGTGCTGGAAATATTAATTATCTGTAACTTTATATTGATTGAATAAATGGTAGTTGTGTTATGATCAAAAATCATGCATTTGATGATGTTGAACATTATCTTTGTATGGAGTAAACTTACTCTTTTGACTGGGATGGGTTATTTCAAAGTGTTGAATATTCTTAGGATTTGCAGGTGTTTACTGATGAGTACCTAGATTTACCCAAAGCACAACTTGTATTATAATACCATAAGTATTAATACATTGAAGTTGTTTTATGGGTTGCACTTGGGAGTAATAATAATATAAAGATAATATTATTTTATTATCTTACCTTATAAAGGAAAAAGAAATTTAGGGAAGTTTTATTTGAGTATCCCAATTTGAGCCTTGAGTACTTATTTTAATTAATAAATAAATCCTTGGAGAATAGAAATTAGTGGGAGACAACTAACTCTCATTTAGGCATGTGTTTAGAGATCACCTTGATAGAGGAATTAGTCTAGCTATAAGAATTTGGCATTTAATACTCCTACACTAAAGGAACTATGTAGTGAGTAGTGTTTGACATGTGTCCAAAAGAGCTCTTACACTAATAGACTTGTGAAGAGAATAAAGACTAGTGTCCAAAAGAACTCTTACACTAATAGACTTGTGAAGAGAATAAAGACTAGTGTCCAAAAGAACTCTTACACTAAAATACTTGTGGAAAGAGCAGGGACTAGAGACCTTGGAGCTCTTACACTAAAGTAATTGTGTAAATGATAATGACTAAGGTGCATATTTCAAAGGAACGAAAGAAGAGACCAATTAACTTGTAGAGAGTGCATAGTAGTTGGTAAAAAAAATAATAATAATATGGGGTTTGACTTGATATGGAAAATTTGGGTAGTGAAACCAACTATTGAGCAAAATAATGTTGTATACATCCATATATATGTTGGAATTTATATTTCAAAACCTTTATTATAATCCATCATGATTAAACATAAATCAAGAGAATAGGATCAACAAATTGATTATGAAAGCATTGCATTCTGATGTCGTAAATATTATTATATTGGACACATGGAAAGAGAGTACAAAGTGAAAACAATCAAGAAAAAGAAAATTTTAGTCATGAGATAAACTTCAAGATGAAGTTATGAGATATTATTATAATATAAGTTGGATTAGATCAAGTATATTAAACTACCAAAAGAAAATAAAGAAATCCTATTTGCAAAATTAGAAGAAAAAGGTCATCATAGTCAATCAAACATTGGAAGAAATAAAGAAGGATACAAGGAATACAGAAGTACAATGTATAAGTTTAATTCAAAAAGAACTAAAGTTGCAAAGGAAATTATGGAGAAAGTTTCAAAAAAGGATATGAAAGAGGCCAAGGCTATTCTAGGCAAGTTGTCTTAATTTTTCTCAAGTAGTATAAAATCCTATCCTTGTAATAGAATGAAACTAGTGTAGAGGTTACCCCTTGTACTTTAGGGTTTCAAGAGCAACATATTAAAGAAATAAAGATGGAGAATATCCATAGCAATATGGGGTTTTTAGGAAAACAAAATAAGGTAATTACTATGGACTAACCTCCTTGCACTTTAGGTTTCCTAGGGAAATATAAAGAAGAAAGTGTTTTTGAGGATATTACTTGCACTTTATATCCTCCAAAGCAAGACAACCCTATAATTAATAAGTCTCTCTATGAAAGATATAAAACAATTAAAGAGAATTTTAAATATGAAAATGTTGGTGGAAATGAAAAAAAAAAAATAATACTTACAAAGCAAAAACAAAGAGAAAATGAAACTCAAAGGGGTATGGATAAGGACCAAGTGGTATTATCTCAACCGTTTAGATTCTTCGATATTTAAGGATAAAACCAAGTTTCAAGTATTGCCAAGTGATACACGGATAATATCCAAAAAAAATTGTAAAACCACTATGTGGTGATGATGTAATATAGGTGGAGCCCGTTTCAATTCCATATAACCAATTGAAAAAAAGGTATTGATAAGGGAAAACAAAAACAAATACCTCAAGTATTAACAAGAATTGGGGTTAAGCCATTAAATAAAAATAAAAAATGATGATAAAAATGATATCTTACAATATTTGTTTTTGATAGATAAGATACTATAGCATTAATACCGGGTTTTACAAGTTGACCCAAAACCTTTTACAAAAATCAGCCCAGGGCTATTGATGAACATATCCTTACTAAGGATCCTATATATGTAAAATCTACATGCTGCCAAAGCCATTACATTCGGTAAGGCACATAGCCTATTATCAAAAAGAAACTTCCCATACAACATTTTGGGTATACCCCAAGAAAACACACCTGCATCATAATTACAAAAAAATAAACAGACATAGATCCCTTCCTTGAAACAGTGGAGAAATAAAAAGCTACAGACACACATAGCAGAGTACTGAAAAAAACTCCCACAAGCTTTGTATTTATAGTTACTCTTAATAATTATTTGGTAATTGCTTTCATCCGTATATGACATGCTTTGGTACCACATCCCGTCTTGGCCAATCAGCCTTGGAGAAGTGAATCTACTGGCTAGATTTATGGCGGTGTCTATCTGGTGGTCCACGTGGCTCTGGTTCGAAGTCTCATATTGTCATTTCTTTCCTGCCCTGTGATTATCAACCAACCTCAAATTACTAATATGACTAGGAGCCATGTTATCTGACATGTGACTATCCCCATTAGTATTTGTGGTATTTCCAAGCAGCATCCACCAATAATGATAGCTCGGATAATTTTTATTGTGTCCATTTCAAAAAGAGACGGGAATACTCATAGCCTTTGAACTTATAGTGCCTTCCCTGTTGGTAAATTTGACTATAATTCTTGGCATTCTTGTTGAATAAGCTCCTCTACTTTGCTCGGGACACCGTGTTCCCATTTTAAAATTCCGTCACCATCGACACCCAAATTGGCCAGCTTATCAACAACTTTGTTAGCTTTTCGAAAGACATGTTGGGATTTTCTATCCTGTCTTCCCTACAAAAGGATCCTAGCCTCTTCAAAAATTGTTTTAATCCTCCAAGGACGTGTTTTCCAATTATTGAGGAGATTTATAACATGCATAGATTCTCCTTCTATGATCAAATTGTCTTCTAAGTCTTGAGTCATTTGAAGACCTCTCCATATAGCTCTAGCTTCAGCTTCGTTGTTCGTCCTTGTTCCCAAATATTCAAAAAATGTAAGCATCATATTTCCATTATGATCTTGCACAATGCCACCAACGCCTACTCTTCTAGGATTGTCCTTAACCGTTCCATCAAAATTAAGCTTAAACCAACCCGTAGGAGGTGGGGACCACTTAACATTGGCTCTGGGGTTGACTACCCTAGGCACAGACTCATCTAACAAGGTTAATCTTAAAAATTGAGCAATTGTGATCTCCTGCATATGGGGTTTATGGCTATTAAAAGGGATAAGGTTCACATTCTCATTGGCAAAGGATAGGATCTTGGCAATGATAGTTTGATGATCATGGATAGACTCATTAAAGACTCTATGGTTCCTTTCTAACTACACCTGCTAAAGATAGTGATTGAGACAAATTTTCCACATGCATCTAAGTCTTTGGCTTGAAAAGGGGCAAGGCCACTGGACGAACAAATCAAGTATGATGGCTGGTTTAACCCTGGAAATATTGAAGGCCTGAAAAACCCCACTTAGGACAGTCAATGAAAAAGGGCACTCAAGGAAAATGTGATAAATGGTCTCTTAATTAGCCTTACATAGATAACAGTGATTAGTGATACAAATACCTTTACGCATCATATTATCAATGGTTATAATTCTTCCTTGGATAACCAGCCATGAAAAGACTACAATTTTTGGAATTAAATTTTTTATCCAAACTAAGTCCTTTTGGAGGACAAAATTCTCATCATAAAGCAGAATCTTGTAATCTGATTTAATAGTGAACTGCCCATTTTGCATAGGAGCCCAGGTCACTTGATCTTCCTTGGGTCTCATGGGGATAAATTGTTGCCCGAGAATGTTACAAAAATCATTTGATTTTGCTTGAAATCCCTAAATCCTTATTTTTTTCCACTTCATTCTACCTTTGTCCTCAACCATATAATCGGAGACTTTTTTGCCAATGAGTTCTTCCATGATATCTTTGATTCGGGCTAAGTTAGGATATTGTGTCAATGGTTCATCCTTAGCCCACCTGTCATTCTAGTAATTTATCCTCTCACCATTGCCTAAAACCCATATTAAACCTTTTTTGATGATTTCCTTACAATTGAGAATTGCTTTCCAAAAAACAAAACCTCTGATTGGAACTAAGTCACTTAGAAATTCCATATTTTGAAGATACTTTCATTTGATGATAGTTGTCCATTCATTTTCTTCACCAAAAATGAGGCACCACGCCTGCTTAGCTAGTAAATATAAATTCATATGAGCAATTATCCTCAGACCTAAGCCCCCATTTTCCCTGGGTCTACACACTTTGGTCCATCCTACAAGGTGTATCCTTTTTTTCTCCTCTAATCCAGTCCATAAAAATTCTTTTTGGAGTTTCTCAATTTTCTAGAAAACCTTCATAGGGGCTTTGAAAACGAAGAGGAAATATACTGGAATGCTCTGAAGAGAGGCCTTAGTGAGGGCTAGCTTTCTTGCTTGAGATATAAGATGACCTTTCCATCTAGCAAGTTTTTTTTGAATTCTTTCAATAACCCTATCCCACATTGACTCTCTCGGAGAACCAATGAAAATAGGGAGACCAAGATACGAAGTGGGGAGGTTTGCTATATCACACCCTAAAATTTCTACAATCCTTCCTTACCTCTAAATGGGGGTGTTCAAGAAATATAACTTGCTTTTACTAAAATTAACTTTTTGACTAGCAGCGTCCTCATAGAGTTGTAGGATGTATTTAATTATTTTGGCCTCAACAATAGATGCCTTAATCAATAGAAGGGTATCATAGATGAATTGTTGGTGAGAAACAACCCTAGTGAGAGATGTTGCCTTGATTCCTGATATTAGCCTTGAACTACAAGTATTTTTTATGTTTCTGCCTAAAGCTTCTACCATAATGATGAATAACATGGGGATGATAGGGTCCCCCTATCGAATTCCTTTGTGACTTTGAAAGTAACCAATAGTTGTTCCATTAACCAAAATCGAGAACCATGCTTTAGAAATGCATTCTTTGATCAAATTAACCCATTTGTGGTGAAAACAAAACTTAAGGAGGATAATAATCAAAAAGTCCCAATTTATCCTGCCAAATGCTTTGTTCATATCAAGCTTGAGGGTAAAAACAGACATGTTAGTCTTATGAGCAGAGTGCAGAGCTTCATGAACTGTGATAACTCCATCCAAGATTGACCTACCATGGATAGAGCTTCCCTGGAATGGATATATGATGTGGAGCAGAACATCTCTCATTATGTTTGCAATGGCTTTAGTTAGGATATTGTAAGAAACATTGCATAGACTAATTGGCCTAAATTCAACCATAGATTCAGGGGTTTGCTTCTTAGGAATTAGATAAATAAAAGTAGAGTTGAGACCTTTTGGGATATGATTGCTTGCTTGGAATATCTTGCAATATTAGGGGCATTAATAAGACCCCTAAAAAAGAGGTATTAGAAAATTTATGGGTTTTTATAGCCAACATATAGAGAAGAAAACCTAGTATCAAATATTTTAGTCATTGGTGGTGTTGATTATTATCTTGGAAAAATTCAAATTTTAGAAGACAATTAGCCAAGTGAGGCCCAAATTTTAAACCATGACATGGGTGAGTGTGTGAGGGGGTGGGTGTGTGTATGGTTGTGTGTTTAGTCCTTATTGATAAGCTTAGATCTCACCCTTATCAGAGGTCATGGTTGGTATGGGGATGCCCAACCCTGAGCATGGGTTGTAGGGGTTTCTCACATTAATCTCAATCATATATATATATATATATATATATATATATATATATATATATATATATATATATATATATATATATATATATATATATATATATCAATGAGTTTTTTGCATAAACATAGTCATTTGAGGAAGATGAGAAAATATGTTGATATAAATAGAAAATGAAGAATATATTTGATTAAGTTGGATAATAATTAACCTAATATTAATTGTTAGGATTCCATATTCCAACCTATTTATCACTTATTTATCTTAAAAACTATGTTTTCTTATCACAAATGGACCATCATGTCCTTTCATCATAATCCTAGCTAGATATAAAATAGGGTAGATAATATTGTAGGAAGGCATCCATGAAAGTAATTGATATAAATAGAAAATGAAGAATATATTTGATTAAGTTGGATAATAATTAACCTAAGAGTAATTTTTAGGATTCCATATCCTAACCTATTTATCACTTATTTATCTAATTAACTATGTTTTATTATCACAAATGGACCATCGTGTCCTTTCATCATAATCCTAGCTAGATATAAAATAGGGTAAATAATATTGTAGGAAATCATCCATGAAAGTAAAAGAATGAATATATCAACACTCATGGATGCCTTCTTTTACTTTTACTTTCATGGATGCCTTCATTTACTTTCATGGATGCCTTCCTACAATATATATTTACCCTATTTTATATCTAGCTAGGATTATGATGAAAGGACATGATGGTCCATTTGTGATAATAAAACATAGTTAATTAGATAAATAAGTGATAAATAGGTTGGGATATGGAATCCTAACAATTAATCTTAGGTTAATTATTATCCAACTTAATCAAATATATTCTTCATTTTCTATTTTCTCTCTAGTGCAAAGGTGATTCATTTCAAAACATGATTCATTATAATTTTTTGCAATTTCTCATGTAAATTCCACTTATTTAATTCAATTAGCAATATAGGATCAAAGGGTTTTCATCTGGTATCATAGAGGTTCGTGATCAAGAGTGAAACACTATTCCCACCCTACACCATTATGCTTATCACCATCATGCTCATCGATGTTATCATCAATGTTATCATCTTGCTCATCAACGTCACTCACCTCCATAACAGTGATGTTGTCTATAGCCCTTCCTATGATCAAAAGCTAAATTCCGTGGTGTAAATGCCAACTGTATAAGCAATCCATCTCTGGTTACACATCTCTAGAAAAAAATGAAGCTCCATATCTAAAATATTAACAAATATTTTTCCAATCTCTATTGGGCTTCATTATTCTACAATAAATCACTCCTATATTAGAACGATGCAGTCAAATCATGGAAAATTCAAATTTGTTGCATGATGTTTTTCAAGGGGCTAGCAAGAAATAGATGAAGTAAATTAAAATAAACCTAAGGTTCAATTTAATAATTCCATCACCATTGATTTAATTCTATCACCATCGATTTCTTCCATCACTAGTGCATAAAAGAATTATTTAAATTAAGGTATATTAGTCCCACAATTACAAGGGAAAGAAAATTTTGTTGTTTATATACACAAAATGCATAAATAGGATTGTGACTCAGGTCACGTGCCCCCTTCCATGCCTCATGGGAATTTTTGCTACTTTTGTTGTTCTCTCATCGCTGAACTTCTCTCCCACTGGTCTACATTCATGTCCTACGCCCACTACTTGCCCTCCTTGTTCCACCCACCTAGTAGTGCTCACCATCATTGACCTTCTTTCCATCTGCCACTGATGTTACCTCCCTGCCTTGCCTACCATGTTGTTCCTACCTCACCTACCATGTTTTTCCTGCCTCACCTACCATGATATCCCTACCTCACCTACCATTTTGCCTTGTATTTCATTCCCTCCCCAATCGCCTCACCTACTTTGTTGTCTACACCCTTCACTTATTCTATCTACATTGTTGCTAGTAACGCATCAATAAGCTTATCTACCTCTAAAAATATAACCGTTGAGGATTTAAAAACTTGATCGTTGGAAGGCTCAAATAAAAATTAAAGTTGCTAAAAATAAATTTTTGAGCCAACTATATTCAATTTTTTTGCCACAAATTTAAATTTTTTGAAAACTTGAATTTTTGCAAACAAAAAACAAAATTTATCCTCAAATTGTCACCATAGATCATTTAAATTTTAGTTGGCAGATCTTCTATCGATATTTTGTATAAATATGCTCTTTGTTAAATATTTCAACAATCTTAAACTATCAACATGGCATATGAAGGAAGATCTCACGACCCCAACATCCTCTCACTGATTAATATCACCACCCTATGTCAAATCATTTTTGCACATGAGTATCAAGCTCATTTTTAGGATCTTGTCAATCACATCTTTGGGTTAGATGAATAATTTCTCATAATTTTCTTCATAAGTGGATTAAAGGACAATATTAGGAAGTAAGTTGAAATATTCAATCCTCACACCCTGATGAAAACCTTTGGATTAGCTTTATTAGCCGAAGATAAACTCAATATTAAACATCGATTTGGAAAACCACCTATAAGGAAACCACAAAACACTTATACCACCCCCAAACCTAACCAAACTTTACCAATTAAATGTATCAGCTTTAAGGAGATGAAGGAACAACAAGCGAAAGACCTTTGTGATACTTGTGATGAGTAATTTGGACCCCATCATAAATGTGCTACACAAACATTGTATTTATTGAAGGTAGTTGATCCTTGTCAACCCATAATGGGCAAAGATGAGGAAGATGAGCAATAAATGACTGAAACACCTTATCACAGCCATGAATATAATGAGGTTGATATGCATGAAGTGACCAAAGCACCTAATCACAACAATAAAGGCAATAAGGTCAATGTACAAGAAGTGATCAATACCCCAAGAAAAGATAAGGTAGACATACAAGAAGTGACCAATGAAGGCTAAACGTACACTCTAAAAAGACTACCCACAAGTTCCTCATAAATAATGAGTTCTCACCACATGGTAAAACCTATTCAAAAATAAAGCAAAAAGGTGACTACACACTCATTTTCCATTGACTCTCCCAAGGAACAACAGGAAGATACAAAAGTGTTACCACCACTTTTGATGCATCATTTGAAAGTGTTTGAGGAACCCCATAGGTTGCCCCTCCACCATCATCATGATCCTCCTATTCTTCCTAGAAACCCCCCACTAATATTTTGACCTTCAAGATATCCCTGCCTACAGAAAAGTGACATTAAACTTGTGCAAGAACTTATGCAAATACTACTTGGAAAGTGCCTCATCAATTTCAACAATAATTTCCTTGAGGGTGGCATGTTAGGATTCCATATCCTAACCTATTTATCACTTATTTATCTAATTAACTATGTTTTATTATCACAAATGGACCATCATGTCCTTTCATCATAACCCTAGCTAGATATAAAATAGGGTAGATAATATTGTAGGAAGGCATCCATGAAAGTAAAATAATAAATATATAATTTGTATCCATTGGAAGGGTTTCTCTCTAGTGCAAAGGTGATCAATTTCAAAATGTGACTCATAAATTTCTACAATTTCTCGTGTAAATTCCACTTATTTAATTCAATTAGCAAGATATGACCAAAGTGTATTATCTTTTTATTTTGATAGGAGTGGTCCCAAACAGAAGACACACAACATATTAAAAAAAGCAATGTGGTGCTAATATTTGCATGAAATAAAATAAAAATTTCAAGCTATCAACAGTAGTTCAATGTAAAAAGTGATGCTACATCACATAAATATAGTAGTGTCTCCATGGGCATGCTCTTCAAAATTACAACTCTAGGATTTGATACAAAATAATAAAACAAGAATATGATGTGATGCTAAACAAGGGTTTGGGCTTGCCTATTATAGATGAAGTAAAATGTGGAGGCAAATAATAAAATATTATTAATCATTCAACTATAGCATAGGATAGCTATAGGGTTTAAGTAGGTTACAAAATAGGAATTTAACCATAGATCCAATATCCATGCTAACAACTAATGTGATAAGCGCCTAACCTACTAATAGCTAACTACGTAGTCAAATTGACTACGACTACTAACCTACTAACCAACTAGGTAGAATAGTTAAAAACAACCTAGTGGTAAAAAGTAATAAATTACTTTTTACCATATAGTAAATAATTTCTACTTAAGTGAGAAATAGGTAAATATCCCAAATGATGGAATATTACTCTAACAATAGATTTCAATAAAGCCCTAAACTCTTCTAATATATTTTTGACCTACACAATATTACATGTGTGCAAAAATTCAAATAGTATCCATGGACCACATAATATAACAGATTAAAGTAAGTTTAACTACATTAAAATATTACATCATGATAAATTAAGTTGATGATTCCCCTCACTTAGGGAACCAATGGAAAGACTATATATTAACCATCACGTAATACAATAACATGTTAAAATAGGAAAAGTTACAATAAAATATTGCATCATGATAAAAAAAAAGTATTAGAAACATAGAATGTATTCATGAACTATGATCAGCCTTTGCATTGATGCAATAGAAGAATAAATACATGTGTAATCAATAAGGTATAATATCGGGAATTACAACCATATTTTCAACTACGCATAATCTTTGTAATCATTACACAATACATTATCATGAGATAATGTTCACAACACTCCCTCCTTATTACATCAATGCTCAATTAAAGTACATACAAGAAAATCTCTAAATTTTTCAAATTTTACACATGTAAGAGACTATCAAAATGTTTTCACATTGCTCCTTTGTTTGAAAAAGTTGGAGTTGTATGTTATGTTCTTGAACATGTTTGTATATGAAATGGTACTAAAACTCAATGTGTTTTGTGTTCTCATGAAGAACTGGATTACGAACAACTTTATAACTCCTTGATTATTACAACTCAAGATCATTGGTTTCTTTTATGGGATGCTCATTCCTAACAAGATGTAATATAATAATATTGCCTTGCAAAGAGCTCCTCCTACGGTATAATATTTAGCCTCATTGGAATATCAAGAAACAACATATTGTTTCTTACTTCCCCAAGAAATTAGATCTGGTCCTAGAAAGAACACATATCCATAAGTTGATATCCTATCATCAATATATCCTACATAGCCTATATTTGAAACCAATCAAGAATAATTGACCATTCTTCTTGTACTCTAAACCATACTCATTTATGCCATGGATATACTTAAGACCTACTTTGTTGATTTTCAACAACACGCATTTGGTTGTTGCATGAATCATGAGAAATAGCTAACAACATAGTTGATATATGGTCTGGTGTATGTCAGATAAATGATGTTCCCAATCAACTTATGATAGAGTTCCATTCACCTATGGATATGGATCATATAGGGATAATTATAACCTTGGTTCCATTGGAATATCCATGGGCTTGCAATATATAATTAAAATTCTCAAGCAATGTGGTAACATACTTCATTTATGATATGAGCACATAGTTCTTAGTCTTCCACACATCTAACCTAAGATAATAATACATTAGCTTGAGATATTTTATGTCAAAAAAAATACTTCAATGCTTTCTTGATCTCTTCAATCAGATTCATTGAACTCCTAGTGATGACCAAGTTGTTGACATATACAATGATGATCACAACCTCTCTTCCATGTCTTCTAAAGTACAAGTTTGGATCATATAGACTATGATAGAATCCATGCTAAAGAATGCTTATCAATATTCACATACCAAGTTTTGGGATCCTACCTTAACCCATAAAGATATTTTATGAGCCTACATACCTTGTTTTCTTGACTAGGTATGATGAATAAATTTTTCTATGTCATGTAGACTTCTTCATTGAGGTCACCATTGAGAAAGGCACTTGTCATACTCATTTGATGTAACTTCCATCTAAACTATGCAAACATTAGAAAAACAATTTGAATGATCTTGATATTTGTTATTATTGCAAATTTTCCATCATATTCAATACCTTACTTATGTGCATAGCCTTCGTAATAGGCTTTGTTTTGTATTTTTTATGCTCCCATCAACTTTGTATTTGGTATTGAATACCCACTTGCAACAAATGGATCTCTTTCCAAGTGGGAGATCAACAATTTACCACAACTTGTTCTTTATCAATGCTTGATACTCGATGTTCATGGTATTCTTCCACTCCTTTGGTGTAATATATTTTGAACAATTGAAGGTTCATTTATCTACACCATTGTGGTTAATTGAGCTAGGTTGGCCTTATTTGAACTTTTCTCTAGTTATTGGGTCCAAATTAGATGTGTTTAGAACATGATCTAAGTTCACATCAAGAATATTACTAATATGCCACTTGTGCTTTCATATGGTACTCAAAGTGGATGGTCTTGGTTCAAGAATCTCCATAATCTTCATCAAAATCAACATCTTCACTCTTAGATACTTCACCATCATTAGACAGGAAAACAACATGTGCTTTGTCAATAGAGTGTGGCTTTGAATAAGAGGTACATTGGTTCTCATCAAACACATCTCCACTAATGTACAACTTCTTGGTGTTAGGATCCATGAGATAATATCCCTTCCACTCACTATAGTATCCAATGAAAATATATTACTTGGATTTCTCCTCCAACTTCATTTATTTTTGCTTTAGAATGTGCATGAATGAGGGGCATCCAAACACGTGAGTAAATAACATGGAGAGAGAGTTTTGTATCCATACCTCTTCATGTGTAATACCATTCAATGGTAGTGTGGATGTATGGTTCAACAAGTAGACTACAATAAAACAACTTTTATGCAAAATACTACTTCCAAATTAGCATTGCTCAGTATGCATCACATTATCACCCGAATAGTACAATTTTATCTCTCTATAACTCTATTTTATTGAGGTATGTAAGAATTTAGCATTTTTCATTTGATGTCATGTTGCTTAATAAAATAAAAATAACTAATTATTGGTGTACTCCCCCTTGATCTGAGTGGTGTATATGAATGGGAAGATCAACAATATTCTTTATATAATATTTAAACTCCTTAAAATAATGTAAATTTTCATCCTTTGTATTCATGAAATACACCATATCTATAATATATGATCATCAATAAACAAGAGAAAATATCTAGTCATTAAGACTCGAGTCCATAGATTTGCATAGAATAATATGCACCAGGTTGAGTGGACTAGCTGCTCTATGACTACTTGAACTAAATGGAGCTTGATGTTGCTTTTTGGGCAAAAAACTTGTACAAAGATCATGAGGCTTCATAAAATATGGAATTCCACATGCCATATCATGATGTAGGAGTGACTTCATATTTTCAAAGCTTAGATGTCCAAATCATCAATGTCATAGTGAAGCAACTTCATCTACCCTAGCCAATGCTTGGTTTTCTTTCATTACAACTATAATCTAAAACATCTTGCCTATACCAGTAGCATAAGCAACGATCATGGAATTACTAGATTTTTCTTGAATGAAATGGAATTTCTTGGAACCTATTTTCAAAAATTCAACACACAAATGATCAAGAAAAAAATTCATAGAAACCAAGTTTTTGTGATGCCATGCATGTAAAGAACTTGAGTCATGTGATAGGTATATGCTCCAAGATGCAAAAAAACATCACCAATTATAGTAATGATGTATGTCAACTTGTCTTTAAGTGTTACTTTCCCATGGTAATATGAATGGTCAAGGTTCACAAACCATTCCTTCTAACTTATCATGTGTCTAGTTGCTCCTAAATAAATATATCAAATTGAGCTAGATTTTGAAATAGCATTAGGAGATTGAATGGAACATAGTCTTATCCTTTTGCATTAGAATAAATGTTCTAAACTATATTGTCATGTTTGCATTGAGGTGCATTCCTCTTTAGGAACTATTCTAACATCATTAATATTTACATATTTATGTGGTACATTAGGTAGCTAGGCTTACAGGCCCATATGATTTAACTATTATTTATTATAAAGAGACGTTATATAAAGATGTAATGGTTGGAATGAGGAAGGTTGATAATTAAGGTTAGGGTTAGATAAAGTCATTAAAATATATGAGGATCAAGAGGATGGATTATCTCATATTTTATATTGTAACAATTTTTTGCTTGCAATATTGTTGATCATTTGCATTATTTTTTGTTTAGTATTGCAATATTATGTGGATTTGCTTTTAATTTACTACAAGGTTCCTAACAAGTGGTATCAAAGCACTTTATAGGTTCATGTCCTACTAAAACTATAAAAGTTTATGTTTTGCTCTTTTGTACATGTTAGATATAATTGTTCTTCCTTTTGTGATTTCTATGACTTATCCTATAAAATTTTGAGTCAAACTTTTATATTTTAGTTTATAAGGTTAGAAACCCTATGCCAGAGGTTTTAAAATATCATGGAGGAGTTTTTTGTTATTGGCTAAGCTATATTATCCATGAAGTGTCTATTGAAGTGATGGGTGATCATACTCCACTACCTAGGACTCAAATAATACCCATATATGAACTTAAGTTGTCATGTACCCTTGGGTGTATAGGGAGACCCCCCTAGGTTTAGGAGAAACCTTTAGCCCTAGGAAGCTTTCGATAATGTATCTATCTATAATGCACTGAGCACAACACTTGGGAAGCTTACCCTCACATATTTTTAGAGAGGCGAGTAGGGCAATCAAGGGTATGCATGAAATCCTTCTTTAGTGGTCTAAAAATTGGTCCAATAATTATCGATCACTACTACAATATAACAGAGGGCTATGGGCAGTACACACACCTTGGCCTAGAGTTATCCTATTTTTATCATATGTCAAACCTTAAATATTAACCGTCAAACCTAAAAATTCTAATCACATATTTGAGCATATTGAGGAGACCACATATCACAAAATTGATGATTATATTTGAGTTCTTGATAGACAATAATTTTTAGAATATTTTCAATAATAGTCAGGAACAATGTCAAATAGGGTAATTATCAAAAATAGTATCTGATAGGGTAGTTATTAGTAACAATCAAAAATAGTATCAAATAGGGCAATTGTCAGACTAAGAAGCCCATCAATATAGAAGGAACTTCATGTAACAGTTAATGTAAAAAATAAAAAATCTAGAAAAAATGTTATTTTGAGACCTAGCCCATTACGATCATCTTGTTGCACTAATTTTTTTGGTATATATCACCTATGAGTTTTTTATGGAGTCCAAAAATTTTCATTTGGGGGTATAGTCCATTTCAATTATCTTTTCAATCTAATCATTTTGGTATATAGCACCCAAAAACTTTTTAGGACCTTACTAAAAATAGTCACTACTAAAACTAATTCTATTTTTAGTAAAATATTTTTAGAAGGTCTAAATCACAAACCCATAGTTGAAGGAACTAGAGCAGCAATAAGGGAGATGGATCAAAACTGATTTTTTGAACAAATAGTTCTATTGAGTCAACAACTTACTCAAATGCAAAACTAATTTGGGCATGAAATTAATCACTTGAAAGACTACCTTTTAAACAGTGAGAAGAACAAAGTAAAAAATGGAATAGGGAAAAAATTCCATGAGGTTAAAGGATGCTTAAAAGGAGCCACTCATGCAAACCTTCATATTCATAATGATGAAATTGAGGGAAAGGTTGGTAATTATGAACATATAGAAGAGGAGAAACAATGCTCTTTTCAATAAGAATACCTTGTATAAAATGCCCAAGCTCAATTTTCTCAAGTTTAATGGCAAGGACCCAAATGGTTGGTTGTTCCTAACTAATCAGTATTTCAAGCTCCATAATGTCCCCTAATATTTATGTATCACCATGGCATCTTTAAAATTTAAATTTAAATTTCTTTAATGGTATCAATGGGTGCAATATATGAATCCCATCCTCTCTTGGGAAGAATTAGAATAATTATTCACTTATTGTGGCCCCAGTGAGTATGAAGACTTTATAGGACCTCTATAAAAATTGAAGTAGACCTCCACTGTTTGTAAATACTAGATAGTTTGTGTAGACACCAAAATCCAGCCACTTGTAAGTCATCTATACCTTCCTGTTAGCCACGTGTCAGTCATCCACCTTCCCGCCATTATTTGGCCCAAATCCACACCTTCCCGCCATTATTTGGCCCAATTTCACCTTTTCCGCCATTTTTCATTCCCAAATTTATTTAAATTAATATTTATATATATATTTTAATATTTTAATATATTTTAATATATATATAAAGATACTTTAAGTGATTTAATCTGAGTCGTCCATCCTTCATTTAATCTCATCCGTCCATCCATCTTAATCCGTTTCACAACCTAGATTTATTCTCTACCCTTGGATCCACTTTAATCTTAGCCACACGTTCAAAGTGTCGTTAAAACCCTAAAGTGTGCCCTAAGAGTAGATTATAAATTGAGTCACCTTGATGGCTCAAGCCCTCTTATCTCTTTTACTATCTCTCTTTTGTTATCTATCGCTATCTATCTCTTCTTCAGCTAAACCTACCCATCCATCGCCGTCCCTTTTTCGTCGCATCCATCGCCGCATCCGTCGCCAACTTCGCCGCCATCCCTTCTAAGCATTCTGTAGAATCCCCCATTCTTGTCGCAAGTGCCCGCGGGCGTTTACCCGCAACCACAGACGCAGACCGGCATCTGCAACCCCGATCCAGAAGCACGCGGGCGTTCAACGATCGCACCAGGGCACCTTTCGCAGTCGATTTGACAGTTACATCACTTCCAGGTGCCGCCTGGTCTCGCCACGTTAACGAAAAAAGAGGTATAGATTCTAAAGCAAGTAATATTTTTATGTATTAATCCGCCGCTAGATTCTTGCATTCTATTTATTTCATTTCTAGGGTTTTAGATCTGTTTTTGAGGGCTCACACGGTGGAGCCCTCTTACTAGTTTCTAACCTTTTTGTAGTTTTAATGTGTGCAGGATTTTAATGGCAGATTTGATTGGATGATAGCAACTGCTTAAGCTGGAGTGGTCCGAGCCAAAGGATACAACGAAGCCCACTCATTCTGTTGAGGTTAAGGATACATTCTTCGGAGACGCCACCATATTGTGCCAGCTAGGGTTTCGGAGAACCCTAGCACAAATTGTAATCTTGTATCACGAAAAGGGTTACAAGCCCTGTTGTACTCAAAAGGAGTTTCTAAACTCCATTGATTAATAAAAATCGTTTGTTTTGTACAACTGTGTTCTGCATTACTTTTTATCGTGATTTCTTTATCTTTTGTTTGGCGTTGTATCTTTAATCTACAAATGGCGATCACGGTGGGACCCCCTAGGGTTTCATGTTTTTAATACTTGCTTTACTGATCTATTCCTGTTTTCTATTTTTATTTTGCAGGTTCCAGAAATCGTGAAATTTGCTGTTCCAACGAACTAGGGTTTCTGGAGTTTGAGAAAACGCAGCAGACGCAGAGCGGCGTCTGGAAGTCCAATCCGAAATGCAGAGGTGCGTTTCAGCCTGTGCAGACTCCCTTGGGCGTTTGAAGGCAGTTTTACAGAGAAAGCGTAGGCTTCCGAGTAAGTGCGTTTTTTTTCTTTGTTAAACTGTACTTTTTACGTTTTTGGTTTTTCTGCTGTATTCTGTTTCTTTTTCAGATCATTGCTTTAAAATGAACAAAAACTAAGTAATCTGGAAAAGAACAGTTAAGCTGTATATACATTTTTTTTGTTACATTTTTAGTTACATTTTTCTGCATTGCATTATTGGTTGTTGCTTGCATAAAAAAAAAAAAATTGCATACCTAGCTGCATATTAGAATAGCTACGAATTATCTGTTTTAGTTATCTAAGTAGGACTATTGATTGGATGTCAATAGTACTCCTGCCATTGGGTGATTCCAAGGCAGAGAAGTGGACGAACCTTCCGGTTGCTCCTTTGATATCCGATATCATTGGTAGGCAGGGGGTTTTAAACGGTGTACTCCACTTCTTCGGAGGAAATGGCATATTTTCAGGGGCCTCTTGCTTAGATCATTAGAACTTTTGATTTATAGCTTTGTATGTATACATTAGACAACTAAAACACTTAAAATAAAATTCACTGCATTTCATATTGCATTTAAAACGAGTAATATCTCGGATTTCATCACTGAGATATTGCTTGAAGTTTAGTGACGAGTGGAATTCATCTCCATCCATTAAACTTCTACCTTAGACACCATAGGTCACCCCCGAGCAAACTTGTCTGGATTTCATCACCGATAAGAATCTCGTTGTCCGTTCCTAGCCATAGTTTTTACCTTTTTTTGTGAATAATTCAAGATTAGATCACATGCAAAACTCATAAACCGGACACTTAAAATTTATTGCAGATTAAGATCAGAAAATAATTAATTAACCGCAGGTAAGACATATTGGTTGAAACCTAGGTTGTGACTGTTCTCTGATAATTTCTTTAGTGTAAATTTATCATTTAAGTTTTGCATTCTTCTTTTCTGAATTTGTTTAGATTTATTGCGTTATGGTCTTAACAAGGAATCAATCTAAAGTGTTAAATCTAAATAATCAAATGAATAATTCACAGAACATCCCCACCACCAACATAGCCACTTATCCTAGTGAATTTCAGGCAGGTTTTCCTGCAGGTCTTTCACGTCCTTCTACCGTCTATCGCATGGCCATGCCCATGGAGGAAGACAATTCCTGTCATATTACCCACATTGATATGGCCCAAGTGCAAACTCACTTAAGAGATGGCATTGGTTATGTCCTTGAGCCAATCCAAGATTCCCCTATGCAAGATTCTATTTTTTAGCAGGATATTGCATCAACCATACCCGCTGGTTTCACTCAAGTCTACACTAACCCTTTTTTTGAGGCTAATGTTGTATCTGCTCAGCCGGCTTCATCTCCAACATCTTCCCAGATGCTCAATTGTCCTCCTTTGGAGACAAATGTAGTGTCTTCCCGACCACTTTCTCCTCCATTTACCTGGGTGTACACCAATTCTCTCTATGAGGCTGGTGGAACCTCCTCTAGCCATGACCAATTTCAACCCTCTTCTTCCCAAACCATTTATGGTTTCACCCTACCGGGGCACGATCTCATGTTTCTTCCCGAGTACCGCCTACTTCGACCACCTTCATTGCCCTCGCTACGCGAGTCTCTCCGTGACTACCATGGCATCCTGCCCTCCACCTTCATCCAATCATCCCACCTCCCTTGGGTTAGAGATTAATAAGGTTAGGGAGTACCTCGACAAGTTGCTTCAGCAACAACAGCAACAAAATGCCCAACCACCTATCGTAGTAAATCCTACACCCCAACCAATTTCTACCCAGCCAGCTTTTCTTAGCTCAGGCCCCACCTAGGTACCCCAATCTTCGGTGGTGTCCATTCCTACCCCACCTTTCTCCCAACCCAGTCCAGTTCATCATTCACCCCAATCACCTTCTTTCCGGTATCATCCATACCAACAACTTGTCCATTCCACACCGCCTAATCCAGGCAATTTCATCCCATCTCATCATTTTTCCACTCCTCCATTGCATCATCATAATCATCAAACGAATCAAAATTTTCATGAAGATTCTCGACTCCATGCTATGCAACAACAGATTGACAACCTTATGCTCAACATGCCTGGCTCATCTAGTCGAAAACCTACGCTAAGGTCGTTGATCAATCAACCAATTCATCCTTCGGTACCTTCACCGCCATATCCGATCGATTTCACATTACCGAAGTTTGACAAATTTTGAGGAACTGAGGATCCTCATGAACATGTGAGCTCATTCATGCATGCCTGCTTTAGAATCCAAAATAATGACGCTCTTATGCTCAGAACTTTTCCTCAGACATTAGGAGGAGATGCTGTACAATGGTACAATCATTTACCTCACCATAGCATTTATGCTTACGAGCAATTGATTAATCTATTTTTAGAACGATTCTCCCTAAATGTACAAAGGAAAGTTTCATTGTCCGACTTATACAAGCTCAAGCAACATGACGATGAGACTGTTTATGACTTTGGAAACCGTTGGAGGGCTATCATTAATAAACTGCCATTCTCCCTACCAATGGAGGAGTTAACCAAAATGTTCACCCAGAGTTGTCTAAAACCTATCTCTTGGTTACTCCAATTACAACAATACAGGACTTTTGAAGAGGCTTTGGCCCAAGCAAGTATCATAGAAGACATTAAAGTCCAAGAGGGTGTTTTAAAACCCCGTAGAAAAGAATGGCAACAAAAGGGCCAACAACGAAATAATAATTATGGCCAAAACAAACAAACACAGGCTAGTACAGCCTCAAATGTTAACCAAGTTAATCAAGTGGTGGCGAGCCAACCCGTAATGGCTCAACAACAACAAGTAATGCAAAGTCAACCGCAACCAATTGCTTATCATGCGGTACCCGCCCCTCCTCAACCAGATCACAATACTGGGCCAACCATGGAAACTCGACCTTGGCAAAATAATCGTCCCAAGCGACAATTCACACCTTTAGATGAACCATATGCGGTCATATTCAATAAGTTATATAGCACAAATCAATTAACTTTACCTGAGTTCAAACCTTTAGAACCATCTAGAAGGGGAAAGTATTACAAGGAGTACCTATTTTGTCCTTATCATAGGCAAAATGGACACGATATCAATAATTGTACAACTTTCAAACATGTGATCCAAGATCTTATTGAGATTGGAGCCATTAAATTGGATAACCCCTTAGCCCAACAAAATCAAAATCTTGGTATATTTCAAACACCCCTTCCACATCGGGAGGAAGCTCCAACAACTTTAGGGGGAGTAACTCAGGTAACTCCTCCTAATCAAGTCAACCATGTACAACAATACCAAGGTTTTGTGGGTACTATTAACGTAGTAACCCGGGGTCAAAGGGCGAACCAACCAAATCAGGTTGAACCACAACCACTCGTACAAACCCCCAGTCCACCTCGGGTAACAGTGACCCAACGACGTGCTAGTACTTCTCAACAACCGCTAAATCATTCTACTCAACGCCAACGACCCATCATGTCATTGAGTAGCCGGTTAACTACCGAGTTTAAAAATGGCTTCCGCCAAGTTATCGATCTATGACCTCATTCAACAATCTCCCCCGCATAGAGAGGCATTAATGGAAATTTTGAAGTCAATCGAGCTTCAAACTCAAGATACTAATGCCTTCAACAACTTTGTGGGGAGTATTCAAACATGCATGGAGCCCTCCATCACTTTCTATGATTTTGAAATCAAACCTATGTCAACAGAAAGTATAGATCCTCCATTGCATATCATGGCCAAGATCGATCACAAGCCATTCAAGAGAGTCTTAATTGACACCGGTTCCTCAATCAATATCATTACAACATCGGCGTTGAGTCATCTAAAGCTGTCGCCATCCCTTATCACAAAGTCGACTTTTACTCTTAAAGCATTCAATGATGCTTTATCTTCCACGATTGGCACGGTTATCTTGCCCATTGAGGTAGGGGCCCGAACTTTGCATACCTTGTTTCACATCTTGGAAGGGTCCATGGCATACAATGTATTGCTTGGATGGCCTTGGCTTAGGGAGATGAGATGTGTCCCTTCTATACTGCATCAATGTCTGAAGTATGTATATGAGGGACAGGTTCATTGTGTACCTGCTGACATTGAACCCTTCAAACATTGCAACTATGTCTCAAATCCTTATGAGATTGTGTTGCCATCCACTCATATTTTCTTGACCCCATCTACTTCTTCTATACCATCTTCTTCTAAAGCTCCCATTCCTGAGGAGCTACCCATCATATCGCAACCATCTTCCTCTTTCGCTATTCCATCTCATTCACCACTTTCTTCATCTCCTAATCTTCCTTCTTCTTCATCAGTGACCACATGCACATGTGGCCATGACCAATCATCTCTTTCCACGTCATTACCCCCTTCTTCTACACCTTCTTCAACATCACCTATTATTCCTCCATCTTCCCAACCATCACCAGTTGATGTTTCACAAGTTAGTGAAGCATCAACCCAACCAAATCCTTCCAATTCTTCTATCCCACATTCTTCTATTCCATCATCTAGTCCATCTCCCTCCCAAGTCAAGGTCCATCTCATTGATGCAGGTATTGGTGAGTATGCCATCCAAGATGTCCACATCACACCGTTCAATGTGCAAAATAGTTAAAGATTTTGGTCATCCACATGACCAACATTTATCCATTGGATCGGTTTATAACATGGGTTCTATGCCAAATTCCATTAATTTTGTATATGGGGGAATAGAGTCATCTTCTAGTCCTACCACCATACTAGAACCTAAGCATCCAGTCCCTGCCAATATCGAAAGGATGGAGGGTTTTCCCTCTCGCTATTTCCATAGACATAATTGGCGGCAATTTGGCCTAGGTCGCTACGAGCAAGGAGTAACTGAACGCATCGATATGCCATATCAGAGACCCATCGAGCATTTTGGTCTGGGCTACCAACCACTTCCATCCCTTTCTTCTTTTGAACAAGCTTTTCAAAGCATTAATCTTAATTCAGAAGAAGAAATCCTCCACCCCGACGAATCCGAAGATGAAGCCTATGAAGAATTTGACGTCATGTCAAATGGTGATGAATATGAAGAAGAGTCGGCGCCAATTGTTACCCTCATTGAACAAGACGAGTTTTATCTCCAATTGTTCCCTCTCCAAGAAGCCATCTTTCGCTTGTTTCTTCCACAAGAACGAGGTGAACCACCCCCTCCGCCACATCCATAAGCCATAATCCAAACCTGTATTATATGTATATACTAAAATAGTGGTTTTCACCACTACAAAAAAAAAAAAAAAAAAAAAAAAAAAAAAACTCAAAAACTATGTTGTTTTGCATCTCAGGTCTTTCGAGGTCTTCACCGGTTTTCCCTTCCATTCCGCCCATCCTTTCTTCCATAAGTCGACAATGAATTTCGAAGACTTATTCACCCCGCTCCATAATCCATATGATCCGGATAAGCCTAAGAAATGTGTCTTTGGTGTTACCTCAGGCAAACTCCTAGGTTTTATTATCTCTAAACGAGGTATTGAGGTGGACCCAAACAAGGTCAAAGCCATTATGGAAATGTGTCCCCCAACTAATTTGAAGGAGTTGCGTAGTTTACAAGGAAAGATTAATTCAATCCGTCGCTTTATTGCACAACTTTCTGATAAATGTAGGCCATTTTGCCACCTACTACAAAAGGGGGTACAATTTTCATGGACAGATGAGTGTTAGAAAGCCTTTGATGACATCAAGCAGTACTTAGCGTCTCCGCCAGTCTTAGCTCCGCCTCATCGAGATCCCTTCCTTGCGAATTTCTTTGCAGGAATTTATCGATGATGATACTTCTAGACAAGCACGTCTTGATCAACTCACACTCATAGATGAAAAACGAATCAATGCTTTAGAGCATTTGCGAGTTTATCAAGACCGATTGAAACGTGCTTACAATGCCAAAGTTCATCTAAGAGAATTTCAAGTAGGAGATCTTGTCCTTAAAGAGAATCAACAAAACACCAATGCATTGCCGCATCTTCGAGATAAATTCGCGGCTAATTGGTTAGGTCCATATATGGTCACCGAAAGAGTGGGTAATGGAACTTATAGACTTGCCGATTTAGAGGGAGAGGAAGAACCCGAACCACTTAATGTTATACACTTGAGGGCATTCTACGCATAGTTTGAATTTTATATGTACATATATACATGGCTTGTACAACAAAAAAAAAAAAAAAAACAAATAAAATAAAAAGAATTTGCATTTCATTGTTAGTTGCATACATCTCATTCAAAAACATTGCATTTCATGTGCATACATCTCATTCAAAACCATAACATTTCATTTTCAGCCATAGTTGCATATCATGTTAGAGACCATTCTATCTTTTGGATATAAAATTTGGTCAAGCAAAAGTCATGTTGCCTTAATCAGGGGCACCTTCATAAAATCCATCAAACCGAATTGTCATTCGTACACCCATTTTCCATTTGCACATATTTACATTGCCAAAATGTTTTCAGTCACTCAACCATTCCTAGTGTTTTAAGCAAACTTTGAAATGCATGTCAAAGTTCTCTAGGGCCATATCACAAATTACACTAAATAAAATCTTGAGTATTGGGAAATGATTTCAAAAGCGGTCTTGAACCTATCACATTTTCACATCTTAAAAACATCTTGTGTCAAAGAGAGATAACACCATCCTTGGGTTGTGCCTTGAAGTGAAAAGGGTAATCCTCGTTTGTCCTATCATGCAAACATAGTCCATAAAATAGTGGTTCTTACCACTATCACAAGCAATCACAAAATATAAATATAAACAGAGTAGTAAGGATAGGGTAAAATTCTCATCATACTTCGGTTGAGAATCCGATTCCCCAAAGCTCTAAGGAGATGAACATTTTTCACACACCACTGATCCCAAATAAGTTGTAAGGATCGTACTACTTGTCCAATCAGACGGATAGGTAGTCATCCCCAAGGCTTACAAAGGTCAAAAACAACATGGACTATGGAGTTAACCTTCACCGGGGCTATAGACGCTTGATCGGCGATGGAGTATACTCATTGCGTGGCGACATGTCTCTCCTCAAAAAGAGACCTCTGAATGCTCATACGGACAAACTAGCTTCGGGGTCTTCTCCATAACAAGGTTACCTAATTTATGCAAGATGAGGTTAATGAACACACTTGCACACACACAGGTTTTTGATTGCCTAGAGTCACTACCATGCTTCGGATTTGGTTAATGAACTCGCATGCACACACATTTGGTCCTAGTTGAATTAGGCGGTATTAGTAAGTTTGTTTGATACCACTAGCATGTTTGAGTCTTTGTAAAACAGTCTTCCATATCAACCTCCATATCAACCTCCATATCACCCTCCATATCTTCTTCCATATTCATGTCATTCCATACGTCATCCATTCACAAGCCACCAAGTTCGGTGCCCCTGATTAAACAATTATGATAACAGTTAGCTAAATCTAACTATCTAAAAGTATGAGTGCTTCTTAGTGCATATTTCTTTTACTTAGTCTCGCATTAATCATCTATAAGTTTGCATTCCATTCCATCACATATGCATCAAAAACATTAAAACATATAAAAACATGCATCACAAAAACATAGGCATTCACACAAAAGAGAGTAAAACACCAAATAAATAAAAGCCATGTATATATATATATGTATAAAGGTCAAACTGTACAATGAATGCCAAAAGGCTACAATATACAATAGAGCACCAAGGCTCATAAAGAGTGCATCTAAGCACTAAGCTAACCATCAAAAGAGGACCCCCGAGACCTAGTAGGAGCCCTAGACCTAGTGGTGTGCCTAGACTCACTACGCCTAGAGACGAGAGGAGGATGGAGGATCGGGCAACACAATGTGATGCCTAAACAATGTGTCCTCCGGAGCCTCAATGTAACGAGTCCTAGACCTAAGCCTAGCTATGTCTATCCCGTGTCGTCGCTCCCGCTCCGCTAGCTCGCTCGGAGTCTCATCACCCTTTCATCCTAGGGCACCCTGGTCGCTCCATCCAAGTCCGCCTGCAGTCGAGCTATCCTCTCGTCTCGGGCAGCTAACATAGCATCGTGCTCTGCTATCTGCTGCTGTAGCTGCGTCAGCTCGTTCTCGTGCCCGCTAGGGGGTATCTCCCTAGCCTCTCCTGCAGCCTCTCCTAGGCCCTCTCCGCCATCCTCCCCGTCATCTTCGCTACCCGAAGCCTACCGCGCCATCTTCCCCTTTCGCCTTCGACTGTCAGATCAAAGGCGAGGACCCTCCTTGCGCTTGGGAACCTCCGCGGTTCCCTCGCCCTCTCCAGCCCCGGCCTCGCTCTCGGCTCCACCGCCACCAATGTGGCTCCACCTACCTCGCCATCCATCCACCCACCCCCAGGACCATTCCTCATCGTCCTCTACCCCTCCTCCACGGCTCCACATGGCAAATCCCCTCGATATGTGCCTCCTACCACCGCTCACGGGGACATCCCCCTCAATCCGACCGGAGTACTCAGACATCTGTATGTACTCCCTCCTATGGCCCCCCCCACTACCCATCCGCTTCCACCCATCTCGTGCTCTCCATCCCCGATCCACCTCCCTCCCCGGGCCTCCAAATGACTTGGGCATCCTCAATCGCCCATAATCTCCTATACCATTGCCCCGATATCACGGGCGGCTAGTTCTCTCCTCCCCACTGGCATCTCCTACCATAAGCCCGCTCATGTCCCTGAGCCCATGGCAACCCCTCCGTCGAGCCACTCCAGTGCTCCCACCCTAGCACTGGAGAACCACACCGCAACCTAGGCCCTTCCGGCCCCATCTTCGAACCTCATACAACTCCCGGTACACCCGCGCCAATAAAGCGGGCGCCCAGGCATACACTACCCTATTAGTGAGCATCTCGCTCACTACACCCATCAGGTTCCATGGGAACCTACACCCGATGTTGTTCGGGGCCACAATGTTGGCCAACACGAACATCATCAGAGCCTCCACCGCTACCAACTCCTTGGCCGTATACATGGCCAAGTATGGGATCCCCCGCTCTCCGTCCGGATCTCCCTCCAGTCATCCCCAAACAACTTGGCCATCTCCGCGGCCCTATCTCGTCCAACCTCCACCCGCGCCCCCTCCACGGGCACCTTGAGGATGCGGTATACATCCTCAAGCGTCACCGTCATCTCTCCAGTCGGGAGCTGGAATGTCCCCCGATCTGGATCCCACCTCTCGGCCAAAGTCGAGAGGTACCCCTCATCCGCCCGAACTACCTCCAACCGGGCTGCCTCCGCTAGCCCCACTGCCTCCAATATCTCCCAGTCTTCCTGGGACAACGACCTCCTCATCCCCGGAATGATAGGGGAGAACCGGTGTCGTGCCTCTAACACCCTAAGCTGCAAAACAACAAAACAAAAATTTGTTACAAATTTTTCCCAAAAAAAAAAAAAAAAACACATAATAAGTACTTGCTTAAATGAACAAATACCTCGGCTGGTTGCATCGGCGCGTCCACTCCCATCTCCGCCATAGCTCCCGCGTGCTTCAATCTCCCACACAAACCTTTCACTCCACTCCCTCAGACGCACTTCTCTCAAGCTCGAACGCACAAATGAGCGAAATTCTCACTGAAACTGTTTAAATAGCTGGTTTTGGCGCCCTGAAACGCAGTGGGGCGTTTCATGGCGCATTTAGACGTAGTCCTGCGTTTGTAGAGCGCCTAAACACCGGCGGGCGTCTCTTCCAACCACAAATGCAGACCGGCGTTTGGTGTCAGTATTGAATAAAGGAACAAAACTTGCAAAATTGAAGCTTACCTCCTCCAAATTTCATCAAATTGCATTCATCCATTCTTCTTATCATAATAAAACATTTTGTGAAGGTTACAACAGTTTTGGACACAAATTTTGTCATTTCGCTCAAAAAGCGCATCATTCATCATTGTTTTACAAATTGGGTTAAAAATATTCAAAACCTTCACAAAATTAACCACATTCATCAATTCTTCTGATCTATCGTCAATTTCATTCTTCTTTCATCATGCATATTTTTGCCAAATCAAATTAAAGTAAACCTCGTATCTAGTGGTATATTCTATCACCTTGGCGATTGCAGCGATTTGAATCCATGCAATTCGATAAGAGGATTAAACCACCATAAGGACACCTACCATTTATCATAATCAACTATTTCACTCTTTGAAAATTGGAAATCAATTTTGGATATTCTACTTTTCAAGTGACCTCATACCAAGATTAATTTGCTCAACAGCTTGTCATTGATGGCCTAGTTCATGGGGCCTTAAACATGGACAATCTTTAATATCATCATTATTTTGAGTCTTGCTAGAGATTGAGGCTACCTAGGTTGATTGGTTCCGACCCGAGGAATTATCCATACGAGTCACTAGGAGCATCTCTCGAGTTCGGACTCTTTTCATGCATCTTTCATCTCTGCATATCAATGGCGCCAACAAGGCAATTTCATTAACAGTATGGACTCACACACAGGAGTTGGGGCATCCGTTATCAATTTCTAATTTTCCTATAGTGGAATTCATCTTACATGATCATGGAACTTACAATTTGGCAAAAATCCCTTTATAACCGTTGGGGCAGAAAACGGTCCATCTTTCACATCACTCATATCGTCTTCAATCATATTTTTTCTGGTTTGTACACCAACCCCTTTTCTGTTGGGACATAAACAGATGGTTCATACACCAACCCCTTTTTTTCACCGTTGGGGCAAAAACGGTTCATTTTCTTCCAATTTCTTCCAATTGGCTTGTGAGAACCATTCTCGCTCGCCAATTGAGGGGGTAAGCCGATAAAATTTTAAATGTTCTTTTATTCTTTGGTCTTCAAAGTTGTGCTTTAGTCTTGAGAGAGAGTTGCGTCTGATCCAACTTTTCGAGTGTCTTAAGTTTTTGTGCTGCATTGTGTCTTCACACAAAGCGGCTCAAAAAGGGGCATCTGTAGACACCAAAATCCAGCCACTTGTAAGTCATCTATACCTTCCTGTTAGCCACGTGTCAGTCATCCACCTTCCCGCCATTATTTGGCCCAAATCCACACCTTCCCGCCATTATTTGGCCCAATTTCACCTTTCCCGCCATTTTTCATTCCCAAATTTATTTAAATTTAATTTATATAAATATTTTAATATATATATAAAGATACTTTAAGTGATTTAATCCGAGCCGTCCATCCTTCATTTAATCTCATCCGTCCATCCATCTTAATCCGTTTCACAACCTAGATTTATTCTCTACCCTTGGATCCACTTTAATCTTAGCCACACGTTCAAAGTGTCGTTAAAACCCTAAAGTGTGCCCTAAGAGTAGATTATAAATTGAGTCACCTTGATGGCTCAAGCCCTATCGATCTCTTTTACTATCTCTCTTTTGTTATCTATCGCTATCTATCTCTTCTTCGGCTAAACCTACCCATCCATCGCCGTCCCTTTTTCGTCGCATCCATCGCCGCATCCGTCGCCAACTTCGCCGCCATCCCTTCTGTAGCATTATGCAAAATCCCCCATTCTTGTCGCAAGTGCCCACGGGCGTTTACCCACAGCCACAGACACAGACCGACGTCTGCAACCCCGATCCAGAAGCACGCGGGCGTTCAGCGATCGCACCAGGGCGCCTTCCGCAGCCGATTTGACAGTTACATCACTTCCAGGTGCCGCCTGGTCTCGCCGCGTTAACAAAAAAAGAGGTATAGATTCTAAAGCAAGTAATATTTTTATGTATTAATCCGCCGCTAGATTCTGCATTCTATTTATTTCATTTCTAGGGTTTTAGACTATTTTTGAGGGCTCACACAGTGGAGCCCTCTTACTAGTTTCTAACCTTTTTGTAGTTTTAATGTGTGCGAGATTTTAATGGCAGATTTGATTATATGATAGCAGCTGCTTAAGCTGGAGTGGTCCGAGCCAAAGGATACAACGAAGCCCACTCATTCTGTTGAGGTTAAGGATACATTCTTCGGAGACGCCACCATATTGTGCCAACTAGGGTTTCGGAGAACCCTAGCACAAATTGTAATCTTGTATCACGAAAAGGGTTACGGGCCTTGTTGTACTCAAAAGGAGTTTCTAAACTCCATTGATTAATAAAAATCGTTTGTTTTGTACAACTGTGTTCTGCATTACTTTTTATCGTGATTTCTTTATATTTTGTTTGGCGTTGTATCTTTAATCTACAGTTTGATAAATTGACTAACCAGGCAAGGGGTTTGGGTGAAGGATTCTTTCAAAGTTGTTTTATCAAAGGGTTGAATGATGATATCAACGTCAAGGTAAAAATGTTTAAACTGTAATCCTTGAAGCAAGCAATAGGATTGGATAGGCTAGTAGAGAAAAATTTACTACTTAGAGACATCCGTCTAAATTTCCACAGGCTAGATCCCCAATCGCATTCAAGGCCACATCTAATCTAGGGAATAAATCTCCAATAATTAAGCGATTGACTATGGAGGAAATGGAATCCCATTGAGCACAAGCATTATGCTATAATTGTAATAAGAAATATTCTTTGGGGTATAAATGTGTACAACATAAATTGAATTTGATGGATATGGATGATCATACGATAAAATAAAGTCTCCAAAGAAGAGGAATAGAAGGCAGAATAGCACCAGGATGAGGATCAAGAATAAGAACCTTAGCCAAAAAAATTATTTCATGCACTAACCATAGTCGATATCTTGTCCCTTCAGACTATGAAGGTAGTAGGATATTTCAAGAAGCAAAGAATCATGATCCTTATTGATTCTAGAAGTACAAAAATTTATTGATCCACGAGTAGCTAAGAAAGCAAATTGCTACATACATTCCTACAATTGTTTTGAATTTAAGGTGGCCAATGGAGGAGCATTACCTTGTAAAGGGAAATATCATAATGAAAAGTTGAAGGTCAAGGATATGAACTCAAAAATGATATGTTCACTCTTCCCCTAGGGGCATGCAATATTATTTTAGGGGCAAAATGACTCCATGCTTTGGGAATAATAGCATGGAATTTTGAACTATGGATGCAATCCACTAGAATGAGAAGCAGTATACTCTTCATCCTCATCTATAGGATCCACTCAGATTATTAGCTCAAATAGAATGGAAAAACTCTTACAAAAATCCTCACATGGGGTAGTGGCATAGTTGTTTATAGTCCCAGCACATAATATTGAAGATCCTAAATAGCAAAGTGACTTGCAAATACTTCTGACTAAACATGATTTTATCTTTTTGGAACCCAAGGGGCTACCTCCATAATGATCCCATGATCATGCAATACAACTTGTACTAGCTAACTTGACACCTAATATTCGACCCTATATATGCATATGAACAAAAATAAAAAATGAGAAATTGGTCTAGGAATTATTAAAAACAAGGGTCATTTGACCAGTATCAGTCCAAACTCTTCACCAAAGGTATTAGTACAAAAAAGGATAGGTTGTGGTGGCTATGTATAGACTTTTGTAAACTCGATAAAATTACCATCAAAGAAAATTTTTCTATTCTGGTTATTGATGAGTTACATGGGGATAAATTTTCTCCAAGATGGGTCTTCGATCTAGATACCATCAAATATGGCTCAAAGAAGAAGACATACCAAAATCAACATTCAAGACCTGTTGTGGTGGTTCCACAACGTACCCCAAAATTGGGGACCCACCTTTTTGTTTGTGTTTTTGAGGTTTTGGGTATCCTTTGAGAGATAATTTTAGTGAGTTATATCTTTGACATTTGTTTTTCAGTATTTAAGGTGCCTTATTGGGTAACGTCTTCTATCTTCTTTGAGCGTTATTTTGATAACTTACCTCCAATGTGTTTGAAAAGTGCTCTCCAAGGTTCGTTAGGGGTAGTATCTTTGTGTAGGTCATGTGGGGAGTGTTTATGTTTTGGAAATTAAATTAATTCCACCCTTCAAAATAAAATTTAAAAAAAAAAGATAAAAAATCAAAATATAATTATTTATATATATTTTAATACACAATATGTGTATATAAATAAGATCAATTAAATAGACATAAAAAAATATTAATATATATTCTATATGTATTAATAAGATAAAGAAATAATAATAACAAAATAAAATAAAAAAATTATATATAAAAACAAGAGAAAATAAAGTGGAATTTCACCTTATATACTATTTTTAAATTGCAGGTTATGCTTATTCAATGTGCCTTATACGCAGGTTATTAAAATGAGATGCTTCAAAGTTTTAGGTGGATGCAACATGACCCTCGAGGCACTTCGATGACTACAGGGAATTCATTTGGTTAGAGACGATGCTGGAAATAAAGGACTCGACAATGTAGCCCCATGCCAACAACACGGTCAAAATGTTGACGATGCCAAGAGTTTCAAGGTGCGGTCGTTAGATGATGGACAACTTGGACAAGGCAATTTGAGGGATATTAAAATCGAAGTAAGGTGGATGAGTCCAACAGCCTACATGGCATGGGCAAGTTCACCAGACAATGTGGATACAACAATTATGGGGTTCGAATATACACAACAAAACATTTAACAATAGCAGCATGGACCTAGCAATCCAGCGTGGACTCATGCAAATGATTGACATGGATTTAGATGATTAGAGCCACGAAGGACATATCAGTCGGGGGTGCCGATGAGATTGAGGCTACCAGACCCAAATTCTAGATAATTCTACACAGAGAACCCGATGTTGGAGCTCATATTTCGCATAAGCGTAGGTGTAGTTTGAAATAATACAAAGGAGCCCATGCATAGACACAGGAGATATCTCTTGGGTTTAATCCTCCAATTGCGGATAAAACAAATGGAACATTAACGTTGGGTTAGCTACATATCTCGTCCATGGAATATTTTCAAGTTATGCAGAGAACACTCAAGTATGATCGCTATGAGTGATCAAGTGTAGTGGAAAAAAATAGTCCACTAGTGCTGAGGATACAATATAAAATCAATGAATGATGAAATGGACAGAACTACTAGGCGGTAATAGGTATATGTGATGAGTTGGTGTTTGCATGCTAAGAGGTGATCAATTACATGGACACCTCCCGGTGGACATGGATACCACTAAAATAGTTGAGACAGACTCCAAAGCATCACCAATCATGGAGGTGTGGGCCCACAATGGGGATTATGAATGCATACATAGACTAACCTATGACAAACACCAAACCTAAAGAGAGAAGACGTAGAGCAGTTTGTAGTGCCACATATGCACTATCAACATGGGTTGAAGATGATGAATAGATAGGGGTAGTATGATGTGGACTGGATTTTGTGGATGTCCTATGAGTATCACGATGAGTGAGTAACACCATAGTAAATATGGACAGCAATACATAGTGCTCAATGTAGTGGGTGTTACATTATTTTTCGGGTTCATCCATAATGCATAAAATTCAAGACATCGGGTAGCCTTGGTCATATGTCATGGATGTAAGGTGGAAGATCGGATTAGGCACCAAGGGCATGAGTGAAATAGATAAATTATTTAAATATAAAATATTATAGAGGGAACGAAGCTCATTTTGCTTTTAACGGATATTAGACGTGACTAAACTCATAAAGTAAAGTTATGAGGATAAAACAAAATGACAAAGGACACCGTGGAAGAGCGTTATAAAATAAGGAATGACAAAATTGGTGGAAGAGGTTGTAATACGAAATGGTACCAAGGGAAATAATTGAAAATATGATAATGGTTATGAATGTTAATAATGAAGACAAATGGAAACATTTTCAGGGATTGTCAAGAAGGACCACTACCTATGGAGCCAAGCAGAATGATATTGGAAAATGAAGACCAAAGAAGCGAAGACGAAAAGACATCAAACGAAGGAAATGGAAGGTTTTCTAAAAAAAATGTTAAAAAATCATGGAAACCCAGGAAATAGGGCTGGACCTTTTAGGAGGCCAGAGGTTACTAGAAATTATTTGTAAAATAGAGATATTGTTTTGAATATACATACACCAAAAATTTACATTCTATTAGCAAGATAGGAGTTTATTTTTGCATGCTTGTTTTAACTGCTTATTTTTCCCTTTCATGTTTTAGATTTGTAGATGATGTTGAATACATTTTAATGGTTACATCATTGAACAGCTTAAAGCATGAAATTTGTTTTCATTTTCCTTAGAAGCTTGCACCTAGGTTATTGCTAATTGTGCAAATGCAGATTCAAGTAAACTAGGTTGCATGCATGGATTTCTCACATCTTTGGTTTTGTAGGAATAGGATGGAATCATACTAGATATAGTGTGTTTTAACATTTTCAGCTTTTCGTTTCGTTTTCCAAATTTTACATTTATTTTTCTAACCCTTTAGTTTGTAGATTTTTTTTAACTTTGAGGATTAAAATAAAATGAAAAAAATAAATACATGGGTGTGAAGAATGAGTTTCAATATTTCATCCAAAACAAATTTGAACTCATTCCGAAACCATTTCAATTTTATAAAAATTGTTGAAAATCATTGTTTTATGAGGTTTTTATAATTTTGGAATTTCACATTTTTTCATGTTTTGGAGGCAAATCAGATTTTTTAGCTTTGCATTTTTATTCGCAAGCAATAAATGGACTTTTTCTTTATGAAAATTCCAATTTTATTAAAGGGAAGTGATTTATATGGCATTTCATAGGCCATCATCTTCGGAGCAATAAATTCGCCTTTCTTTATGAAAATTCTAATTTCATCAAAGAAAGGTAATTTATACATTACATCAAAGGCTATTGTTTTAAAGCACTAAATTATTCCTTCTTTATAAAAATTATTTCATTAAAGAGAGATATTTTAAAGCAATAAATTGTTGTCTCTTTATGAAAATTAATTTCATCAAAGAGGGATAATTTATTAATTATATCAAAGGCTATATTTATCTTCATGATAGAAGCTACATTTAATGAATTTATTCATTATTTCAGATTCACCTTCATAGATAGATTTTAATCTTCATCTTCATGCGTAAAGTAGGATTTAATGCAAGATAAAACTTGTTTAAAATCTACTTAATAAAGGAAGATAAAGTCTACCTAAGAACATTCAAGATAAAACGAATTAAGGCTTTACATCGTGATCATATAAGGGCCAATTCACATTTACAGTTCTTTAAGTTTCATGAACAATCATTAATATAGCATGGTAAAATAATCAACGTAGGCCCCTTGTTAACAGTTACTTGCAATCACTAAGGTACTCCTAGCACTTATTTGACAAGATTATAAATACACATGTGCAATGCTTACATAGCGAAACCTTGGAGAAGTTGTTTTGGTTTCTAAATTCTTTGCAAGAGAGGGTTTTGTGATCAATATTGTAAGGGTGAGTATGGTTTTGCAATAGGGCAAAATTACCACTCAACAAGACCCATGATATTCATTATGAATTTTTGTCATGCATTTTGGCCTAACTAATGCACCTTTAACTTTTTAGAGTCTCATGAACAATATCTTTTGCCCCTACCTATGCAAGTTCATTTTGGTCTTATTTCATGGTATTCTAGTTTACAATCGTACTTAGGGAGAGCATATACATCATCTAGATCTAACTTTGCAACTCTTGAAAGAGCATCAATTGTTTCCAAATGATCTAAATGTTCCTTTGGAATGCAAGAGGTTGAATATTTGGGCCATATTTTTTGATAGGAGAGGTTTAAGGTCGACCTGAAGAAAATTTTAGCCATAAAAAATTAGCCTAAGCCTCAAACTCTCAAAGCACTTCAAGGATTTTTGGGTCTCACTAGCTACTATCAAAGATTCATCTAAGGTTCTAACAAAAAGCAGACCCACTAATTACCATGTTAACGAAGAATTTTTTCATATAGATGATGTCAGCTAAAAATACCTTTTAGGATCTCAAGGAAGCCATGACTTCTACTCTAGTGTTAGCTACTCCTACCTTTTCCAAACCATTTATAATAAAGAGTGATGCTTGGGACTATGGCATTAGCAACCCCTAGCTTTCACTAGTAAGGCCTTCTTTGGAAAAACTCTAGGGAAGTCCATTTGTGATAAAGAAATGATAGTTATTCTCCATGTCATAAATCACTTGCAATCTTACCTCATTGGGTAGTATTTCTCCATTAAAATAGATCATCCAAGTTTGAAATATGTTTTGGAATAGATGGTATCGACTCCAACACAACATAAATATATTTCAAAATTATTGGGGTATATTATAGAATTATGTACAAAAGGGGGAAGGAAAATATTGTGGCAGATGCCCTTTCTTATCCATTTAAGGATCAAGGCACATTGTGTGCCATATCTTCTCCACTCCCCAATGGGTCACCCAACTTCAAGAAGAGGTATTGAAAGAACCATCCTTGCAAAATTTGAAGGAACAACTCCAAAGGGACCCTAATTCAAACACTAGTTACTCATGAGATGGGCAGTTGTTGAGATATCAAGGTCACATTATAGTTCCTAAAAATTCATCCATTCATGAATACATAATGAAGGAGATGCATGCTTCCACCGTGGTAGGCCATTTAGGTTTTTTTTAACATGTGATTAGGCTAAGCATTTATTCTATTGGGTAGGAATGAAAAAGGACATTAAATTTTGTGTGGTTGAATGTGATATTTGCCAATAGATGAAAGGAGAAACATTTTATGCTCTAGGCACTCTACAACCTTTACCAATTCCAAAAAATGTATGGATTGATATTTCTATGGATTTTATTGAAGGACTTTGAAAATCAAGAGGAAAATTTGTCATTCATGTGGTGGTGTACCATATCTTGAAATATGCTCATTTTTGTTCCCTAACCCACCCCTACCATGCCTTCACCATTGCCCAAATATTCGTGGACTCATGGTATGCTAAAATACATTATGTCCAACCATGACCCTACTTTTACAATTGCTTAAATTATAGAGTACAAAACTACAAATAAGCTCAACCTACCATCCCCAGATGGATGGGTACACAAAAATTATCAATAAATGCTTGGAAATATACCTCCACTATTTTACTTCCAAGCATCCAACCCAATGGGCCAAGTGGCTTCCCTTGGTAGAGTGGTGGTACAACACTTCATTCCACATAGCCACCAGACTAACTCCTTTTGAGGTAGTTTATGGGTACCCACCCCCATCACCTTATTCATATGTTCTAGCCAAATCCAATGTCCAAGTGGTGGATTTGACACTTCAATACCATACCAAACTACTACAAAAAAATGAGGAAAATTTGTCTATGGCTCAGAATCAGATGTAACAACAAATAAATCAACACCATTTAGAGCATAGTTTTAATGTAGGGAACATTGTCTTCCTTTGACTATAGCTATATAAGCAAACATAAGTGCAACTTTGTGCTCACCAAAAGCTTGCAACCAAATTCTATGGTCCCTATCAGGTAATGCATCAAATTGGATAAGTAGCCTATAAGCTCGCTTTACCACCTTCTTCGAAGATCCATCCAATATTTAAGATCTCTTGTCTAAAGAAGGTACTTGCCAACCGTATTCAGGTCTCATCAGCACTTCCCAAGTTGGATGATGAATTTTTAGTCATATTGGAGCCTAATAGATTTTTGGATCAAAGAACCCACACTCTCCATGACTACACCATCACTAAATTCTTAGTCCAATGACGAGGCTTACAGTAGGATGATGCCACATGGAATATCTTCAACAACTCTAATAATAGTTTTCTCATCTCAAAATTTGAGGATAAATATTTTTTGAATGGAAAGGGCATGTTACGACCCTATCCTAACATCATTAATAATCGTATAGTCATGTGGTAGATTGAGCGGCTAGGCTTATGGGCCCATATGATGTAATCATTATTATTATAAAGAGACATTATATAAATATGTAAAATTTATTATTTAGGAGTTATTAGCTCATATCCCACTTGTACATGGATGAGAGCCCTTGATAATGAGAGTCAAAATTAGCTAAATTCTTTAAAATAACCAAGCAGGAAAGAGGATGGGTCATCTCATATTTTACATTGTAACAAAGTTTTGCTTCCAAGGAGGTTGCCCCCTCGAAGTGGCTTGCAATTATGTAATGTGCTTTTGTTTTATAATAAAATCTGCTACATTTCTATTTCATGTTGCAATATAGTTAATCAATTATATTAGTTTTTATTTATTATTCCAAAATTTTGTGAATTTGCTTTTAATTTCCTACAAGGTGACTAACACCTCCTTGGCCAATGAAAACTCTTTTTCTTCCCTCTTGAATATTTTAGTTAGTTTTAGAACCTTGTGAGAATATGTTGTACTAGCACTCCTGTAGCATGTGTCCTACCTTTGCAAATATCAAATGTGTGTCATTCGAACATTCCATAGTCTTTGATGTTTTTATTTTTGCCCTTTACATTTTTGTTGATTCTAGTTCTTGTTAGGGGTCTACCACATTTCTTTGACTACATTGGCTTCTTGTACTTTTGATGCATGATTAAAGCACATTCTCTTCAATATTCATCTCTCAAATTGCTTCCTCTTGCTAAAGAAAACTCAAAAGTCTTAAAATTTGGACTATTATTAGTCACATTCAGAGTTAGCAAAATATTGAACGCAAGTGGTACTGCACACAAAACTCCTAGAACAAACATATCATCATTGATAGTTTTACCTAATGCTTGTAGTGAGGGTCACAACTCAACAATTTGCTATAGAAAACATCATAGTTTCTCACTTCTCTTCATATTCAATGTAATTGGATCTATAGGTATAGAATTGATTTTGATTCTTGCACTTGAACACTATATTGATTTTGTCCCATGTACCCTTCATGGTTGTAACATCAGGAATGTACAAATAGATCTCATAAATCACATCAAACATTATAATAAATCTCACTTTCTAATCAACTTTGTCAAAATTTCTTTGTTTATTTCATTCAACAATATGTCTTTGTACATCGCCAGATACCACTCCCCATATATCTTCAAACTCAACATGAATCTTCATCTTTGTCTTCCAAGCAGAATAGTTTTCATCTTTTAGTAACTAAGAATTGAGCAACAACATATTTGGGATGTTAATAGCCATAGTGAATCTCCATAAAACTGCACCAAATGTTTCCATTGTAATGGGATCACAAATAGCTTTCCAACAATACATATATGTCTATACTCGAACAATTATTAATGGCTCAAACTACAAGAAATCAATAAGGTTTCACTAGGCAAAAAGTCAAGTGTGAGGGATTGTTGCTTTTCCCTCCAAGTTGAATCTTCAAAGAATATTCTCTTGGAGTATTCCTCCAATATTTCAAGATTAAAAAAGTATGACTCACCATCTTGTAATTTGCATTCATTAATAATAAAAAATAAAAATTTCTTTTGAAGGTATGAAGGAGCCTTCCCACGAAGCATGTGGGATTATTATTTTCTAATCTCAAAAAAAGAATGCTCAAATGCTTATGGTCAAACAATAAATGAACACCAACTTTGGATCTAATATGAGCAACTTTTGATTGACACATGTAGACGATAAGAACCTTCTTGCCACTTCTCTTCAACTCTACCATTGATGATAAGTGTAGTTAAACAACTTTGTGGTGTTTCCTACAATTAATGTGGTATAAAATTGATCTGCTTGTTGTGGTGCAGTGGTAAATGCCCTGGGTCCTAGTAGAGGCCAACCCAAGCTCCATTCCCCTTGTCTCCATCCTGCAGATATATGGTATATTTAGGAATGTCCTATGTGTTGGTAGAGGCTGACAAGGCTCCATTCCTCCTATGCCCAACCTGTTGAAAGTGGCACCTCGAAAGGGGTGTTTTCCACTATAAATTAGTTTTAATATGCTTGTTGTGGTGCAGTGGTAAATGCCCTGGGTTCTAGTAGAGGCCGACCGAGGTTCCATTCCCCTTGTCTCCATCCTGTAGATATATGGTATAGTTAGGAATGTCCTATGTTCTGGTAGAGGCCGAAAAGGCTCCATTCCTCATATGCCTAACCTATTGAAAGTGGCACCTCGAAAGGGGTGTTTTCCACTATAAATTGGTTTTGGATTCTTGGGTATTTTTTGCGAAATGGATACCCCTGCCTCCTTGGGTCTTACCCGAAAGTGGCATCCCTTTTGGGATGTTTTCCACAAATAAAAAAAATGTGGTATAAAATCAAATATATTTTCCTCCATAAACATGCATACATAGATAATGGAATAGAAATACATAGTCAAACAAAAACTTCCATTGTAAATATTCAATCCCATAGCCGCAATTTCCATGCAAATGTGAAAGGGAATTTTATTTGTTCAAAAAAAAATCAAACAGTGGATATACTAGGGTTTGAATGTCTTTGAAAATTTATTTTTACATCTCCTCTCAACTCAAGACCTTGTTACTAAAAATAAAAAAAAATTAACGCTCTACTTTTTCACTCCTCCCCATTTGCCACCCTTCTTTCCACAACAAAGTCATGGCTTTGTCACAGCCAACTTGCAGCCCAAGTATAGCAGCATTGAGGATGGATTGTTAACTAATCATTATGTAAAATTCTAGAGATAGACACTTTAGCCCTTCTTGGGATTTTGTGGTTGGATCCGATACAACAAAAAATGTGTCACAATTTAATCTCAAGCCATGCTTGGATCAAGCTTTTGGTCTAGCAAATATTTCTATACCCAAAGAGTTGATTGAGCAAGAAACATGCATGAGGAAGAATTCATTGATTGATAAATTCATTGGGATGCATCAAAATATTGATCTAATTGGCATATAGGCTCATGAAAAATGGAGAATAAACGATCAAATGGAGATCATCACACTTCCAAAAGATTTCTTGCTCTTCAATTTCACTCATGAATCTAATGTGTAGAAGGTTCTGGAGTTTAGGCCATGGTTTTTTGGTAGGAAAGGTATGTTCTTGAAAAAATGGTACAAAGGCTTTAGGCCAGAGATCAAAAATATTTACCTCGCTCCCATATGGATGCTATTGTCGAACCTCCTCGTTGAGTTCTAGAATTTGGATGTAATAGTTAGGATCGCTAAGGAAATTGATCTGCTTATTGCAATAGACTCATCCATAGGAGCAAAAAGTAGGATTATAGCAACAATATTTTATATAAATATGAATCTCCCCAAAAATATTCCACAAAACATCCTGCTCAACTTTGACAAGGGTGCATGGGAACAAAGGATTGAGTATGAGAACATACCAAAAAGGTGTAATATTTACAAGGTAGTTGGACATACAATAAGAGAATACCCAAAAAGGATGCCCAACCCTCTTATTGTCAGAGTACTAGGTGGGCATAAAATAATTAAAGAATAAATAAAACTTTATTATTACGCAGCTCAAAAACTCATTACAAGCATGACACACACTGGTTTAAATAGGGAATAGTAGAGAAAGAAGTGATGGAGTGATAAGGAGATGAGGGAAGAACGTGGAGGAGGAGAGGAAAATACAGAGGGATAAGGAGGAAATGGTGGCAGAAGAATAGGGAGGAAAGAAGACGAGGGAGAGAGAGAGAATATAGGAAGGGGTTAGAAAATATTTTAAAAAATCTTGCCGACATGTTGCCGATAATTTTGGACACATGTTCACATTGTGGCCAGAAATCAGGATATTTTTGAGCCACTTAGACAATAACCCTCTTCACACTTGCAACATTCTCCCCCTTAAAGTTGAGAGGACTGACTACACAGTCTCTCAGCTTTATAAATTGAGCTTTAGCCATCGCTTTGGTGAAGATATCTGCGACGTTCTCCAAAGTGCAGCAAAATTTTAGCTCAACAATTTCATGCTCCACCATGTCTCGGATGAAGTGGTACTTCATATCAAAATGTTTCATTCTGCTATGGTGGATCGGATTGTATGCCAACTGAATGGCACTGATGTTGTCACAGTAAATCCTGTTCGGACCACTTTGTTGTTCTCCAATCTCTTCCAACACTTTTCTTAGCCATAAGGCTTGAGTACTAGCATAGGTGACTGCTATATACTCAGCTTCTGTAGAAGATAAAGCTACCATAGTTTGCTTTTTGGAACTCCATGTTATTAGTCCTGATCCCAGACTAAAATAGTTCCCTGAAGTTGATTTTTTGTCATCAATATTGCTGCCCCAATCACTATCACTGAAGCCTACAAGCTTGATAGTGTTACATTTATGGTACTGGATTCCAAAATCCAATGTACCCTTCACATATCTGAGAATTCTCTTAGTTGCTTGCAAATGCAGCTCGGATGGGCTAGCCATAAATCAAGAGACAAGAGAAACAACATACTGAATATCGAGTCCGGTGTTGGCGAGAAACATCAAACTCCCAACCATGCTCCCGAAAGTGGTCACGTCAACTTTAGGTGCTCCATCATCTTTGCTTAATTGGATCCCATGTCCAACTGGAGTTGCAACTAGTTTGCAATGCTCCATAGCAAACTTCTTGATCATGTCCCGAGCATACTTATGTTGATAGATGAAGATCCCTGTATCTGACTGATGAACTTCCAATCCAAGGAAGTAGTGCATTAAGCCGAGATCCTTCATCTCAAACTGCTTCATCATGGAGCGCTTGAACTCCATATTCACTTTTTCATTACTACCCATGAATATGAGATCATCCACATACAAGCAAACTATGAGGATGTCGTTACCTTGCTTCAGGTAGTAAAGGGTGGGTTCATTTCTGCTTCTGGTGAACCCAAAATCTTTAAAGTACCCATCAATGCATGAGTACCAAGCTCGTGATGCCTGCTTGAGGCCATAGAGTGCCTTTTTTAGTCTGTAAACAAGGTGCTCCTTACCTTGCTCTTGAAATCCTTGAGGTTGCTCAACATACACTTCCTCTATCAAGTACCCATTGAGAAAGGCACTCTTCACATCCATGTGTTGGATTTTCCAACCCTTGTGAGCAGCTAAAGCAAGAACCATTCTGATGGTCTCCTGTCGGGCTACAGGAGCAAATGTCTCTTCATAATCAATACCATACTTTTGTGTAAATCCTTTTGCAACCAATCTTGCTTTGTGTCTTTCAATGCTTCCATCAGCATTGAATTTGGTCTTGAAGACCCATTTGCATCCAACACACTTCTTTCCTTTAGGAAGCTTTACCAGCTCCCAAGTGTCGTTGTTTTTTATAGAGGTTATCTCCTCTTTCATGGCATCTTGCCAAATTTTTTGAGTACATGCCTTCTCATAACTAGAAGGTTCAAGTTGTGCACTAGTTAACAAAGCATAGTTAACTACATCTCCCCGAGGTTCTTGGGAGTCATCATCACCATACAAATGCATATTTTCAAGTCTTTGCAAAACAGAACTCATTTCACTAGCTTGACTTCTAGTATATCTTCTTGAAAATTTTTATCCAACATTTGATAAGATGGATGATGTTGGAGAGTTCTCTTACCTCTGGATGGAGAATCAATATCCATTGGTGAGGAACTGACTGACCTTTGTGGAGAAGGACTTGGTGAAGAAGATGATGAACTGGATGTAGAATGTCTGCTTGGGCTTGGAGGAGGAGACTTCTTGCCTTTCTGTGGCGCCTGTTGAATTTGTGAAGAACCTGCATCATGAGATTCAACATCACTATAAATTTGGGGATGTCCCCATTCTCCCCCTTCATCAAAAATCACATCCCTGGAAAGTATTATCTTTCGAGTCCTGGGATTGTAGAGTCTGTAAGCTTTTGTGGTCTCACAGTACCCTACAAAAATGCATGCTTGACTCTTAGGATCGAGCTTCTTCCTCTGCTCATCAAGAATGTGTGAGTAAGCCAATGAACCAAACACTCTGAAATGCTTGACATTTGGTTTCTTACCATACCATGCTTGGTAAGGAGTTTTCCCTTTCAAACTTGAAGTAGGGCTCCTATTCAAAATATACACACTGGTCCTGGCTGCATCTGCCCAATACATATTGCTCAAATGCTTCGTTTGAAGCATAGATCTTGCCATCTCTACAATGGTGCGGTTCTTTCTTTCAGCCACACCATTCTGCTGTGGAGTATAGGCAGCAATGAACTACCTCTTTATTCCATGTTTTTTACAAAAATTCAAAAATTCATTTGAGGAGTATTCTCCTCCTTTATCTGATCTGAGACACTTAACAGAATATCCACTTTCATTTTCAACTCTTGCTTTAAAATCTATGAAGCAGTCAAATGCTTCATCTTTATGCTTCAAAAAATATATCCAACACATTCTTGAAAAATCATCAATGAAAAGAAGAAAGTAAGAGTTGTTACCAATGCTCTTGGTCTGCATTGGACCACAGATGTCCGAATGCACTAGCTGGAGTGGATAACTGGCCCGCCATGCTTGCCCTTGAGGAAATTTGGTTCTAGCGTGCTTGCCCAAGGCACAACCTTCACAGACTTCCTTATTGTCCTGAACTTTAGGAAGTCCGGTCACCATCGCTTGAGAAGTTAACATCTTCAAACTGGCTGAATTCAGATGACCGTATCTCAAGTGCCACAACACACTTGGATTTGAAATAGCAACATTTGCCAATTGATCTCCTCTTGGCTGGCCAAACTTCAAAGGGAATAACCTGTTCTTAGTCATTGGAACTTGTGTAATGACTCTATTACTATCATTTTTATCAAAAATGATACATTTACCCTCATCAAATAGCAACTTATAGTTTTTCTCCAACATTTGACCAACACTAAGAAGATTGTGTTGGAGATGAGGTGTGTAATAGATATCATTCACCTGTTTGATGCCCTCTTTTGTTGGAACCTCCAAGGCTCCAATGCCTTCAACCGCCAATGACTTGTCGTCTCCTAACTTGATGCTGGATTTGTAGGAAGAATCGAGGGTAGCAAAGAGTTCTTCTTTGCCACTCATATGATTTGAACACCCAGTGTCCAAAATCCAGGTGTCATTCAGGTTCTGATCTGACTGGCCATATGAGAGAAAGAGATTTGAGGTCCCTTCCTCTTCTCCAAAATTGCCATACTGACTGCTCTGGTTGTTGTTGCTCCCTTGTGAGGGTTTTGACCAGCAATCACGAGCGAAGTGGCCAGGTTTGCCACAATTGTAGCAAACTTGCTTTGACTTGTCACTTCCTTTTCCTCGACCTGGATGCTTTCCTTTGTTCTGCTGACCACCTCTGTTTTGACCTCCACCTCTGTTTGAAGATCCTCCTCTGCTTGGAGTTCCACCTCGTGGACTATTCCTGCCTCTTCCTCTTTGCTGACCTCTGCCACGACCTCTACCTTGGCCTTTTCCTTCTTGTGAAGCGAAGGCTTTGTCATCGCCTCCGTGGCTAGTGGAAGGAGATTCCTGCAATCTCTCTTCATGTGAAAGGAGAGAACCAATCAGTGCATCAAAGGAAAGTGTAGTCAAATATTTTGACTCTTCAATAATGATTGCTACATGATTCCACTTAGGAAGAAGTGTTCGCAACACTTTCTTCACCACAACCTCTGGTTTAACCTCTTCACCTAGAGTGACCATTTTATCTACCACGACTTTGACTCGCACGCAGTAGTCTCCTACTTTCTCATTCTCCTGCATTCTGAGATTTTCAAAATCTCTTTTCAGAGTTTGAAGTCTGACTTGTTTTACTTGATCACTCCCTTGAAAACTTTCCTTTAAAGCCTTCCAAGCATCTTGAGCTGTTACACAGGATGCTATTCTAGGAAATATACTTTTATCTAGAGCTGCTTGTAAATGGTACAGGGCAAAGGAATTATTTTTTTGGGCTTCTTTCTTGGCTTTTCTATCGGTAGCACTTAAAGCAGACCAGTCAGCAGCAGAGGGTTCTGTGTAACCCTCTTCAACTATTTCCCATAAACCTTTACCAATCAACATAGTTTTCATCTTTATTGACCAATATTCATAATCACTACCATTAAATTCAGGAATTGGGAGATTTGAATTTGAGGCCATTTCTACTACTTGAAAGCAAACTTTGATTTGACTAAAAATAGGAAGTACAAAGCAATTACAGATTCAAATCAAATCTAGATTTCTTAATTCTCTCACTGATTTCACGTTCCTCTTGTTGTGGATTGCCCAGTTCTGGAGGCCCAAAATTGTCTGCAATGGAATCCTCGTCGTCACTGATGACGATGATTTCAGGAACTGCTACTGGCTCGACCTCTGCTGGCTCAGGCTCTGGCTCTGGAGAGCGTGGGGTATAGCTCTCACTGGATTGTTCCTCAGGCTCAAATGCAACTGAATCGGACTCCTCCACTCGTTGTCCAAAAATATTGTCCTCTGAGTCAGCCTCGTATCCTGAATCGGGCTTCCTCTGGTGAGCTATCACTGAATTCTGCAATTGACTGAATACAATATGTATTCCGTCTCGTCGGACTCGCTCATCAAAAGACTCAGCTGATTCTCTCCTCAGTAGAGAGCATAGGGCGTGGTAACATCCGGTTGACCGGATCATCTACTCATCATGGCAAAATTTAGCTGAGTTGCATATATTCATAATACCAAAAAATTTGATCTCTCAAAAAAAACAATTTTCCACTTTCCAAAAGTTTTAAAAAGGTTTTCAAATTTTTTATAAAGTCTTTATAAAAAAATTAATAATTTTTTATATCTTTAATTATTTTTTAAACAAAATTATTATTTAAAAAATAATTAAAAATATAAATTTAAATTATTAAATTAATTTTTCAAAACTTAAAAAAAAAAAAAAATTGAAAACTTTAAATATAAAAAACCTTTTTTAAATGTCGCGGATTGAACTCGCGACTTCTCAACTGCAAACAAGGGAACTTGCCACTGCACTCTGCAGCGAACCTTGAAACCAAATGCGGGCTCCTTTTTCTTAAACCTTTCAACACGGCACAACTTAAAAAAAATAAAAAAAACTTTTTGAACCCGATGGGTTTCGAACCCGGGTCCACCCATCCACCAGCAGGGAAACTTAACCGCCAGACCACGCCGCTCGGATGAGAACAAGGGTAAACGGGTAAATGTTAAATGAATGCGACTATTGAAAATTATAAAAAAAATAAAATATTTATCCCACATGCAGTGGGAGGAAGGTTCGATCACTCCTTTTAAATGCCCACAAACACAATTGATTTTGATTGCCTTCGGGCAATCGCCAAACCGTCAGACTTTTGCACAAATCGACGAATAGTTATACGCCACGTGGCCGCCCGTGCCACCTCACCATGCCATGTCAACAGCTGCAACGTTACTGCCAGCTCACCGTCCACTCGTCGCCACATTAGTGCCTGCCTCACCGCCATGTGTCACCTCCTCGCCAGCTCAGCTCCTCGAGCTACGCCCAATCTGCACCTGCCACCTGGCATCTCGAACTACGTGCCCAGTCCTACTGGCTGCCACCTCAACCCTACGTCATCCGCCCAATCAGCACCACATGTTGCCTTGAAATTTATGCCTCCCTACGTGCACCTCGATCCGCGTGCTCGGTCTATTTTTGCATGGACCTCCTGTCCACCTCTCGACGCACCAAACTCCTATCGCCTCCACTTCAATTTTTGTGCCCTTGGCCTCGATTTTCATGCCCTCCTGGCATGGTGCCCTGCTCTGATACCAGTGATGGTCAGAGTACTAGGTGGGCATAAAATAATTAAAGAATAAATAAAACTTTATTATTACGTAGCTCAAAAACTCATTACAAGCATGACACACACTGGTTTAAATAGGGAATAGTAGAGAAAGAAGCGATGGAGTGATAAGGAGATGAGGGAAGAACGTGGAGGAGGAGAGGAAAATACGGAGGGATAAGGAGGAAAAAGTGGCGGGAAAATAGGGAGGAAAGAAGACGAGGGAGAGAGAGAGAATATAGGAAGGGGTTAGAAAATATTTTAAAAAATCTTGCCGACATGTTGCCGACAATTTTGGACACATGTTCACATTGTGGCCAGAAATCAAGATATTTCTGAGCCACTTAGACAATAACCCTCTTCACATTTGCAACACCCTCCACCAAAAACAATGAATGATAAGCAAGAATGGAGAAAGAAAGCTAAGACCCCCACAAAAAATAATGACAATAGCAATAGAAACAAAAACTCCTTTGGCGCATTAGATATAATGGTTGACAATGAGATTGAAGAGAGCGAGTTCAAAGAAAATGAAGTTCATGATGAGATAGTTGCAATCCCAACCTATAGAAAATGCATTAAAAAGTGACAATCCAGAACTGACAACATTCGTAGACATATCAGCTAGGACATAATTGAAGGAACTAGAGAAAATTTCTACCATTGTTTGACAAGAGCGGACCAAGCCTCCCCTTAGGATAACTAAGAACTCAAATAAAATGGCATATCTTGGAAAGGACCCCATCAGAAGGCCTATTGACTCTACAATTAGACCTAAGGAAATGGCAAAGGATTTTGCAATCAACACACAACACACTCTGGAGCAGAAATGGGGTGTTATCACCCCAAGAGTAGGTAAATGAAGATCCTAAGTTGGAACATCAAGGGGTGCAACTCCCCTACTAAGCAAATAATTCTCAAAAATATTTGCTTAGACAACAAACCAGATATCCTCTTTGTGCAAGAAACTAAAACCAATCAGGAAAAATCTCAAGCCATCAAAAGAAGTGTGTGGAGACAGGCTGAGACAAATGCAAAATAATTTGAGGGTACAGTAGGAGGATTGTGGATCATTTGGAACCCAGCAATTTATAAGGGCCAAGCATTGTTCTCCTCCAATATGTGCATATCAATTTATTTCTCATGTCTCTATTCTAATTTCAAATTTATAAAAACTAATATATACACACCCAATATACATCAAGAAAGAACTCCTTTTTGGATAAACCTGATTAGAATAAGAAATGAGTTTCAAACATCTTCTTGGTTGCTATATGGTGACTTCAAAAACTCGCTTTTTCCCTCAAAAAAATTGGAGGTGTTGACTATGACACAATTGGGGTGAAGGAACTAAGGAATATCTCCAGCACTAATCTCATGGATGTTAAACTCCAAGAAAACAACTACACCTAGTCAAATTGGAGAGTTGGATCAAGGTTCATTCAATGTAGGCTAGATAGAATGCTCATATAAATAGATTGGTTGGACAAGTTTCCAAACCCTATACTAAAATCTCTCCCTAGAATTGGCTCAGATCACTCCCCTCTTATGCTAAATATTGAAATAAATCAAAGGAGGAGGTTCCCCTTAAAATTTGACTATATGTGGCTAACTCATCATGATATAATGGATAGAATGCAATAATGGTAGGGAATAGAAGTAAAAGGCACCAATATGTTTCAAGTCACAAGAAACTTGCATCATGAATAAATAATATTATAGAAATGGAATAAAGTCTTTCAAAATTTGGCAGCAAAAAAAGAGCAGATAAAATCATAACTAAATAGCATAGAAGATGAAATCCAATCTAATAGTCAGTCCTAGGAATTGGAGTAAAAGGAAAAGTGTAACATTTCCAACTATCACAACATTCTAGAATAGGAAGAAACCCATTGGAAGAAAAAATAAAAAATCTCTTGGCTAATAGAAGGAGACAAAAATACCATATTTTTTAGATTACCCACCTTGAAAATGAGATGTCATAATAAGATTTTTGAAATAAATGATGTTGATGGTAGATTGCTCACTAAGCCTAATGAAATCAAAGTTGTTGGGGTTACCTTCTTTTAAAACCTCCTTTCTCTCGATCAGGAGGAAAACTTGGATGCAAAGAAAGAAATTCTAATTAATGTTCCCACCCTGATCTCTGATGAGGTAAACAAAATACTCATAAAACTTTTCATTAAGGAAGAAATTATTATTGTTGTTTTTATCATGAACAAACATAAATCCCCATGAATTCCAATTTTCTTTTATTTTCGAGGGTATTATTAGGGATGATGTTATTTCTGTTGTCTAAGAATTCCAAGAAAAACACACTCTACTCAGATATTAGAATACCACTTTTCTTGCATTGATCCCTATAACAACCCCAATTGTTACTACTCATCCACTTAGATTTTTTTTTGTTCATTTATTTATCTTCCAAAGAGTGAAGGACATAATCATGATCTAAGATGAAGTTATTCCAAATGGATTGTAAGTTACCAAGGCATCAATCATCAAGATATATTAAGACTTGGTTAGAGTCACTCTTGAGTAGAAGTGATCAACTTCTATAAAACCTTCATGCCACTACTATGGTATGAATACATGCCTTATAGATTGGGAGTCCACCTCCATGGTGAATTGTCAAATATTTATTACTTAGTTAATACCCTCATCTCCATGATGGAGTAACTAAGATAAATATCATTCCACGTGATAAAATTACATAGGCCTTGGAATATTCATCTTAAACATAATTATCTTCCCCTCTCATTCATAATAGTTGTTGAGCAAGGTGCAGCGACAGTATTGTCATTGTTGCCAACACAGTCAGATAGATCGATTGATGCAGTGGACAGGAGTTCAGAGGTTATTCAAAGTATGTACAAGTGATGTTAAATGCTTATGAGGATGTTTTTGATGTTTGGGTGAAGTTGTTACAAGTTGTCCAAGAAGACCGAAGTGGCCCATATCCAAAAGAGAAGCGAAAAAGCAAAGAGGAAAAAGTGTCGCGATATCGCGACATGTTGCATTTTCATGGCCAAAAGAGAAGAGAAAATGCAAGGAGGAAAAAGTGTCACGATATCGCGACATGTTGCATTTTCACGGCCAAAAGAGAAGAGAAAATGCAAGGAGAAAAAGTGTCGCGATATCGCGACATGTTGCATTTTCGTGGCCAAAAGAAAGAGAAAATGCAAGGAGAAAAAGTGTCACGATATCGCGACATGTTGCATTTTCACGGGCCAAAGCAAAGAGAAAATGCAAGGAGAAAAAGTGTCGCGATATCGTGACATGTTGTATTTTTGCAGGCCGAAGCAAAGAGAAAGAGCAAGGAGAAAAAGTGTCACGATATCGTGACATGTTGTATTTTCATGAGCCAAAGCAAAGAGAAAGAGCAAGGAGAAAAAGTGTCGTGATATCGCGACATGTTGCATTTTTGCGACTCAAAAAGTGCAGCCAGGAGAGAAAGAAAAAGTGTCATGATATCGTGACATGTCGCATTTTCGTGACTCAAAAGGGAGTAGGCAGAGAAATAAAAAGTGTCGCGATATCGCGACATGTCGTATTTTCATGACTCAAAAAGGGCAGGCAGGCAGAGAAACAAAAGTGTCGTGATATCACGACATGTCACATTTTCATGACTCAAGAAGGGCAGGCAGGCAGAGAAACAAAAGTGTCGCGATATCGTGACATGTCGCATTTTCATGACTCAAGAAGGGCAGGCAGGCAGAGTAACAAAAGTGTCACGATATCGTGACATGTCGCATTTTTGCGACTCAAAAAGGCCAGGCAGGCAGTGAAACAAAAGTGTCGCGATATCGCGACATGTCGCATTTTCGCGACTGAAGACCAGGATGGTAAAACTGAAGACTGCATAGTGACGTGGACCCATAAGGAATATTTAATGATTTTAAATCATTTAAGATGGTCATTACACGTGGAAAGAAATGGATGCATGCCCATGTGGAGAAAATGAATAGTCGTTAAAATAGAAATGAAAAGATTTTTTGGAAACCAAAATGCATGCATGCACAAAGGAGAAAACGAACAGACATGCAAAGAGAAAATGAACAGTCATGCAAGGAGAAAATGAACAATCATGACCGAGAAGATGAACAGTCATGGTAGGAGAATATGGTGTCAATTCTTTGCATGTAACGTGTTTGATGAAATGCCTTCTCTATATATACAAAAGGAGTTACATAAAGAAGCAGTTACAATTGACAAGTGGCACATGAGAATATGAAAGGAGTTACAACTAGAGTTACAAAGAGAAAGGATGGTTATAAAAGGAGTGTTGCTTGGAGAATTTATGTGGGGATTTTATCTTGTGAAGTGCACGAGAGGAGCACGAGAGGAGCGTGAGAGGCGAGCGAGAGGTGAGCGAGAAGGGTGTGTGTTGCATGAGCGATGTTGAGTAAGCAATAGACCAGTCAGGGTCTTGTAAAAGTGAAGGCATTATTATGTCAATATTCTAGTTTCAAAATTGAAGTCCAATTTGGTGCTTGGCATCAGGGGTTGGTGCTCCTTTATGTTGGTGTAGATAAATCAGGGGTTGGTGCTCCTTTCTATTGGTGTAGATAAATCAGGGGTTGGTGCTCCTTCCAGTTGGTCTTGGTAAATCAAGGGTTGGTGCTCCTTCCAGTTGGTGCTGGTAAATCAGGGGTTGGTGCTCCTTTCTATTGGTGCAGATAAATTAGGGGTTGGTGCTCCTTCCAGTTGGTGCTGGTAAATCAGGGGTTGGTGCTCCTTCTAATTGGTGCTAGATAAATCAGGGGTTGGTGCTCCTTTCTGTTGGTGCAGATAAATTAGGGGTTGGTGCTCCTTCTAGTTGGTGCTAGTAAATCAATAGTTGGTGCTCCTTCCAGTTGGTGCTGGTAAATCAAGGGTTGGTGCTCCTTTCTATTGGTGCAGATAAATCAGGGGTTGGTGCTCCTTCCAGTGGGTGTTGGTAAATTGATTGTAAAGTTGGTGCTTTGCAAAGGCTAGATTTGGATGGGAGTCCAAACAATCATTTTGAGGAGTAGCCAAATCGGTGAACCTCGATACATCTTGTGTTGTGTGATGCTCTCTTGTTATATTTGCTTTATTTGGTTTTAATTTTTCATTGTTTTGGCTTTAAGAGTTGAAGATTTAAGTTTTAAAGAGCTACACTGATTCACCCCCCCTCTCAGTGTCATTGTGAGACTAACAATTGGTATCAGAGCCAAGTTCCTGAACAAGCTTAACCGGCTAGGGTGATCTTGGAAGTAACACAATGGTAGGTGGTGAAGGCTTCTCATCAAACAAAGCACCATTGTTGGATGGAACTAATTACACATTTTGGAGACTCAGGATGTAGACATATCTTTGTGCTTTGGGATACGACATTTGGGATTCAGTAGATAGTGGATACACAATACCCACCACTTCTCCAACCGATGCTGTCGGTAAGAAACTGTTTGAGAATAACTCAAAAGCAAAGAATGCTATCATGTGTGGATTAGTGGACAGTGAACTAGTAAAAATTATGAGTTGTAAAATGACAAAAGAAATATGGGACAAACTGAGGAGCATTCATGAAGGAGACGATAAGATCAAGGAGGCCAAGTTACAAACACATCGAGCTCAGTTTGAAGTATTAAAGATGAATGACGATGAGAACATAGAGGCATATATGCTGAGAGTTAATGAAGTAATTAATGTGATTAGAGGACTCGGCGAGGAAATCAAAGATTCTATCATCATGAAAAAGGTATTAAGATCTCTTCCCCAAAGATTTGATTCTAAAGTTTCAGCTATAGAAGAAGCTAAAGATCTAAATTCTTTTAGTATGGATGAGATGCATGGTTCTTTGACTGCATATGAGATGAGAATAGGAAAATCTAAACCCACAGACAGAGAAGCTGCTTTTAAAGCCCATAAAAATATGAAAGCAAAACAAGAATCCGAGGAAGAAGAGACATCAGATGAAATGGAAGCAAACTTTGTTCGAAAACTAAAAATGGGAAAAGGAAAATACAGAGGAAAGTTACCGTTTAAATGTTTCAATTGTGGAGGCGTTGGGCATCTTGCAGCTAAATGTCCACTCAATGAGAAGAACAAAAGTGATGAAGGATCGCACCAAGAAAGAAGTGACTGGAAGAAAAAAACAAATTTTAGAAAAGGCAACTTCAAGAAGAAAAGTTTCATCTCCAAGAATGTCAGTTCATCAGAAGACAATTGCAATGAGGATTCTAAAAAGGAAACAGGTGAAGCTCTTTTTATGGCACTCAAAGAAGAAAAAATAGAAAAAGAACAAGTATGTGATGAAAACCTTGAGGTTGAAGTAGATCTAGAAGGTGAGTTGATCGCTGCACTTGAAGAGTTGGGTATAGAAAGGAAAAAGAACAAAATACTGTCCAAGAAGTTGGAAGAATATGGGGATAATATTGAAGATCTCTTCTTACAAATTCATAAAGCCAAGAAAATAGAAGAAGTCTTGAAGTCACACCTGGATGATAAAGGCGATGTATGTAGCAAACGTGAAGAGGAATCTAACAAAGTTATTAGTGATCTAAAGCTACAAGTAGAAGAGTCCAAAAGGATTGAAGAAACTCTCAGGTCACAGATCAATGAGAAAGAGATTGTTTGCGGCAAACAAGAAGAGGAGATTGTTTTATTGAGGAAACAACTAGAAGAGGCCAATACAAATCTCAAATTTGAGAAGAGCACAGAGTTGCTAGATAAAATGATAAGGCAACAAAGAAGCCCCATGTGTAAGCTTGGTCTTGGATATGAAGTTGAACAACCTTCATCTTCTAAATCTACAGAGAAGAAGAAGTCCACTGTTGAAGGATCAAAGCAAGAAAAGTTTGAAGCTGAATCTTCAAAAGGAAGAAAATCTCAAAGGAGATCTACAGAAAAGCAACCACAACAAAAGAGGTTCTATCACTCTCACTTTATTCATAATAATGCTTTTAATGGCTATTGTTTTAGATGCAACCATTATGGTCACAAGGCAATTTATTGTGGATTGAATAATAAATCAAAGAGTTATGCTGGTAGAAATACATCTGTTGAACACCATGTGCAATGTTTTAAATGTAATGGTCATGGGCACATAGCAAGGTTTTGTCCAAGAACTTTTGTATCTAATCTAAGGCAAGACAATAGATTTCATCAGACACAAAGAATGCAACACAGACAGGGAAGAAATCATGTGCATCAAAGAAAGGAAAATAATCATCCATCAAGGATGCACAAGAGACAACCACCCAAGAGAAATGTTCAAGTTCACGAAAAGGTTCAAAATAGGGATGCAGTTGAAAAACTCAAGCCCAAGTTCAAGAAATATTGGAGAAAGAAAGAAGAGAGGAAATCGTGTCTCCTTGGATTGAAGGAGACTACTCCTCTATTGCACTAAGCGGCTCCAGGTAGCACATCCTCAGGGGGAGCAATCTTAAAGTTTTATTTTATTGCTCCTATGTTGTTTGGTTATCTGAGGATGAAAGGCAAGTAGTCAGGGGGAGTTGTCGTATAGTTGTCAAAGTGTGTTTTAGTTCATGTAGTTGTTTGTAGAGGATTCTTCGATACCTCAAGGGTACTATGGAGTATGGGTTATGGTATTCGAAAGGTAAGGACTTCACCCTTATTGCGTATTCAGATGCAGATTGGGCAGGATGTGTAGATGATAGAAAGAGTATCAGTGGAGGTGCATTCTATCTTGGAGACAGGTTGGTCGCGTGGAACAGTAAGAAACAAGAGTCAGTCTCCTTATCCACAGTAGAGGCAGAATATATTGCAGCGACAACGTGTTGTACGTAGGAGAAAGTTGCGGAAGGTGAGGTTAAGTTGGATTTTGTTCCAACAACAGAGCAAGTAGCGGATATCTTCACAAAACCATTGCCCAAGGAAGTCTTTGAGTACCTTCACAATAAATTGGGAGTGGTCACGCTTCCCAAGAATTGACTAGCTATCGGGACCACATTCTTAGGGGGAGCATTTGTGTATTTGTTTATCTTTTTGCTCATGTTTGTGATTTTTGCTAAGTGTAATAATTTTTGCCTCGAGAATGTTGTGCATGGACTCAGGGGGAGTTTGCAGTAGCCCTTTGATATTGTTGTCAAAGGGGGAGAAGAGTTACAAGAAATTGCACGTGTGTTGCCAACAATTCCAAAGGGGGAGATTGTTGAGCAAGGTGCAACGACAGTATTGTCATTGTTGTCAACACAGTCAGATAGATCGATTGATGCAGTGGATAGGAGTTCAGAGGTTATTCAGAGTATGTACAAGTGATGTTAAATGCTTATGAGGATGTTTTTGATGTTTGGGTGAAGTTGTTACAGGTTGTCCAAGAAGACCGAAGTGGCCCATATCCAAAAGAGAAGCGAAAAAGCAAAGAGGAAAAAGTGTCGCGATATCGCGACATGTTGCATTTTCATGGCCAAAAGAGAAGAGAAAATGCAAGGAGGAAAAAGTGTCATGATATCGTGACATGTTGCATTTTCACGGCCAAAAGAGAAGAGAAAATGCAAGGAGAAAAAGTGTCGCGATATCGCGACATGTTGCATTTTCGTGGCCAAAAGAAAGAGAAAATGCAAGGAGAAAAAGTGTCGTGATATCACGACATGTTGCATTTTCGCGGTCCAAAGCAAAGAGAAAATGCAAGGAGAAAAAGTGTCGCGATATCGCGACATGTTGCATTTTCATGGCCAAAGGAAAGAGAAAATGCAAGGAGGAAAAAGTGTCGCGATATCGCGACATGTTGCATTTTCGCGGCCAAAGAGAAGAGAAAAAGCAAGGAGAAAAAGTGTCGCGATATCGTGACATGTTGTATTTTGTGGCCAAAGCAAAGAGAAAGAGCAAGGAGAAAAAGTGTCGCGATATCGTGACATGTTGTATTTTCGTGGTCCAAAGCAAAGAGAAAGAGCAAGGAGAAAAAGTGTCGCGATATCGCGACATGTTGTATTTTCGTGGGCCGAAGCAAAGAGAAAGAGCAAGGAGAAAAAGTGTCGCGATATCGTGACATGTCGCATTTTCATGACTCAAAAAGGGCAGCCAGGCAGAGAAAGAAAAAGTGTCGCGATATCGCGACATGTCGCATTTTTATGACTCAAAAGGGTAGGCAGGCAGAGAAAGAAAAAGTGTCACGATATCGCGACATGTCGCATTTTCATGACTCAAGAAGGGCAGGCAGTTAGAGTAACAAAAGTGTCGCGATATCGCGACATGTCACATTTTCGTGACTCAAGAAGGGCAGGCAAGCAGAGTAACAAAAGTGTCACGATATCGCGACATGTCGCATTTTCATGACTCAAGAAGGGCAAGCAGGAAGAGTAACAAAAGTGTCACGATATCGTGACATGTCACATTTTTGTGACTCAAAAAGGCTAGGCAGGCAATGAAACAAAAGTGTCACGATATCGCAACATGTCGCATTTTCGTGACTGAAGACCAGGATGGTAAAACTGAAGACTGCATAGTGACGTGGACCCATAAGGAATCTTTAATGATTTTAAATCATTTAAGATGGTCGTTACACATGGAAAGAAACGGATGCATGCCCATGTGGAGAAAATGAACAGTCATGGAAGGAGAAAATGAATAGTCATTAAAATAGAAATGAAAAGCTTTTTCGAAAACCAAAACGCATGCATGCACAAAGGAGAAAACGAACAGACATGCAAAGAGAAAATGAACAGTCATGCAAGGAGAAAATGAACAGTCATGACCGAGAAGACGAATAGTCATGGTAGGAGAATATGGTGTCAATTCTTTGCATGTAACGTGTTTGACGAAATGCCTACTCTATATATACAAAAGGAGTTACATAAAGAAGGAGTTACAATTGACAAGTGGCACATGAGAATATGAAAGGAGTTACAACTGGAGTTACAAAGAGAAAGGATGGTTATAAAAGGAGTGTTGCTTGGAGAATTTAATGTAGGGATTTTATCTTGCGAAGTGCGTGAGAGGAGCGCGAGAGGAGTGCAAGAGGTGAGCGAGAGTCAGGTGAGAGGTGAGCGAGAAGGGTGTGTGTTGCATGAGAGATGTTGAGTAAGCAATAGACCAGTCAGGGTCTTGTAAAAGTGAAGGCATTATTATGTCAATCTTCTAGTTTCAAAATTGAAGTCCAAGTTGGTGCTTGGCATCAGGGGTTGGTGCTCCTTCTAGTTGGTGTAGATAAATCAGGGGTTGGTGCTCCTTTCTATTGGTGTAGATAAATTAGGGGTTGGTGCTCCTTTTAGTTGGTGCTAGTAAATCAGGGGTTGGTGCTCCTTCCAGTTGGTGTTGGTAAATCAAGGGTTGGTGCTCCTTTTTATTGGTGCAGATAAATTAGGGGTTGGTGCTCCTTCCAGTTGGTGCTAGTAAATCAGGGGTTGGTGCTCCTTCCAGTTGGTGCTGGTAAATTAGGGGTTGGTGCTCCTTTATATTGGTGCAGATAAATTAGGGTTTGGTGCTCCTTCTAGTTGGTGCTGGTAAATCATGGGTTGGTGCTCCTTCCATTTGGTGCTAGTAAATCAGGGGTTGGTGCTCCTTTCTATTGGTGCAGATAAATCAGGGGTTGGTGCTCCTTCCAGTGGGTGCTGGTAAATTGATTGTAAAGTTGGTGCTTTGCAAAGGCTGGATTTGGATGGGAGTCCAAATAGTCATTTTTGAGGAGTAGCCAAATCGGTGAACCTCGGTACATCTTGTGTTGTGTGATGCTCTCTTGTTATATTTGCTTTATTTGGTTTTAAGTTTTCATTGTTTCGGCTTTAAGAGTTGAAGATTTAAGTTTTAAAGAGCTACACTGATTCACCCCCCCTCTCAGTGTCATTGTGAGACTAACAATAGTTATTGGTTCTGATTATATATCAAACATCTTTCTAATCCAAGGTATTCCCTTTTGTTATATACTTTAGTTCTTTGATTTCATTACCATGAGTTAATTCTACCTCAACATGCAAGCCCCTACTCCACATATACATTCAAGCTTCTACTCATAATGTAAGGATTTTTTTGAGCTACAACTCAAGCATAAATTACAATCTATGGGCTTCAACCCCTTCGAGCTCCAACTCAGATTATACTAAACTAGTTATCATTTTACATTTTATTACTATAGTATTTTTAGGTTAAAGTATACATAAGTGTTTGTAATTAAATCATCACAACATAATTCCATTCATATTTCTATATAAATGAAATACCATGTATAATCAATAAAGTAAAGCATATAATCCATTGCATCATAACTCTTTGATAGTACATTTCAATTCTACAGTAAAACAACTTCTTATTGGAAGTAAATAATATTTAATAACCACCTCATGCTAATTTGGTTACAACATTCATAATCCATATAATTAACACCACATTAGAAAGTAAATGCAACATCCATATAAAACAACAGAGGCACACCATAAAATAGAGTGACATAGTATATATCTTGGGAACCCTCATGGGGAATAAACCCAACCTCAAAAATATGTTTCTTTTGTCATTTCATAAACTTAAAATATCATAATTACAAGTATATAAAGGTATCCCACGGATACGTTTGCCAAATCAATTATACATTTAAAGGAACCAAATTATTCCTTTTCCAAATCATGATGCAATTAAGGGAACTCTACATTCCCTTTCTCTAAGTCATCAAATACAATACCTAAGAATCTCACAAAATTCTTATACTTACATGTTTATGGATGATCATCGGTTTCATATTAAGAAGAATCTCATCAATTACCAAAGAGGGAACCCCATAATTTCCTCGATATTGAATTCACATTCATTATCCAAGATTGATACAGCTTCAATCCTTCATAAGTAGAATTCACTAAGTAACTATACTAAGCTTATGAAGAGGAGATCTTATAACTTCCCTAAATATGGATCTTCCATCCATCCTTATCATATTCAATATAATAACCTTAACTTTCATAGGGTGATAACTACTCCATTTATCTAGATATGTTAAACCAAGGGTAGAACTCATTGGTTTTGTAAATCCATGATAAATCTTCTTTATGGATGCTGCTAATTATCCTTCACTAGTGATACTCATAAGAAGTTCTTCTATCCATTTAGAAACCCAAGAGTTACTACTATATAGTTTTCCAAAAGGTTTACTAAATTTATTTCTTCGAACAGGGTATTATGCTATGATTTATCCCATCATTTATTTCATAATTTTAACCCAATGGTTCATAGTAGGGCAAGTTTGATATATTTTAATCCAATGGTTATTTCATAATTTTAACCCAATGGTTCATAGTAGGGCAAGTTTGATATATTTTAATCCAATGGTTATTTCATAATTTTAACCCAACGGTTACCGCTATTTTATTTTGCTACATTATAACCCAACAGTTAATCTCCAACGATCATTGTTATTTAATATTTTACTATATTCTAGACCAATGGTTATTTCATATTTCTAAATCCAACGGTAGTTTCAATTTAGTAATCCATGGTCATAATAGGGTATGTTCATCCTTAAAAAGTGGTTATTTCATATTTCTAAATCCAATGGTAGTTTCAATTTAGTAACCCATGGTCATAATAGGGTATGTTCATCCTCAAAAAGTGGATACCGTACTGCTCAATCGACCAGCATTCATGGAAGGGGTAAGTAACTGAATGTAGATTGAAGAGCATTTCATTGCATGTGTCAGGAGTCTAACTGATAGCGAGCAAGATTTAACCAAGCACGTAAGCACTTGTTTACAAGGCTTATGTAACCTAATTTCTTATAAATTTCTCTTCCTCTCTAGCACAAAGGGTGTGGTATAATTCCCATGATAGAATTATAGGGACGCAGCAAAATTTGTTTAAACCTTCACACTTAGTTTAGACCAATTATAAATATCCACATGATCAAAGGAGATGTATAGATCAACCATCAACCAAACATGGAATCACACATGCATCCACTACGATTACCTTCAACTAGCATATACATGACCCCCTCTCAATGGCATATTAGATCACCGAGTGGTGATAAAATGTGAAAGGGATTATTTTACCTTTTAAGTTGCTTTGCACCTCCCACACAGTGAGTGTGGGATTAAGGGAAAATCAAAGCATTCCCTTTTGATTTCGCTTGATCGCATGCGATGGATCGCATTACCTCAAATTGTGGAGACTCAAGCTGAAGGTAAAATAACAATATATAATACAGTAGCAACGTTATTAATATTCTATACTAAATTTTTCTTGGAGGGGTTTTCAAATAGCTTCAATCAAATACATAAATCCATAAATCGTAAATAACATTATATTTTTGAAGATGTTAAAACAGATAGTCTAATATTCCCCATAATGCAATCGACTATGAAGACATTCCTAATCATGTAATTGATTGTGATGATTTCTAAGATCACATTATCCTGTGGATGGAAGATTATTGGTATCTTTTTTTATTACTATGACTAGGTTGTAGTGTGCAGATGTTTGACAAAAACGAGTTTCTAGAACTCTTAACAGAAAGGATATAGGGCATTAATTATATTTAGAACTTGTCTAACTAAATTCCTAGTGACGTAGTAATAATATCTACCATTGATTTGAATAACCCTAACACAATGAATAACCTGGAAATTAAGGATGTGTCTTCGAAAAGATCAGATGTAGCTTCAATTTCAAATTAAGACAGAGATTTGCAAGGTCGATACAGCAACACTACTGCCAAAGGTCGAGCAATAATGGAGGTATATTCATCGTAAAAATTTTGATTTCCCATAATCATATGGATAATAGCGGTCTCTCTACCTAATGGGTGTCTATGAAATTTTTCTATTCCAAATAGAGGTGTACACATGCAGACCAGGAGTAATAAATGTAGATCCCTCAGGCGAATAACCTATATAATCATCAATGGAGCTTATAACTAAAGGGTAAGTTTCCAATAATATCTAAACATCCTCCTTGTCTAATAAATACTAAAATTCTTAGGTATAAAATTATGGCTTGTACAATAAATACACAGAGTAGTAATATGGCTTAAGGTTTAATCAGATTTCACCAAACTAAGTCTACCTTGTAAGGTACAAATAACAATTATCGTCTATAGGTATATATCATATGATCCAAAGGTTTGAATGGTGGTTCCTTAAAGGGTATAAACATCGTGAAATAAATAAATGAAGTTCAATAGTATAGTCTAATCAAGGTATGTAAAGTACAACCACACATAAATTAAATAATGTCACTCATTGCCTAATTAAGAATAAAGCATAAGTAATCAGACAACAAAAAGTGATAATGGAAGTTATAAGCAACTTAATAAGGAAAGACCCCACCTAGACTCCTACAAAGTAATTATTTTCTCACATATACTCTTCATTTCTTCCTCCTAGTTCCCCTCCATTCTAAGCCCTAATGGTAATTTAAGGGTGTTCTCCTCAATATAAGACCCCATCCCCCCATGTGAAGGAAATTTTTAAATTATTATTAAAATGAGAGGGGTCCATTAAGATAAAGTAGGTGAAATTTATTTTGTTTTGTGTCCCTTATTTCTAGATATGAATACAAAACTAGTACTATTAGAGCATAGGATGGATACAAAACTAGGACTATTAGTGATAAGGGAAGGAATATCCCCTTAATTTCCACCAATGTATAGAAGCCATGTAGAAGGTATGAATAGTTTCTCAAATAATATGATAGATCTTATATTATTTAATAATTCTAGAGTCCCTTTTTAGTCCAATCACAATTGGAATTTTGTGATCATCTAATTGTATTACATTAGGTTATTTAGACCTAATTAATTAGATTGTATTAAATTTTACAAAATATAAATCCTCAAATTAATATTTCACAAAAGCCCTAATTAGCTTCTCCAAACCACACAAAATCTCCTATGTGCTTCTAATTAAATTAAATTATCTTCTTTGAAAGATAATTAATCCTTTCCTAAATCCTCACAAAATCCCTTAGTTAGAATTTTGTAGAATTCTTTAGGGCCAATGACCCTTTTAGTTAGGCATTAATTGATCCCTTAGATCAAATAATATCCTTTTTAAAGGGTTCAATGGGGATAGGTTGTGACATACACCCCCCTTGTACTAAACATAGTCCTCTGTGTTTCACGTTCCTAACTTTGTGAGTGTATAAACTTACAAAAACTAGTATTTATCCTTTACAAAATAGTCCGAGTCATCATCATTTTCCTTAGTTCCAATGTCTCATTCTTGGTGGTGAGCAATATTGTTCATCCATGAGAGTACCTAGTCCTGCAAAAAAACAAAATATCAGTAGTACCATGTCCTTGAAGCAATAAAACATCCATAATGCATAACAATAAGTATTGAAAACATCATCAGTACACAAATCTCATAATAAAATTACAGCTTCAAATCATCCATTACTACATAATCAACTGAATTAAAGTACTGCAATAATATAATTTACCAAATATTTTCATGGAGATGACATGAAATTATGTTTCTATAATAGGTTAGCTACAATAAATCTTATTAGTTTTATCAAAACTCCCACCAAGGAGTATCACACTATGGTTTGTTAATCCTTACCATGAGTTAACCTGATAAAAATAGGTGTCATCAAAGAAAAAAACATAATCTCAAAATCTCACTTTAGGATATTCACATATCCTAAAATTTGTTTTGGCAAACCTATTTTCCACTACCAGTGCATCATCCTTGATATCCCTTGGTTTACATTTTCAGTAGAACCATGGATAAGTCCCATACCTTCTCCAAGAATGGACTTCATGCCCATTATTTCATATCTAGAAGGTTTATATTCATGTTTTCTAATTAATTAATTTCTTTTATCATTTTCATCATACACAAAATAATTCATTATCTATTTCTACTAAAAAATATTAGAAACATACAAACAAAAGTTTATAATCCAAATTTTTATTGGTTACATTTTTCCAAATTCCTTGGCATACATACTATACATCCTTATAGCCTACAAAGTGGTGGTTTTATGCCCAATGAAATAATCTCAAGGTTGTTGCCCCTCGGTCCTTTCACCACTTTGTACAATATCTACACATCCTGTTTGAGAGGCTACTAGGGATACTGATCGAGAATTTATTTGAGCTCTATCCCATGTTGTCGCTCGAGTTTCTCAAGTTGTTCTCCCATGCCCACATTGTGCACTAACATCTAGCTAAGATAGAATGAGCAACCCATGACTCACTAGTGCATCAAAATAGGAGGCCAAGAATGAAACTCTATAGTCTTCCTTTACTTTTTTTATATGTTCATTCTCTACATGTAGGGTTTCTACTACTGTGTCCCTTCAGTTATGCATTTGTGCTAACTCTAGACGAAGCCTATCTCACTCTGCAATGGTAGCATCTCTCTCAGTCTCAAACCTTAACCTTTCTTGTGCCCATTTACCTACTTGATCCAACTATTGGGTCTCTAAAAGTCATATTCATTCCTTCAGTTCTTCCTCTTCGTGTCTAAATTTGCTTGTGGGGTCATCTTCTCCAACATTTGATGGGCCTACTTTTATTTCTACCTGATGATGCACATATCTTCTGGGTGATTCTTCCTCTACTACCTTTTTTAGGTGAAAGCTCCCCTTATAGGCCAACGACCTCTACCATTTTCCTACTATTTTATGCATCCTCTTATGTATCTTCTTCCTCTTGTTGTTGTCATTGTGTGACCCACTAACTATCATAGTTGGGGGTTATGTTAGTGTCATCCTCTTTTGGTGTCCATATAACCTCATCAGGCTCTAAGGCTAATGTTTCCATCAATAGAGGTATCATTTTTTTTTGCCCTTTTTCATATAAATCATGGGCGGGTTTGGTATCCATTGTGTAATATCAAACTATTGCAACACTCGAGTATATTTAAAATACTCGTATTGCATGCTCACACATCCAATCAACCATATTTCTTGTTGCACATGAGCGAGTTGCACTTCATCTTCTGCCCATATTGGTCCCTCTCTCCATGGTCTCCATATTACATCTTGGGGTTGCAAATCCTCCCAAATAGAGTGAAACCGCTCTTTATTGCCTTCGAGTGGCCTGTTACTAGTCCACTCCTTCCCCCTCTACCACCTTAATGCATAGGGCACCTCTAGTCCCACAAATTTATGTGCATCATAGGGTAGCCCTCGGGGTCTTGCTATAGCTATGTGTTCCCAGGCCCATATTTGTAGTAAGAAACTACAACTCATTCATATTTTCTTTATTGTTCTTAGCTCGAACAACTCTCTATAGGTCTGAGCCAATAATTTTGGAGCCCATGCATATACAACTGACTTCTCCACTAGGTCATGTACTATCCCCAACATATTCTAGGAAAAGCATGCACCTCTCGATTTAGGCAAAATGACACTTGATATGAGTGCCATTATTATGGCTTGTCTATGTGTCAGTCTACCCAACACATAATATAGTTTGAATGCTATGCTACCCTTATTTGTGTTCACACTTATCCATTCAGTCCCAAACACTCTTTCTAAAATATGCCCCATATCTACTTCGTTAGTAATTGCCACTATGCATCCCTCTACAGTACCTGATATATTCGATACACATCTTCTAAGGTGATGGTCATCTCTCTAGTAGGTAACTAGAATATCCCTCTATTGGTATCCCATATTTCAACCAAGTCTAATAGATAACACCTATCTGCATGTACTAGCTCTAGATGATTCATTCCTTCTAAATCAATATTTCTTAATGATTTCTAGCCATTAATATCCAATTTGTCCCTGGCATTCTAAAATATTGCTCTCAATGTGTGTCATGATTTGATGATCTTTAATATTTTGATTTCTTTTGGCTCTGCATCACCTCTTCAACTAGTTCCAACACTCTAGAATATATTTACTTAGATTGTATGAACCAAAATATCGGCCACCAAAATTAGAAGGATCAAGAAGCATACTATGGAGTTTACTCCAAATATCATCAATATCAATAAGGTAAACCCTAATACAAGTAGAATTGTATTCACTACCATGAATAATTGATAAATTAATTCTTCCACTAAGGTTGAGATAAAATTTCCAAGTTACAACTCTATACCATCTTCTCAACACTGTGATGTTAGAGTTATTACATCAATTCTATTCACTCAATCATATTTCAAAATCCATTCACTTTCATGGATCACGATTCAATCATCTTGAGTTGTGTGATACTTCTTCAGTTCTTGAGCAGATAACATCTTTTGATGCATTTGAGAATTCATTATTATGACATGCATGTCCTTCCATTAATTTTTTAACTTTACATAGCATCCCATCATCGACCCTTCGATGACTCCATCAGTCGGTTTTGTACACACTTATTTAGGTATCTTTTCCTTAGGTACCATTTTCAAATTTGGTCATTATCACTTTGTTGACAATGGTCACAGTCATGCATGTCTATCCGTAAGATATCATCTTAGTGTGGCACATCAAAAATTATCCACTAATGACTCAAATGACACACATTTGAGTTTAGTTATTTATAGTTAGTCCTATATCATTTTGGACTAACTTAGTTTTATCATTGGTGTTCTATTTGACACCAATTTCTTATATGCTAATTTTAATACCACATGCAGCGTGTAGTGGGGCTATTTTATATTTAACTAGTGTATAAGGCACTATTAAACCTGACCACCACCGAGGTGGTTGGGTGGCATACTATTTCTACAGATTTAGGAGGCTATTATGTTTTAATATGCTTCTCTTGACGGTATTGATTTGGGAGGCTTCGACCATGTTTGGTGATATTTCAGGTGATAGTATTTGGATGGTGACCACGACTTCCAACGTGATGGTTTTCCTCTCACCTTGCCTTCCTTCACCATGGTTGAGATGTTCAACTCCTTGCTCTGGCCAATGGCCACATTTGTATTTAGAGATTGCTTAGTCTCTTCAATCAATAATATAAAACATTCTTTTATCGGTTATCTGATCATAATCAATCCCAATTAATTGGTTTTTACTTGATATTTTCCAAGTTCTAGGTTAGTTCCACCTAAATTCAAGCTTAGCCTCTATGGAATTTCTCCAAAATATTTCTCTTAGGGATTTATTATCAGCTCCCATTGTCATTCTTACAATATTTAAAGTAAAGAAAGAGCTTAGCTGAGAGATTCAAATGCCAAGTGAGATCCTCAAAAGAGTCTAAGGTACACCACTTAAGACCCACATACGTGGAGGGTTTACCTAGCTCTTCCACTTGGATACACCAATGGTTCCAATAGTGGGAGGAAATACTTGCACATAAGTAATCTCCAAGCGTTTTCTTCTTCCTTACAAAGTGTGTATCGACATTTCTACTGGTTATACAAAGTCTTGTTTACTTTCCAATTAAATTTTTAGTAGTTAGTTTTCAATTTCTATGAACTAACTTATATGGTTATCTTCACACTTGTATCCCCACAAGGTGCTAACCATTCAATTCCCAAATATGATCTCAATCATACTCTTGCCACATCGCAAGATATTATCAAGAAATTGTATCTCCAAATGGGGTTAATTTCCTTACTCCCCATAACTTATCAAATATATTATCCTCCCAAGATAATATCAATGTTGTACCAATTCATGCAATGTTCCATTTCTAGGTACGCTTATAGCCATTTAGCCTAGAATTTTAACAATTAATATGTTAATAATAGTTTAACAACCATAGCTCAAGTGAGCAATCAATAGATTTGAACCAACCTATGGTTCTTATTGCCTATATATTTTGCTAACCTGGACCTAACTAGAATCCATTAGTTAGCCTGGGCTCTGATACCAATTGTAACAACCCCAATTGTTACTACTCATCCACTTAGATTTTTTTTTGTTCATTTATTTATCTTCCAAAGAGTGAAGGACATAATCATGATCTAAGATGAAGTTATTCCAAATGGATTGTAAGTTACCAAGGCATCAATCATCAAGAGATATTAAGACTTGGTCAGAGTCACTCTTGAGTAGAAGTGATCAACTTCTACAAAACCTTCATACCACTACTATGGTATGAATACATGCCTTAAAGATTGAGTATCCACCTCCATGGTGGATCATCGAATATTTATTACTTAGTTAATACCCTCATCTCCATGATGGAGTAACTAAGATAAATATCACTCCATGTGATAAACTTACATAGGCCTTGGAATATTTATCTTAAGCATAATTATCTTCCCCTCTCATTCATAAGAGTTATTTATTCTGATTATATATCGAACACCTTTCTAATATAAGGTATTCCCTTTTGTTATATACTTTAGTTCTTTAATTTCATTACCATGAGGTATTTTTACCTCAACATGCGAGCCCCTACTCCACATGTACATTCGAGCTGCTACTCAAAATGTAAGGCTTTGTTTGAGCTACAACTCAAGCATAAATTACAATCTATGGGCTTCAACCCCTTTGAGCTCCAACTTAGATTATACTAAACTAGTTATCATTTTACATTTCATTACTATAGTACTTTTAGGTTAAAGCATCCATAAGTGTTTGTAATTAAATCATCACAACATAATTCCATTCTCATTTCCATCTTAATGAAAGACCATGTATAATCATTAAAGCAAAGCATATAATCCATTGCATCATAACTCTTTGAGAGTACATTTCAATTCTATAGTAAAACAACTTCTCATTGGAAAGTAAATAACATTTAATAACCATCTCATACTAATTTGGTTATAACATTCATAATCTATCTAATTAACACCACATTAGAAAGTAAATGCAACATCCATATGAAACAACAGAGGCAAACCACAAAATAGAGTTACACAGTATATATCCTAGGAACCCTCATGGGGAATAAACCCAGCCTCCAAAATATGTTTCTCCTCTCATTTCATAAACTTAAAATATCATAATTACAAGTATAGAAAGGCATCCCATGGATACTTTTTCCAAATCAATTATACAATTTAAAGGAACCAAATTTTTCCTTTTTCAAATCATGATGCAATTAAGGAAACTCCACATTCCCTTTCTCTAAGCCATCAAATACAATACATAAGAATCTCACAAAATTCCTATATCTACATGTTTATGAATGATCATCGGATTCATATTAAGGAGAAATATCATTAATTACCAAAGAGGGAACCCCATAATTCCCTCGATAATGAATTCCACATTCATTCTCCAAGATTGATACACATTCAATCCTTCATAAATAGAATTCACTAAGTAACCATACTAAGCTTATGAAGAGGAAATCTTATAACTTCCCTAAGTATAGATCTTTCATCCATCATTATCATATTCACTATAAGAACCTTAACTTTCATAGGGTGATAACTACTCCAATCATCTATATATGTTAAATCAATGGTAGAACTCATTGGTTTCATAAATCCATGATAAATATTCCCTATGGAGGTTGCTAATTATCCTTCACTAGTGACCATCATAAGTAGTTCTTCTATCCATTTAGAAATCCAAGAGTTACTACTGTATAGTTTTCCAAAAGGTTTACTAAATTCAATTCTTGGAACAGGGTCTTATGATATGATTTTTTTTTGTAGATAAAATTGCTTAACTATGGGGTTTAAATGGGCCCCAAACCCAAGTACATAAATGGGTAGCTAAAACAATAGCATAATATGACACAGGCCTACACATTGGCCAGTTGTAACTTAAATTAAAAGGACCAAACAACAGTAGAGAAGGTTGAGTGGATGCTTGATATCATAAACACAAAAATATAGCCCAAGCAATACCCATGCAGGGGTTTCTTAAGAGAAGTAACTACATGTAAACCTTGTAAAAGAGCTACAAAAAAATCCATACAGGGGATGCTCATAGAAGATCAGCTAAACTATAATAGATTCCTGAATAGGAAGAAACATAGTATTCAAAAAATTCCATGCAAGGGAAATAAAGAACTTAGAAACAGTCATGGGAAGCCCTGGAGTTTAGGTTCCTAGTTATGATGATCTCTTCGCACCGCTCACCCTTTCATCAAAAGTTTTATCACCTTGACCATCAGCTTAACAATAAATCTAAAACAAAGTTTATGCACAACTTAACCATTACTCCATGAATTTACAAAGGCTTCAGTAATATCTTGCTCGGCCCTTTTAAACTTGTTGAGGAAATGAATGAGACCATGAGCTTCCATAAAGGTCTAAGATAGGGTATCAAGCTGAAGGCTAGATGGCTCAAGCAGGGCCATGTTGGTAAGACTGAGGAAAAATGAAAACCATATAAACTAGACACTACATTTCTCACTGCCTAGGACACATAATAGCGGATAAATCTATATAGTAATGGATTGAAATAGACCAAGGTTGTAAATATAGAAATTTTTGGCATAATAAACGACCTTTTCGAAAGCTGAGTTGGAGTGATTGGTGGACCACTTAGTAATTCTCCATATAGAATAGACACTGGAAAATACATATATGGCACAAGACAGACTACACAAAGGATAATACTGGGATAAAAATAAAAATGTCAATTGATTGAAAAAATGATTCTCAAAATTTGTAAGATGTAAAAAATAGGATCTCGATATTTGATGCATATTGACCTTGTTTGACAACATCAAATTACACTGCATAGACCTACTAAGGGACTTGACATGCTTGGATAAGACCACCATGAGACAAACCCACTGACAAGGCCTACCTTAGGACATAACATACTTCATGAAAATAAAATGGGAGAACCAACCACTAGTACTGATAGCAAGATTGAAAGTCACACTAATCAAAAAACTTCCACCATAAGAATTGGAACCAAAGAAACAAATCATGTTGAAAAAACTAGTCATCATTGGAGAAGTTGGCTCGCCAAAACGTGTGACCACATATTTCAAACCAAATCATTATTATTAGTATTTAAAACTTCTTAGGGAAATCTTTCTTTCCAAATGGACTGTGATTTATGGATAACTTGCCAATTGGCAAGAATAGCTACATGCCTGTTAGCTTTGCAGTACACATGATTGATAGAGATATCATTAAAATTTTGGGATAGCTTCTTAGATTCCTGAACAATGGTTCTGACATTCCAATATGACACCCTATTGTTTTTTAGAGAATTTATAATATTCAATCTCCCTCAATAAAAATGTTGCCTTTATAATACTTGAGAAGATCTAGCCCTCTCCATAGTGCACGAACTTCAATAAAATGATTAGTTTAACACCCTAGATACTCAGCATAAGCCATAATAACTTGAACATTGTGATCTCTAACAAGACCACCTGCACCTACATCCCCTGTATTTCCTTTGGAGGCACCATCAAAGTTAACTTTCAGCCACTCACTTGGGGGAAGAATTCATTGGGTACCCACTCTGGGATGGGGGGCTGGAAAAATAGAATTGGAGTTGTAGGAAATTTTTAAGGAAGAGAACAGAATAGACTCCAATCTAGAATCAAGAGATTTGGGACAAGGGAAGAGCTAGAAATTTTTTACAGCAAAGGCAATAGCTTTATTGGCAACACAGATGGGATCCTTAGAGGAATAAAAAACCTTATTGTTTCTTTCAAGCCACACTTACCATAAGATATGATGAAGGGTCACTTTCCATAAAGAAGATAATCTGAGATTTTTGAAAGGAGTTGGTCATTGGATGAAAATGTGACTCAACAAATTAGGAGCCCATTAGATATAAAAAGTGGACATAAGGTGATCTAAAGTTGTCTTGGAGAAAGAGCACTCTAGAAAGAGGTTATTGATAGATTCCCAGGCATTCATGCACAAATAGCATCTTTTAGGGACAATCATGCCCATTTTCATAATATTATCAATCGTTAGAATCTTATTTTGGATGGCCAACCAACTGAAATGAGCAACTTTCGAAATGAGATATTTAATCCACACTCGATCATAAGGTATTTGAACCACTTGATAATCAATATAATTTAGCCCATATTTATTTCATAATTTAAACCCAATGGTTCATAGTAGGGCATGTTTGCTATGTTTTAATCCAATGGTTATTTCCTAATTTTAAGCCAATAGCTACCGCTATTTTATTTTACTACATTATAACCCAACAGTTAATCTCCTACAGTCATTGTTATTTCATATTTTGCTATATTCTAGACCAATGGTTATTTAATATTTCTAAATCCAATGGTCATTTCAATTTAGTAACCCATGGTCATACTAGGGTATGTTCATCCTCAAAAAGTGGATACCATACTTCTCAATCGATCAGTATTCATGAAAGGGTTAAGTAATTGAATGTAGATCGAAGAGCATTTCATGGCATGTGTCGGGAGTCTAACTGATAGTGAGCAGGGTTTACAAGTCTTATGTAGCCTAATTTCTTATAAATTTCTCTTCCTCTCTAGCACAAAGGGTGTGGGATAATTCCCATGATAGACTTATAAGGATGCAGCAAAATTTATTTAAACCTTCACACAGTTAGTTCAGACCAATTAGAAACATTTACTTGATATAAGGAGAGGCATAGATCAACCATCAACCAAACATGGAATCACACATCCACTAGGATTACCTTCAACTGGCATATACGCGACCCCCTATCAATGGCGTATTAGATCACCAAGTGGTGATCGAATATGAAAGGGGTGATTTTACCTTTTTAAGATGCTTTGTACCTCCCACACAGCAAGTGTGGGATTAAGGGAAAATAAAATCTTTCCCTTTTGAATGGAAGCTATAACCAACTTAATAACAAATCATAAGTAATCAAACAACAAAAAGCGAGAATGGAAGCTATAACCAACTTAATAAGGAAAGACCCTACCTAGACTCCTACAAGGCAATGATTTTCTCGTGTATACTCTTCATTTCTTCCTCCTTCTAGTTCCCCCCCATTCTAAGCCCTTATGGTAATTTAAGGGTGTTCTCCTCAAGATAATACCCCATCTCCCCATGTGAAGGAAATCCTTAAATTATTATTAAAATGAGAGAGGGGTCCATTAAGATAAGGTAGGTGAACTTTATTTTGTTTTGTGTCCCTTCTTTCTAGAGACAAATACAAAACTAGTACTATTAGAGCATAGGATGGATACAAAACTAGGACTATTAGTGATAAGAGAAGGAATATCCTCTTCATTTCCATAAATGTATAGAAGCCATGCAGGAGGTATGAATAGTTTCTCAATAATATGATAGATATTATATTATTTAATAATTCTAGAGTCCCTTTTTTTTAGCCCAATCACAATTGGAATCTTATGATCATCTAGTTGTATTACATTAGGTTATTTAGGACTAATTAATTAGATTGTATTAAATTTTACAAAAGATAAATCCTCCAATTAATCTTTCACAAAATCCCTAATTAGCTTCTCAAAACCATACAAACTCTTCTATGTGCTTCTTAAATTAAATTAAATTATCTTCTTTGAAATATAATTAATCCTTTCCTAAATCCTCACAAAATCCCTTAGTTAGAATTTTGTAGAATTCTTTAGGGCCAATGACCCCTTTAGTTAGGTATTAATTGATCCCTTAGATCAATTAATATCCTTTTGAAAAGGATCAATGGGGATGGGCTATTACAATCCCTAAGGTTCAAGGTGCAAACAAGTTCAAATATTTTAGGCCCATCGGTTTGTGCAACATAGTCTATAAAATCATCTCAAAAATACTCACTGGAAGGATGAAGGACATACTACCCAAGATAATATCATAAAAATAGGATGGATTTGTAAAAAATAGGTAAATTATGGATGGAATAATCACCATGCATGAGGTCCTACACTCAATCAACATGAATAACGAAGTAGGAATGCTCCTTAAACTTGATATGCAAAAAGCATTTAACAGAGTCGGTTGGATTTTTTTGGACAAACTGCTTGCAAACTTTGGGTTATGTGATACATAGAGGAATTGGATCTAGCTCTCTATTTCCACTCCAAGATTTTTAATTTTGATCAGTAGGGAGGCAGTTGGATTCTTCACTTTCCAAAGAGGTATTAGACAAGGAGATATTATTTCCCCATATCTCTATGTCCTAATGGGAGAAGCACTCGGAATATCTATCTCCAAGGTCAAGAAGCTTTATCAAATTGAAGGTATCACTCCCTCCTCTAACTATAGCAATGTCACTCATCATCAATTTGTGGATGACACTATTCTTGTGGGGAAAGCATCTATTCAAGAAGCTCAAGCATTTTTTAATGTACTGCAATTGTATGAGAAGGTCTCACATCAAAAAGTGAACTATAACAAAACAAAGGTATATTTCTTGCACACCCCAGAGAGAATACAAATAAGGATAGACGATATTTTTTGATGCCAAATCAATGAACTACTAGCCATTTATCTTGGTATACCTCTATTTGTTGGTGGTCACTAGAAAAGGGTGCATAAGAGAATTTAAACCAAGTTGGCTCGTTGGAAGGGTGTTGTGTTGAGTCAATAAAGGAAGCTCTTGCTCATAAAAATGATACTGCAAATATAACTAGTTTATAATACTTTGGTCTTTAAAATACCTTCTCTGGTAGCCAAGAAAATAGATCAAATTTACAACCAATTTGTTTGGATAGGTACAGAAGAAAAGTAGAGAATGACATTAGTTACATGGGAAAAAGTGTGCAATGAAAAGATGAATGAGGGCTCAAGTTGAGGAAAATGAACTTGATCAATAAGGCCTTGCTTGGTAAGCTAAAATGGAAGCTAGGAATGAATTTTGATAGCGAATGGGTACAAATATACAAGGCCAAATACCTTGAATCCATTATTTCCTTTGTAAGGATTGAAAATCCTCCAAAGGGTTTAGCATTTTGGAATGGGATCCTAATAGTCCATGAAATGATATGGAAACACCTATCTTGGGAAGTCAGGTATGGCTTTAAAAGTCTACTTCTGGAATGACCCTTGGTTGAGAAGTAGACCTCTTAGCCACTATGATGAGTTTCAAGACTATGCAAATTGGGCAAGAATCAGCCAAGGTGAGTTTGTCAAAAACTACATCATTAATTCTTAGGATGGTAAGAAATGGAACATCATGGAAGTCCCATCAAGGTATATGGAAGCTAAACTCAATATAATCATATAGGATCTAAGCACAAAAAGCATTGATAATATTGTATGGAAAGATATCCCAATTTGATTTACACATGCAAAATCATAATCTCCCTAGTATTTTGAATCACAAAACCCTCTCTTGCAAAGAAGTTAAAATAAAACAACTTTGAGGAGTGATGGCGGGAGCGGGAGTAGGAGCAGGAGCGAGAGTAGGATTGGGAACAGGTTCAAATACTAGTGTAGGTTTCTCAGCAGGAGCGGGATCAGGATCAGGATCAGGCACGTCAGGGCCCGGACCCAAGCCCGCAAGGCCCTCAGTAGACCCAGAGGAGGGCTCAAAGACTGAGTAGAATGGTGGCCAGGGTGGGGATGGCATCTTGGGCCCGATACCTCAACCCAGCCTCAATGCGAGCGCAGGCCTAGGTAACAAGCCTCCAGATCCTGGGCATGGTTCTGTCCCAGGCAGGCCCAAACCCTCCTATCAATAGATCTTGGCTAGCACCAGGGCCCATCCGTGGACCCTGGGTCTAGGGCTTTCCCTCGAGGGCACTCACATTTCTATTCAATAGGAGGTCTACTCCTCATTTGTCGCTGGATCCTCTATCTCCTTGGTTGGGAAATTCCTGGGAGGGCGACCAGACATGGAAACTATCTACAGATGGGCAGATTCCAAATGGAAGGTTTTTGGGCATATTCAGCTGGTTGCCCTTACCAAGGGATTCTTCATCATCAAACCAAATAACAGCGATGATGTCAAAAATATCCTATCGAGCAGGCCCTAGTTTTTGGGATGCAAAAGCCTCTTCCTCAGGCGATATGGAGCTAATTTCCACCCCAGCACCCAAAGCATTAACTTCACCTTGGTCTGGGTCTGGCTCCCAGACCTTCCCTTCCACCTGTGGCACGAATATGTCCTTAGACTTATTGCTTAGTCAGTCAAGGACCTGGTGGCCTTCGACCCCGCTACAAAGGTAGGATTTCGAATGGTTCATGCCAGATTTTGCATCAATGCAAATCTCGAATCTAAACTTCCCTCTTCTGTGACCATCTCTTCTGGGTCCTTCTTTTGGTGCTAATCCTTGATTTACAAAAATAAACCTACTTTCTGCCCCCTCTGCTACACTCAGGGTCACCTCCCCCACCAATGTCTCATATCCAAAAAGGTTGATGGCCCTCTCCCCAAACTCCCTTCCTGATCAAGCCAGGCCCCGTCCCGAGGGCCCCCTCGCAACGGCCATAGATCCCAGTCCTGGACCACCAAGGAGGCCTCTCCTTCTATCCCAAAGGATTCCCAAGTGGTCCTTGGCTTGGAGGACGGTCTTCTTGAGGTTTCCCCTTCTGTTGCTCCCTCCCCTGGGTCGTCTTTCAGGGCCCCGATCCTAGGTTCTCCCTCATCGCTCGATGTGAATCCCTCCCCGTAGGCCCCTGCTTGTGCCCCCCCAGGCCTGCAAGCCGCCCAAGCTCTTTTCCCCATTGTCTCCCACCTTCCCGTCTTCCTCTATCGAGGTTCCCTCCTCCTCCCCACCCTCGCTATACCCCCCTCGACCCCCTCCCGTCCCTCTTGGTGGTCTCTGTTGGGCTTCCCCCCTTGGAATGTGGATCTGAGAAGTCAGACGAAGAGGTCAGTTCTCTGTCCAGGCCCGATGAAGTCATTCCCAAGATGACCCGAAGCAGGACTTTCACCATAGAATTTGGCAACAAACTCAAGAGAGGTCGGCCCACCCTGGGCGACCAGCGAACAAGGATCACTGAAGACGATAGCCAATGGCTCCCTGGAAACTCTTTTTGACTTGGCCCGAGCTTCTCCAAGATGTACGCCCTTCTACCCAAACCCCTCACTCAGGTCGAGAAGGGGGGCAAGCGACCCCACAAGGGTGTCAAATGAAGCTCATCACTTGGAATTTTAGGGGGCTCAATGGTGCCCCCAATAAAAGGATCCTCAGCCAACTCCGTAGGGATCATCGCCCATCCTTCCTCCTTCTCCAAGAAATTAAAATAGATGACGTTGTTTCCCGGTGAGTAGCCCAAGCTATCTGGCACAACTGCGAGTCCCTGTCTACTCCTGCGGCTCAGCAGCTTTGGGAAAAAGAATGGGGGACTTTGGAGCCTTCACCATCCTCAACAAGCTCATGGACGTTAGCCTGAAAGGAGCTAGGTTCACCTAGTCAAATAGAAGAGTGGGAGCAAGCCATATCCAGGTCAGTTTGGATAGAGTGTCCATATCCAAGGAAGCCCTTCCCATGTTTGTTGATGCAACCTTGTTGGCCCTCCCTAAAATTGGGTCTAACCATAGCCCCCTCCTCCTCAAAATCGATCATCGCTCCTCCCCCAAGCGGCCCTTCCAATTCGAGTCCATGTGGTTTCATCATCCCAACTTTAGGGCCCAGGTAGGCCGCTAGTGGACTCCCCCAGTCCCTGGGCACCCCACTGAACAAGTCTACCACAATCTGAGATGCCTCAAAGAGCAACTCAAGGTATGGAATAGAGAGGTTTTCGGTAACATCTTTGAAAACAAAGTGGTAGTTAAGAAAAAACTTGAAGACCTTGAGCTCAGATTTTAGGCAGGCTCCTAAGACCCAGGGAACAGGGAAGAGGAACGCCTAGCCCTCAACGAGTATCATAACATCCTGGCCAGGGAAGAAACATTTTGGAGGCAGAAGTCGAGAGCCCTATGGCTCCAAGATGGCAATGCTAACACAAAGTTCTTCCACATGTCGACTCTCAGGAATAGGGGCTCTAATAGAATTACTAAGTTGGTGGGCAGTGATGGCAGAATTATCAAGGAATAAGAGGACATTCAGACTGAAGCCACCAACTTCTTCCAAGAGCTCCTTGGCGATAGCCCCCCCATGTCCTCAGAAGTTGCAGACTCCCTTCTATAACATATCCCTACTACAATCTCGGCCATGGCAAATGAGATGCTTATGCAGCCCTATCTAACTCTGAAATCCATGCTGCCACATTTTCCATGAATGCTGAGGTGGACCTGGGATCGGATGGGTTTCCCTCCTGATTCTTCCAATCCTTTTGGTACATCGTTGGGCAAGAAGTGTGTGCTACCATCTGGGACCTCCAGACTGCCAGCTTCATCCCTAGAGGTATTAACTCCACCTTCATTGCCTTGATCCCCAAGTCCCAGGTAGCCAGATCCCTCTCAAATTTTTGCCCCATTAGCTTGTGCAATGTCCTGTACAAAATCTTGACTAAATCCATGGCCTCCCACCTCAAGGATATCCTTCCCCTGATCATTGCCCCCTACCAGGGAAGCTCATTCAAAGGCAGACTGATCACAGACGGAGTTATAATCATGCACGAGGCCATCCACTCGGCCTTCCTTTCCAAAAATGCCTCCTTTCTGCTCAAGTTGAATATTAACAATGCCTCCAAGGTCCTCCTTAAGTTTGGGTTCCACCCCTCCTAGGTCAGGCTCATCAGCAACTGTGTGTCCTCCCCCTAGTTAGCTATCCTCATCAACGGATCCCCTGTCGGGTTCTTCCCCAGTTCTAGAGGCCTTCAACAAGGTGACCCCCTATTCTCGATCCTCTTCATTATCCTAGCTGAGGCCCTGGGATGCACCATCTCGAGTGATGTTTCTCGCAGACTCATTTCGGGCATCAGGCCTGTGTCAGGCCTACCCCCTGTGTCCCATCAACATTTTATGGACAACACCATCCTTGCCACCTTAGCTTCGATCCCTCAAGCCAAGGCCCTCAAGAAAATCTTGACCCTATACGAGGAGGCGATCGGGAAAAAAATTAACCTCCAAAAAAGCAAGATTTTCTTCATCCATACTCCCTTGGCTAGGCAAATCATAATTGGGCAGATTCTGGGTTGTACCCCTTTTCCCTTCCCTCCTCTTACCTCGGGCTTCCCTTGTTTATAGGTGCGTCCTCCAAGGCCCTGTGGGGTGGGATGATAGAGTGAATTCAGATGAATATGGCCCCATAGAAATGTCACCTCCTCTCTCAGGCTGGCAGAGCCACCCTCTTGGTGGCAGTCCTTCAAAGCATTTCGATATATTTCATGTCAGTCTTCAGAATCTCAGAAACCATTGCAGCCCACATCGAACAAATTTAGAAATGCTTTCTCTGGTCGGGTAGTGAAGATAAGAAGAGGATTCCATTGGTCTCCTGGCCCTTGTTCTACCGCCCCAAAGGTGAGGGAGGGATCGGTCTCAGGCGGGTGACCCTCATGAACAAGGCCCTCTTGGCCAAGCATGCCTAGAAGGTGTTCACCAATGCCCCTGATGAGTGGGTCAGCATCATGCCCAAGAAATACTGCCATCATCACCCCTTCCTTAGCGAATCTCAGCCCTGAGATGGATCAGCCTTATGGAAATCCCTAATCTCCACCAAAGACATTATTCAAAAAGGGACCAGATGGATCCTTGGGGACGGAGCCAAGATCAACTTCTGGTAATACAGGTGGATCCATGATGAGGCCCTGACTACTGACAGAGATCTCTTCATCCTCAAACCAAGGCTAGCGAATAGAGAGCCCAAAGTTTTGGCCTATATTTCATAGAACCAGGGATGGGTTACTTGGAAACCCATCCTGAACCCCAGGCATCCACTCCAAGCTTCCAGTCTTCAGCGCCTCCTTAAGGTGACTGTTATTTCGTACTCTAGAGGAAATGACAGATGTGTTTGGCATGGCACTCCCAATGGCGTCTTTTCTATAAAATCTGCCTACAACCTTCAAAGAGTCCCTAACGATGACCCCTTTCCAGATTGACAGGTGTGGGCCAAGAAGTTGATCCCCAAAATTAGCCACTTCATTTGGGCGGTCATCCAAAACAAGATCTTGACTATTGAGAACCTAATCAGGAGGGGCTTTCAAATCTTGGATAGATGTTTCCTTTGTTGTGCTTCCTGGGAGTCCACTAATCACCTCTTTATTAGATGTCCCTTCTCTTCTGAAGTCCTGGGCCTCATCCTTTCCCAATTCTCTATTCAGTGGGTGGCCCCCAACTCCATCTCTGACCTCCTGTCTCAGTGGCCCAACCCCTTTGTCCATACTTTCATCCACTTCCTCTAGGGATCCTGCCTTCCTCATCTACTTTGGAAACTCTGGCTTGAGTGCAACAGCAGAGCCTTCTCCTCCCCGGCCTGTTCCCCCCAGTGGATAGCAACCAAGGTGGTGTCCTTCACCCTTGAGAATTCCTGCTCCATCCCCTTGATCGAGGTGCCCCGATGGCTAGGTGAGGCCACCCTCCTATCCTCCCTAAGAGTTCAGCTTCCCCCCTCGATACCCCCCTGCCCCCTCCCATTGATCTATAATGAGGTGGACTGCCCCCCTCGAATGGGTCAAACTTAACTTTGACAGAGCTTCTAAAGGGAATCTCGGGCCCTCTAGAGTGAGTGAGGTCATTAGATACTGTCACGAGGCCCTGATCATGGCGTACGTTGCATCGCTTGGCATCCAGACTAACAACTTCATCAAAGTAGCAGCTCTCCTCAGCGGGCTGACCGCCCTCAGGGAATCCTCCTCAAAAGTCATCATTGAGGGCGATTCCCAAGTTATTATCAAAGCCACCCACAGCTCGAGAAACTGCTCTTGGCACATTCACAACTCCATCCAGGAAGTCCTCACCATTCTCCAAGGACTCCCCGACCATGCCTTTTGGCATGTGTACAGAGAAGGCAACAGAGCTGTCGATTTCATGGAAAATCAAGCCATCTCAGCTGAAGACTTCACCACTTGGACCATGAACTTCCTTGAAGCTCTGGTCCAAATAGCTTTGCAAGACTATCCTAGCAACGATGAGGGCCCTGGTGTTTAGCCCACCCCGAGTTGGGATGTCAAAGTTTCATTGTCGTGCCCCCTAGTGGCCAGGGGAATCACCTGTCTGCTCTACCATGTCAACTGGTCCCTATACTCCTCTTGCTCGTGAGTCGGTCATCAAGATCCCCCTTACGGTACCAAGTGTCATCGACCACGTCAGACGATCGGTTCATCCTGGGCTGGATTTGTGAAGCTCCACTGGTAGTTTTGGCAAGTCCAAGTCAGAGTGCGCGATGGCCCATCCTAACCTTCTCGCCTTGTATGCCACACCATCATATTCCCATGTTGCATCAGTTTGCCCAAGGCTCTATCCTATGAAGCCCCCTCAAGTTGATCCCCGCTCATATTGCACCATCTGGAGCGCTGGCATTGGCCCTTCTCCCTTGCCTCGCGTGGAAGCTATCAGCTGCACCCCCTCAACCCCTCCCACCTCGTGTCGCCCCCTGCCCCTAGCACTCCTTCCCAACATCGATGGCCCTTCCCCTCCTCCGTGCCCCCTGCAAGTTTTTAAACCTGTCGCACGCAGAGTTCTCCCGCATTCTTGTCTGCTTCCCCCTCCCCCTGTCCCCGCATCTTTGGTCAGGCCACCCCTATTTCCCCTGCCCCTAGGCTATCAGTTCGCTCCTCATGGCTACCAAATTCATCTTCCTTGAGCCTTCCATGCTTGAATTGAGTGAGTCAGCCAGGCTATTTTCCAATGCCAAGAAATATACCCCTTTCTTCAACAAATTTATAGGGGCCGACGAAGATATTACCCAATTTTTTTTGGATACCTGGAATGATGGTGAGGTCAAAGTGAAGGTTCTCCATTTCAAAGTGACCAAAGAATTTCTAACGGAGGTTACAGGCCTACATCATGAGGAGAAAGGCAGAGACGTCAGATGGGATAAGCACAATTGGGAGGAGGAGTTGTCTCACTTCTCGGAGCAATAGTGGGATAAGGCCAATATTTTTTACACCAACCTCCTGGCCCCTTTTGATGAGGTCATCATCTTGGTGATGCAATACATCACCTATGACGATCCGAACCAACAGCTGTATAGTTTCCACCTTAGCTACTTCAACCACCTCGATGGAGCCACACTGGTTAGCACCCCTCGATTCCTTCTATACTCCCTAACCCTTTCCATAAATCGAGCTTGCAAGAGCCACTCTCGGCCCTCCCACCAAGGCCTCATGGTTATCCTATACAGGCATGCCCTAGCTAACCAACTGTAGCTTCACTGCATCCCTCCCCTATCCACTATCCCCCCCTGAAGCGCCTAACTCCCTTGGTGCTTCTCTTGCAGCTATCCAAGGAGACCCCCTCCCCTAAAGCCTCCACTTCCTCGAAGCGGCACAGGCCCACCTGAAAGTGCAAAACCTCGACCCAGGGCCCAGGCGGGGCCCCACCTCCTGGTGCCAGTCATAAAGGCCCGCCCCCAGGCAATAGCAGGTCTTCTGGCAGCACCAAGAAGGCCAAGGTGAAGGTCTCAAAGCCCATCGAATTCAGCTCTGACTCTGGTAGCAGGTTGCAAAACTTGGCAATCAGGGCCCTTCTTGACAATACGATTGGCTCCCTGACCACGTCCGCCAAAGCGGCTTCCTCAATGGCCAATGCCTTGGCTGAAATTTGACGTAGGCTAGGCAATGGCCCTGATAGGGAGTGGAGCTGATATGACAGGTTGGGTTGTGTCTAGGCCAGGCCCGACTGTAGGGCCTCCCAGAGTGACGGTGTATAGTTTTTGCAATATTAGCGTTTGTTTTTTTACGACTTTTCCTTGTTTTGGTGGCCACAGGCCAAATTTTGTTGTTTTGTTTCTTAGTTGGCCTGATTTTTGTAGGCACCAGGGCCTTGGGCCCCGGATCGTTGCCCAAGGGTGCAGCCCCGGTTTTTAATCTTAATTTCAGCCTTGGATTTCTATGTAACTAAGGTTTTGGGATCCTTCTTTAAAAAACCCGCTGTAAATATATTGCTACTTATCAAAAAATAAAATAAAACAACTTCTTCAAGGTCTCCGCTATATTAGCATTTATACATGTGTATTAGTAATCTCAATAAAGATATAAAAATTTAAAATCTTTGAACACCTTAGTGATTGCAAGTAACTGTTAACAAGGGGCATGTGTTGGTCTATTTTACCATGCTATACTTATGATTGTTCATGAAACTAAAGAAAAACAAAAGTGAATTGGCCCTCATATGACCACGATGTAACCTTAATTCTTTTTTTCTTGAATGTTTTAGGTAGATTTTATCTTCCTTTACTTAGTAGATTTTAAACAAGTTTTATCTTGTATTAAATCCTACTTTAAGCATGAAGTAGAAGATTAAATCTATCTATGAATGTGAATTTAAAATGATGAAAAGATCCATTTAAATGTAGCTTCTATCATGAAGATAAATATAGCCTTCAATATAATAAATAAATTATCCATCTTTGATGAAATTAATTTTCATAAAGATAGGACAATTTATTGCCTTCAAATAATGGCTTTAAAATGTTATCATAAACTATCTCTCTTTAATGAAATTACAATTTTCATAAAGAATAACTAATTTAATGCTTTAAACCACTAGCCTTTGATGTAATGATAACTACCTCTCTTTGATGAAGTCAAAATTTTCATAAAGAGAGGGGTATTTATTGCCCTTAAATGATGGCTAATGAAATGCCATAAAAATTACCCCCCTTCAATGAAATTGAAATTTTCATGAAGGAAAGCTCATTTATGCTTGCAAATAAAAATATAAAGCAAAAAAATCTGATTTGCCTTGAAAATATAAAAAATATATATAAAATTCCGAAATAATAAAAACCCCTAAAAACAGCAGTTTTCAAAAAAAATTATAAAATCAAAATGGCTTCGAAATGAGTTCAAATTTTTTTCGTATGATAGATTGTATCTCATTCTTCACATCCATATAATTATTTTTGTCATTTCTTTTTTTTATTTTTATTTTAATGTCCGAAGTTTAAAAAAAATGGAAAATGAAGGGTTAGAAAATAGAAAATAAAATCTAAAAATAAACTTGAATGTTGAAAACAAAAATATGCAAAGCCTTATCAGTTTGGTGGTACCCTGTCTTGCAAAACCGAAGATGTGAGAAACTCTTACATGCAACCTAATATATTTTAACCTGCATTTGCACAATTAAAATAAACTAAGTGCTAGCTCCTAGGACACAGAAAATAAATTCCAGATTTCGAACATTCAGTGATGTGACCATTAAAAATGCATTAAACATCATTTATAAATCCAAAATCTGAAAATGAGAAAATAAAATATGAAATCCATGCATGCAGAAATTTTCTCCTCCTTTTTCACAAACTAAATCCAAATTTCTGAAAATGCATGCTGCATTAAAATAATATTTCCATTTTGCAGTGATATTTCGGCAACATTATGGTATTTTCCAAAAAAAAATCTTTGCATGCGTCTTTTAAAGTTTTCTCCCCAACCATTCGTTTCATTTCCTGCTTCAGTTTCATTTTCCAACGTGGGTTTCTTATTTTCTTGGTTTTACTACAATGCTTTCATTTCCTTTTCGTAACATTTTGGAGCATTTTCTTTCCATGTGTTTTCTGAATACATCCACTTCAAAACATTTTCATTTATTAAAAATAGACCCTATGCCACCTGACGTTTAATTCTACTCTCCTTTAAGACAAAGGGCCTACACTCTTTACGCACACTACCACCTGTAACGATTCATGGGATAAAATGAAAAGCATGGCCGCCTCCTCTCATTACTTTACCATACTTGCCATATTCGAATCCTAGGAATTTGTACTTTAGTCCTTTGTAATCATCATGTGTCATACTCCCTCCTTTGTCTCGATCATGGCACTTATGTAACGTATCCTTTCACTGATTAAAACTTTTGTTTTACCTCTAACACCTCAACGTTGTTATTTTTTTATCTCATAGAGATTGAACACCCGTGATAAATTGTTATGTTGTTCGTGGATGACATCCATGTCAATGCTCGTCTCATGTATATTGTTGAGGTTTCCCCATTGTCATCTGCCCCGATTGCCACGATGTCAATCCTCATGGGTTGTCCCTACGAGGATGTCGTGTCCTTGCCATCATGGATGGATATGCTTAACGTCATCCTCGATGTTGTGATCCCATGTCATCGTCTTGAAATCATCGTTGATTGCATTTTGTTGTACTTATCTACTTCCCCATGGTTGTGTGCATATGTTCGCATACATCCCACACCTGCTACTGCTCAAGCTGCACGTCCATCTCCTCTGGAAATGTCTACCATGGGTACACCCATAGATTCCTCTTGTTTCTAGTGAGAACAATAAATTCATGCTGCCATCTTCGGTAACCTAGGGATCTTCGTGTCTCAAATTAATTTACCAAGAGTGGTACTTATCTAACGACGATACCCATCGTGTAATGACCCCTAGCCATGTTGTCAAGGTCTCCGAGGGTATCGACTCTGCTAACATTGTTGTGGTTGCTTATCATTCATCGGGTATCCACACCAGATCGTTTGCATAGCCGCACGTCTCACTTTCGATGTTTGCCACATCGTCAAACATACTGCTCTATCCGGTGATGACCGTGAGCAAAATCGGTGCCAAGTCATTGTTGAAGTGTCCACTTTTGCCTTCCACATCCGATTTTGGTATACCTTTGTCGTTCTTCCTCAGGGTTGTGTTGACATGTTACCTTGTTGCCTGCGAACATCAAAATCAACATTAAAGAAAAAATAATAATAAAATGTCTAAAGATAAAATATAAACTAAAAATCCAAAAGCCTAATTAAATGATAACACTACTTTCAATAATTTACTATATATATATATATATATATATATATATATATATATATATATATATATATATATATATATTAATATATATAAATGTTTATCACTATATTTTTTTATCTTTTTATTTTTACATTTTTTTATTTTTTTTATCATTAAGCTTTATTTTAATTTGATTTAACTAATTTCACATGCATGAATTAATTAAAATCAAAGCAAAAAAAATTAAGCCAATAAAGGACACTTAACTAACCGCTTAAAAACCAAAAACCCACAAAGAAAAATCCAACGGACTCAGACAAAGAACCAAATATTTCGAAAGATGAGAAAATAAGACACTATCCAAGATGAAACCACGAAAACTGACATGCATACGTCAAGTATGGGACCTATAAAAATTATCGCTCCAAAAGAAGATGAAGGAATACAAAAGACGCTACCCAATAAGGCACCTTGCAAACTGCAATACAAATGTCAAAGATAGAACTTGCTAAACTCATCTCCCCAAGGATACCAAAATCCTCAAAAACACAAACAAAAATATGGGTCTCCAATTTTTTTGGGGCTAGTTGTGGAGCAACCACAACAAATGGCGACTCTGTTGGGAAATGCTCTTGAGAATTTCGGGTGAAGAAACCAACCTGAAATGAGAACACACAAGATCATTGAAATAACCATTATTTAGCGATGTCCCAAGAAGATAGGGGTAAACAAATTCAAAATAGAAACAATTGATCTATATGCCTTTGCTCAGTGTGTGCAAAAGTGATTCATTTTGAATCTCTGAAAACCTCTATATTCCATCATCCTTTTTTGCATTAGGCTATGAAGTATCGCTCATAACGAAATGGCTATAGACAGAACCCCACTACCAGTTAGGCGTATATAGCCCCAGTGGAGTTTATCTAACTCACCCTTGTGTCTGTTTCACATAGATCAATCTCTTTGTCATTTGGTTCCAATTTCTTGTTAACCACCAATGATTTCTCTTCATTTGAATACTCAGAACAATCATGCGAATTTGTATCCAAATTTTCAATAGTCAAGAACGAAATAGAAGATTTTATCTCTTCCTCATCTAAAATAGATGATTCATAAGAAACATTTACCATTTCTTCCCTTTCTATTTCAACATGATATTTAATAAATTCAAACTCACCATGATCTAATTTGGGAACTTTCTTGATTTTTTCCAATGCAATATCTTCATATGAAATGGCGATTTTAGCATCATGTATGTCAATAGAAATATCATCTATAGGGGTGCGAAAAGTAGATGATTCTTCATATCTTCCCCAAATATTGTAAAAATTATTATCTATATTCATGGGATGAAACTCTATTGTTCTATCACCTCATAGATTGTAGCTAAAGATGGGTCATCAAGATTTTTTCTTAAAGACGTAGCAAGTATGGGGTGTATGGCTCCCATGTATACTTGAATAGCTTCCTCTTCTATTGTGTCAAAATTTTCCCATATTTGAGAGTGCAACTCACGAAACCTCTCATTGAATTGACTCATGGATTCATCAGGCTCTTTATGAGTAGAGGTAAACTGATTTTACAACATATCTAAGTCAACTTGATTACCAAAATGATAAATATATGTTGCTTCTAGTTGGATCCAAGAAGTCCTAACCTCCATGGGTAATTTTCCATACCAAAATAATGATCTATCATCCAAAATGTATGATAATAACCTACAAGCAACATCCTCATAGTAAATTTGGCATTGAAATAATGTGCCCTTGTAGACATACAATTTCTGTATGTATCCTAATGTCTCATCTTGATTAAACTATCGTAGAAACTCCAATACCATTTTAGGAATTTGATGGGGTGTTCCAGGCATAGGAAAACACTTATAATAATCCCCTAACATAGATACCATTATTTCTCTTAAAGATATCATTTCAGCTCTTACATCACATGTCGCCATTAGTGAAACTCAAAGAATAACTTCATAACCAAATTTGCCAGTCAACTAAGAATATCTTGCAAAGAAGCATAAAATGACTAAAAATTTTCAAATGAGTAAACCACAAAGATCATCATGTTAGTATCGATAACAAGATATGCCTCAATTAAACCATGACATGAAAGAACATTCTCAAATTGCATAAATATTAGCATTAGTGCATCATCATTTAGAGAATGTTAGAATCAATGAAAGTGATCAACAAACTCTCATTAATCAATACCAACGTTTATGAATAAATATTTCAAGTAACATGAACAACTTAGTATCTAGATAGCAATAAAATAAATCCGTTCATGTCCTCCTAGCTCTCAAAGTGTTGAGTGCTAAATGAGGCCTAAATATAACAGTCAATTGGACATGAAACATTTAAACATTCACAATCTAATGATTACACCAAATAATATTATTTCCTTTATGAACAATCCAAAAGTGTTAGATCAATGAATACCAATTCAGGCCCTCCTTCTAGCGCCAAAATGTTGAGTGGTAATTTTACCCAATTGCAAAATCACACTCTCCCTAGGATTTTGGATCACAAAACCCTCTCTTGCAAAGAAGTTAAAAAAAACTTCTCCAAGGTCTCCGCTATATTAGCATTTGCACATGTGTATTAGTAATCTCAATAAAGATATATAAATTAAAAGCTTGAAACACCTTAGTGATTGCAAGTAACTGTTAACAAGGGGTATGTGTTGGTTTATTTTACCATGTTATACTTATGATTGTTCATGAAACTAAAGAAAAACAAAAGTAAATTGGCCCTCATATGACCATGATGTAACCTTAATTATTTTTATCTTGAATGTTTTAGGTAGATTTTATCTTCCTTTACTTAGTAGATTTTAAACAAGTTTTATCTTGTATTAAATCCTACATTAAGCATGAAGTAGAGAATTAAATCTATATATGAATGTGAATCTAAAATGATAAAAAGATCCATTTAAATTTAGCTTCTATCATGAAGATAAAGATAGCCTTCAATATAATAAATAAATTATCCATATTTGATGAAATTAATTTTCATAAAGATAGGACAATTTATTGCCTTCAAATAATGGCCTTAAAATGTTATCATAAATTATCCCTCTTTAATGAAATCACAATTTTCATAAAGAAGAACTAATTTAATGCTTTAAACCACTAGCCTTTGATGTAATGATAAATTACCTCTCTTTGATGAAATCATAATTTTCATAAAGAGAAGGGTATTTATTGCCCTTAAATGATGGCTAATGAAATGCCATAAAAATTACCCCCCTTCAATGAAATTGAAATTTTCATGAAGGAAAGCTCATTTATGCTTGCAAATAAAAATATAAAGCTAAAATATCTGATTTGCCTTGAAAATGTAAAAATATATATATAATTTCGAAATTATAAAAACCCCTAAAAATAGTAGTTTTCAAAAATATTTATAAAATCGAAATGGCTTCGGAATGAGTTTGAATTTGTTTCGTATGATATATTGTATCTCATTCTTCACACCCATGTAATTATTTTTGTCATTTTATTTTTTTCGATTTTTATTTTAATGTCCGAAGTTTTAAAAAAATGCAAAATGAAGGGTTAGAAAACAGAAAATAAAATCTAAAAATAAACTTGAATGCTAAAAACGAAAACATGCAAAGCCTTATCAGTTTGATGGCACCCTGTCTTGCAAAACCGAAGATGTGAGAAACTCTTACATGCAACCTAATATATTTTAACCTGCATTTGCATAATTAAAATAAACTAAGTGCTTGCTCCTAGAAAATAAATTCCATATTATGAACATTCAGTGATGTAACCATTAAAAATGCATTAAACATCATTTATAAATCCAAAATCTGAAAATGAGAAAATAAAACATGAAATCCATGCATGCAGAAATTTTCTCCTCCTTTTTCACAAACTAAATCCAAATTTTTGAAAAGGCATGTTGCATTAAAATAATATTTTTATTTTGCAGTGATACTCCGACAGCATTCTGGTCTTTTCTAAAAAAATGAACCCACTTTTCATCTTTGCATTCGTATTTTAAATTTTTCTCCCCTACCGTTTGTTTCATTTCCTACTTCAGTTTTTTCCAATGTGGGTTTCTTCTTTTCTTGGTTTTACTACAACCCTTTCATTTTCCTTTTCGTAACATTTTGGAATGTTTTCTTTCCATGTGTTTGTTGAATACATCCACTTCAAAACATTTTTATTTATTAAAAATAGACCCTATGCCACCTGACGTTTAATTCTACTCTCCTTTAATACAAAGGGCCTAAACTCTTTATGCACACTGCCACCTGTAATGGTTCATGGGGATAAAAGGAAAAGCATGGCCGCCTCCTCTCATTACTTTACCATACTTGCCATATTCGAATCTTGGGAATTTGGACTTTAGTCCTTTGTAATCATCATGTGTCATGCTCCCTCCTTTGTCTCGATCATGGCACTTATGTAACATATCCTTTTGCTGATTTAAACTTTTATTTTACCTCTAACACCTCAACATCGTTATTTTTTTATCCCATAGAGATTGAACACCCATGATAAATTGTTATGTTGTTCATGGATGACATCTATGTCGATGCTCACCCTGTGTATATTGTCGAGGTTTCCCCATTGCCATCTGACCTGATTGCCATGATTTCAATCCTCATGGGTTGTCCCTACGAGGATGTCGCATCCCTGCCATCATGGACAGATACGCTAACATCGTCCTCAATGTTGTGATCCTGCATCATTGTCTTGAAATCGCCATCGACTGTATTTTGTAATATCTTATCTACTTCCCCATGGTTGTGTGCATATGTTCGCCTGCATCCCACACCTGCTATTGCTCGAGTTGCACGTCCATATCCTCTAGAAACGTCTACCATGGGCACACCCATATATTTCTCTTGTTTTTAGCGAGAACAATAAATTTATGCTACCATATTTGATAACCTAGGGATCTTCTTGCCTCTCAAATTAATTTACCAAAGAGTGGCACTTGTCTAACGGTGATACCCACTGCGTAATGACCCCTAGCCATGCTATCGAGGTCATCGAGGGTATCAACTCTATTATGTCATTGTGGTTGCTTATCATTCACTGGGTATCCACACTAGGTCGTTTGCATAGCCACACGTCTTGCTTTCAATGTCTACCACGGTGTCGAACATACTGCCGTATCTGGCAATGACCGTGAGAAAAATTGGTGTCAAGTCATTGCTGAAGTATCCACTTTCACCTTCCACGTTCGATCTGGGTATACCTTTGTCGTTCTTCCTCAGGGTTGTGTTGACATGCTACCTTGTTGTCTGCAAACATCAAAATCAACATTAAAGAAAAACAAAACAATAATTATAAACTAAAAACCCAAAAGCCTAATAAAATGGTAACACTACTTTCAATGATTTACATATTCATATATGTATATATATATGAATTTTATTACTATATTTTTTTTATCTTTTTATTTTTATATTTTTTATTTTTTTTAATTTTTTTATCAAGCTTTATTTTAATTTGATTTAACTAATTTCAGATGCATGAATTAATTAAAATCAAAGAAAAAAATTAAGCCAACAAAGGACACTTAACTAACCGCTTAAAAACCAAAAACCCACAAAGAAAAATCCAACAGACTCAGACAAAGAACCAAATATTTCGAAAGATGATGAAATAAGACACTATCCAAGACAAAACCACGAAAACTGGCATGCATACGTCAAGGATGGGACCTATCAAAATTATTGCTCCAAAAGAAGATGAAGGAATACAAAAGACGCTACCCAATAAGGCACCTTGCAAACTGCAATACAAATGTCAAAGATAGAACTTGCTAAACTCATCTCCCCAAGGATACCAAAATCCTCAAAAACACAAACAAAAAGGTGGGTCCCCAATTTTTTGGGGGCTAGTTGTGGAGCAGCCACAATAGGAATACAATGTATCCTTGGGCTACAAAAATATGAAAGGAGCCACACCTCAAAGATATCAGCTCCTATGGAGGAATATTTGGTTGAAAGGGCTTATCCCCAAAGTTGCTTTCTTTAGTTGGGTTGCTACCTAGCACAAAATCCTCACTTTGGACAACCTCAAGAAAATAGGCTTTTCAATTCCTAATAGGTGTGATTTTTTCTAAAATGATGAAGAATCAGTTGATTACCTATTCATACACTTTGAATATACACAAGTTGTTTGGGGAATTTTGTGGACCAATCTTGGGGTGTGTTGGGTGTTGCCAAGAACAATAAAATACTTAAGCATTCAATGGGAAGGTAACTTAGCCCAGAAAGTATTCAATAACTTCTAGCATTTCATCCTCCCATACCTCTACTAGATAATCTAGAAATAAATAAATCATTGCATTTTTATAAGTCGCAACATCAATGCAACAACTGTGTACTCAAGGCTCAAAGCTTTCATGTTTGAAAATTTCTCTATCAGATACTGTCGAGGCTCGGAAAATATATATGAGCTGAAAACTATACTCTAGTGGTTCTCATTAGATAAAAAAGGAAATAATTAGGGGTTGAGTCAACCAACCAATCAAGTAGTGGTAGAGGCACAATTTTCACAACACCCTTTCCCATGATGGTGTCATATGTAATTGTATCATATTTTTGAGATCGAGTGACAATTTAAACCTGTGAATTATGGCCTAATCGTTGGCAAATAATCCCTCATGACATTTCCAATATTATTATATTATATACATTATCTCTTAGTTGGCCATTGCATCCATCTAGATAGGATGATGGTTTGGATTGCTCAAATTCAAAGGCAATAAGGTTAGTTCCATTTATCTCATTCAGCTTCGCAAGGCTTACATCCAAGTTGCACTAAACTAGAACGAGAATACAAGCAAGCACAAAAGAAATTTACAAAGCATCATGGGTGGTGATCTTTGCAATACTGGGTCAAATTCTCCTGCTAAAATCAAAGGTGACACAGATGTGTGGGCTTTAATCAGACAAGGGAGGATTGAACCACTACAGAGAAGATGTTCAAGCTGTGATCCAAAAATCTCCAAGAAAGTTGGCAATGCATGGAAGGAGGGACGAGTTAAGGTGGGGAAGCTTCGGTTTGAGATCTCTAGTGAAATAAGGTAGTCTCCTACTTTATGTTCCATTCTCTCGAAATCTCAATTTCATTATTCTAGCTTAGGAAAATTAGGGCCTAATTGTCTTGTTGTATTGATGTGCCCTAAGTAACTCTCCTGTGTAGGCTATTAATACTAACATTGTCCAAGTGGAAACCCCTGGGCTAGCAAAGGACCACAAAAGGCACAAAAGCAAACCTTTTAGCCCTAATTTTTAGGATACCATGAAAAGGATCAAGCATAGAAAGAAGTGACAGGTAGAGTCTCCCACTCATAAAGGTGAGATGGTTGTGATTTATGATGAGGAACCTAAGAGTGCTCAATCCACCCCACCTAATTCTCATCTAGTTAATGAGAAAGCACACCCACACCCTTCCTCAAATTTACCCTATTAGGATTTTATTCTCTATAAACCACCCTTATCTCAAACATATATTGTTGATCCCACACCCACTCCTTCACCCCCTTCTAGACCAAATAGCAGGAAGAAGCAATCTATGATTGGATATCCCAAATATGATGGAAATAAAGTCAAGAATCCTCAAAAGATCAAGAAGTAGGCATGTCCTAAGAAGCAGAATCCTCCTTCCCCAAAAAGGAAAAATGAATTGTATGAGGTTGTTGAACAATTGGCTAATTTGAAGAGGGATAGTACCATGCTAAGAGTTGAAGAAGCTACAATGAGGGTTGAAGCCTTTCAAAAATATTTGAAAGAATCCCTATATGGAGGAAAACTAATGTAATATGTTGTCTAGACTAGTTGTACTCCTTTTATTTTTGCTATGTTTGTGCTATGAATTTGTTGTAACTCGGCTATAACTATATATATGTAGAGCTATAGGTAGCTAAAACTATAATTTTATAATATCTTTGCAGCAAATTTGTAAGAACTTTTGTAAATACAAGTTTTGGGACCATTTTTAAAAAAACCCTATATTTAACCTTATCAAAAATAACTCAAGACCTTGTTCCTTGTATGCAACAAAAATGAGATCATATAGCAAGAACAAAGAGTGCCTCATTTGCATGAATAGTTGGGGTCTTCTTAGCTTATCTTCAATGGATGGCTCAATTTTCATGCATAGCACAATTGGAACTGGTTTGGGGTTTTTGATGACGTTTGAGCTTGGAACAACACTTTCACTCACGTCTTCTCCACAACAACCATTAAGTCTTAACACTTTATTTTCTACATTTAGATGGTGTAGCTAGAACAAGTTTACACCTTGTCTTTCTTTCAATCCCTCACATCACGATCTAGCATGCAAATTCACTTTAAACATTTGTTTTCTTGCTTGGATGAAACTTTTCACTCGATGTCTCACCTTCATGTGATAAATAAGACACATTCCCATTTTTAATCATCGCTTTATGCTATAGTCAAAGTTGGATGTTACATTCATAGCATGCAAGACTCTTTCAATACCTTTACTCACAATTGGTAACAGCCAGCAAACTTGACTTCCTCTTGCAAACATCTCACAGGCTAATGAACTCCACATTCTCCTACAAAATAAAAACAAAATTACGTCTTCTTTCAAACAAAGTGATGATGCCTCTTTGGGATGATGCCTCCTTTCCAAAAATATATTTCTCATGCAACATGAGCTCAAATGACTCTACATTACATGGTTCATTTTAATACTTGTTTTCAAATGACTTCTCTCCTCGAGATGGCCCAATCAATGAATGATAAGGTCACACATCATCTTAGACAACACTTCTTTCAAATGGCAATATCAATATTTCAATACAAATCACAATTCTTCTCCAAATAATCCTATTTTGTGATAGCACGATCAAATAGCCCATTCACATGCTTGATTTTTTCTCCACTCCAATGCAACACCAACACGATCAAAAAAATACAAAGAGGATGATATCTTCAAACCTCATTCAAAACTTCAATGCAATTGTCTAAAAGGTATGTTCCTCCTTCCACCACATAGCAACAATTTCTTAGATATCTCTAACTCGTAACGTTGGCACATACTCTCAAGATCAAACAAATGCTTGCAATACCTACAAACATAAACAAGAATAAAAAAGAAGATTTTCCTATCTTCAATTAACAAGTTTTCATTATTACACGAACTCAAAATCTGCACTCTTTTAGATTTGTCAAGGTAACACACTTAAACACAAATTTCAAGAGGCATATCCTACTCCTTAGCAATTGGGTCACCTTCACAAGTCAAAGTTACTTTAATATCATCTTTCTTTAATACCAAATGTTAAAAATACATCATGTATTCATGAACTATAGTCAGACTTTGCATTAAGGTGATAGAAGAATAAATAGATATGTGATCAAAAAGGTATAATATCAAGAGTTGCCACCACTTTGTCAACTACCCATAGCCTTCGTAACCATTACATAATACGCCATCATGAGATGTAATGTTCACATCAAAAAGTTTATTTTTTCCCTCCCATTTGGGGAACTAATGACAAGATTATATATTAACACATAATATTTGCTTGATCAATTCTTTCTAGTCATTGAGAGGCTTCCACAATATTTTTGAAATGGATCCATAATATTCTAATGCTTTTTACAAGTTCAATGACCATGCTCTCCAATGAGCCTGTTTTTAATAAATTTTTTATAAATAATTAACTTTAATATGATTTTTAAGATTTGATTTGACTTTGTTCACACACACACATGTATTCATGATTTATTTTCATTATTGTACTTTTTCCATTTCATATTTTGATCATTTTATGTCATCCTTTATTATTCTTAGAATCACCCCTACATATTCATATTATGGCAAGCTACATTTTTGGTCTTGCTATACTCTATTCTGAATGGCAAAAGTCGAGACATCATGACAACCTAGTTTTAGCTTTTGCTTAAGGACCCATATTCACAAGGTTTTGTGTTTGATTGTGTTCTAGAAATTGACAATGGATCACTCGTAGTGCTTCATCATCACTTAATAATTTAACTATGCATTTGCAAAACTAGGCACCTTCATTATTTTCATTCTTGTATTGTTTTAGAAAATACCTCTAAATAGAAACTAAATGATATTGGTCTCATTTCACCACTTAACTCTTATAATAGTTATTATAATTATCTTTCATTTTCTTTCATATTGCTACTCATTATTTCTTTGTCGTTTAGTTTACTTTTATCTAGAACCCTCAAGTAACCTTAAGCTTTTCTTTATCTCCATATTTACCTAATCCCACTTTTCTCTAGTCCTTATAAGTTGCATTAGTTTGTTAGGACCCCATCCTAACATTATTTTTGTAACTTTCATTTGATTATGTAATGACCCACTTCCAACGTGGGAACCCCATTTATAATGTTATTTTGTAATACTTTGTAATGGCATGTGGTAAGTAAGGTGCCTAGACAAGTGGGGTCATTTCATGTAACTATTGTCAAGCATGTAATCGATGTTTTGTAGAATATTCTAGCTCGAGAAGCATTTTGCATGTAAGCCAACTCTTGAGCTTAGGTTTAGGGTTACATGAAGTTTTTATTTAAATGGCATTAAGCCATGTTCGAAGGTATCTTTTTTTGAAATAGTGTAATATTGAAGGAGGTTGCCCCTCGAAGAGGCCTACAATTCTGTCTATTGTAAGAGTGTTTAATTCTGCATTTACTTTTTACATTATGATATTCTATTATTGTATGAATCTTAGCTTAATTTTAGTATTTTGTGTGAGTGGGTTTATTTTTAATTGTAGGTTCCTAACAAGTGGTATCAGAGTGCTTTGCAAGGTTGAGTTTTGCTGCAATTGTGACAATTCTTGCCAATCCATTCTTACTGTTAGGTATAATTTTCCTATTTTTTCTATTTTATTTTGTCTTTTATTTATTTAAAAAAACAACAAAAACTAGCAAAAAATACAGTCCTTTTTTCTATAGTAGTTGTGTAGGTTAGAAACCCTATGTCGGAGGTTTTAAAATATCGCAGAGAAGTTGTCGTTATTGTCTAAGCTAGATAGCATATAAAGCGTCTAGTGAAGTGGGGTGATCAAGCTCCAATACCCAGGCCTTGAAAAACACCCATACATGGAATCAAGCTCCCACATATCTTTGGGTATTTAGAGAGACCATATAGGATTAAACAAACCTTTAGCCCTAGGAAAAAATTTTGACCTTGTATTATCCATAGTGCACGGGACATCCCAAAATATTATCCTCACATACTATCAGAGAGGCAAGTAGTGTGCTCAAGCGTATGTGTGGAATCCTCCTTGAGTAGTGGCCTAAAATATTGGTCCAAGCGCTATGTTTCATCATTGCAGTATAACAGAGGACCTATGGGTATTACATACACCTTTGCCTAACATACCCTAGTTTTGTCAAAATTTTAACCTACAAAAAAATAAAGCCTTCCTATTTTGCTAAATGTGTAACCTGCAACCAAAAATTTGTCTCACAAAAGTGAGCATACGGAGGAGACTTCCCTATCATGAAAAAAAATTACATGCAAAAATAGTCAAGTATAGTTTGCAAGTGTTCGTAACAGTCAAGTATTCATTCAATAACAATCAATAAATTACAAGGTTGGCAGTAGCGCAAGGAATCCTAGAATAAAAAACTAAATAGTTAGGAATATCAGTGGCAGTAATAGTTATCTGTAACAATCAATGAATACAGGGTTGTCAATGACAAAAACAAAACAGACAGTGTTAGTAATTACAGGGTTGTTAGTGACATAAACTAAACAATGTCAATGTTGCAGTATAGATACCAGTACAGTGTCTGAAGTGGTTAGTACATAGAAATAAACAGGGTAAAATTGATTGATGTAGTACCCAACTTTTGAACCCAAACTCCAAAGCAAAAATCGATCACACCAATAGACTCATTAAAATAGCAAATAAAAAAAGTTTGAGGTGTCCAAAATTAGTGCTAGGATATATAGCTCATTGTGACCATATTTTTAAGCTGATCATTTTAATATATAACACCCGTGCAATTTTTTGGACTCTTTACTAAAAATGGTACCTCCTATAGTCACATTTCTATTTTTAGTAATTCAGTGAAAGAGGTTCAAAACTTACCAAAATGGTTGGTGGCACTCGTGGACATCAAAAAGAGGTAGATCAAGCCACTTCAATGTTTGAAAAAATACAAAGCACCCTTGATAGCCTTTGTCATGACAATAACACCATAAAGGAAGATATTCAACGCGCTTTAGAGGTGAATACTTTAACTCCAAAACCAACTTGGAAAAACAACTTGTTGAGGTTGAATCCAAACTTCAAGGTGTCCTAAAAGAGTTTGATTACCATATTGAACAATCAAGTTAGGGAAAAGGAAATAAAGGGGTAAACTCTCACCATTTCTTTGATCGTGATACTAGCTTTAAGATCCCTAAATTAAACTTTCCTAATTTTAATGGGAAGGACGCATATGGGTGGTTATGTCGTGTTGATCAACTTTTTTAACTCCACAATATCCCTAAATATGTATGGGTCCATATAGCTTCCTTCAATTTGGAATCTAAAGCTTTACAATGGTATAAATGGTTGCAACACACCATTCCCTATCCTTCTTAGGAATATTTTGAGTCTCAATTACTCATTACATTTGGTGCTAGTGAGGATGACGACTTTACAAGAGCATTGACAAAGTTATGATAAACCTCTACAATTCGAGATTGCCAAACTCAATTTAAGAAATTGGCTAACAAAACAAAGGGGTTGAATGAAGAATTTTTATAATTTTTTTCATTAGTCACTTGAAGAATTATCTCCAGGCTCAGGTTAATATGTTTAAACCGTAAGCAATGATGCAGGCTATCAGCTTGGCATGGTTGGTTAAATCTAAATTCTCAGCTCAAAGGAGGACGTCTAAATTTCCACCAACTAAACCCTCCTTTCCTCCCAAGTTCCCCACTCATAATGAAAATAAAATTATTCCCCGCAAACGCTTGACTATAGAAGAAATGGATGCTTGACACGCTCAAGGTTTGTGCTACAATTGTGATGAAAAATATATTCGAGAGAATAGGTGTGCATAAAAAAGTTGTTCTTCATAGATGTCAAAGATCCAATCAACAGTGACCAAAGTGATGTTGAAACAAAACAGTAGAAGATCCACCTCAAAATGAGGAAGTATATGAAGAACCAAAAGTAGAAATTTTGGTACGTGCTCTTGCAGGGATTACTACTCCCCAAACCACGAAAGTTGTGGGTGTTTTCAAAGGCCAACATCTTACAATCCTTATCTTTTTGAGGTATGTATAACTTTATTGATCCCTGAATTGCCAAGCAAGTCAATTGTTACACCCACACATGTAATTCCTTTGAGGTTATGATAGCCAATGGAGGGACTTTGCCTTGTAAAGGTAAATGTTGCAATGTTAAAGTGAAAATAGGGGATTATGAGCTCAAAATTGATATGTTTGCTCTACAATTAGGGGAATGTGATATTGTATTGGGAGCTTAGTGGTTAGGTACATTGGGAACAATCTCCTAGAATTTTGTAGAGCTCTAGATGAAGCTTTCACAAAATGGAAGATCTTACACTCTTCAAAGTTCACAAGCAGGGCCTCCTTAGATTATCAGCTCAAACCATATGGAGTAGTTAAAAAATATTCTAGTGGGATCATCACTCAAATATTTGCAATCCAACCACCTACTTTAGAGATAGACCAAATTCCTAACGATTTACAACTTGTTTTGACAAAGCACAACATATTTTTTACTGAACCATCAAATTTACCACCACGTCGCTCCCATGACCACCATTGGTACCTGGTAGTGTACCGCCTAACATCAGGTTTATTGAACATTTTGAGTCAAAGTTGTCATTGATATCAAGTAACGAAGTTGTTATTGATGTCAAGGAATAAGCTACCATTGATGTCAAAAAGGTCAAAAGGAACAATGCAAAGGTTAAAGGTAAAAGAGCTTCATAATATTTATTTTTAATATTATGTGAAGCATAAGTAGAAGGGTTTTTATTAAAACCATGGAAGAGCAAAAATAAAAGTTTTTCATAAAAACCCAAGGAGGCTTTTAAATTCATATTAGAAAGCCCAAGGAAGTTTTAATATTTATTTTATAAAATATTTTTTTTTGGTAGATTGATTGTATTAACAGTGGGTTTTTATAGAGGATCCCAAAACCTTATGTACAAAAACAGGGTTGAGCCCATTCTGTACTTACAGGCCTCAAGTGCTAGGACCAAACGGACTTGCAAAATCTAACTAAACTTGATTCAAAATTGCCCACAGGTCTTACAAATGGGCCTCTCCATGAGAGGATCGGTAGACAAAAACCAATCTGAAGCAAACTAAAATGGAAGCAACAGAAAACCATGGTAAAAACAATAAAAAACCACAAGGAAGGCAGCCCTGGATCCTCCGCTACTCCGGATCCTCCTGGTCATCCTTAACGTTCTACTCCTTGATCCTGGTCAACATCTTGATCAGAGAATTGGTGGTCGAGAGGATGCACCACCTCCGAGCACCTTCCCTTTATGCTTATGTGTCTTCATGAGGAAACTTTGATCTAGCCATATTCTCCACCTCATCCAGAAAGGACAACCTCCATACTACCAACACAGAGGTCAAAAGACCTTCATTAGCCATGTAATCTGCCAGCTTGTTACCGTCCCAGTGGATGTGATTGATTTGGGCATCGGTCCATCTAGATAGGAGGATCTTTGCCTCAGATACAATATTGAAAACTTTCCATGAAGGATCTTTGCCATTTGACAGATACCTTGTGATATTCAGAGAGTCACCTTCGATGACCAAAGGGCGAGGATCCTTTGAGAGGAGTTGAAGCCCTCTGAGGACACCCTTGGCCTCTACACTGTGATTAGATTGGATACCCAGGTTCTCGCAGAAAGTGAGGATAATCCTTCCCCTATGATCTCTGACCACCCCTCCTACAGTTGTTGGTCTCGGGTTGCCATGAGCAGCGCCATCAAAGTTCAACTTAAGCCAACCCTCCAAGGGGTTTCTCCATTTGACCTTGATCCTGGGTGAAAAGATGTTAGGGTGGTCTAGATCCTCCTTGAGGTTCATCCTTTTCAACATAATTTTCTTCGACTGGATCCTGGGGAGGGGACTAGGAGTGAATTTTGAATTTTCTACTACAAAAGCAATAGCTCTGAAGTTTGTGGAAGGGGAGTCTCTTGGAGGATTACCGAAGACTCTTTCATTCCTCTCTAACCAAATCTACCAAAGGATGTGATGGAAGGATGCATCGAAAAGGAACCAGAGCTTAGGATTTCTGAACGGGTTTGGCCATTGAGCAAAGGCTGCTTCCTTGATTGTCTTGGGAGGGCTCCAGGGGACCTGAAAGGAGGAGAGGATCACGCTGAACACCATGGTGGTGAACGGGCAGTGAAGGAAGAGATGATCTACGGATTCACAATCTGCCATGCACAAATAACACCTACTGGGAAAGGCAAACCCTCTTTTGTGGAGATTTTCCATGGTTAGAGCTTTATTCTAAAAAATAATCCAAGCAAAGGAATTTACCTTCGGGATCACTCCTTTCAACCAGACTATCTGCCACAGGAAATCCCCCTCAACCTCCTTGGAAAGGATCTCTTAGGCTGTCCTAACCGAGAAGATGCCAGTGTTAGTGCCCATCCAGATCATCTTTTCGGGTCTTCTGGTAGTCGGGATGGTAATGCCCTAGAGGATCTTATCTAGAGAGGAGACTTCAGCTTCACGATCGATGAGGGTCAGGATGTTCCACTGAGGGCTGCCATCCTTCCACACAATGTAGTCTTCTGCCTTATGCTGGGAGTTTGGGTCCACCAAGGATTTGAGGAGGGAAAGTTCAGCCTTCGAGATAGAGGATCTTCTTTGGCCCATCTGTCCTTCTAGAAGTTGATTGTCTGCCCGTCTCCTAAAATCCATCGGACTCCCTTGCTGAGCAACTGCCTGGCTAGGAGGACTGCTTTCCAGAAAGTGGATACGTCGGAGTGTTAAGATCTTGCTATAAAATAAACTCAAATAACACACTCTCACACAATTACTTGGAAATAACTCACATAAACATCACATTAATATAACAGAAATTTGCATAAAGAACAATCTCACAATAGGACTGAATCGCAGGCCTCTTCGAGGGGGCAACCTCCTTCAATACTTCATTAATTTTGCAAAAGATGGTTAAATTGGTGCCCTTTCGGGTATTTAAGGAGTTTCCTTCCAAGGTTGGCTTACATGCAAAATGCCACCTGGATTACATGCATAATGCCACCCGAATTACATGCATAGTGCCACTTTGAATTACATGCACAATGCCACTCGAATTACATTCACAATGCCACACGAATTACATGCACAATGCCACCTATCTACCATGTGTTACATAAAAAAGGGTGCCATTTGTCATAGGCACTACCTAAGCTAAAACTTAGAACATTACAAAATATAAATCATGGGTACTACCCACGTTCACTAGGACTTATTACATCAAGGAAGTTATTACATTTAGGGTTAGGATGAGATCCTAACATGCCCTTCTCCTTGAAGAAGCTTTGTCCTCAAAGCTAAAAATGAGGAAACTGTTGCTGGAGTTGATGGAGGGACTCCCATGTAGCATCCTCAAGTTGAAGTCCACGCCACTGAACCAGGACCTCTGTGATGGTACGGTTGCGAGTTCGACGATACAGCAGCTTCTTTGGTGCAAGTAAGATGGAGCCTTCTTCATCCAATTCGGGAAGTGTTGATGGAACCTGTACCTTGGAGCTACCCAAAATGTAGGAGGGAGGCGTGAGTGGAGGGTGCCCGTACTCTGCCTCTAGTGGCGGTATGATAGGAAGTGTTGTACCACCATTCGGCCAAAGAAAGCCATTTTTCCCAATGAGTAGGATGATCGGAGGCAAGCAGCGAAGGTAGGTTTCCAAGCAGTTATTAACAACCTCTGTTTGACCATCCGTTTGCGGATGGTAGGCTAAACTCATTTTGAGCCAAGTCCCCTACAAATTAAAACAACTCTTTCTAGAAATGACTAGTAAAGGTGGGATCACAATCAGATACAATGGAGGTTGGCATGCCATGAAGGCGAAATATGGAGTCAAGGAAAATTTGGGCAATAGTGAATGCTTTGTAAGGATGGGTTAGGGCACAAAAGTGAGCATACTTTGAAAGGCGGTCCACTACCACAAAAATAACGAGACTTGTCTCCGGATTTAGGTAGCCCTTCTATGAAATCCATAGAGATGTCGGTCCACACCGATCCGGTATCGGCAAGGGTGGAAGAGTGCCCGAAGAGTGCATCTGTTTCTCTTTTCATCCTTTGACCTGTGTCGCAGTCTGCCACAAAAGAGCGAATGTCCTGTTTCCTACCTTTCCAAAATAAGGTGCACTTGAGTCGCTCATAAGGTGGTCTGATATTGGGATGTGTACTATCCGACAATAATGGAATGGCATGGTCGTGAGAGCGATGCAGTGGTCGTGTGATGGGTTCTGAAAAGATGGCCTCATGTTTGTGGAGAATCAGTTGCATGTCTTGTGGGATTTCACCCATTGGAGATGTGGATGGCTGGATGGAGAATAGTTGTGCAATGACCCCACGTGATGATTTCTTTAGCAATTTCTCCATGCCGTTTGAACTGATAATTTGAGGTGTTCCTGTCGGGGAGCCCTTGATGATGTGTGTTTGTCCGTTTTGGAAGAACTGCATCCAAAGTTTAGCAAAGTTCCAACTGATAGTTCCCAACGTACTCAACCATTGGCATCCCAAAACAATATCACATCCACCCAAATGGAGGGCAAACATGTCCTGCTTGAGTTCATAGTCCCCTATCTTGATTTTAACATTGTGACACTTTCCTTTACAAGATAAGGTTCCCCCATTGGCTACCATGACCTCAAATGAATTACAATTGTGGATATAGCTATTTTCCCGTTGAGCAACTCTAGGGTCAATGAATTTGTGCGTGCTTCCCGAATCCAAAAGGATGGAAAGACGTTGGCCCTTGAAACATCCTGTAACCTTCATGGTTTGAGGAGTAGTAATGCCTGCAAGGGCATGGATTGTAATTGATGTCTCAGGTTCCTGTTTCCTTTCTTCTTGTGGAGGGGGTGTTTCTGGAGGGTCCTCATCCTCATCACTCTCGTCAACGGTATTAGGTTCTCCAACATCTATCAAGAACAATTTTTTGTGTGCACACTTATGCCCCTTGAAAAACTTTTCATCACAATTGTAGCATAATCCTTGGGCACGACGTGCATCCATCTCTTCGGTGGTGAGGCGCTTAGGTGCAGCAGGTTTATTATCATCTGGGTGTTGGGCTCTCGGGGGAAATGAAGGTCTATCTTGAGAAAATTTGATGGGCGTCTTTGGGCAGAGAGTTTAGATTCGGCCAGACGGGCCAAACTGATAGCTTCCATCATAGTTCGTGGTTTCAACATTTTGACTTCTGCTGGAGTTCCATCTTCAACCCAGCGATATAACAACTCCGGAAGAACCCTTCACTCAATCCTCTTGTTCGGTTGGCCAATTTTTCAAATTGAGCTTGGTACTCTCGAACTGACCTTGTTTGTTGTAGTTTGGATAAGGCTCCTGTGAAGTCCTCAAACTCACTAGGACCAAATCGAGTGAGTATTTGGGATTCAAAATCCTCCCAAGAGAGATTTGGGTAGGTAAGACGCAACCATTGAAACCAGTGTAGAGCCTCAGATTCCAAGTTAAAGGAAGCCATCTGGACTCGATGAAATACTGGTACATTATGAAGTCGAAAGAATTGGTCAACCCGACATAGCCACCCATCAACATCCTTCCCACTGAATTTGGGAAAGTCCAACTTGGGCATTCTAAATGGTGTATCATGGTCACGATTCCTTGTAGAACTCTCAGCTTGGTATTCTGATTTGGGTGGTTCTCTTCTCAGTTTGCTATCCACTTCAGTCAATGCTTCTTCTAAGCGATTGCTAGTGGCCTCATGCTCTAGGCGAAGACCTTGGACTTCTTCCCTTATGGAGTGAAAAGTCGAGTTCAAGTTCTCAATGGATTTTGTTAGGGACTCCAAGTGTTCTAGTTCTTTCTGGTGTCCACGGGTACCCTGGGCCATTTTTTGACCTTTTGTGACCAGTTACTAAAAATAGAATTGAATTTTTTTTACTTACTATTTTTAGTAAGTGCCCAAAAAAGTGCTTGGGTGCTATATATCAAAATGATCAGCAGGAGGAGGTGGTCACAATGAGCTATATCTCTCAACACTACTTTTTGGCACCCCAGACTTTTTTTTTTTTTTTAATCTCCTGTTTCTTGAGTCTAACGGTGTTTACAGATTCTGATTCTGAGCTACTGAGCAAAAGTTGGGTACTGGAGCACTATCTAAAACTGGCCGTGTTTCACACTCAAGATTCTCTGTATTTTGCAAGTGACTGATATGACAGTTCTGTTCGACTACGAAGACCGTGAATTCCGCTTCTGATCTGTCGACCTCTCCGACTTGGTCGACTTGATTGTGATCGCCATCTGTAAATTTCTCTGTTACTCTCCAGAATTTCAACTTAAGTGTCACCCTCATGGCTTATCCCGAATGCATGTCCCTTCTGTTATTTTTTTGGTAGAGGACTCCTTTCTCATATGCTCACTTTTGAAATGTAGGTTTACGAACGGGGGTGTTTGGATTCTTATTTTTATTTTTATTTTTGCGTTTTTTATAGGTTGCAGTTTTAACAGAACCAGGGAATGCTAAGTATAGGAGTATGTACCACCCATAGGCCCTCTAATATATCGACAGTGACGAACAATAGTGCTCGGACCAATATTTCAGGCCACTACTCAAGGAGGATTCCACACATACCCTTGAGCACACTACCTGCCTCTCGGACAATACGGGAGGGTAATCGTCCAGGATGCTGTGTCCCGTAGACTATGAGTAATACAAGGCCGAAGAGCTTCCTAATGGCTAAAAGTTTGTTTAATCCTAGATGGTCTCCCGATATACCCGAAGATACGTGGGAGCTCAAGTCCGTGCACGAGTTATGTCTGAGGCCTGGGTATTGGAGCCTGATCGCCCCTCACTTCACTAGACGCTTTATGGGCTATCTAGCTTAGCCAATAATGACAGATCCTTCGCGATATTTTAAAACCCCCGGTACAGGGTTTCTACCTACTCAACTAATAATATATTTTTTTTGTTTTTGTTCTGGAAAAAAAAAACACTGTATTTTTTTTTGGATTTTTTTAATAAAGAAAAACATAATGGAAAAAACACACGTAATTTATACCTAACAGGCGGATTGGATGGCAAGAATCGTTGCAGTTGCAGCAGAACTTGGCCCTGGAAAGCGCTCTGATACCACTTGTTAAGATCCTGCTATAAAATAAACTCAAATAACACACTCTCACACAATTACTTGGAAATAACTCACATAAACATCACATTAATATAACAGAAATTTGCATAAAGAACAATCTCACAATAGGACTGAATCGCAGGCCTCTTCGAGGGGGCAACCTCCTTCAATACTTCATTAATTTTGCAAAAGATGGTTACATTGGTGCCCTTTCAGGTATTTAAGGAGTTTCCTTCCAAGGTTGGCTTACATGCAAAATGCCACCCGAATTACATGCATAGTGCCACTTTGAATTACATGCACAATGCCACTCGAATTACATGCACAATGCCACACGAATTACATGCACAATGCCACCTATCTACCATGTGTTACATAAAAAATGGTGCCATTTGTCATAGGCACTACCTAAGCTAAAACTTAGAACATTACAAAATATTAATCATGGGTACTACCCACGTTCACTAGGACTTATTACATCAAGGAAGTTATTACATTAAGGGTTAGGATGAGATCCTAACACGGAGGGGGCCTCAGCATCCAGGAAGGATCAGTTGGCAAGGTATTTCTTCTTGACAATTTTGACCCACTCCACAGGCTCGTTGGTCAGGATCCTCCAAGCATGCTTGGCCATGAGGGCCAGGTTCATCAGACTAGTTCTCCTTAGCCCAAGCCCACCTTGGTCTTTGCTTTTACACATCTTGTCCCACGCCACCAAAGGGATCCTAGATTTATCTTCCTTCCCAGATCATAGAAAGTTCTTCTAAATCTGTTCGATCTTGCGGTGGACAGACATCGGAAGGCTGAAAACTGACATGAAGTAGGTCGGGATCCCTTGGAGGTAAGATTTGGTGAGGGTAGCCTTGCCTTCCTAGGACAAAAATTTGCCTTTCTAAGAGTCCAACTTCCTGTGAATTCACTCCACCACCATATTCCACATGTTGTCCTGGGCCCTACCGCTACAAAAGAGGGGGAGCCCAAGGTAGGTGGTAGGGAGGGATTCGATCATGCATCCTAGGATTATGGCAATGCGGATCTACTGCCCCTAGGGAGTATTTAGGAATAAAATCTTGCTCTTGGTGTAGTTTACTTTTTGGCCTGTAGCTCACTCGTAAAGGGAGAAGATCCTCTTTATGTGTCTGGCCTAGGCCACAGAGGCAATAGTAGACAAGAGGGTGTCATCCACAAACTATTGGTGGGTGACTGCTTCCACTCCAGAGGTGGGGATGATGCCCGAAATCCTCTGTCTTCGAAGGCTCTCCTTGAGGGTTCTTCCTATAACCTCTGCAAGGATGATGAAGATAATGGGGCACAAGGGGTCTCCTTGCCTGAGCCCTCTGGCACTCTGGAAGTAGCCTGTGAGGGACCCATTTATTAGGACAAAGAAGCAAGGGGTGGATATGTAGCTTTGGATGAGGTCGATCCAATAGGGATGGAAACCAAAATTCAGGAGAACAGCGCAGAGGAAACCCTTATCCACCCTGTCGAAGGCTTTGTTCATGTCAAGCTTGAGAAAGAGGGTAGCCTAATTAGACAAAGACGTAGAGTGGAGAGTCTCATGGATAGAAATGAAACCATCAAGGATGTTTCTGCTTTTCACAGAGCTGCCTTGGCAAGGGTCAATGAGCAAGGGCAAGATGGGCTTCAGCCTATTAGCTAAGACTTTGATCAGGATCTTGTAGAAAATATTGCAAATACTGATGGGACTATAGTCTGAGAAGGTCCTGTAGGAAGAGGTTTTCATAATAAGAGCTAAGAAGGTGGCATTCAGACTAGGGTGGATGAAGCCAGAGGTTTGGATCTCACGAATGGCATCACAAACATCATTCCCCACAACCTCCCACATGGTATGGAAAAAGCGAGGATGAAACCCATCTGGACCCGGGGTTTTGTCAGGTTGCATAGAAAACAAGGCCTCCTTGATCTCGAAAGAAGAAAAAGGATCTAGGAGCCTAAGGCTAGCCTCCTGGGGTACCAAAGGGGATTTTTGCCAAAAGATCTCTTTGGGTCTGTAAGTCACTTTCTTTGGAGGATCCCAACAAATACTGAAAGAAGCCCACCACTTCAGTTCTTATCTCAGCAATGTCCTTGGTAGTCGTACCATCACTTCGCCAAATTTCCTTGATTTTGTTGGAACCTCTATGTCGAAGGGTAGAAGCATGAAAAAAATTGGTGTTGGAGTCTCCTTCCTTTAGCCATAGATCTCTAGATTTCTGTCTCTAGAAGGTCTCTTCCCTGGCCAGGATAGTGTGAAAGTCTGCCAGGAGGATTCTCTCTTTGTTTCTGTCAGATTCGCTGAAGACACCTGCCTCCAACCTTCTTTCCAAGTTTTTGAGGCTTTCGGATATGGCTTTCTTGGATTCAAAGATGTTGCCAAAGACCTCCTTATTCCAGATCTTGAGGTTTTCTTTGACATATTTAAGCTTCAAGGCTAGGCATTTTGAGGTGGATCATTTTGCCTCCTGCTTCCACCATCCTGCTACCTGCGCTCTGAAATCTTTATGATGGGTCCACATGGATTCGAACCTAAAGGGTGCTTTGAAACTAGGCCCTTCGCCTGATTCAAGAAGGATGGTGTTGTGGTCTGATCTGATCCTAGGAAGAGCTAGGAGGGTCGCATCCCCCAAGAAGGGAATAGCCTCCTAGGAGATAAGTAACCTGTCTAGATTGACCTGGATAAGCCCACTTCCTGTTCTCCTGTTGCTCCATGTAAAGGAGGAACCTTTGAGCTCTATGTCAACTAGCTCATTGGTGTCGACAAAATCTTTGAAGTCTTCTAGCTTTTGGAACCAATATTAGATCCTCCCTTTTTTTTGGAAGGATGTAAAGGGCAGTTGAAGTCCCTCCTATTATCTAGGGGAGGGCATTGAAATTCCTTCGCATCTGGGTGATGGTCTTCCACATCTCAGCCCTCTTAATGATCGAGATGGGGGTGTAAATGTTGGACAGGATCCACGACCAATTGCCTATCTTAGAATGAAAGAGGATATTGAGAATCTTGCTGGATGAAGAAAACAGACTTCCTTCTACAAGGATCGGGTCCCATAAGACCATGAGCCCACCTGAAGATACTTGAGCTGGACTAAAAGGAGCTCTGCTTTGGCCCAGATAGTTTTTACTACTTTTTTAGTAGAGACCACATCAACCTTGGTCTCTTGGAGGATAAGGATAGAGGGATTTGATCATTTTCGGAGGTCCGCAGCCATCCTCTGCTTGGCTGATCTGGTCAGTCCTCTCACATTCCATGAGAGAACCTTCATATTGACAATTTGGAGGTTTTCTTGCCTCCTTTCACCATCTGGAAGGGGCGTTTGTTTCCTTGTGCTTCATCCCACTAAGTGTCCGAATCATCCAAAAATAGTAACAGTTGGGTCTCATTCGCCACATCCTCCGCTATTTCTTTATCTCTCTGATATTTGCCAGGAGGTCTTCCTCTTTTCCTCTCATTGCCAAAATCCATCGATTATTTCCTGCTTCTGGTGTTCCTAAGGCTGAACCTTCCTAATAGGGAGGATCCCCTTTTTTCATGATGATGAGAAGGAAACTCCCCCTTTTTCGGATGGGGTGAGGTTTTCTTATTGCCTAGCAAATAATCTTCCATGAGGGATTGCGGGGAGTTAGTGACGAGAGAGATTTGTACCTGAGAATTTGGTTCCTCTGGTTCATCTTGGGGTGGAAAGCTTGAACCCGCCTCTCGATTCTCCTTTTCCTGAAGGGATTTTCCTCCTTGCTATGAACCTTGCTTTGGCTACTTGACAGACCCGTCCTGTTCCTCCTCTTGAGCTTGTTGTTTGCTCGAGTCAGGTTTGGGCTTCGTCGAGAGTTGATCAATGGGAGGAGGATTCCTCTTATGTTTCTCCCCCATTTCCAGCTATGAGTCTCAAGGGTATGTGGATACTTTGGTCAGCTCCTCCGCTCGTTGGCCCATGGCAGCTAGACACTGAGTCTAGAGGTGCCCCTGAGTGCGACAGTGAGAACAAAATGCGGGTTTGTTCTCATACTCGATGGTCTGTCTCTTGATGAAGGTTGATCCTGACCGCAGGTTGATGAAGGAGGGGAACTCGAAGTCTAGGTCCGCTAGCACATAGAACCGATCCTGTGTTAGTTTGGATCGGGCTTTAGTGGGGGGATCAATGGAGACCAATTCTCCAATGGACCATGCTATCCCTCTGATAACATTTTCATTCCAACAGTGAAGAGGAAGGCTGGGAAGCCTTACCCAAATCGAAGCAATGTTGATGTTTTGGGTATCCGAGTTGAAGTCGTTTCCCCACTTTCGAAGAAAGAGGCTCTTGTGCCCCAGGAACCATGGTCCTCTCGCCAGGATTTTGCAGTAATCCTACCGGTTGTTCAGGATGATGGTAAAGAAACCTCGGGTTAGTGCCGCAATCTCCATGTTTCTAGAGATTCACCACTTGGAGAGAGCCCATATGCAAATGGATTCCATGTCTGGGCGTCCTCCTATGAACTTGCCAATTAGGGTAAACTTTTCAAATTCTAGAAAACTATTTAGGACCTTGTCGGGGATGTCCAAATCCTCGCCAAATGGAAATAGTTCCTGGGTAAAGCAGTTGTCTGGGGTTTCATGGCTCGCCACCATGTAGGTATAGGATCCTCTGGCATTAGGGTTGGGGGCCCCCCTTTGGCCTCCTTTGTCTGGGGGGTCCTTGTCTTTCTTCTCCGATCCGTCCTATTGACCTTTTGCTGTTGGGTGCACTGATTCATCCTCGCTGGATCCCCTCCGACCTCTGTCCGCCTCGCTGGTATTCCTACCTCTTGTCGACAGGATGGATCCTTTCCCGTATTCCACCGTGCGGATCCTCTCGCTGGATCCTCCTTCGCTCTCCTTCATTGTTCCCTGGAACTATACTTTCTCCATTTTTATAAAATATTTAAATTCAAATTGAATTTAAATTTTATAAATAAATATTATTTATACAAAGTGGTAAAAACTAAGAAGGCTTTAATCCTTAATAAAGCCAGATTTAAATATTAATTTATAATATTTAAATTCTAAAGAATTTAAATAATTTATAAATTAAATATTTAAAATTTAAAGCGTCGACGTTTAATTTCAAGGTGGCATATTGGTATAAAAACCATATGCCTAAGTGGCAAAATAATCATCCCTTGTTCAATTTACCAAAGGCCTGCGAGTTGTGTGTTTCATGCGATTTCGTGCAAGGAAGAAGACAAAGTTTTGTCTTAAGTGCATCAACAAAGAAATAACGTGAAAGAAGCCCTAAACCTCATAACCATCCAGCATGGTGGTCTGGTGGCAAGTTGGAGTGAGCTAAGGTGCTTGTAAGCGAGAGGATCCGCATTCGAATATCGACAGGCAACGTTTTGTGTGGACTTGGTTAGGCACCAAAGGAAGCAGCGCAAATCCCTTTTTGGGTGAGGCGCCAAGAGGGAGAAGATAGAGCACGTGGTGCTCTTCCCTCCCAAGGTGAGTGCCTAGCTCACGCGACGACTGGAGTCGTGGCTGGGGCGTTGGTAGAGGCGATGTCATGATTTCGAGTCCCACCAAGGCAAAGGTAATATATTTTATGATGCCTAAGGTTTTGACATAAGGTCCTAGGGAGTTAAAAGGGATAGATAAAAAGTATTTTAATTGGTCATTATTTTGGAATAAGGAGTTAAGCTTTATTTTTAATAGTATGTTTGACATATTGGTTGATCAAAAAAATAAGTGGATTAAAGTGTTGGTTAAATTTTGAGAGGACTTATTACCATTGAGTTGTTTTGAGAAGGTGATTTTATTGACATTATTTCTAGTATTGGATATTATTTTAACTAGGAGATTATAAGGTGTATTTGGTCAATTATTTTTGTATATGTTGATGGATGCTTTCTTCAAGATGGAGTGACAAGGTGTATGTATGTTTTGATATGTGCATTGTACTTTTGAGAGAGTTTATCATCTTCTAAACTTCCTTGAGATTGGCAAAGAAGTGTTTGTGGTTGTGGTAGATTTTTGAGGTTTCTTCATCATCAAGAAAAAGGTATGGGCACATTCTTCCATAGTTGAGTTGATTGATTATTTTCTGGAAAACAAGTGTGGAGTGAAAAGGACTTAATTAGGTTTCCTTATTGATTTGTTGAGCTATATGTGAGATTGGTTTATAAGCATTGTTGTTGAAGTAATTGATTGAGTGAAGAACTTGAACTAGGGTTTGAAAAGAACATGAGTATCATTGTTATGTGAGATTGGTTGATAAGAATTGTTGAAAACATTTTGAGTGAGTTTTCATATGCTTGGACTAGGGTTTGTGAGCAAGGATTATTTCATTGAGTGATTGGTTGAGTAGAGTTGGTTGAGCCTAGTCAAGTGGATGTGTGAAGTGATTGTTCAAGTTCTATAAAATAAATTATTCTATATTCTGAATTGATTTGAGAAATTGGTTGAGTATTGAGGTGAATGTGAAGCATATTGAGTCTCTAACAATTTTCTATATGTTTCTAAGAGAGTGATTGAAAGTGATTGAGTATTGAGGTGAATGTGAAGCATATTGAGTCTCTAACAATTCTCTATATGTTTCTAAGAGAGTGATTGAAAGTGATTGAGTATTGATGTGAATGTGAAGCATATTGAGTCTCTAACAATTCTCTATATGTTTCTAAGAGAGTGATTGAAAGTGATTGAGAATTGTGATGAGTATAGAGCATATTGAGTCTCTAACAATTCTCTTTATGTTTCTATGATATTGGACAAGTTCTAGTGTAGACTTGTTAAGCAGGTTTGAGGTAAGTCTTTGAGAAGACTTGTGTATAGATTTGGGTAAGCTTTTGTGGAAGCTTACAATACAGATTGAGAGCAGATTTGGATAAGTTCTAGTGAGGACTTATTAAGCAGATTTGGACAAGTTCTAGAGAGGACTTGTGGACAGATTAGTGTGAGATTTTGTGGAAGCTTGCAAGGCATATTTGAGACAAGTCTTTGAGAAGACTTGTAAGCATAGTTGATTGATTGATTTGTTCAAACATTGAGTTAGGGTTTGAGGCATATCTAGCAGAGTTGATTTGAGATTGATTCAAGCTTTGAGTTAAGGCTTGAGGACAAATTTATGCTAGAAAAAAGGATTGTGTTTAGTACATATTAGAGGACATATTTTTGTGTAGATTTGAGGACAGGTTTGTTCCAGACCAGAGACAGATATTGAGGACAAATTTGTGCTAGACCGAAGGACTGTGTTTAGTAAAAATTTGAGATAGAGCTTTGGAGGTGACAGAGTTGAGGACAAAGGTCTCCAGCAAAAGTAGGGAGGATAGGTGTCTTCTGTGGATAGAGTTCAATTTGCTAAGGGTAGTGGAGGCAAAGGTCTTCTAGAGTATCACTAGCTAGAGCAGGATTAGGAGATTGATGTCTCATGTGGATAGAGATCCATGAAATTGATTAGGGTATTTGTGTCTCCTTTGGATAGAGGTCCATAAACATTGTAATAGGAAAATGATTCCCAAGATATTTATTGAGAGAATATTAGTGAAATATTTTCTTCGTGGAGTAGCCCACATTGGGTGAACCACATTAAATTGGTGTCTCTATTGTGTGTGATTATTTGTGCATTGCTTTGGTTATTGCTATTGATATTGCCATTGATTATATTGGATAATATTGTTTAGGAAAGAAAAGTAAAAAGTGGTCTTATATTTTTCACCCCCCTCTCAATATAAGCTTGTGTTCTTCAAGGTTGTATCGATACCCTCATGCCCTTAAGTCAAAGATAGAGAAGTTAGTACAAGAATTGTTAAAATCTAGAGTCATTCGATCGAGTAAAAATCTTTACTCTTATCTTATCTTACTGGTGTGAAAAAAAATATAGGTCTTGGTGATTATGTATCAATTGTCATGAGCTCAATATGTTCACCATTAAGCATAAGTTTCCTATTAATTTTGTGGATGAATTATTAGATGAGCTACATGGGACTATGTCTTTTACTAAATTAGATCTCCGCTCTGAGTACCATCAGATCAGGCTCAAGGATGAAGATAAATCCAAAACCACATTTTGTACTCATGGGGGACATTATGAGTTCTTGGTGATACCATTTGGCTTGACCAATGCACCTTCCACATTTCAAAACCTCATTAACAACATTTTTTTGTCCATTCCTTTGTAAATTCATTTTGGTTTTCTTTGCTGATGTTTGGGTCTATAGTCGCTCTTAAGAAGAGCACATCTCCCATGTGGATCAAACTTTACAACTTTTGGCACAACATCAACTTTATGCTAAGTTGTCCAAGTGTTATTTCAAGTTGACAAAAGTGAAGTATTTGGGACACATTACCACCAAATATGGAGTTAATGTTAACCCTAGGAAGATTCAAGCGATTCAAGAGTGGCCAAAACCTCACACTCTAAATGATCTTCATGGATTTTTAGGGCTTATAGGCTATTACCACAAATTTATCCACAATTATGGTAAAATTATTGTTCCCTACATCCATGTTAAAAAATAATTCTTTTACTTGGACTAGTCCAACTGAACAAGCTTTCCTTGATTTGAAACACGCTATGACAACCACTTCAGTCTTAGCAATGCCTAATTTTTCCAAGCCTTTTGTAATTGAAAGCGATGCTTCAGGAAATGGTATTGACACGGTGTTGATGCAGGAAGGGCACCCTTTGGCTTTCACTAGTAAAGTGCTCTCCAATCGTAATCTAAGCAAATCAACTTATGCTAAATGCTTTTCATTTTGCATACGGTCACTCATTGGCGACCTTATCTCATTGGGCATCATTTCTCCATTAAAACAAATCACCAAAGTCTCAAATATTTCTTGGAGCAATGGGTTGCCATCCGTGAACAACAAAAGTGGGTCTCTAAGGTCATGGGATATGATTATGATATTACTTATAAAAAGGGAAAGGAGAACATTATGGCTTATGCCCTCTCTCACCAATTTTAGGCTCATAGTATGTTGTGTCATTTCTTCACCCATTCCACAATGGATAAATTCTCTTTGTGAAGAGGTGCTTAAGGATTCAGGTTTGTAAACTTTGGTTGCATCCCTTCAAAAAGTGCCTACCTCGTGTCCTAGATACACTTAGGATGGACATAATTTGCGCTACCACCAACACCTTATTGTTCCTCACACGTCTCCACTCTGATAACTTCTCATGAAGGAAATGCATGCCTCACCCACTACAGGTCATCTGGGTTCCTCAAAACATATGAAAGGATTAAGCGTACCTTTTCTTGGAAAGGTATGAAGGACATTCATAATTGTGTGGCAGCATGTGACACCTGTCAACAGATGAAATTGAAACGGTGCATTCTCCAAGAACTCTACAACTCTTGTCTATCTTCGAAAAGGTTTGGATATATATTTCCATGGACTTTATTGAAGGGTTACCTAAGTCCAAAGGCAAATCAGTTATTTTTGTGGTAGTGGATCGTCTAAGTATGCTCATTTTTGTTCCCTCTCTCATCTTTACATAGCCTCCATTGTTGCCCAAATTTTCCATGATTCTATCTTCCATCTTCATGGCATGCCCACATCCATTATGTCTGATCATGACCCTACCTTCACTAGTAAATTTTTGCAAGAATTGTTTAATTTGCAAGGAACTCAGCTCAAAATGAGTTCAGCTTATCATCCACAAACGGATGGCTAGACTGAGATTGTCAACAAATATTTGGAGACCTACCTTCGTTGCTTTACCTCTGATCATCCTACATAATGGGCAAAGTGGCTTCCCTTGGCCGAGTGGTGGTATAATACTTCCTATCACACAACGACCAAGGTCACCCCTTTTGAAGCAGTTTATGGGCAGCCTCCATTCATGCCCTCTTCCTACATTTTGACAGCTCCAAGGTACTTGCAATCGAAACTACACTCAGCCAACATGTCAAAGTCCTTCGTCAATTGAAGATGAATTTGAAAGTGACCCAAAACCATATGCGCAAACAAGCTTATCAACATCGTTCTTGGTGTAGCTTTGATGTTGGTGATATGGTCTTCCTTCGCTTGCAGCCATACAAATAGTCATCTCTCCAACTTCACAAGTGCCAGAAACTCATTTCCAAATCTATGGGCCCTACCAAGTTTTATAGCGTATTGGTGCCATGGCCTACAAATTGGCCCTACCAACTACATCCAAGCTCCGCCCTATTTTTCATGTATCCTCTCTCAATAAGGTTGTGGGTAATCAGGTACAAGTTCAGTTTGCCCTCCCAAAATTGGATAAAGAAGGTTCTATCTTGCTCAAGCCAAAATAATTGTTGGACCATAGGACACGCACTCTTCGCAACCAAACCATTACAGAGGTCCTTGTTCAATGGCATAGTCTACAACTGGAAGATGCTACATGGGAGTCTCTCCAACAACTCCAACACCATTTTCCTCATCTACAGCTTTGAAGACAAATATTTTTGAAGGGGAAGGACATGTTAGGACCCCATCCTAACATTATTTTTGTAATTCTCATTTGATTATGTAATTATCCACTTCCAATGTGGGGAGTGTTAGGAAATTAAAAAAGCAAGCAAGCTAAACAACAATAAACTATACATGAGATTTTACATGAAAACCCTACAATGTGTAGGGAAAAAACACGGGGTAAAAGGTAATTTTTATCTTTTATTATTCTCGTCTTGCTTTCATACATTCGCATTATCATAATGCACGGGGCATTCCCATTTTTATAGAAATACAAAGGAAAATTCCAAAAAACCGTGGCACATTCTAGATAAAAGCGCTTTATTAAAAAAAAAATTTATTAACTACGTTTAAAATAAACGCACTTTACTGTGGTTTATGACAAACACACTTTATTGTGTTTTATAACAAACATGCTTTAGTTGTGTTTTAGTAACCCGCATTGTGGGGTTGGGTTACTATATGTTGCACCACCATGCTCCACTCTACTAAAGAACATTGGAGATTTGGATATTGACTTCACCTTCTAACATTCTCCCACTTGAAGTCAAGATATAGGAATTATTTACCTTTGTTTTCATCTAAGTGTGAAATTCCCAATGCTACCCTTATCATGTTTTCAGCAAGCCCAAAGAAGTTTTGCGCCACTCAAACTTCTCTCTCTTGACTAGCTTTGTAAGCATATCTGCAGGATTCACTTCAGTGCCAATATTCTCTAACAGGGTCCTACCTTCTTCCACCACAATTCTTATAAAATGGTAATGAACATCAATGTGTTTGATGGGATCATGGAATGTTGGGTTCTACACGAACTGAATAGCACTTTGACTATCACAATGCAACACAACCTTTCCCTACATTATCTTGAAGTCACCAACAATCCCTCTGGCCAAATTGCATCTTTGCTAGCATGAGTCGCTACAATATATTTTGCTTCAGTGGATGATAAAGCCACCACAGACTGCAACTTTGAAGTCCAACTCACAACTCCACCAGCAAGAGTGAAAGTATATCATTTAGTGGACTTTTGTCTAACTCTATCTCCTCCATAATCAAAATCCACAAAACCTTTACCTTGCAAATTTGTCGATCAAAAGTAAATGGCAACATCTGAAGTGACTCTTAAATATCTAAATATCCACTTCATTGCATTCCAATACTCCTTACCAGGATTCGCCATGTACCGGTTGACTACTCCCACTACTTGGGTAATATTTGGTCTGGTGCTCACCATGGCGTACATGAGGCTTCCTACTACTGATGAATACAATACACGAGACATGCTTGTCTTCTCTGCTTATGTTCTAGGACATTGTTCGAAAGGCAATTTGAAATATGGAGGAAGTGGAGTATTGATTGGTTTTGCATTCTGCATATTGAAGTGTTGCAAAATATTTTCTATATATGTTTTTTGACATAACCAGATATTTTTTTCTATTGTCCCTGTGTATCTTCATTCCTAGAATTTGGTTTGTTGCTCCTAAATCCTTCATATCAAATGTCCTAGCCAATTAAGCCTTAAGATCACTGATTTTCTTCATGTTAGGGCTTGCAATAAGCATATCATCAACATACAACAGCAAGATAATAAAATTGCCATCATCAAACCTCTTATAGTATGCACAATGGTCAGCTTCACTTCTATTGAAACCTTGGCTCTTCATGAAGGTGTCAATTTTTTTGTACCACATCCTTGGTGCCTGTTTCAATCCATACAAAGATTTCTTGAGTCTAAAAACCAAATGCTCATTGCCTCTTTCTTCATAGACCTTAGGTTGATCCATATAAATCTCCTCGAGATCACCATGCAGGAAAGCAGTTTTTAAATCAAGCTGCTCCAGCTCTAAATCATGTGTTGCCATGAGTGCAACTAAAACTCTAACAGTAGTCAGCTTCACAACTAGAGAGAAGATTTCATTAAAGTCTATACCTAACTTTTGCACATAACCTTTTGTCATCAAGTGAGCTTTATATCGTTCCAAAAGGCCATCATTGTTCTTTACTTTGTACACCCACTTGTTACCAACAGCCTTTCTTCCAGGTGAGAGATCCACAAGTTCCCACATTTCATTCTTCCATAGTGATTTCATCTCTTCATCCATGGCTATCTGCATTCTCAGATTCTCCAACTTCCTACAACGAGCTAGGCTTACCATAATCAGTTAACAAAGCAAGAGGACTAAAAATCAGGAGAATACCTATCCAGATGTTTTTATGAACGTGTAGATTTTTTAACCCAATGTTTTGTTGGTTGTGGCTCTTGGTCTTGTGACTATTCAGGCTCCTAAAATTGTTGATCTACATGTTGATCAGAAACTTCAACATCCTTATCTTCGTTTTCAACTTTGTTCATATCTACTTCAACAGGTACAACTTCAGGTGTTTGTTGTACCTCCTTTGCATGGATTTTTCATTAAAAATAACATCTCGACTAATAATTACCTTATGGGCAGTAGGATTCCACAATCTATACCCCTTCATTGTATCTCCATAACTAAGAAAAACACATTTCCTTGACTATGGGTCAAGTTTGGACCTATTTTCTTTTGGCACATGGGCAAAAGCATCATAGCCAAAGGTACGCAAATGAGAACAAATTAATTGGCTTACCACATCAAACCTCCTCCAGAATTTGTCCATCCAACGTAGTTGTAGGTGATATGTTAATAAGGTAAGTAGTTTTATTAACAACCTCTACCCATAACCATTTCTCCAACCTAGATGTGTTGAGCATGCGTCTTGCACGTTCCATGATTGTACGATTCATCCGCTCAGCCACATCATTTTGTTGTGGAGTATATGGCACAGTCTTCTGGTCCTTAATCCCTTCCTGCATGCAAAATTGATCAAACTCCTTGAAGCAATGTTCTCCCCCATTATCTGACCTGAGGCATAAAATAGGTTTACCCAAACTTCTCTACTCGTGTCTTTAACTCTTTGAATTTTTAAAAGCTTCCAACTTCTTTGTCAAAATATAAACCCACACTCTTCTAGAATAATCTTCTATAAATGTCAAGAAATATCTACTACCTTTTAAAGACTGAGTGGGGACCAATCCAAATATATCAGAATGTATAAGCTGCAACAAATCAAAACTCTTACCAGGACTTGCAATAAATTGAACCCTATTTTATTTTCCAAAAATACAGTGCTCACACAAGTCTAAATTGTAAGACTTAATCCTAGACATCATACCTCGTTCATGCAAAATTTTCAATCATTTTTCACTCATATGCCCTAGGCGTTGATGCCATAGCATTACTATATCCTGAGCATTGCTTGAAGTTGTTGTTGCTTCATGGTTTGTCACCATATCACCACACAAACGATATAGGGTCCCATAAGGTTCTCCTTTTGCTACAACTAGGGATCCTCTCGTAATTTTCCAATAATTCTTACCAAAAGTAGTACAATACCCAAGCTTATCCATCATCTTGATTGAAAGCAAATTCTTCCGCAAAGCAGACACATGTCGTACATCACATAACATCCTTTCTCCACCATCATCCAGCCTGATTCTTATGTCCCCTCCCACAATTTCTAAAGGATGGTCATCACCCAAATAGACCATCCCTCCATTGTAGGACTAATATTTGACAAACCAATCTCTATGTGGAGACATGTGGAAAGATGCACCCGAGTCCAAAACCTAGGTATATAAAATAGATTTGTTGCTACTGATATAGAAAGCCTCACATGTCATATCTACTGCATCTCTTGTATTAGCCTTAGTTGATGGTTGATTTTGTTTTTTACCATTCTTATCCTTTTCATATGCCAATAGTCCTTTGAGTGCCTTGGCTTCCCACAATGCCAACACCTCCCTTTCAATTTGTCCCTTTGACTTAGATATGGACTATGATCTACCTTGTTGACTTCTTTTGTTAAATCGACCTCTCACAGCTAGGGCTTCATTGGTTGAGGGTTCCAAAGACGATTTTCGCCTCAACTCTTCTACCAACAAAACGGCTACGACATAATCAAATCTTAGAGCTCCTGATGATGCATTGTTGATGGTCATCACCAAATGATCCTAGGTGTCCGAGAGAGAACAAAGTAGGTTGATTGTTTTGTTTTCATCCTCCATATTCACATTAATAGAGACCAGCTTACTAATTCGAGTATTAAACTCATTCAAATGATCTGCCACAGATGAACCCTCCTTCATCCTCAGGCTATAAAGTTATTTTTTCAATAAAACCTTATTTGTTGCTTATTTAGTCTCATATAACTTCTCGAGCTTTTCCCAGAGGGCTTTCGCGGTTGTTTGTTCAACAACATTGAACAAGACAAACTCTGCTAGGCAAAGACAAATTGTAGACATTGCCTTCCTGTCCAACTTTATCCACTTTGCATCTATCATGCTATCAGGTTTACCTGCAAGCCCTTCCAAGGCTAGGGCTTGGTCGTTCTGAACCAACAAATCCTCCACCTTCATCTTCCATAGGGCGAAGTTCCTACCATTAAACTTTTCAATCTTGAACTTGGTTACACCTCCTGTCATTGTTGCAACTCCCACTCGCACAAAACCCTGACCAACGAGTTTTCAAAGAACCTCGCTTTGATACCAGATGTTAGGAAATTAAAAAAACAAGCAAGCTAAACAACAATAAATAGTACACAAGATTTTACATGGGAACCTTGCAATGTGCAGGGAAAACCATGGGGCAAAAAGCAACTTTTCTCTTTTATTATTCTCAGCTAGCTTTCATACATCCGCATTATCATAATGCAAGGGGCATTCCCCTTTTTATAGAAATACAAAGGAAGGTTCCAAAACGTTGTGGCACATTCCAGATAAAAAGCTTTATTAATTGTGTTTTACTACGCTTTATGAAAAACGCATTTTATTGTGCTGTATAACAAACGCGCTTTAGTTGCGCTTTACTAACCCACATCGTTCGGTTGTACGGACGAAAAATTTAGTAACCCACATGTGGGGTCGGGATACTATATACTACACCTCCATGCTTCACTATGCTAAAGAACATTGAAGATCTGGTTATTGACTTCACCTTCTATCAGGGACCCTTTTATAATGTTATTTTGTAATACTTTGTAATGGTATGTGGAAAAAAAGATGCATAGACAAATGGGGTCATCTCATTTAACCGTTATCAAGAATGTAACCGATGTTTGGTAGAATATTCTAGCTCAAGTGCCATTTTGCATGTAAGCCAACTTTTGAGCTTAAGGTTAGGGTTACATGACGTTTTTTTTTTACATTTTACCATGTACAAAGGTATATTTTTGCAAATTAATGAAATATTGAAAAAGGTTGCCCCCCTCGAAAAGGCTTGTAATTCTCTGTCCATTGTGTGTTTAATTCTGCATTTGCTTTTCACATTGTGATATTTTGTTATCTAGTGAATCTCAACTTTTTTTCAGTATTTTGTGTGAGTTTATTTTTAATAGTACGTTTCTAACATAATAAGCCTCCATTAATCCTTCTTCTTAGGGTTTGAGGTTGATCTCCTTTCTTTCTTGTAAACAAAATATTAGCATATTAAATTATTCATATTCAATGGTGAAACAAGCATAAAGTTAAATTAGAATTAGAGACTCACGTCCAAAAGTTGTATTATGCAAAGACATTTAGTAGTGTGCTAAATCCTCTTTGCTAAATCATTAAGCTGAATATCTTTGATGTAATTTGAAACTAGACGATAAAGAAATTGCCTATAACATCAGCTTGCATTCTAAAATTATTAAATGATATCGTTACCTTGTTCTTTCAATGCTAGCCAAAAATTAAAGTGCCTTAAGTGTTAGGTACTAAAGAAAACATTAAATACAACATTAATATCAACATGTTGTCTAGACATGATACCAATGAACATAATGTCATCTAAATTCAAATCCATACAACATTAACTTCAGTGCTTGGTCAAAAGGCATAAGGGACGCACCATTATCAATGATGGTACTCCCTTGTTCTTTATAGTACTTTGCATATGAACCTTGCTAATATTCCTGACTCTAGGGCAATCTTTCCTACAACCAATCTCATTATTAGGATATATATATATATTTGGTTCAATCACTAGATATGCGTCTTGCATACCTATTTCAACATCATTATCCACCTACATCAAAAGCTATTAATAGAACTGATGATGTTACTAAATCGTCTATTACATCCTCTCTATCATTTCATTCATATGGCAATATTTCAAGCTCTTCTACAAGATATTCTAGAGACGAGATCTCACATGCCTTCTAATTTGACTTCTCCTAAGAGCTTGCACAAGACTATGTCGGAAAAAATCTTGTTCACTCTTGATATAATTATACGCTTATTTGCTGTGTTCTCTCTATATATAATATGCTTTAAATTGCGGCTTATCTGACTTAAATTGGCAAACCTGCTACACACTAAAAATAATTATTTTCACCATATGTTAAAAAGTATATCTCAAACTTTTCTTTGAATGCTTCACATAAAACAATTTTTCTCCAGCCACCAGCTTTAGCATTGATTGCATGTCTGCATTTTGTATAATTTTTGTTACATTAGATATCATAACTATGGGTGCCATCTAAAAACGTAAAAAACTATCTTTTCAACTGAAAGTGTCATGAAGAATATATCATTCACAGATATAAAATAAATGCTAGACCCCTTTCTCCTTCATCTTGTAAATAGGACCAACATCTTTCAAAGATATCTCTAAATTTTAGAGAATAAATCATTCACATATATAAAAGATATGCTAGGCCCCTTTCTGTTATATCTTGTAAATAGGACCAACATCTTTCAAAGATATCTCTAAATTTTGGAGAAACATGGCATGAATCACCTTATTTCCATTGAAAAATTGGTATTCAGGCCATTTAGTCAGAAACCCCACTTATATATGCATATATCTTCAAAAGAATGACGTGTAGAAGGGTTGTCCCCTAAAAACAATCCACATATGTAGAATACAGAATGAAAAATAAAAAAATTAAATTCATTAAATGATATATAGAAGGATAGTCCATCGATCTTTAAGTGTGATCCAGATATGTAAAAATACAAAACGAAAAATAAAAATAAAAAAAAATAATGTTCACCTTTGTACAGTAGCTCAGCTTTGTCCAATGTTAAAGAACCTCGAGCAAAACAAACCTGTAACGTTCTAATCACAGAGTTTAGCTGAATGAGGTTAATAGAAAACACTAATGAAGGATTTGTTAAAAATGTATACAATAATGTAGCATATCATTTGAAATTCAATAAAGGCAGAGTTCCTAACTCAAGGCCTTATGAAGCAAATGGTAAAGGGTTTGCAATCATACAAGTGTGACCCGAATTCAAATCCCTGCATTGTGATAGACACTCCCATGATAAGGCAGAGCCCATAATAATATGGTTTGTTGAAATAAATATAACACATGTGGAAACATTTGAGCACTTCTTATAATTCATATTATGAAGATTCTGCATATCCCTCCTTGAATAGAGTACAAGGCGGTTGAAAGCTTTTTCACAAAGTAATAGAATTCATATGAAAATCTCAGCAGCCAAGATATACATGGTTTATGCTCTAGCATAATCAAATTGGTACACATTCTATGCAAAGTTAAAAAGGAACCGGTTTCACTGCTACATAATTGCAGTTTTAAGAAGTACGGATCCAGGGGAAATGTTCTTTGCCCCCAATCCATTTATCACAGAATCTCTAACCATGCACAATTCCAAAATAGTTATCATTCAACATACCTGACCTTTTGTGCCAGTAAGAGTATTATCCCATCAGTCCCTTGCTGTACTTCTGATTGTCCCTTAACAGTCATAATATGACAGACAAACCCAGATACAAACAACCAGCTTCAAAGTTTGCCAGTTTGAGCAAATTCTGCATGCTCCACAGCATTCTCTTCAAAACGCCATCTTATATAATCTCTTTTGTCAGTGCCTCAAGTTAGATCAAACACAATATAAAGCAGATTGCACAAATGAGAAAACCTTCAACTCCTTTATTCCATTTAAGCCCTCGGGTGATTTATCTTGTTAGAATGTCATATTATCTCTGCTCCCAGAAGCCCAGATACACATAGTTAATCAACTCCATGAAATCATGCACATACTAAATGGGTAGGACACATTAAGTGACAAAACAGCAATGTTGAAAATGTGTTTAGCCTTGGATGGCTCTGTACTTTCTTGCATGCAGCCACTAACTAGATGCTTCTACATCTATTAACAATGCTTCAGTGCTCTCAATGTGATGAGAATTTGATGTCAACTCACCCTGTCACATTCATTAGATCCAGAAAATAACTGTGTACAGACAACAATTAATCAGCTATGAGTGGAATTGCCAATTGTTCTCAACTCTATATTAAGTCTGCAATAAAAAATGATGCATGCTGCCACTGTAAGATTTAAAGACCAGGAACCAAGTTTCATCAACAGGAGCTCTCTCGTTGTAAAGGTAAGAAATTCAGAGCCAGCAAAATTAATTATTACTCAGCTGAAGTTTCATTGCTTGAGATTACATATATCACCTGCAAGAAAGTTGGACATAAGGTCATACAATGGACATGATATTGGCTTTCATCTTTGAGGAACAAAAGAAGCGAAGGAAATAATAAATACCTAACTACAGTGCACCAATAAGCAAGTATGCATATGTTCTCTTTCCTTTTTCATCAAATAGAGTTCAAAAAATTCAACTTGGTTTGCCAATTTAACAGCACCAGACATTAAATCTGATTGATGACATTAACAGTCGCTAAACAATTAATAAGACCTCTTACCTAATCCTTTTCTAGGTAGAACAAGACATCCCAGAGCAAATGACAACATTCTCAGCCAAAAAATATTAGTTTTTAACCTCCAACCATCAATTTTCAAAAGTAAAGGTTTTACTACACGTTTGATTTCAGCTTCGTGACCTTGAGAAAACAGGCAAGTTGTCAAGATCCAATAGCAAAGACAAATAATATATAGTAAATACAACCAAAAGAAATGAGCCAAGCATATACCCCATATAAGAAAAGCAAATGCATATGAAATAAATATGAACTAGTACAGTCTTTTCAATTTTTATGGTACATACTAAATGGAAAGAAACATCCTACAAATGACACATGCCAAAGGACTCCTGTCGTTGGTGAAAATTAATCTTGTAGTAAGTATTAAAATCATAGGAAAGAACAATGCTGGAAAATTTGAAGTAATTTTTTATTTTTTCATGGCGGGAATCATTCAGATCCAACATTTTTGGACCCATTGCACATGAATAAGTTTGGATGAATGCTTTGAGACCAGGTTCATGGTTCATCATCAGGATTGAAGCAAACACTCTGAACATGGTCTCAAAGCATTCGTGCCTAGTCTTGATCCTGAGGATGAGCCATGAATGTGGTCTCCAAATGTCAATCCAAAAATACTGATGTACAGTGTACACACGAATGTTGGATTCAAATAAATTCAGAATTTTCAAAATAGTGTAAAACCAGTTCATAGAAAGAATGTATCTGCCAATTTTTACAGAGCATAAAGTTATATGGGCAGAATGTTGCACAGATAAACATAAGTCAAAAGATAACACTATTTTACAATAGTATGGCCATTCAAAACTCCCAGCTCATATTTAGAAATAAATAAAAACGTAAAGCCAAAAGCAGACAACAATTGCTAGGATAATAACATCTTTGGTCTTTCTCTTGAAATCACTACAGAATCAAAAGGAAATTTTTGCAATACCCTATATGGCAAAATAAACACAAAGCAAAGCATCCAGGTTCCATTTGGAATGGCATTTCATGCTGACAATACTGTGAAGACTAGAGGTTTAATGAAGAAAAGTCTCCACTCACATAAGGCACTAAAGGAAGTCCATATCTAAGAATCTGTCTGCGCAAGAGATGGTACAAGTACAAGAAATGGAATTTCAATCATATCCAGCATAAGGCTTGTACATTACCTGAAAAGGTCCTGATGGATCTTGACCCACTAGCATCCCCCAAAGAAATCTGCAAAATGGTATACATGCAACCACCAAGGTTTCTATACCATTCCCAAATCTTGCTGATAGACAGGCATTTACCAACCATCAAAAAAATTGGATATACAAGTCATTTTTCTGGTCGCTGCACATACAACACAAATTATATTACGTGGTTTAGACATAGTTATAGATCTAAGGTATAAAGTAACCCAGTTGAGTACGAAGTGATGTTTAAAGTGAAATTTTTTCACTTTATGCTCTGTACTAGAGTTTGCACTTTACACAGACACAGAAGAAAAAGAAAAAAAATCATGTGCTTACTTGAGAATAATTTACTCTGGGGCCTGGACTGCACATGATAACTATTATTCAGAACTGTCATCAGAACTATCTGCATTTCTTTCAAATGCAACGGGGAAAAGAGACCGCGGTACATTCTGGACTGATATTGAAGATGATCCTTTCTGAGATGAGTTCGGAGGTTTCTGTTTCTGCATTTTGCCCACCTCTTTACATACTTGATCCAGCATGTGAGTGAAGTCCCTCACAATTACAAAAATACGAAGAGGGTGAGCTTCCTCCTTTGCTGCATCTCCATGAAAGTACTTAGTTAAGTCCTTTACAAGCAAAAACACTCTCTTTTCTTCACTTTGTATTTGACTAATCTCCTCTTCTGCCTGGTGAAGAAATAATGTCATTGATTGACAGAAGTTTCCTTGTTGCCTAGAAGCTTCTGTTGGCTGGCTTCCAAATTCTTTTTGCAAGAACGATCGTAACTTGTTAAGTCCCATAACAAGTTTTGCGAGAGAACTAATCAAAGCATCTGAATCTATTGTTGCTGCATTCTTTACATTGTATAAATCATTACTCAAGTTTATAAGAACCTGCAAACCAAGTGTTCTGTAATAGTCTTCTTCATTCTCGGAACTCATTTTCTTGCCTATAGTATCTGAACTAGATTGTTGAGCCATGTGTGCAGCACGTACACCTTCTGCTCTTATAATCTCTTGAACAACAAAATGCAATAAGGTTGTCTTTCCATCTGTACCTTTCACATCTGATAATTTGAGAAGTGTGTCAAGCTTAAAAGCTTGAGCTCCTCCACGCATGGTACCAACATTCATGCGATTTCCTGTTTTTAGAACTGCTTCCAGCAATTTTAAAAATAGACGACTAGATCTTAGAACTTTGCATGCTGCCTGTAAACAATGAAACAAGAAAACAAGACCTCATCATCTTAATGACATCTGTATTTTCAAAAAATGTACCTAGCATGATCATGCCCATGTACCAAGCATATCAATTGACAGCAGTAAACAGTGATTTGAGCATACCTCTAGTGCCTCAAATGATTTCCTAATGTAACGAATTTCATCTTTGAAATTTTCCCTGTACAACATTTTATCCATCCGTTCAAAAGCAGAAGGTATCTCCAACAATGCTTTGAGAAAGCGCTCTGCTGGACCAAGTTTAGAAATGTCATCATTATATTCTTTCAATTTTTTTTCTTCATCTCTGGTAGGTGCCATCTTTATCAGTGTCTCTAAAAGCTCAACACTTAAACTTTCACCTGCCCACCAAACACCAGAATATTAAAAGGATTAAAAAGATCAAAGACTTCATCAGAATAACAATGAAGCCAATCTGTTCAATAACATTACACCATATAGAATAGAAAGACAAATACAGTATATACTCCAACAACATAGAATAGAAACACAAATACAATCTATTCTCCAACATTTTTTATTTTATATGCAAGTTCAAAGTGCTCGGAAAGTCAGGTCACAAGAAATTCTCTAGGAAAGTTAACTAAATTCACTTGTTTGCATTCTTTCTTAAATTACTTATGAATTTCTTAAAAGGAATTGCCAAAGTTTATTTATAGACTTTGCCAGAGATCCAACTTTGTAGGATTGTCTCAGTTAGAACCAGGAAGTATTTTAAAAGAACACATTATTTGCATATATTATTGAAGTTTCAAATGGAGTATTTACACAAAAGTCACATTTATTGAAACTAGCCATTAAAGCTTTTGCAAGTCAACCTCCCTATATAAATCTGTTTACAAGGGATGGTTTCTTGGTTTTAACTCTAGAGTACTCACTGGAAAATGCACATTAATAAACATTTGAACAGACATGGAAACATGATATATGTTTTCTATTCTGCCTTTTCTTCACAAGTGCATGTAACCCATTTCCCAATATGGATTAACCCAATATTAAAGAAGCAATCAAATTTTCAAATGTGATGCATGGGAAATAAAAAAATATATATATTTTCAAATATCAAGTAAGAGAAAATGTAGGAAAATGGCTCACCATTCAGTAGTGCATCACACACGTCCTCTCTCCTTAAATTCATTGCCCTTAAAAGTATTGCCAAGTTTTGAGACTTTTTTGGGTCCAAAAGCTGTTTGTTCTGGCTAGGATTATTTGCTTGTTTGGCCATTCTACTTGTTGCTGTATTTGAAGAATTGTAACCAAAAAGTGTCTCAATCATTTCTTCATTGAATCTGCACAAACCCGTTTTACTGCCTTTAGCAACGAGCATTAACCTTCCTTAAGAAGTGAAGTAGTTTCTTCTAGGATACTCTAAGGCACATTAAACTTTGATTTAGACGCATATTCCATTTCTTAATAAAAGAACCAAGGTTTATTGCTGGAAAGCAAAAAGGTTAGAAAAGCATTCTTACTGAAAAGATCCAGCTCTAATCTGGTCCCAAACCATAGAATGATCAGGATTAGCCTGAACTTTGTCCCAGTGAAAAGGCTTCAGCTTGGGCCGTTGATTCCCATCTTCCCCTACTACATTTGAATTCTCTGGTTGACCTTTTGAACGAGAGGGCATCAGAGGAGGTATCTGAGAACTCCTTCCTGGTGGCAAAGGCACTTTTGGTCCATTAGACTTCCCATTGGCAGGTGCAGGGGGCGGCAGAGGTGGGGATTTACCCATTGGTGGTGGTGGAGGAGGTGGAGATTTACCCAATGGTAGTGGTGGATGTGAAAATTTACCTGGTGGTGGTGGTGGAGGTGGAGATTTACCTGTTGGTGGTGGTGGTGGAGGTGGAGATTTACCTGTTGGTGGTGGTGGAGGAGGTATGGGTGGAGGTGGAAATTTCCCTGGTGGTGGTGGTGGTGGTGGAGGTGGAGATTTACCTGTTGGTGGTGGTGGAGGAGGTGTGGGTTTACTTAGTGATGGTGGTGTAGGAGATGAACTTACTGGTGGTGATGTAGGAGTCAAGTTGACCGGTGGGCACACAGAGGAATTAGGCTGTGGTAGAAAGGGTGGAAGTTTAGACGATAAGGAAAGTGGATGACTAGACTGTGAATGGCGGGGTAAGGAAACATGAGTAGGTTGAGAGGGAGTTTTGTTCCAAGCATGAGAAGGCACTGAAGAATTTGCAGATAAAGAAGCCGGTATCGAAGAAGATGCTTGCAAACTTTCTGGGAGAGGTTGTGTAGAACCAACATGTGTCTTGGATGTGGATGAATTAAAAGCACCCTTATCACACAGCTCAAGAGAAGGCTTTGTCTTAGCCAAAGGCGGAAAAGGATGAATATCGAGAGCCTCTGTGCTCTTCCTAAGGCATGAAGGAAGAGATAAAACTCGAAGATTCCTTCGATTGAAGGAAGACAATTGTTTAACATCAGCCTTTCCTGTTTCTAAGAAAGCTGATTTAGGAGAAATTCCATTGGAGTTTTCAAATGTTGCCCAGTTAAACCCTTGTGGTTCACCATAATACTGATTCAGTGATTCACTGTGTACACTTGCAAGTAGAAGAGGTCTCTGATCGTTATGATGATTCGACCCATGCCTATTACTAAAACATCTTTGATAGCAGTAAAAGAACAACCCACTAAGAAGTAGCGTTGATATTGCTGTGATAACAACTGCTAAAATAACTGTCTTAGAATTGCCACTCTTCTTCAACTGTTCAGGAGGAGGTATAAACAAATTTTGATCTGGTTGTACAACGACTCCTGTTAATGGTGATGGTCCAAAGTTTGACAACAAAATTTCAGGAGATGGAACAGGGACCTTATCATGATTGTTCTGTACTGAAGGTGATGGAGCAATAGCTGAGACTGGAGATATTGCAGGAGTCCCCAGAGGACTGAGTAAAAGGCGTTTCTCATGAGTATGGAGATCAAGCAAAGCTCTAAGTCCCTCCAGTGGCCACGGCAAATTTGAGTTTTGATCTTCTCCAGAAGCAGGTCTAACAAATTCTGCATCATCATCATATGTTGGAATGACCACAGATGAAACAAATGGGGCCAATGCACGATGCCTGTAAAGAGAACCATGAAGAAAACTGTTTGTTCGAGGAGGTTGGTTATTGACTATATTTCGCAAATTGTGCCCAAATGAAGAACCAGTGTTCTGGATCTGTTTCACAATGTTAACACCTGCTCTTTCATCTAAAAATAACTGTAACTTCTTCCTCTCAATGTCTGTTCCTCCCAATTGTTGCCAAACAGAAGCAGTTTTTAGATGCTCAGCCTGTAGCCATATATTGTAATCCTGATTCAAGGACAAAGGAACAATAGACTAAATAACAAATACTTGATAACCAGAAACAAAGAAACGTTAGTCTAAAACACTGATTACTCGCATATACGAATAGCAAAGTACAGTTATATAGATCACAACAATCAGAGTATATTTCTGATAACCAGGAACAATGGAAGATCTGACTAAATATCTGATTGAAATTAGATATCACGAGAATACACCATAACTCTATGCATCACAGTAAATATCCAATTATATGGGAATCACACTAATGCAATTCTGATGTTTGTTTATTATTGGACCTGTAAATGTAATATAAAGTATACCACACAAGAACACATACAAGATGCAATGACTGATTATAAACAATGAAGTATAATAGTCCACGGTCGCAAAAATATTTAAAGTATGCTGATGAAAAATATCCAAGCTGAAATAGGGCCATTTCACACTGGCTAGTAAAGAAACTACTCATCACAATAGAAAATTTAATCTCCCAAGTTTAGAGTTACTGTCACAACACTTATACCATATTTATAAAAAATTAAAACTAAATATGATAGTATATGCCAAAGATTTTTACTTCTGTATTTTTAACTATGTGGTTTAAGAACTTCTCATCTGTTTGACAAGCAATTGCCTTTTCTCTTAAATGCTAGTAATGATAGTCATTGGAGCAAACACCACATTGTGTGTGGAAAGAAAATATTTTTTAGGTAAAATAATTCTTATATTAGGTAATTCTTTTGACTACATACCTCTCTCAAAATTGCTATTCAATGATCAAAAAAGGCGAGATTGGTATTAAGAAGAATGCAAAAGCCCCTTTAACTCCAAAATTGCTTTGGTAGCCTGCAGTTAGTACTCTTATTTCTCATCACATGTTGATTATTGATCCTCCATTCAACGGTTTGAAAAAAGGATGTATGCAGGAGAGGATGGGTTTCAGATGATTCACCACTTAAATTCTTTATTGTATTTTAAAGTTGTGTTGGGGTCACATGAGGGACATAAAGGGGCAACCAGGCATTCCCAACACATCCCCTCATGGATGAGGAAGAAGGGGACGCAATGGGGCCCCCCCAGCCATCCCTTTTAAGAAAGAAAAGGTGGGGGAAGCGTCCCCTTATCCCTGCCCACATTCCCATAGGCATCTAGGCCCAGGGACCCATCCCCGTGAAATAAAAATATTTATAATTTTTTACGTATACCCAGCATTCCATCGCTTAGACTACTTTTAGGAAGACTTTATTAGACTTAACATTGCTATTACTAGCAATACATTTTGAAATGTTGTATTAAAAGAAAACATTTCAGCAATCACTGTTTTTGTGTATGGTCTCCCCTTTTGCATGTCACGAAGTTGGAGACAAACCTAGCAATGTATGACTACTGCTATCTTGGCATGTTATCTAGCTGCAACGTATTTTGAAATGTTGTATTAAAAGAAAATAATATTCCGTTTATTTATAAGGTCAGTTTTAATTTTTCAGTGAATTATAATTATTTTAATTAGTCCACTTAGTATCTTTACATATACAATATATTTTCATAATTTTTCAAACATGATGATATGTAGTCTCACATGCCTTATCCTTTCCCATTTGACCAGATGGCTTTCACAAACTTCATATAAGATTTCATGTCTGAAGCTAGCCACATCAGGGATAAATGTTTTTGTCTTGATACTATAACATCTCATATTCCATCTTCATGTCTATAGGAACTACCTTTGAGATGTCAAAATTGGGCCTTCCACACTTCTTCCTTGCCTGGCAAGACTTGCAACTTATGGATGGGATGTTCATAACTCATGTATGTGGCAGATTTGACAAAGTACTTTTGAATGGAGGATTGTTGACCTTGGTTCACACCATACTAGTTAGGGATTCAGTTGACCAAAAATTGCACAAATGAAAAAGTTGATGCAATATCTATATGCAATTTGAAGGAAGCTTGACTTATCTAGCCCATGGCCAACCTAAAATTATGTTTTCTGTTGGTCTTGTTTCTAGTTTCATGCAAGATCCAAGGGACAGGCATGGGCAGGCAGTGAAGTGGGTTCTGAGGTTCTTGAAGGAAATTCACATGCTGAGGGTAAAATATGCTAGAGGTGGTACAACTGCATTGACAGGCTATACAATGTTACAGAATCTAATACGGTTGGATGTATTTATTCAAGCAAGTCAGCTTTAAGTTATGTATTCATCATTGAATCAGGGCTTATTGCTTGGCTGTCCATAGAATTGTTACGCATAGCAAGACAAGGCACACTGAGGTTAATGCCTGCTACTTGCAAGAGAAAATAGAAGAGGTAGTCTTTTGCCTCATTTATTGCAGGATTGAAGACCAAGTAATGGACATCTTCCAAAGGTCACAAAGATCCAAGGCATGATGGGTATTCAAGAATCTGTCACTAGGAAGGGAAAGTGGCACAATGGTAATCCCACCTTCTTTGTTCCTCTAATCTGTGTTAACAGCTGGGCAGGAAGGAGGGTGTTTAGGCCTTTTGGCATCTTTTGTATTTGACCTTTGGATCAACTTTCTTTTGGCCAATGAAAAACTTTTATCATATTTTTGTTATGGTCCTTGTCAACTTTAGCCCATGTAAAGGGTTGTGTCTGTTCGTTTCAATCATATCATCTCTTGTTTTGTTCATTCTTTTTTAGAAATGTTCCTCATCTTAAATTTCCTCTCACGTTATTTGAATGCTTTGTACCTTGGAATGTATGGATTCTATTAAGAGAAAATAGTAATGGACCACTTTCGATGCTCTGGTGTACCTACATAATAGGGAAAACATGCATGCATGTTTGGATATAAAAATCCATAGATCCACTTAATTTTGTTACTAGTTATCTATGGTGGGATTATTTTCTTACTAGACCTGCAAGGCTCAGTGCAGAGTGTAACCATCAAACAATCCTACAATAGATAGATTTTTCTTGATGGTTATTTGTTTCCTATTAGGATTTGAGCTCACTAATTTGAAACTCTAACAAACCTAACCTTCTTTGACAATCCTTCAAAGAAAAAGAGATCTTGGAATAATGTCAACCTTGCCAAGCAATAAAAAGGACCTTGAACCTAGTTTATATATCATAAATAAAGATTTAAATGATATTTAAAGACTATCTGCGCCTCATCTTTTTCCATGTTTAGAGCTGAACAAAGTCTTGAACTTATCCTTGGAAACAATGAAATCACTTACAAACATGTCTTGACTTCTGAGAGCTCTAGTTATTGGAAACTAGCAAGAATCAATTAACATACACAATGATGGGCATCAAACAGCTGAAGCAAAGACCAATCTCAAGCTTGCAATGCTGAATAAAAACCTGCGGATGTCACAGAATTCCTTTAGCAGCTTAGTTACCTTTGCTGGGCAGATCCTGCTAAACCCTCACCTTTCAGACAGAAACAGCATAAAGCCCTGTGTAAATCCTAGGGTGTGGATTTCATCAGATGATGCTATTATTGTGGTTGTGGATGATAAATGCAATCCATAGGAGTTCCAATAAAGCCTTCGAGATGCTCCAAAGACTCGTTAATTGATTTATATAAGAGATCCAAGAAGGCCTTTCAAATGCTCCAGAGTTCTTGCTAATTGATTCTCTGCAAACCCTTGTTTTTGGACTAAATGATCCTCTAACTAGCTCTTCTTTCTAAGAAATGACACTATTGCAACTGATGGTGAAATGGGAGAGGATGTTGGCTATTTATAGTAAAATCTGCCCTAATTTTCCTAGGACAACCCAGCTTCATAATCAACATAAAACAGGTGGACTCATTCTGCAGATTCCAGATTTCTTTTTCCAAGTGATGTTACTTACATATAGTTTAACAAAACATGGCCATATCATCTATTGATTTAAAAACTTTCTAAAATGCTTTTTTGATGGTGTATCTCTAATTTTGTAATCTTGTATTGCTCGCTATCTATGTTTTTCTCAAAAAGTTTTAAAAAAGCCTCTTAACTTCCAGTGTGAGGGAAAAAATAAATAAATAAATAAAAATTGACAATATGGAAGTATTGAAGGACTAATCATGTGACAAAATACCATCAAATGGCAAGATCAAAACCAAAGTGGTTAAAAAGATGGACTCAGATAAAAAGAACAACTATGCAACAAGCATCCACTATCTCTACCAATAGCAGTCATATATAAATAGATGGATGGGACAAGTATTTCCAGCAAGTTACCAACAACAGTTGAGTGTTTCTTTTAGTCTACTCTATAGTCTCTTTAATGCTTGAATGAATCATTGCAAGTAGGGAGAAGATGTTGTATTCTAAGGGCAGTATAACTACATTGGTCTGTAAATGTGTTAAGCAAGTAGATCATGCTTTGAGGGCAAAGCATGTCTTAAGTGGGGAACAATACGGCAATGTTGTGGACCTAGTGATCAAGTACAGCAGACAAAGAGAGTATCAATATGTCAGCCAGTTTATGGGTTAAGCAAGGTTGACCATACCATTTGTTAGCCAGCAAAGAGTATAAGCTTAAACAGTTAAATTGCTAATATATAGCAGATATTCCACTCAGATGAGGGCAATCAGCATTAGAGTATCTTAATAGTGGATATCTCCTGGTGTATATTTCAACTTGGAGATCAGCTCTTCTTGAATAGTGCAACACTTGAATGGAATTTTGTGCTTTCACATATCAGGAGAAGTTATATCACCTAACTATTCTTGGTGCATTTTGTTGATTATTATGCAATCGTTCTTAATTAACCACTCAGGTTTATGACACCAACGTCATAAGTTCATCCAAAAACAAGGACATTGAAAGTGGCAGAAAAAGTAACATTTTAATAATGCATTATACATTGGGTCTTTGGCCTACGCATTCAAATTAGTCCCATCAGCTGGGAAAGAAAAAAGGTCACAATGAGTCAAAGATTAACAATGACTCTTCTATTCCAGGTTGCTACCCAAATCTTAGGTTTGAAATGTCAGCCCTTCTTTTACTCATCAGGCCAAAATGCCAGAAATGGAGGTTATATTTCAATCTATGCAACAAATCCAAACTATTGTTTTCACTGCAAAGCACAACCGTAGTTAGGCAGACTGTGGTTGTCAAATACCCAAATACAATAATAATAATAATTGTTGCAGGGAATAAGGGCAATTCTCCTTGCACAGCCATTAAACCTTCAAATCACAATAACTGGCCAGAATAATCATGACTTCAACACACTGTACAAAGATTACTCTCTTCTTGCCAAAACATCCCGAAGCAATGGAATAGACAATCATGAATACTCCACAATTAGAATAATAATGGCAAACAAAGCAACATAGGATTATCTTGTTCTGTGCATAGCATTGCACATGATGGGTATGATGTCATTCTGGGCAGCACTCCAATGGATGTTAGACTGCGGATACCTAGTTTCCAAATGAGCACTTGCCTAGAATAATAGCCTTTTCCTAAATTCTAAAGGTGTGTTACTAGATTTAAATGACAGAACAAATGTTTATGAATTTCTTATTGATTTTTTTTTGTGCACAACAGCTGGGGTTGTGATGGTTATTGGTTTGACCAGCATATAGGGAGGGTATCAATGACATACATACAGTGATTTCAAGAAGATTTAACAACTTTTGAGAACCGGATCAGTGACTTAGCAAAACTACAGGTTGGTGATGTCTGCCATTCAGGTTAAGTTTCTACATTGTTACTTAAGATTAAAGAGAAGGCATGATACAGGTAACATAAACGAGCATATTTGAGTATAGGATTCTTACAAACCCAAAGAGGATATACATGGTCTTGCTACATTGTAGGATTCGGAGCGAAAGATCTTTGTACTGGCATTATGGGCAACACGATTGATCATTAAGCTGGATATTAACAAATGTTCTATATTTGTCTCTATATATTGACGTATCTATATACTAAACTAGAATATTGACGTATCTATATACTAAATATTTGTTTAGATACATATTTGCATCCCCTCCCTTTTTCAAGATCATGATTAACAGTTGTTAATGTTTATATTGAGTAATGGCACTAAACATTGACCATGTTTAACCGCACTTAACAATTGGCCACAATCAAACAGGGCCACAAAAATGACCATACTGAACTACAAGTAAAATTTGTGCCCAGCCTTTATGCGGTGTTCAAGATCATAAATCAAGGATTGTATGTTTAACAATTATTTGTCGCAGGTTAGTAGTAAAGAAGTTACTTATCTTCTTTTGTAGAAAAGTTTACAGATTTTTTTGTGAAAATTATCATTAGTTTAATTCATATTCTCCTATGGTCCACCAAGTCCCATTTTGGTGGATAGAGGGGAAATATGGGGACATGAAAAGGGAACAGCTAGAAGACGCTCCCAAATTTTGGCAATAAGGGGATATGCAAATATTAAACACTATAGAAATGTCTTTTAAAAAAAAAGAAATTAAAGAACATTTTAAAATACAAAAAATAAAGGTAAAATTCATCTTCTCATGAAAAAATGAAACATTTTTAATATTTATTCAAAGCATAAAGTACAAAAGAATATTTCAAAAAGGTAACCACCTAAGAAAAGAACCAGCAAAAAGATTGGCAAGTAAAAAGGGTGAACTAAGTCATGGAAGACATGCTGAAGAGAACACAAACACTTTCATTCATAGAGCTTACAAAGACCAACGACAAAAATGCTGCCACAATTATGACTTCTTTAGGAGCCGTGCATGGCTATAATTCTTTGATTCCTGTAGGCTGTAGGTTTGAGATATATTAAGAAAATAATCAAATTCCTTCAGAAATTTTGGAAGCGTGCAAAAAGAACAGAAATAAGAAAAACATGGGAAGGCCACAAGTAAAGGGCAAACTTATACAAAGATCACAATTACACTGCAAGGTCCTTCTAAATTCGTGACTAGATTTATCTAAGGGTCAAACCAAAATGTCATGTCTATAGGCAGCTGCAGCAAATTATTACCTAGGTAATGTGAACCGTTCACGATAATTGAAATGATAAATGGTGTTGCTTATATATTGCAATCTGGTATGTATGTTAATATGCACTGTTTCTTTCATGTTCTCAGGGCAGTGCACAAAAAACAGGTGCACAGCCCAATTAAGCAAGAAGGGCTTGAAGATCCGTCATGGATGAAAATGCAACGATTAGAAAAATTAAACATAGAAAATTTTAAAGAATATCTGGAGGAAAGAAAGATCTAAGAAACTTGTAGAAAAGGAACTGTGGAAATCATTAAATTTTGTAACAGAAGCAGCCCTCATTGAGGTCAATGAGTTCTCCATAGAAGGAAAGGGATGTTAGACAACCCACATCATGGCATATAAAAAGAAAACAATAATAAATGTAAAAGCCAACAACATGGCACCTTAATTAATCACTGAGAGATTAGATTTTTAAAATTAAGTTTGCACTATCCAAGGCATTGTGGAGCAACTGTTAGGGATGCAATCATACAAACACCACAAAAGATCAAATCCCTGCATTGTGATGGACATTCCCATAATAAAGGCCAATCATAATCATATGGTTTTTTGTAATACCACAGTATTGTGGTTCGTTAAAATACTATGGTAATATGGTCACAACATAATATAGGTGACTCTCATTTCTACCCATATAACCTATTTAAGTAAAAAATCAGAAAAATAAAAATAAAAAGTTAAATTAATCTATAGCAATGTGGAGCAACAAGTAAATGGGATGCAATCATAAGAGTGGAACCTGAGTTCAAATCCCCAAATTGTGATGGTCACTCCTGCAATAAGGCAACCTGTGATGATACAGCTTGTTATAATACCATGATAATGTGGTTTGTGGAAATACCATGATAACAAGGTTTGTGGAGATACCATGATAATGTATTTTTGTAACTCCCATGATAATGTGGTTTGTTGAAGTTCCACAATAATGCATTTTGTTGAAATTTCATTATAAGCAATTATGATGTAATTCACCTGGGACCCGTTGTCAACCCCATAGATTCCATTAACGTACAAAACATTTCTTTTCAAAACCAACCTCCAATACACTGAAACACCATTAGAGCACTACCCAAGATGATGTCATACAACTTACAAGTCAAACCATAGATTATGCCTGAGATAAAACAAAAATGAGGACATCCCATGCACAAAATAGTTTTTTTATTTCTTCAATTTATCATTATCTTCTCATTGTTAAACATTTACAATGATTTCTTGTTCTGCACTTTGTTCTCTAAGTCCAGCTTGCAAAAAATGTTTCATCTGCCCCTCATTTCCACCCTAAAATATTTCTGAAGTGAAACAGCATGGAATTTGTCAGCATTTCCAGGACATTTGTGGCACCTAATTTGATTTATTGAAAAGAAAAAAAATGCAATTTTCAAGTTGGAACTGATTTTAGATTTCATTTGAATTTCAAATCTCAAAACTATGACATGTTTTCAGTGATTTGAACATTTTTAATTCTAAATGTTCACTAATACCATTGGGAGGAACAGTTCTTTACTTTCATGCATTAAAACTAAAATAGTTCTATAAGACTTTTTTGTTTCTTTTAATATTATTTGTACATACATTTCTACATTGTTTTGTATCCAAGGGTCCCTGGAAAATTGGCAGTTCCCCGTTTTATTTTCCATTTCCTGGTAACTTAGCTTTAAGTCAATGGACCTAAAACAATATGAATACTGTCACAACTGGCATTCATGATCATATTTTTCATGCTTACTATGCATTTTATAACCATATGAGAATGGCCTAAATTTTGCTGAAACAATTTGTTTTTATAATAGATTTCCGACATTTAAGGAGGTTAGGCCACCTAACTATGTTTAGGATCAACATGTGAGAGTTGTGACTAGTATTTAATATTAAATTAGTAGCAGTCAATTGAATAAATTATGTGGACTCGGACTTTGAGTTGCATTTTTTAAATTTCTGCTTACATAGAGTAAAATAATGACTGTGATTTGGATACCTTACCATGTGTTTAAGCACCAAATTAGACTACGAGAATCATTTAATGCCATTTCTAAATTGGGGGAAAAAATTGATATAAATTCTTAATATCAAATCCGGACACCTGATTGAAATGGTGCACTTTTTATATAGTTTCTCTGTGTTTTTTACAAGTGGATTTATAATGATGGCATATGTGTATATAAATTAGATATGTCATTCCACATTTGGTGCTTTTGACTAATGAATGCATATTTTAATTATCCTATGATATGGCGAATTATGCCCTCAGGTGGCGTATTAAAATAAAATGTAATCAAGATGTGTTATGATCATAATCAGAGCCCATGTTGGTAACACAGACACTGATGTGGAAATGCTAGCTACATTTTGTCTGTTATCTATTTATTGAGACAAGGCATCTCTATAGAAATAAACCAGAATCAAATTATACAAATTCGAGCTCAACAGATCTCCTAGTTATTTGCTTGGGAGGCTTGTTGGTAGTTAAGGTATCTCAACATTTAGACAGATGGCGTGCCTTGGGCTTGGGCAGACTGGCAAAGTTTGATCAAACATGAGCTCCGTCAAAGGGTTGAAACCTAAGGATGGTTTGCCCCACCCAAAAGGGCATCTGCTCATGGATAAGAAAACATTGATAGTTAATATTGTGTCAACATGTGCTCTAACTTTTCTTACCGTTTGAATAGATAAAATATAATCATTTAAGATCCACTAGCCACTGCTTGAAACATATGATTTGAGCTTAAAAATTTTGTTGGAATACATTAAGTTAATACAATCAAACAACACTGAATTCATTGTAAAGCATATCAATTTTGATCAAAGTCCGCAGTTTTGCTGAACATTAATTAAATTGGCTCACAACCCTAAATCAATAATTTAAAAGCCATTAATGTCTTAACCAAAATGATGTCAATGAGCTGACTGTGGAAACATAGCACTTAAAAGAAGTTGAAGAACATATTTAAGAGAAAAAAGAAATGAAAATTTTATAATAAAATTATATGCTGCAGTAAATATAATATTTTGGTATTTTGATGGGAGTGGCCTTAATAGGAGCCACATACAACCTATTAAAAATAATAATTTAAAAGCCAGTACTTCAAATTAACCCAGAATTCAGTCTGAAGTTCTAATACGAATAGTTCCCAATCATTTCATTGATTTCTCAAAGTATGCGAAGTGAATAGCATCGAAATTTCAATCCTTATTCTGGCAAAGCCCAATCCTCCCCAGGGCCAGTGGCTCAGTGGTTAAGAATAAGATTAAAATGTAAAGGTCCTTTTTAGATCACAGCCCAGTCAGCAACCCTCGTTGCTGTGTGAGACCCATTATGTGAATCAGCTATGTATATATTGCTCCAAATTTGTTTTTTAATAAGTTTTGATTATTTGATATATGAGACCTTACCAAACCATTTAGGCTGTAAGTCCTAGGTTCAAATCCTAATAATCCAAGTCTTACAACAAATATAACCTGGCAAACTATAGAAAGGTTATATATTACCAAATGATACCCCTAACAATAGCAGTCAGGAAGATCTCGAGAATGTTAATGAAAGATACCGCACGCCTTTCTAAGGTCAAAAAACTAACGTCATAAGGCCCATTGCCAAGACATAAAACATAAAGCCCCCAAACAAACATGGTCAAACCCAAGGGCTGAAAACATAAATCAATGTGGGTTTCATCAAAACAAAAAGTGCGATGGACGAATGAAATTGAGGTGCTTAACATGGGCTAAAATGAACTTTTGTCACAAAAGCAAAACTGAATGGAAAAAACTGACCTCATCAAATCTATCCCCTGGATTTTCCAAATCGGTGCCTCTCAATCTTCTCAACAAAATCTGGGTACTGCTTTTGTGCCTCAAATCGCCTTCACCTGCTATTTCTTCGGCATGTAACTCAGCCGGGAATCCAAGAATAAAGAATGTTAATAATAACCCTAAAAACCCTCTGTTAACTCCATGTACATCCATAATCTTCGACGTCTACGATGCCCTAGATCCTGTCTTCTCCTGTAAATGATTCCACGCAAAATCAATAATTCCAAACTCCGTAACAAAGGCATAAATCAGGCAAAATCAATAATTCCAATCTCCCTAACAAAAGCATAAATCAGGCAAAATCAAGGCGGCTGCAAATTTCCGTCAATTACCTCACATTGATACCACGCCTCCTTTGTTTCCGTGTATGGCAAAATGCGCCACGGCAGAGGACAGGAAAAGTTCAATGATTCAAATAATTTAATTACCAGAGATATAGTTATTGTTTTGTCGGTTTGTGCCAGCGCAACGAATGCAGAACCCCTCTGGACTACGGGAATAACTACTGCTCTTCCTTTGGACGGCAAATTCGCGTCGAAGACCCGACAGAAATTTAGAATTTCTGTTACATTCCATGTTTACTGTTTCCGAGAAAATCAAGATGTACAGAAGAGTTGACCTGCAAAACGCGTCACGCCCGTTGGCGCGTTGGAAACTTTCGTGCCGCCAAAAGCCGTTGTCGTGACTGTTTGGTGTTTGTGTTGTCGTTATTTTAAGGTGGCTATCACGGTCATATGCTGGAGACCACGGGGCTGAAAAGTGCGCTTATGCTGCATTTGTTTTTTTGAATGATTTTGATGGAAGACCAGCGATTTTAAATCCTTAACATTTTTACACCTAATATTTTATTTTATATAATCGAAGTTTAATTAGTAGTTGGAATTCCAAATTTTCAATTTTACAGATAAAGTTGTATATTATATTTTAATATTTTAAATATAAATAAATAAACAACATTCTCTATTTAAAGAAGATTTTTTTGCTTTTGAATTTGTCTATCTGAATTGTCGTTCTGAAGTGGGCGAGCTGAACGTAACTGCAGGTTCCGTCTATTTCATATACACGCTCAAAGACACCGTCGTGGTGGAGTGTTCAACTTAAAAGAAATTAATTTTGTTATCTAAGTCTTTCATTAAGCCATGTTAATGCAACCCACAACAAGTGAATGCTACGCTCTAAATCAATCTCACGCATATTTATAATTTTCAATATGAGTTTAAAATATATTTAATTATTGAGATAATACAAATTTATAATTTTAATAAATTTTATTGGGTTAAAAAAATATATTTTCGAGGGATACAAGTTAAAGTTAAATCTTGTTAAGTAATTATTATAATACTATTTTATCAAGAGGAGATTTAGGTTCAAATCTCGGGGGCACGTCTAATTTGGGTAAAGGTAGTAGTCTGACCTGAGTCTGTTGAGTGTACGTACGCTAGTTTGATGACGACAGTATCAACCTCGAGTCACCGAAGGTCTTTCTCACTCCAAGTCATGTTTACCGAGGCAAGATAGGGGTTATAATGGTAGCAACATGATTTGACACTTTGATCATTACTTTTTTTTTAATTGTTTATTTTGAATAGAAATGGGTGTTACATTATATCATCTGATTATATAATGATTTATATAATATTATTATATAATGATTAGTAGTCTGACCTGAGTCTGTTGAGTGTACGTACGCTAGTTTGATGACAGCAGTACCAACCTCGAGCCACCGAAGGTCTTTCTCACTCCAGGTCATGTTTACCGAGGCAAGATAGGGGTTATAATGGTAGCACCATGATTTGACACTTTGATCGTGCCTCTGATCGAAGTGTCAAATCATGGTGCTACGATCAAAGTGTCAAATCATGGTGCTACCATTATAACCCCTATCTTGCCTCAGTAAACATAACCCGGAGTGAGAAAGACCTCCGGTGGCTCGAGGTTGGTACTATCGTCATCAAACTAGCGTACGTGCACTCAACAGACTCAGGTCAGACTACTAATCATTATATAATAATATTATATAAATCATTATATAATCAGATGATATAATGTAACACCCATTTCTATTCAAAATAAACAATTAAAAAAGGTAATGGCAAAGGCACTGGGCTTTCCTAAGAGAGATCCAAGTTCAATTCATAGAAAAAGTGCCTTCGATCTGCCCCAATTTTTCAACCTATTTTTTTTTAGGAGAACGTTTACAAATTACATCAACAACCACCCTCAAGGGGTTTAAACACAAGACCACTTAAGAAACAACCATCATCTTAGCCACTAGGGCAATCTGCCCGTTGGCATTTTCAACCTATTCCAAAATATAAATACGTATATATATTTACAATGTTTTAAAAAATATCTTACTAATACATAGTATTTTCATCATAATTATTCAAAATATATATATATTCATGATAATTAATTACTTCATTTTGTCTTTTACATCAATAAATAAAAATATATATATTCTTCCTAGGTTGGTTTGTAGCTACCAAGTGCTTATTGGTGAAGAGTCCCAATTCGATTCCCTAAGGATCGAGGGTCTCGTTGACTTTATCTTTACCCAATGGGCTAGGAAATATAGTGGTTCCTTGCGCAACTCTCTTTATATATATATATATATATATATATATATATATATATATATATATATATTGAGCATAGTTTGAGCATAGTATCTTTGCGAAGGATTATGACATTTTTTCTAAAAAGTCTCATTTTTTAGGAGCTATATCTTCGTTGATTCTTAGACCAAATTGTGTGGAATTTGAAGAGCTTTAAAATGAGTGGTCATATGAAGGAATTTGAGCAATATTGAGGGAGATACGACCATGTGAAGTCAATCATCTAGAACAAGGACAGTGACGATTTTTCAAATCACCAAAAACAAAATTGCAAATATCTATCAACCAAAGTTCGGATGATGGGAAGAGTAATGGAGGGCTAGGACTTCAGAGGTAAGACATTCAATCTGGATTTTGTTTCTCCCTTCTTTATATTAAAGGTTTTGCATGCAAATTATTATAAATTTTTTATCAAATATTATATTTGCCATAGGATATTTCTTACTAATACATAGTATTTTCATCATAATTATTCAATATATATATATATATATATATATATATATATATATTCTCCATAGGTTGGTTTGTAGCGGCGGAGAGTCCTAGTTCGATTCCCTAAGGATCGAGGGTCCGTTGACTTTATCTTTACCTAGTGGGCTAGGGAATATAGAGGTTCCCTGCATAAAATAAATAAATATATATATAGAGAGCATAGTATCTTCACGAAGGATTATGACATCTTTTTCTAAAAAAAACCTCATTTTTTAGGAGCTATATCTTCGTTGATTCTTAGACCAAATTGTGTGGAATTTGAAGAGCTTTACAATGAGTGGTCATATGAAGGAATTCGAGCAATATTGAGGGAGATACGATCATGTGAAGCCAATAATCTAGAACAAGGGCAGTGACGATTTTTCAAATCACGGAAAACAAAATTGCAAATATCTATCAACCAAGTCTCGGATTATGGGAGGAGTAATGGAGGGCTAAGACTTCAATGGGGTGAGACATTCTATCTAGGAATATGTTTCTCCCTTCTTTATATTAAGTGTTTTGCATGCAAATTATTATAATTTTTTTTATCAAATATTATATTTGCTATAGGATATTTTGGTAAATTTTAGTAGATTTTGAGTTTCAGTTTCCTTCCCATGAACCGATTTATAGCTAAATCCTTAGAATCATCTCTAGTAGTAGAGGTTAGTGAGCGCACCACAAAGGATTTATCTTTGTTGCTCAAAGATATGGCAGTTTTTGATAAATTTAATGGGTATTGGCTAGGGGCTTCAACCTTGAAAAAATGGATTGATAGGAGTTAGAAGTCTCAAGAGTGATTCTATTTTTTTTCCAAAGGTTTCTTCCTAGCCATTTTTTATTCTAGGAAAGAAAGAGAGAATCCTAAAAGGGAATCCTTGGTTTATGGGAAGAGCAGGACTCTTCCTTACTTGTTGGTATGAAGGCTTTTCACTTAAAATGTAAATCTATCTCTAGTACCAGTCTAGGTTAGGATGTATGGGTTGCCCATTGGATTTTGGGATATGGATACCTTCAAGGCAATAGGCTACTAGAATTCCTTAATATTTTAGAAACTACAAAAGATGGATTCTTGACTATTTATGCTCCGATATTGGTCATGATTGATATAAGTAAAGATTTACTAGAATCAATCTCTCTTAAGTATGGGGATAAGATGTGGACCCAAACAATAGATTATGAAAACATATATTTTAGATGTAGAAGATATCATGAGGTGGGGCATGTTGAGATATCATGCCCTAAGAAGAGTCCAACATAATCATATGTAGAAAATCGTAAGAGAAACATACAAATATATATAAACAAGGATGGTTTTCAACTTCTAAAAAAAATATCTAGATAAATGAAAGCAAATAATAGTGGAGACTAGTAAGGAAGGATATTGGAAGAAATACCAACTCTTTTGAGGCTTTAGCCTATGAAGAAAAGGTAGATCAAAGCTTAAAGAACATATTACAACAAGTTCAACATATTAACAAGGAATCATCTCTTCAGTATGATCCTGATTTAGGGATGAACATGTAGTGTCCTCTCTTCAAGGCAGTGAGTGTACCAAGGAGATTAGCCTATACACAAGCTCCAGTAGGCGAAGTCAATTGTTGGAGAGCCATCTGGAGAGGTTATTATCTTCATCAGCTTACAGAGAGCTCATGTTTATCGATCGTTTGGGCTTATTTGGAGAATATTTGACTAGACTTGATATTTTTAGCAATGTTCATTTTTAGGGTTTCGGATGACGACTTTAGCACAATATTATTCTTTGGTGAAATGGATATCCAAAACCATTCACGGATTGTTGCTTTGAGGAGCAGAGGTCCAGTATTTTAATGGGTGAAGTTATATTCCATTAAAGTGATTTATTATTTAATGACTTTATATTATGAAATCACTTTATGGATGTGAAATGGGCCACTTTATAATATAATGTTATAACGTTAAGTTATAACTTAAAAAACAACTTAAAGTGTTATGCCTAGGCCAAGGGGGGGGACGTGGCCCTCTTTATGATGTAAAGGAACGTAAATTAAAGATATTAAAAATAAAATAAAAATAAGTATGTGCAACCCTGATTAGGGCACCCAAACCCTAATTACACCTTTATATTTTGGAGTTGGGCCTCATTTGGGATATGGAAGATATTATTTTTTGTGGAGCTTTTCGCAGGGATTTTCACCAGAAGATCACAGGGCTTGTTGAGAGCTATCTCAGTAGGAAATTGTCAGTTTCAGGTGTGAAATATCACCTTTAGCTGATCGAGATTGGAGCTTTTGCATCAGAGAGTTTATCTGAGCATTCACGGGGTAGACAAGGGTTTGTCGAAAATTGAAGTTTTCTGGGTCGAGAAACAGAGCATCCGGGTCTTCATATTTTAGCCATATTCCACCTCGGCATGAATAAGATTTCACATATTTGAAGGGTTTCAGTGATTTACATATCAAGTTGTACAAGTGCATTGGGAAGCATGCCAAAATTATTAAGGGTTTCAACCTATATTTTATCAGTTATAAAAGGTGTGCCTAGCCTCCAAGAGCAGTTAGCATCAAACGACATGTGATTCGGACACCAGACGGTGAAGATATCAGTGATTCACTGTTTCAGCTTATCATCCGAGCACACCCAGAGCCACAGACGAATTTTGTAATTTGCTAATTTTAGGTCAGAATAAATAAAAAATCAGTTTATGTCAGTATTATTTGATTGTTGTGTTTTTACATTCTATTTTCAGTCCATTTATCTTTATAAACCCTCAATATGAAACACGAGCAAAACCAACATTAAACCCTCAAAAATAAAAAAAAATCAGATTCGAAAGCAAACTGAAATAAAACAGATCATACCACAGTGCAATATGTTCGTCAGATCGAGGTGTACATTACAGAACATTATCAATGAAACTAAGGAATGTGTCTCATTAGATTTTGAAGACTCTCTTGCACCATTCAAGAGAAAAAAGATGGTAAAGAAAATGCAATGTTAGATGTTAAAACCTCTACCATTAATAAGGAAATACCAAAAAATGAGCAAAACAAGTCAAAAACTTATGTCATAGAGCCAAGAGAAGATAAATATGATGAAAAATCAAGTTGTGAAATAATATTGAGGAATAGAATAATAAGACCTACTCTTGATATAGGCAAAGGCAAAAAGAGGAAAACCCTTCAATTATCAAGTGAGATCCAAGGAAACAAGAGCAAACATAGAGAAAGGAATACAAACTAAGTTGGTTAAACTTCTCTTTACCAAACAACAAAATAATATTGGTAATTTTCAAGCAAGGCCAATAGCCCCTAATGAAACATGATTATCATCTCATAGAATATAATGGGTGTTAATGCTCCCTCAAAGCATAGGTGTATCAAGGACCTCTGTTTAAGTAATAAGTTTAATATTCTTTGTATTCAAGAAACTAAAATGACAAAAGAAGTGGTTTCCAAAACTATGAAAGCAGTATGGGTGAGATGTGAATGAGATGATATAGATTATGAAGGAGTGACAAGGGGAATTCTAACTCATTAGAATCTTGTTGGAACCTCCTATGCAACCATTCATAAAACTAGACATTGGATAACCTCTTTAGTCGCATGCTACTTTGCAGATAATTATTTCATCCTTATCTATGTCTATAGACCTACAACTCAGTCAAGCAGATTAGAAGTTTGAGGTGGGATTGAAGCCTTTATGAGAAGTAAAGACCAAGAAACCCGATTCATGATCATAGGTGATTTTAATGCCATAACCAAGCTAGATGAAAAATTTGGGGGAACTTCGAAATTAACCGAAAGTATTAGAGATTTCTCAGCTTCTATTCAAAACAATAATCTATGGGAGGTTGAGTCTGAAGAATACAACTCTACATGGACCAACAACAGGAGAGGCCATAACCTAATAGTAGAAAAGCTAGACATATGCATACTCTTAGAACATTTTTTAGATGAAGGGAGTTGTGCTAAAAACAATATCTTGACAAGGATTGGTTCATATCATTAACCAATAAGAGTTAAAATGGTGGTAAGTAAATTAAAAAAAAATCATATTTTAAATCTGAGTAGATGTGGGAAGACCATCCTCAATTTGTTGATATGATAGCACAAATGTGGAATTCTTTAGGAAACAATGGGTTGTATACACTTCCAAAAAAAAAAAAAATCAATGATATCTAGATTAAAAATATGAAATAATAATACTTTTAAAAATATTTTTGAGAAGAAAGAACTGAAAGATAAACTTTCAAAATTCTAAAAAGGTGATCATAATAATCCAAGCTCGAAGGAAAGGGAGTTGCTTAGTGAATATCATAATATTTTGGAGATTAAAATCGAGACAAACTTGGTTAAAATAAAGAGATAAAAATATAAAAAAATCATAGGATGGCTATAATATAGAGATTGACATCTAGAATTAGCATAATGAAATCACTAGAATTAGTTTGGACTGAAGACCAAAGTGAAATAAAAAAGGACGTAAGATCTTTTTATTAGAATATTCTAATATCTAAGGAGTTTGAAGTTCTTAATGATAATCTTCTATAATAAGTACCTTCAATTATAACAGATGAAGACAATAGGAATATGATGGAAGCTATATCTCTATCCTTAAAAGAATTGGCATTTCTTCTAATATACTTACTTATTGGTCTCCACTATTTATTTACTTTCATCTATCTGGACCTGTTTTTTAAAAGTTGAAAACCATCCTCATCCATATCCATTAGTAAGTGTATTTTATGGTTTTCTATATATGTTTTTGTTGGACTCTTCTTAGGGCACGATCTCTCGCTATGCCACACCTCATGACATCTTCTACATTTGAAAGATATGTTTTCATAATCAATGGTTTCTATCCCTAACTTACCCTTATACTTAATAATGATTGATTTTGGTAAAGGTTTGCTCATATCAATCATGATCAATATCTGGACATAAATAGCTAAGACACCATCTTTTGTAGTTTCTAAAATCTTAAGGAATTCTTCCAAAGAGTTTCCTATTGACTTAAAGGTATCTATTTCCCAAAATTCAACAGGTAACCCATACATCCTGATCCATATTGGTGCTAGGGATAGATTTATGTTTTTAGGTGCAAAACCTTCATACTAGTGGATAAGGAAGAATCCTGCTCTTTCCATAAACCAAGGACCCTATTTTAGTATTCCATATCTTTCCTCCTTGGAACATAAAATGGATAGGAAGAAATCTTTATGAAGAAAAGATAGACTAACTCCTGGAGATTTCCATCTCCTATCAATCAATTTTTTTAGAGTCGAAGCCCTTAGCTTGTTGGACATTTTGAGTTCATGGAGTTGTCATTGATGTCAAGGCGTGAAGTTGTCATCGACGTCAAAGAGTGAACCACCGTTGATGCCAAAAGGTCAAAAAGGTAATGCAAGGTTGGTGACAGATGAGCTTCAAAATGTAAATGTTTATTTTTAAACATTATGCGGAGCATAATTTAAAGGTTTTTATTAAAACCATGGTTGGGCAAAGCATAAGGTTTTTCTAAAAACCAAGGAGGCCCTTTTATTTTGGTTAAGAAGGCCCAAATATTATTTAAATTATTTAATTTATAATATTTAAATTCAAAAGAATTTAAATAATTATAATTAAATAATTATCAAAGGCTAATGTTATTTGGCGTCGACGCAGCACGTTATGCCTTCCAAAGACATCGTTTCTCCTTCCGTCGACGTCTTTCATACAAGACAAAGTTATCTTATTTAAAGATGGACCTTTCCGCCGACGTTGATAATAAAAACAAGGAAGCATATACAAGGAGGGGGTGAATGAAGGTTTAAATAATATACCGTTTTGTATTGATAAATTATGTTTAAGATTATTGGTGAAATGAAAAGGAGTATTCACACAGTTGTTGTCGTCAAAATAATGGTAATGTGCATAAATGGAGAAGAACAAATATCCTGAAGTATCAATTGATAATGCACTCATACGAATCGAAGGAAAATAGATATTTGGCTATGCAAAATTTAATGGTCGCACAAAAATGGAGAACGTAGACACCACAGTGCGTTCGATAGAGCGATTAACTAGCAACGACATAGAAATATAAGAAGGCACAAAGATCGAGAATGCAAAGAGAGCATGTGATTCGATGACCTGGAAGAGAGAAGAGGGTTTTTTCAATAGCGCGTTTTTGAAGAAGCGAAGGATAAGGTGAACGTCGTGTGCCTTTAGTTTCACGAGGGCTTGTAGCCAAAACGGTAGTAGTGACAAGTGCTAAGGCGCTTTGGATGTTAATTGGAAATTAAGGGGTTTAGTGTTGGAATTCAAAATACCATATATATATATATATATAATTATGATTTAGTGGAGGTACATATTCTTAAAAGATTAATAAGGTTGTGTGTATTTGTTTTAAAATTGGTTGAAAATTGTTTGGTTGAGTTTGGAGATTATAAGGTGTACAAAAAAGATTTATTATTTTGTATGAGAATAATCTTATGGAGATCTTGATAAAGGTTGTGGTCATCTAAATATTTGTGCTTGGCAAGGAAAATGGTGATAATTAAGACAAATTTTGAAGACCATTATTCATAAAGAAAACGGTATGGGCATATTCTTCCATGAGTAAAATTGTTGATTGATTGTGAATTTTTGAAGACAAGTTTGGAGTGAAAAGGACTTAATTAGGTTTCCTTATTGAGTGTGTTAAGTTAATGCTTCGAGTTTTATGGAATAAAGAGTTGTTAAAACCTTGTTTGATAAGCATTGTTGTTGAAGCCATTGGTTGAATGAAGAACTTGAACTAGGGTTTGAAAAGAACATGAGTATCATTGTTATGTGAGATTGATTGATAAGCATTGTTGGAGACATTTTTAGTGAGTGTTTATATGTTTGGACTAGGGTTTGTAAGCAATGATTGTTTCATTGAGTGATTGGTTGAGTAGAGTTGGTTGAGCCTTGTCAAGTGTATGGGTGAAGTGATTGTTCAAGTTCTATAAAACAAACTATTCTATATTTTGAATTGATTTGAGAAAGTGATTGAACATTGAGGTGAATGTGAAGCATATTGAGTCTCTAACAATTCTCTGTATGTTTCTAAAAGAGTGATTGAAAGTGATTGAGCATTGTGATGAGTATAGAGCATATTGAGTCTCTAACAATTCTCTTTATGTTTCTATGAGATTGGACAAGTTCTAGTGTGGACTTGTTGAGCAGATTTGAGGCAAGTCTTTGAGAAGACTTGTGGACAAATTTGGGTAAGCTTTTGTGGAAGTTTACAATACAAATTGAGAGCATATTTGGATAAGTTCTTGTGAGGACTTATTGAGCAGATTGGGACAAGTTATAGAGAGGACTTGAGGACATATTATTGTGAGCTTTTATGGAAGCTTGCAAGGCAGATTTAAGACAAGTCTTTGAGAAGGCTTGTGACAAGAGTGATTGATTTGTTCAAACCTTGAGTTAAGATTTGGGGCAAATCTAGTAGAGTTGATTTGAGATTGAGTCAAGTCTTGAGCTAAGGCTTGAGGACAAATTTGTGCTAGACCGAAGTACTATGTTTAGTACATATTTGAGGATACAGTTTGGTGTAGATTTGAGAACAGGTTTGTGCTAGACCAGAGACAGAGATTAAGGACATATTTGTGCTAGATCAAAGGACTATATTTAGTGCAGAGGATAGAGATTGAGGATAGATTTGTGCAAGATCGAAGGATTGTGTTTAGTGCAGATTTAAGACAAAGCTTTGAAGGTGACATAGTATAGAGGACGACAGCCTCCAGTGGATAGAGATCCATTAACCAGGGCAATGAGGACAGGAGTCTCTAGTGGATAAAGATCCATTAGCCAGAGCAGTGGAGGCAACATTTCTTCTAGAAGATCATCAGTCAGAGCTAAGGAGAAAGGAGTTCTCCTATAGATAGATATCCATGAACTTGATTAAGGGATTGGTGTCTCCTTTGGATATATATCCATAAATATTGTAATAGGGAAAGTATTCCCAAGAGATTTATTGAGAAAAAAATAGTGAAAGATTTTCTCTGTGGAGTATCCCACATTGGGTGAACCACGTTAAATTGATGTCTCTTTTGTGTGTGATGAGTTGTGCATTTCTTTGGTTACTACTGTTGATATTGCTATCATTACATTGCATAATATTGATTGGAAAGAAAAGCAAAAACTGGTCTTATATTGTTCACCCCCCTCTCAGTATAAGCTCGTGCTCTTCATAGCCAAGACCCTTTAAATTTACCAATGAGGACCTTATCTTTGAGCAACAAGGATTTTTACTTTGTGAGGTCCTCCCTAACCTCTAGTACTATGGATGATTCTGAGGATTTAGTTATAAATTGGTCCATGGGAAGGACACTATAACTCGAGATCTATTGAAATTTACAGTATATCCTATAGAAATTATATTATTTAGAAATAAGCCTATAATAATTTGCATGTAGGACTTCAAAGATAATGAAGGGATAAGTGAAACTTAGATAAAAATTTCTATACCTAGACAAAATATCCTACCTCATTAATGCCCTAGCCCTTCATTGCTCCTCCCATCATTTGAACCCTAACCGATAAATATATGCTATTTTGTTTTCTTGTAACTTGAGAATTTATCACTACCCTTGTTCTAGATGGTTGACTTCATAAGGTTGTATCTCCTTCAATACTACCTAGATTCCTCCATATACCCACTTATTTTAAATATCTTCAAATTTCCATAATGTTACCCTTATTTTGGATGACTATCTTCATGTAGATGTATCTCCCTCAATATTGTTTGGTTTCTTTTGTATGACCACTCATTTCAAAGCTATTCAAACTTTGCACAAAATGGCACAAGAATCATTGATGCATTATGATATATTAGGGTGCTTGCTTGGGTTTCTTGGTAGATGGTTATTTTAAGTCATACAAACATTATTATGTAGATCTATGTGTTACAAACACCCATTGAATCATTTCCAACTAGAGGAAGTCGAAGGATCACACATATACTACTATCCAATGATAAAACTTGAAGATTATGTCACCACTCATAGGAAAGTGTTATCAAAGATACATCTTGTTTTGATCATTTCAATAAGACAATCATAATGATATAGTCTCCCACAAGGGTTCAAGTGCTTGTGATTTTTTTGAGTTTGGAAAATGTGAATAGTTTTGCTTAAATTGTAATATTATAGAAGAAAATTGCACCAAAATATGGTAGCATAAAAAACGATAGAAATTACCTGATTGGAAAACTAGATCTAGTTTGAAATGGTTCTAGAACAAATCACTTCCCCTCTATCACTTTTTTTGGTTCATTATAAGGAGTCAATATCATTGTTATGATACAACTTGTAACAAATAACTTTTAGAAATAACAATGATAGTTGTAAATCTTAGAAATGCTATAACAAGAAAGCATACGCCAGTAATAGAATTTAGATTCCACAAAAGTAAATCACAATTAAAAGTAAGACATCTAAATTTTAATCTTAGAACAATCCTAACCACTCGAAGAGGGCAAAGTCTCTTATGCGCACCGAGAGGCAACAAAAGATTACAAGTTTGAATGATGAAACAACTACAACACAACTCATTTATTTATAGTTTCAACAATTAGCAAACCTTAACCACAATACTCAAGGGTTGACTAACCTCACCTAGGACTTGAGCTAATTAAATTAAATATAACTAACACAATTGTTTTTTATGACTAACCTTACTTCTATATTAAATATAACTAACCAACACCTTTAAGAAAGATAAACATGCAACCAAGATGCGAGAGAAAATGCATGTATTCCAACAACGATACTCATTTTCATTCCACTATAGTGATGGAGAATGGATTAAAAAAGTGGTAAAGTGCCATTCCATAACATCGAACAAAAAATTAACAAAGTTGGTGGATTTGAAAAGTGGTAAAGTACCACTCTATACTCTTGAACAAAGACTTAACAAAATTACAATGATTCATTAGTGATAATAAGAACTTTTGTTTTCAAAATAATCAAATGTATAATTTCTATTAGCATAATTATAATTTACAAATTGTACCAGGTTGGATGATATAAGAAAAATTAACTTTTATTTTCTATTAGCATAACTATGAAGTCTACAAGTGGTGCGTAACCTTGAAAAGATAATGTTGAACCATCGCAACGAAGGGACCTTCCAGAATCGGTGCAGAGAGAAAACTAGGGCATCAGTTGGGTAGCCGAAGAGATTTCTTGTTACTGTGGATTTGAAGACAAGATTGCTGCCCCAGGAGGGTCCAATTGGGACACCTTTGGATCCTCTTCTAGAGAGACATAGTTCTTTTGCAGATTTGTTAAAGGATAAATCTCTATCAAAGACTGAAGAAGCACAAAAACCGCATTAAAAATACTCTTTACAATCGTTGGAAATAGATCAACATCTCAACGAGTTAATGGATGCTTGCCACGCTCAGAATCAAGGCCAAAGATTGTCATTGAGCAAAGGATGGTTAAAAAAATAGTTTTATATAGGGCCAATCATGATTTGATCTGTAAATTCATGGGTATTCGCCCTACCCTAATTTTTTTGCATTCCTGGGTCCGGCAAAATTGGGAGCCTCTTGGTGAGTATTCTTTATGGTTTATTAGCAATGGATATTTTATTATTAGTTTTTCTTCACTTGCCGATAGAAATAGGGCTTTCGAATCATAAAAGAGGAATCATGTTCTGGCAGGATGATTTGTTCAACCCTAGAGAGTGGGATTTGATCCTCGAATTGAACCCACTGATGTCCTAGTTTGGATCCGTTTGTATGCACTTCCAATGGATTTTTGGAGTGAGAAGGTATTGGAAATTATCGATAATTCCCTTGGAAGATATTTGGGTGTTTCCAAAGACACAATAGAAGGAAACACAACTGTTTATGCAAGATTATGTGTGGAAATGGATCTTAGCCAACCTCTACCGGTAGAGGTGGAACTTGAACTTGCAGGACTATCTTGGATTCAACAACTGGATTATGAGGCATTGCCCTTCAGATGCGAGTTTGCCACAAATATGGGCATTTGGCCCGATCTTGCCCAAATAATATGAACATAAAAATGGAGGCTCCTCTAGGAATGCCAAATCTTCCTAAGGAGGGTAAGTCAACAATCAACAAAGAACCAACAAATATTTCTTAGGGTAAAGAAGCACAGGGAGATGGTTTTGAATAGCCCAAAAGAAGGAGAAGGCAAAAGAAAAAAGATGGTAAAGAGCAAACCCAACTCAAGCCCTCCAATAGGTATGAGATATTTAAGACACTAATGGACCAAGAAGAACAATTCATGGAAGGAGTGGATGGGAATAATGAAAATAATAACATCCATGTTCAAGCTCCTCTTTCATCTCCCCCCATCATAGAGCAGGTAATTGAGTACAGTGAGTTACCGCAATCGGAGAGTGTAGGGGCATTGATAGTGCATAACCAAGAGCAACCAATAATTAAGGATGTCAGCATGGGCATAGCAAAAAAGAACAAAGAAAAGCCAACTTTAGGGATAACTCAGGTGGAAAATAGATCAAAAAATAGCAGCTCTCAAGGAGTGGGTAGAAAATCAAATAAGGAATTGATAGCAGTTCAAGGAGACAAACTAATCACTGGAGGATTGGTGAGGCCAATAGATTTTTACTGCTCTCAAGGTAACCAATGATTATATAATCATGGAATGTTAGGGGTTTAAACAGTAGAACCCATCAATATGTTGTTCGAAGACTCTTATAAAGATATAAAACATATTTTTTGCTTATCCAGGAGACAAAAATGTCGTTAGATCTTATGTGTAAAACAATTAACAGAATTTGGAGGGGTGTTGGTCATATGGAAGTGGCTGCCCAAGGTGCCTCAGGGGGGATAGTTACTCTTTGGAACTCTCTTGAATGGACTGCAATAGAACATATAGCTTGGAGGGGTGTTCTCACATCACATTTTAGAAATAATGTCACAACTGAACATGTTTTAATCATAAATTTTTATGGGGCTCAAAACCTAGATGGTCAGATGCATCAATGGAAAGCTATGCATAACATGAGAGTCTCAAGGGAAGATTTAGACTGGACTATTGTCGGGGATTTTAATGCTAAATTATCCTCTAGAGATCAAGAAGGGGGAACCCCAATTTTGGACCTAGGGGATCGACTTATGATTGCCCAAGTCCAGGCATTACACTTGGTGGATATTAAATGCCCTAAAACCAACTATAATTGGACTAATAAGAGGAGGGAGCCACATAGCAGGAAGGTTAAGTTAGACCATTTTTTGATTTCAGAGGAGGCATTTGTAAAATCGAATATAAAATTTTAGATTTTGGAGGGTCCAGTTTCGGATCACTTTCCCATTTTGTTGGAAGGAGGGATCAAGACAAGGCAACATCACAAACCATTTATATTTGAAAACTTTTGGTTACAAAAAGAGGAACTTCGAAAGAAAATTCCATAGTGGTGGGAAGAAGGTCGCCCAGCATATGGGATGCCAATGTTTAGATTCCACAAACAACTTCATTATGTCAAAGATCAATCGAAACAATGGAGGCGAGCTAACAAGACAGACTTCCAGGTCCAAAGAGCTCCATTGGTGGCCAGATGGGATGAGGTTCAAAAACACTTTAGGGAAGGAACAATTACAGAGCAGCTCAAAGAAGAGGATGATGCATTACGTAAAGCAATTGAGGACATTGACAACCAAGAGGAGACCTACTGGAAACAAAGAGCAAGAACCACTTGGTTATTAGAAGGTGATAAAAATACCAAATTTTTCCATCGGACTGCTTATGCTAGGAGACAGATGAACAACATGGAAGCTCTTCAAGATGAGAACGGACACTCCTTTGATACAATTCTAGGTATGCATTTCCATTCAATGGATTATTTTTCTAAACTATTTAAGGAAAGTATGGTGCAAGATGAAGAGGCTCAAAAATAAGTTATTGTTGTCATACCCTCTGTTATCTCTGAAGAAAAAAATCAGACCCTACTTAAACCCATTGATAGAGAGGAACTGAAGAATGTAGTCTTTGGAATGAGCATCGAAAAAACACCAGGTCCACATGGCTTTCCAATTGAGTTTTTTCAGGCCTTTTGGGATAACTTGGAGGAGGATGTAATGGTTGTTATAGAGGAGTCCAAAGGTAGTAAAAGAATGCTTAAAGCATTAAATCATACTTTCATTACCTTAATTCCAAAAGGGGAGGAGGGGGTACATATTTCATATTATAGACCTATTGCATTATGCAATGTCATATATAAAATAATCACAAAGGTAATGGCTGAGCGGCTAAAACCTCTTCTACATAACATTATCTCCTCGGAGCAAGGAGATTTTGTAGAGGGTAGGCAAATCTTGAATGGTGTGGTTCTAGCTCAGGAGGCAATCCATTCAATGCAAACATTTGGTAATAGAGGAATGTTCATAAAATTAGATATGTCAAAGGCTTATGATAGGATGGAGTGGAGCTTCTTGTAAAAGATGATGGCAGCCTTTGGTTTCTCTCAGGATTGGATAGAATGGGTCATGAGTTGTGTTTCTACTTTGACATACTCAGTGTTAATAAAGGGTCTTCCCTCGTAACCGTTTGGAGCTACTCGAGGCCTTCGTTAAGGAGATCCTTGATCTCCCTATATTTTTCTCATATTGGCTGAAGGATTGGGTAGATTCATCTTGAGGAGAAGACAACAAGGTTTGCTAACAGGTATCAAGGTGGATGAGGAAGTTTTGACTCACCTACAGTTTGTGGATGACACAGGATTGGTGGGAGTGGCCAGCTTCAAGAAGCAAGAATGATTAGAGATACACTTAATGTCTACCTTAGGGCTATAAACCAAGTCATCAATGATAAAAAATCCAAAGCGGTCTTTTTCAATCTTGATCAAAGGCTTAAAGACAAAATTTTAGAGATCTTGGGATTCACAAGGACTTATCTCCCAGTGGTATACTTGGGGGTCCCTTTGCATTTTAAAAAACTAAAAATAGATATCTGGAGGAATCTTTTGAATTGTATCAAGGACAAAATTAATCATTGGTCACACAAATGGTTAAGCTATGGGGGTAGATTAACTTTTTTACAGTCAATCATTCAGGCCATGCCAATTTATAAATTTTCTATCCTTGCTACCCCACATACCATATGGAAAGAGTTGGACAAGATGGCTAGAAAATTTTTATGGGAAGGAGTAAAAGGAGAGAGGAAATGGGCCTTAGTAGGTTGGGATAAAGTAAGCTAGCCCAAGGTAAAAGGAGATTTGGGACTGAGAAGATCAAAGTTAAATAATAAAGCTTTGGCTGGAAAGCTTTACTAGAGGTGGATTTCCCAACCAACTTCTTTATTTTGTAGAATCTTAACTAGTAAATATTTGGGACATGTAAACCCAAATGAGGTGGGTCATTTCCCTTTGGATGGTAATGGATCCTTAGTGTGGCAGGCTCTCAAGTTAGGATCTCAGGTAGTAAAAGATAGATTATTTTGGAAAGTGGGGAGAGGGGAGAAGGCACGATTTTGGACAGATTCATGGGATCAACACCCACCTATCATTGTTGAATTTTCTAAATTACAACCAATAAAAACAACCATAGAAACCAAGGGGTGGGTCAAAATTGAAATTTATTTCAACACTAGTCAGTTGGGGGATTATAAGTTTAAGCAGTTTAAGAAGTTGGATGAGTGGCCAATTTCAATCCCTCCGGATTTGACACCCATCATGACTAAAATCTTGGCAAAAATGTTTCTCACAGGTAGAGACGAGGAGGATGAATTAGCTTGGGGCTATGGGAGCCTTGGTGTATATACAGTGAAGGACGGATATGATAAGATCTTTCCAGAGCATCCTCCTCATACATATTAGGTTGAGGATTGGAGAAATATTTGGCAGTCCAAGAGTTGGCCGAAAGTAAACTTTTTTGCCGCAGTCCAAGAGTTGGCCGAAAGTAAACTTTTTTGCCTGGCAGTTCATGCATAATGGAATTCTTACTTTTGATAATCTCAGATGTAGGGGAATCATTGGTCCATCTCAATGTGTTTTATGCTACAAGAGCGAGGAAACAACTCGATCACTTGATTTTTGAGTGCCCATTCACGCGCCAGATTTGGGAGAGATGGTTTTTATATTATAAAATTCAAGTTAATGGTGATTTGAATCGGATTAATATTTGGGAAAGATGGAAGAGGGGTAGATTTAAATCTAAATATCTTTGTATTGGTTGGGAGCTTGGATTAAACTTTATTTGGTGGCAAGTGTGGTTGGAGAGAAATGCTAGAATTTTTAGAGAAACTTTTTCTTCTTTAGATGGAGTTTGGCAGGTCATTTGGAGCAAAGTCACAGAAACCGTGGCAGTCTATGCTAAAGAGGAAACTTAGGTTGTTATTGGGGCAATGGAAAAGGAAGTTGAAGTGCAAGAGGGATAGGAAAAAGCTAGTTGGAAACCACCCTAGAAGGTTGGATTAAAATTAATACTGATGGAGCTGCAAAAGGCAATCCGGGTAGAGCTGGAATTGGAGTGGTTTACCAGAATCATGTTGGAACAATGCTCTATTGGGAAATGTAAGGCTTGGGAAGAGCCACAAACAATGAAGCGGAAGCCTTAGCTATCAAATCTGCTTCTATTTGGGCAGTAAAACAAGGTCACAGGAGGATAATCCTAGAATCAGATTCTCAAATAATGGTTGGAGCTCTAGATTGCATGAGGAACTTTGCTTTGAAAACATGGAGGTTGAGGATTTTTGTCACTCAAATTAAGGAATTATGGAGGGAATTAGATGATGTGATTCTAGTTTATGTGAGTAGAGATCTAAATAAAGTGGTAGACTTCCTGGCTAAGATGGGTACTGAGAAGGAGGTAGGGGTTCAGTGGCACAGTGACATGGCTATTGAGGATGAGATGATTAGGCAGGTCGATGAGCAAATCCAGTGCTTAGCTAATTTGGATAACCATTCCAGAAATATTGTTTAGGAGATTTATGTTTCAATGTAGATCTTCTTTTATAGTTGTAAACAGGTGAACAATCATTGTAGAAATATGGTTTAAGAGATTTGGCTCCAATGCAAATCTTCTTTTACTGTTGTAAACATGTGTTCTCTCTAACTAATGTTGGGAAAAGTCTCATCCCAACTTGTAAATGATCTTTGTTTTAATACATTTTTTTTCAAATTATTTTTCAAAAAAAAAACTATGAAGTCTACAAGTTGTACCATGTTGGATGATATAAGAAAAAATTAACTCTCATAAATAATTAAAGGTTCAATTTTCTAACATAATTGTGAAGTGTACAAATTGTACCATGTTGGATGATATAAGGAAAAAATGACTCTCATAAATAATTAAAGGTTCAAAGGATGCCAATAAATTTTAAGATTTGACAACGTAAAATAGATAAATAATAATTTATTAACTTTTCTAACTCATTTCAAAGGAAAATCAAATTTATTTAAAATATAATTTATTCAAAATATTTTAAACTCGGTTATATATATATATATATATATATATATATATATATATATATATATATTTTTTTTTTTTTTTTTTGATACATAGGGAAGTTGGTTACATCCACACTATTTTTAGTAGTTGCCAAGTGTAGGGTTCAAACCACAAAGGTTGCTCCCAACAAGCTTATATTACCTCGTTATTGTTGATCCCACATAAGAGGGACCATTCATCGTTTGGGATTGTGATTCGTACTATCGTTATCAATTTGACACACATTCAAAGACATTCAAAGGGGGACCATTCATCGTTTGGGATTGGGATTCGTACTATCATTATTAATTTGACATGTATTCAAAGACATTCAAAGGATTCTAATCAGACTACTACCTTTGTAACAAGCATGCCCCCAAGGTTTAAACCTAGGTCTCTACTACCTTAGTAACAAGCATGCCCCCAAGGTTTAATCCTACTTCTCTTCTTGATAAGTGTCTGACCAGACACACAATTACCAATCCACCTAGCCTTTGGGGGTTAATTGGTTATATTTTTAATTATCATCATATTTTAACATTATAGTTTTTAAAAGATTATTTATATATATTTCAACAATTACGTTATAGCCACATTAACATAGTATTTCAACAAACCACATTTTGATATACAATGAGCAATATACATTTACATTGAAAGGTCATAAATTTAACCTCATGTAATTTGATAAAATATTAAAGATCGCTCATAATATTGGAAACTTAATTCTCTATTACTTTTCACAAATTCTTAAGCTTATTTATTAAATAAAATATATTTTATTTAAATATATTTTTAATTATTAAAATATTTTTACTATAATTCATTAAATATTATATTTATATAATTGTTTAATAAAAATTTAAAATACAGTCATAAAATAAAATGATAAAACTTTAAAAAAATATTAAGAAAATAAATTATATAATTATAAAAATATTTTTAGTAAGATTACGCTACACTCGTAGTGGCGAGCGTGGAGGCTACAACAAGTGCATGATGACGAGCGCGGAGGCACGCGACGGTGAGCGCACAACAATGAGCATCAAGGCTACGACAAGTGCATAACAATGAGCGCGAAGGCACACGACAAGTGCACAATGACGAGCGCAAAGGCTGCGATGAGGATGGACATGAGCATTAGGGCTTTCAAGGTGATGTGGAGGTAGACAAGGATGAAGCCCATGGGGAACTAAAGCACCAAAAATAGTGATAACACTTCTCTTTTCTAAAGGGGTGTAAACCCTAGGTGTGGTCAAGCGATGGAACAAAGCGATAAATTTGGGTACATTATTCACAAAAGAGATGCAAACCCTAGGTATAGTCAAGCTGTGGAACAAAGCAATAAATTTAGGTACAGTATTCACAAAAGAGATGCAAACACTAGGTGCAGTCAAGAGGGTTGTTTGCAAACCATCTCTTCAGTTTGTGAGAAAGCCTATTCGATGAAAATAAATATTTCTCAAGGAAATTTGGATTTGCAAGTGAATGAACCGATGCCCTCTATCAAGATTTCAGAGGATGAATTTGGGTTGGATCTGATTCATAATGAAGCCTGAACAACTATTTGCAAACTCAAAGGCAAAAGACCAGGCCTGGAGGAGCTCAAAGGATACATTAAATATTGGTGGAGTTTAGATTTTCAAGTAACTCTCCTACCCAAAAATTTCTTTTTTGTTTCCTTTTCTAATTTAGAGGATAAATATAGGGTAATGGACTATAGATATAAAATATTTTTTGGACAAAGGGGTGTCTATATAAGACCTTGGACTCCTAATTTGAACCCCTTTACAGAAGAAGTTAATTGCTTCCCAGTCTGGGTGAATCTTTATGCTCTCCCTATGGAGTTTTGGGGAGAGAATATATTCACCAAAATCAGTAATGAAATTGGTTCATTCTAGTATATGGATATCCAAACCGAGGAAAATTTGTCTAATAAAATTAATATGACTAAAGCAAAAATGGTTGTTTGTATGGATGTTTCAATTCCTGGACCTCAATCCATTACTATCTCCTCGAGCAAAGGGGAATGGATCCAAAATATTGAATATGAAAACTTCTCCTTAAGATGTTATGGTTGTCAACAATATGGCCACTTGAAGAAGAGATGCTCGAACATCTGATCATGCTTTAATTACTCCTTGGTAGAGAAAGGTTTGAATGCGAGTCATTCGAAACCTTCAAATATCCCAGTTCAAAAGAAAGAAGCTCATCCTCTAGATGCACAAATTGTCTAACAGGAACCATGCGAGCAACATGATACTCAACCCCAAAAGGAGAATTTGAATCATATCATTGAGAAAAGCCAAATGGTTACTAAATAAGAAGCTCATCCTCCAAATGCACCAATTATCCAACATAAATAATGCAAGCAACAAAAAACTCAACCCCAAAAGGAGAATTTGAATCAGATCATTGAGAAAAGCCAAATGGTTACTAAAGACCACACATATGATTCCAAGGAAAAGATTAGCACCTCAAATAGTATACTCAAATATAATTATGAAACAATTAATGACAGTGAGTTTTAAAAGTGAAGATCCTACAAACTGTGGTACAACTAGATATTACCTGAGGAGCATGAAGTACAAAAATGTATTCTTAGATCTTGCCACTATGCAGGAGGAAGAATCTCTACTACAGAAAAAAATAATCAAACTGATTTCCTCTTTGATGGAAGATTGTTATGTCTGTTTTTCTTCTATCAGCTGGAGTTATGTGTCATGTAAGGGTTTTTCTTGTTGTTAGTTCCTTCAAAAAAAACATTATGAAACCTTAGTAGTTTGAGGAAGTTAAGGAAGATGGAAAATATCTTTGATAAAAAAGCACATATAGGTATGCTTTAATTAATTTGCTATAAATATAATAAGAGCAATGCATCATTTTATTTTTGTAACGAGAGTGGAACCAATAGAACCCACACATAGCTTATTCAGGCACCTAATATTTGTTTTTCTCCTGCTAACTTTTCTTAATCTCAATGGTTTACATCGTCAAAATTTCAAGCAGGCGAAGCTAGGGTGTTAAAACACCTTGATCGAGCCATGATCTCTTCTAGTGAGACTTTTAAAATTGCTAGGGTTTCACCTTCTCAACCTCCTGTTTTGGTTATCTCAGGTACTATTTTGTCTGATCATGCTCCTATTCTTTTTCTATGGAAGCCATTCTTCATCAGCCCTGACAATTTCAGACCCAGTTTTATCTTAATGTTTCCTTCTTTCATCACCCAGCTATGAAGGCTCATACTTGTAGAATTTGGAATTTGCTTTCGAGACCCTCTGGTGACTTTGGTTGGGTTTCTTGGTGGAATGTTGCTATTTTTAGAACCACCTCTTTGCTTCGCACTTTGGGAGTGGAAGTAGCCAAGAGGAGGAAGAAAGCTAATTTGGTTTTGAAGTCGAAATTAGTAAAAGTTTCTGTGCAGCTTGAGGCTAATCCTTTTTGTTTTGATCTTCAAGCTTTCATGGCTACCCTTCGACGTGAGCTTAAAAAAGTTGATATGTATGAAGCCAAAGGAGCACAATTAAGGGTCATGATGAATTTGTTAAAGGTGGGTGACAAAGTCTCTAAAGAAATTTTCAAGTGCCTTCGCCCACCTGCTCATACTACCCAATTCACTACTCTGCAATTTGATGGTCAAAGGTTCACATCTCTTGATGATATTTCTGGAGCTTTTGTTAATCATTATCAAAGAGTATTTGCTTCTCAGGGCCTTACCCATGATAGAGTGCAAGCTCTAGAATCCTGTTGTCAAGTCATACCTACTAAGCTTACTCAAACTCAACGAGATTTTTGTGATGCACCTTTAACCCTGGAGGATCTCAAACAAGCTCTGTCTCAAATGGCAAATGACAAAGCACCTAGATTAGATTGTTTCCCTTGTGAATTTTATAAAGAATGTTGGGACTTGGTGGGTTCTGATTTGCTGCAAGTGTATAAAGAGGCTATGCTTACTGGGTCATTGGGGAATCTCATCAATAAAGGTAATGTTAAGTTCATTCCAAAAGGGGGAGACCCTGAACTTATTTCTAATCGGTGGTCAATCACCTTGCTTAATGTCAGTTATAAGATAATTGCCAAGGCTTTAGCTCTTAAACTTAGACCTATTCTTCCTAAGATAATCAAGCCTGAGCAGACTAGTTTTGTTCAAAACAGATATATTCTAGATGATGTTATTGATGTTTGGGAAGGGATGGAATGTGCTAGATCCTCTGGTTAGGATGTTCTTTTCCTTAAGATTGATTTTGAGAAGGCTTATGATAGAATAGAATGGTTCTTTATTACTTTTATGCTAAAGGATATGGGGTTTGGCCCTTATTTTATTAGGACTGTACTTATGTTATTCAAATATACCTCTGTTGTGTTAACTCTAAACAAGAGACAATCTCATAATATTCAATTATCTCATTCTATCAGACAAGGTTGTCCATTGGTGCCTTCTTTGTTTATTCTTACTGCTGAGGCCTCTGGTTATCTTCTAGCTCATAGATTTGCTCAAGGATTGATCAAGGGAATTTATCTTCCTTCCTCCCCCAAGCAGTTGATTAATGGTCATTTTGCAGATGATTCTTTCTTGACTATTGCAGAAGATGAGATATCTGCTACTCATGCTTTAGATTATCTTCATACATTCTGCTTAGCTTTTGGCTCTAATATTCAATGGAGAAAAACTTCTTGCTATAGACAGTTTGGAAAAGATATGCCTACCTGGTTAGCTGATAAGCCTTGGAAGAGCATTCAACCTGGGGAACCCTTTAAATTTTTGGGTATTCCTTTTGCTTTTTTGGGTTCTCTTGTCGGTTTGTGGGATCATGTTGTTCAAAAGGTTGAGAAGAAGCTTCTGTACTGGTGTACCAAAAAATTATCCTTAGTTGGCAAGTTTCAGATTTGGTCCAAGGTATTGGCCTATACTCATGTGTATTACTCTTCTTGTTGGGTCCCTTCCAAGACTTGTTATGCCAAATTGGATAAGTTGCTTTGAGATTTTATGTGGTCCAATGTTGTTGGTAAGAAGGGATTTCATAGGGTGGCTTGGGATATTTGTTGTCTTCCTAAAAAAATTGGAGGAATGGGATTGTTTGACTGTCAACAACAAGGCTTTTTCCTCTATGCTAAATGGATTGTGAGATATTTATAGGGGGAGGAAGCCTAGAAACTTTTAATTCATCACTGCCTCTCCATGAGGCTTCCTTTTGCAAACCATTCTTACAACCCCTGTTCCAATAAAGATTTATGATTCCTTTGTTATGCAAAGCATTTGGAAGGCTTGGGAGGCCATTAAACCCTGGATTTCTTGAAAAGATCACAAGGGGAAGCTGTGGGCTTCAATACCTTTGCTTAATGTCTGGTGGTCTTTGACGATCACTTTGCAGGGGACTCCCCTTGCTCAAGTCCAATGGATACATGCTCATAAATTTTATAAATGAGGTATTGCTCGGTTATCTGATTTCATAGATTTTCATTCAAGGTCTTGGATACCTTGGGAAATTTTTAGAATTTTTTTTGGTTTATCTTCTGCTGATAAGACTACTTATGAGGTTGTTATTGATTCCACTCATTTATCTTTTTATCAGAAACCTTGGTGGACTGATTGGTCTTGGCCCAAAGATGTTTTTCTCACCAAGTATAAACCTCATTTGGGATATTCTTGGCTTTCCCCTGTTGTGCCTATGGCTGAGAAGCTTAATTCTAGGTGGGATGTAGTATCTCTTCAGTCCAGATGGAGTCTCAAATTTAATACACTCTGGGCAAAGTATCTTGAACCTAAGCAAGCCTTTTTTGCTTGGAGTTTATTGTTTCAAGGGCTTCCTATTGGTCAGTGACTTAGATATTTGGGTGTGAATGATATTTCTATAGATATTGTGGAGCAGAGGAGGATGTGCATCATCTGTTTTGGTCTTGTGTGAGAGTTTAAGAGGCTTGGTAGTGAATTTTCTCTTTTTTCAGACCATATATGATAGGTCTTTGTTCTTGGGATGTAGTATCTCTTCAGTCCAGATGGAGTCTCAAATTTAATACACTCTGGGCAAAGTATCTTGAACCTAAGCAAGCCTTTTTTGCTTGGAGTTTATTGTTTCAAGGGCTTCCTATTGGTCAGTAGCTTAGATATTTGGGTGTGAATGATATTTCCTATAGATATTGTGGAGCAGAGGAGGATGTGCATCATCTGTTTTGGTCTTGTGTGAGAGTTTAAGAGGCTTGGTAGTGAATTTTCTCTTTTTTCAGACCATATATGATAGGTCTTTGTTCTTGGGTGAATATTTTGTTAGGGGATCTACTTGAGTTTTCTGAGAAGCTTGTTCCTGTGTGGCATATCTTTAGAGTGGGTATTCTTTTTCATTTGTGGAAAACTCGTAACAGAGTGATTTTTAGCTACCAGGAGCCTTCTTCTAATTTTTCTCTTGCTGATAAGTATCAGGTTTTCTATGATTGTTGGTTACAAATTTTAGTGCAAGCAGAAAAAGTGAATATAGAGCTTCATCACTTACGAGACCTTATTGATCATTGGGGTAATGCTCCTTGTGCAGTGAATCCTGTTCCTCCAGCCCCTACACAACAATGATGCATAGTCTATTAGTTGTTTTTTTTTATGTAGTTCTCTGTTTGGTTTTCTTGTGAACTTTTGTAAGTTATTTTGGTAGCTCTACTAGCTGTTTAGCACATAGTTAGTGTGTTGGTTGTGTGCTTAGGGTGTGCTAATTCCACCCACCCTTTTTTTGTATGATTAAGCCATTTTAATATAATAATTTTTCATCCAAAAAAAAATTATAAAAATATTTTCCCCTAAATCAACAAGATATTTTAGAAAAAGAACAACATGATGGTTAGATGTAAAAGGTTGCAATATAAGATCATTTTTAAACAAGTTTGGAGAAATTGGGAGGTCATTCATATATATTTAATTATCGAATGCTATTTAAATTTGTTTAGTTTTAAAATTATGAGATTTATAAAAATATAGTTAATAAAATATAAATTAATCATGGTCATCCGAAGGTTAGTGGATTGGTAAGATGTTGGACACTTATTAAGAGGAGACCTGGGTTCAAACCTCGGGGGCATTCTCAATATGGGCAAAGGTAGTAGTTTGACCTAAGTTCATTGAGTGAGCGTCAGCTTGATGACGGTGATACCAACTTCGAGCCACTAGGGGCCTCCCTCACTTCAGGTCGTGTTATCGAAGCGAGATAGGGGTTATAGTGGTAGCACCATAATTTAACGCTATGATCAAAGGTAATGCGACTTTACCTGTGACCAGTTGTTCAAAAAGGAAAAGTAGTTGTCAATTCCTCTATGTATCAAAAAAAAATATATATATATATATATAATATGTTTTTTTTTACAGTCATACACACGCACACCCACTCCTCGCACACTCACCCACATTGTGGTTTATCATGTGTTTATTTGATTGTTAAATATTTATAATTTTGAATTTCATAGAATTGTAAGTTTATTGCAATGGTAAAGGTTTTGGCCTCTTTTTGTGAGGTTTAAGGTTCAAACCTCACTCAATATGAGGGGACGGTTAGGTCATCATCATATAATCATATAACAATATTACAATAAATCTTGGATATTATTTATGTGTTGCTTGACAAGAATTGAATTTGGGTCTTCTTCTTGAATGTTAAGGAATATAACTAATTGAACTTGATATTAAAGAAAAGAAAAAAATATTATTACTTAATAAAAAATCAACTATTTATGCGTTGAAGGTCCAAGGTGTAGACCAATTGGTTCGACCAAACCCCGTAAGGGAGGCAAACATCTAGGGTTTAAATCTCGGGTCTCGTTGGATTGAATGATTGTCCCTTTCTTGGTGCTTTCAACGATCTAAAAGGTTTAGAATGATTGTGGCATGGTGGTTATAAGGATGAACTGTGCGAGTACTGTGTGGTGGCTAACGAGGCAAACAATGTAGAATTCTGTAACAACCATAAAGGATGGACAACGTGCTCGAATCATCGTGGCGACTACCAATTCCACCATGTAAAAAAAACTATTTATGCGTTGGTCTTAGCGGTTTATCACACTACCCATTTAATTTTAAGTCTCATGGTGACAATTCATCATATAATCATATAGAAATATTATAATAAATTTACCCCTAAGGTTTAGGTGGATTGGCAAAGGCTTGAATGGCCAAGTACTTACTAAGAAGAGATCTAAGTTCAAACCTTTGGGGCACACTGCTAGCTTTAACAAAGATAGTAGTATAATCTAAATCCTCTGAGTGCGTGCCAGATCGACAATGACATTACGAATGCCGAACGACCAGCGGTCTCTGTCTCCCACTGGGTCAACAATAACAAAACAAATAAGCTTGTTGGGAGCAGCCCACGTGGTTTAAACCTTGTGCTTACCAGTTACTAAAAATAATGGATGTAACCAACTCCTATATATATTAACAATAAATCTTGGATATTATAGGTGCAAGCTTACTACAATGGTAAGGGCTTTGACTTTTCTATGAGAAGTTCAAGGCTCAAACCCCACTCAATATGAAGGGACCATGACCCCTCATAAAAACATGTATAGACTCATTGAAAAAAATAAATCTGGGATATTATTTATGTATTATTTGACAAGATTCAAACTTGGGTCTCTTCGTTGAATGTTAAGAAATCTAACTAATTGAATTAATACCATTTGATACTTATAATATTAAAAAGAAGAAAAAAATCTTGTTAGTTAATAAAAATTCAACTATATATGCATTGGTCACAAAAGTTTATCACATTACCCATTTAATTTTAAGTCCTAAGGAGACAACACAACAATTTGGGCTTTAGCTCTTCTTCAAAAGGTCCAAGGTTCAAACTGTAGCATGGACGAGTGTGTGAGAGAGTGGGTGTGTATTTGGCCCCTATTGATAAGCTGAGCTCTCACCCTTATAAGAGGTCATTGTTGGGATGAGGATGCTCAGCCTTGGACATCGGTCATAGGGATTTTTCATGCTAACTTCAATAAATATGTTATATTTTAAAAAATACCATAAATGATGGTGTGTCTAATTACGTTACTAATGTCATTTGATATTAAAAAGAAGAAGAAAAATATTATTAACTAATAAAAATTTAACTATAATTGAATGGTGGAATGCTGCCATTCAACGAACCACTAAGGTGTTGCGAACTTTGGGTGTTGAAGTTGCAAAACGACGAAAACAGGTTAAGTCTGCCTTGCAAAGTGAGCTATCCAAAGCTTGTCTTAGGCTTGAAGCCTCTCCTTTCAACTCTGTTGCTCAATCCCAAGTTTCTTCCGTTCGGCATGAGCTAAAAAATGTTGATTTGTATGAAGCCAAGGGGGCTCAATTACGTGCTCGAATGCATTGGCTCAAAGTGGGGGACAGAGTGACCAAATAATATTTTCAGCGCCTCAGACCTCTTGCTCAACATTCTCAGTTTCAAGCCATTCAAGTTGATGGACAAACATTTACAGATCTTTCAGACATTGTCAAAGTATTTGTTTCACATTATCAAGGTGTTTTTGCTTCTCAACCCCTTGATGATGCTAGAAGACAAGCTCTTACTGATTGTACTGTTGTTGTCCCCAACAAGCTTTCTCTTGAGAAAATGTTATTTTGTGACACTCCTCTTTCTCTGGAAGATCTAAAAACTGCCTTGTCACTTATGGCCAATGATAAGGCACCGGGCTTGATGGCTTCCCATGTGAATTCTATAAAGAATTTTGGGATATGCTTGGTTCTAATCTCCACAAAGTTTATCTTGAAGCCCTGTAATGTGGTTCACTGGGTTCCATTATTAACAAAGGCAATGTTAAATTTATTCCTAAGTCTGGAGATCCTGAGGTCATCACCAATTGGAGGCCGATCACCTTGCTTAATGTGAGCTACAAGATTATTGCTAAAGCCCTTGCGCTTAAGCTTAAATCTATTTTGCCTTTGATTGTCAGACCTGAACAAACTGGCTTTGTTAAGGGAAGATACATTCTTGATCATGTTTTTGTTGTTTGGGAAGGTATGGAGTGGGCAAGAAATTCTGAACAAGATGCTTTATTCATTAAGATAGACTTTGAGAAAGCCTATGATAAGATGGAGTGGTACTTCATTACTGCCATGCTTCAGGCTCTAGGTTTTGGGCCAATATTTGTGAGCACCATTCTTATGTTATTTCAAGATGCTTTAGTTGTTCTTACCTTGAATAATAGTCAATCTCAGTCAATTTCTCTTGGTCGCTCTGTGAGATAGGGGTGCCCTCTTGGTCCATCTCTTTTCATTCTTGCTACAAAGGCTTTTGGCTATTTGTTGGCCCATAATATGGATCAAGGATTAATCAAGGGTATTGCTCTCCCTAATTCTGACCGTCAGTTGGTCAATGGTCATTTTGCATATGATTTCTTCTTAACACTTCAATAAGATGAGCAATCCCTTTCCTCGGCTATTAGTTGCTTAGAGGTGTTCTGGTTCTTCTATACAATGGAAAAAAACATCATGTTTTTGGAAATCTCAATCTCAACTGCCACACTGGTTACATCAATTCCAATGGACTTGGATTCATCCAGGTGAGGTGTTTAAATTTCTTGGAATTCCTTTTGCATTTCATGGTTCCTCTGCTCAATTGTGGCAGTATGTTATTGATAAAGTGGAAAAGAAGCTTTCTTACTGGACTAGTAAAAAACTTTCTCTAGCAGGAAAATTTCAGATTTGTTCTAAGGTTTTAGCCACTACCCCTGTCTATTATTCATCTTGTTGGGTTCCATCCAAATCTTGTTATAAAAAACTGGATAAGCTTATGAGAGACTTCTTGTGGGCCAAAGACACTGTCAAGCAAGGTTTTCATCGGGTAGCCTGGGAAATTTGTTGTTTGCCCAAAGATTGTGGAGGCATGGGTTTGTTTGATTGTCACCGACAAGGTCTTGCCCTTTGTGCTAAATGGATCACCCGATCTTTAATTGGGGATGAATCTTGGAAAGTGTTGGTCAGACATTGCATTTATTATGGTTTGCTTCAGGGGAAGAAAATTTGGAAAGGGGTGGGATTGCAATCCAGTCTTACTGCCCCTGTCCCTATTAAAGTTAAAGGTTCTTTTGTCATTCAGAGTATTTGGAAAGCCTGGGAGGCCTTCAAACCCTGCCTTAGTTGAAAAAGGGAATTTTCGCAAAGCAGGTGCCTCTTTGTCTTCCATGAATATTTGGTGGTCTCCTGTTATCACTTGGCAAGGTTCTCCCTTAGCTCTAGTGCAGTGGGTCAGAGCGCAGAGGTTCTATAAGCGTGGTATTGCTTCCATTTTTTATTTCTTCTCTTGACATTCCAGGTGTTGGATACCCTGGGAAAGTTTTCGTCAAATTCACAATTTAAATCCTGGTGATAAAGACACTTATGAGGTGGTTATTGATAGTATTCCATTTTCTATTTGGAGAAAACTACATAAGCATTTTCAAAAACCCTGGTGGTTAGATTGGTGTTGGCTTGGGGAGCTTCCTGTTTTGCAATATAAAGCTCATCTTGGTTACAAATGGCTCACCCCACAAGTTCCAATGGTTTATAAGCTCACTCTGAGATGGAATTTAGTCTCTCTTTCCTCCCAATGGAATAAGAGATTTCGGATTGCTTGGGCTACTTATATTGAACCTAAACAGAGTTTTTTTGCTTGGAGTCTCTTACATTAAGGGTTACCTGTTGGCAGTAGGCTAAAGCATCTGGGTGTTCATAATCTCATTTGCCCGGTTTGTGGACAAGCGAAAGATTTACTGCATGTTTTTTGGTCTTGTGATCGGGCTCAGTCAGCTTGGGAGTGGCTTCTTGAATTTTTTAGACCTTTTATCTAGGAGGATTTTATTTGGGTGCATGTTATTTTGGGTGACCCTATTGCTTTTTTTTTCAACTTGGATGTTGTTTGGAATATTTTTAGAATTGGTACCTTGTTTTATCTATGGAAGTCGTGGAATAGAGCTATTTTTTCTCAACAAGATGTCGGACGTGTCTTCTTTGTTGCTGATAAATATGATATATTCTTTGATTGTTGGTTACAGATTCAAGTACAAGTTAAAAAAATACAAGTGGAGCTGCAGTACTTGCGTACCCTCATGGATCATCGGGGGAATGCACCCTACATTATGAGTCATGTGCATCTTCCTTCCCCTTCCAAGTGGCAGTAATTTCTCGGCTTCTTTAATTCTGAATGCATATTTAATACAGTTTTGACAGTTATTATTAGCAGTTTGTGGGTTGTTTCTGACACTCTTGTATACTTTTAACCACAATGGTTAATGTATTAGTTTACAAGGTGTGCTAATCCTACCACCATTTTTTGTATGATTAATCATTATTTTATTAATATAATGGCTTTTTCATCCAAAAAAAAATTAACTATAATTCTACATTTTTCAAAAACACCATAAATGATGGTATGTTCAAATACATTACTAATGTCATTTGATATTATAAGAAAAATATATTATTGTTTGACATTTTTTAAGAACACCATAAATGATGGTATGTGGAAAAAATATATATGTAAACATAATTATCATATTTTTTTTTTGGTTAGTGTGAGAAATCCTTTTATAATCGATGTTTAGGGTTGAGCATTTTTATCCCAGCCATAAGATGTCTAGGGTTGAGCATTTTTATCCCAGCCATAATATTTCGTAAGATTAAAAACTAAACTTATCGGATTAACACACAACCACATACGTTGCAGTTTGAACCTTGAACCTTTCAAAGAAGAATCAAACCTCAAACTGTTGAATTATCCTCGCGGGGACACAATTATCATAATTAATCCAAATACATTTTGAATGAATTTTTTGTTTTTTTAATCTGGGAGTTGGTTACGTTTAGAGACCTTTTCTACCACCAAGCATGGTTCAAATCTTGGGGTTGTCCCCAACAACATTCCACTTCGTTGTTATTTAACCCGGTGTGAGGAGAAACACCGAAGGCTCAAGATTCGTACCGCTATTGTCGGGTAAATTCCGAAGGCTCGAGATTGGTACTGTCGTTGTTGAGGTGGGAACGGAGGTCAGATTACTACCTTTGCACAAACAAACGTGCCTTAAAATTTAAACTTCAAACTCTTCTTAATAAAAACCAGAACTTACCAATCTACTAACCCTAAAACTGAATATTAATTAACTCTTACCCTTACAATTCTACAACAAATTTGCCTCTTTCAACATCAAAATCTTAATTCTTAATTTTCTGGACATGAAGAATCTTAATTCTTAATTTTCTTACTAGACATGAAGACGGATAAAAGTTACCACTATTTACATGTGTAATTTTTATTTAATGGTTTTCAAATGAGATTCAGCTCAATTATCTGCTTCTCTAGTTCATGCACCGTACTTGTACACCCATAGACATGATTCTTAATGCGTGGACATTGCTTCCACCACCAAACTTGCCACAATGTTTGCATTTTGCTTATTGGGAACACCCTAAAATAATGCCACGTCACAATCATAAAAGTTTGAGTACCTATGATAATTCTAATCATTTTGCCAACGTGTGAGAAGCTATGTGGATTGTTGGATGGAAAATGTGGGGCCCGCAAGGAGTGATACGTGCACTACACCTTGTATAAAGTGCAGGTCAAATTTGATAGCTTTTTATTACGTCACTTTATAGATGCCTTTAACAATGGTAATTAAAGGTTCGTAGACGAAATAATCCCATCACCATTGAATGCCATTTTACATGAAATAAGGAAAAAAAAAATTACCTTTCTAGTATATTCTCACTCTATTGTTGTAGGTGTTGTTGCTTACTCTTTTTTTTTTTTTTCCTTCTCACAAAAAAAACAAAATTTCTTCCATCCTAGCTTTGAGATTTAAGTAAAAAGTGGTTAGAGGGTGGGAGAGGGAAAACAGATGATGTTTTTTTTTTAAATAGGTTACGTGGGATTGAGATAAAGTTTATTTAATTAAATTATTATTATATTTTTGTATTATAGGTTTTTTTTAATTATTTATATCTTAGTTTTATTTTTGAAAGTCAAGGAATTTAATTAATTGATTTAATATTATTTGATATCACAATTTAATTTTTTTAAATAAAAAAATTTAGTATTATTTAATATAATATAGAGATTACAAGTTGTTTAGGTGCTACAAGCAAAACCAAGGATGTTCATTTAGCACATGTAGTTATGAGTTGGAATCTCACAAGTTCAAGAATGTTGATAAGAATAAAAGCTTTTCTCCAACAAAGTCGAAAGAACTAAAACAAAGAGGTTTTTGATCCATAGGCGTCCATAGAAAAAACATAGCCAACATGCTTAGTGATCATCCCTTAAGTTCTCAAAAAACTTGATTTTAAACTTTTTTATGTGAGCTGAAGAAGAATGCAAAATAAAATCTTCAGCGGTCATTTTATTTGTTAGATGGTTTCGCTTCCTAGGAATGTGATGCCAATCAATTTGATAAAAAAAATTCAGACTCTTGTAGACTTGATTCAACAACTAGAGCATAATAGATTTGATCTCTTGTTTATCAGAATGAAATTGTATGATCAGCTTGTTAGGATTCAGTATATAAACATGCAGGGGATTCTTGAAGCAAACAACTTAATAAGTAACAACATAAACCATTAACCATCACAGAAGACGAACATAAACATGCAAGACAAGATAAAACACAACATATAACGTGGTTCACCCAACACCAGTCCTTTGTATTAACACCAATACAATCTCTGAAGGGAGTAATCCTGCAACATAACCAGTGGCAAAATCCTCTTCAAAACACCAGCATCTCCACACAATTACTCTAATAGTAATTCAACATGCAAACACCCTTGCATCAAGCTCTACACCAAGCTTCATGCTCTCTGTACAAGAGATGCACATGCAAACACCCTTGCATCAAGCTCTACACCAAGCTTCTTGATCTCTCTACATGAGATGCACATGCAAACACCCTTGCATCAAGCTCTACACCAAGCTTCCTGATCTCTCTACATGAGATGCAAAATCATATGCCTTTCCCATAAACAAGATACAATCCTCTCTATCAGAGGTATTACATAAATAGGAAAACCCAGTTACATGCATTCTAAAAAACAAGCATGCTATAATTAACCCAAAAAATCACACCTTAAAAAATCACACTGATTTCTATGCAACCATTAATTTTATAGATTCTATCTTGGAATTAGACACCAAGGATAGACCCATCAATTATGGCTTTTTATGGATTGATTTTTCCAGTTTAGAAAGTTTCCATGCATAAAAGCAACTAGTTACCAAATAGAGAGAAAATTTGTTTTTTCCATATTTAACCGAGATCAGACTCCACAACCTAACACAGCTTAGAGTCCCCATAAACTAAAAGGGTTTTAAAGTTTTCTCTTGTTGCAAGAGAGATTAAATTTGCAACCCATCAACTTAGCCATTATTGGTGGTCTCTCCTAAATTTAGGCAAAAATCAAGAATCCTAGATTGTGGTCCCAACCATAAAACTCCTCTAGCAATAGTTATTCCAGGGTTAGACTTTGAAACCCCATCAAGAATAAATTTAGAAAACTAAAACATAGTTGAGGCATCATGTTGTTGGTAATAAAGGTTTTAATTAGATCTTGAAGATTCTAATTTTTGAGGATATGTAACTTTTTTTTGGTAGGTAAGATGATTTTAATTACTGCACAGGTTAAAGGGTCCCACCTCTATTACAATAGACGTAGATAGATACAACAGTGCCCAACTGTGGTAGCAATACAAAAAACAACAGGAGTTCTACCCCTTTCACCCAGGACTAGTACAAATCGAAACAAATAAAAACAAACTTCACCAACCTAGTACAAAAACAAGTAGTATTACTGCCTAACAACCAACTTCCCAAGCTATTGGGACTCTGTGATCTTTTCCTCCTTTGCATTGGACTTGTGATAAGGGGACAAAAGTGTCTTGAGCATAGTAGGGAGCTCCTTGAGCTCCTAGATGGCATTGTTGAGGAGGACACCTCCTTCCCTGTAAATGTTAACAACAGTGTGTAGGTGGCCTACAACTTCACTGACACGGTTGAGGTCCACTGAGTGAAGCTTATCCTCTGTGTTGGTGGTGATGTCCTCATCTTCATCACTGATAATTTCTAGAGACAGTTGTTGATCACTCAGGTTCGGGGTCTTGAGCCTATTGGACTTCCTTCTTTTCTGGGGGGACCGAACTAACTTCTGCTTGAACCACAAGCGCTCGTCAATGGGAGAGTCTTTAGCAGGGGTGGTACTAAGGGAGTTTCAAAGGTTGATGGTGTTGAAATAAAACACCCTTGGAGTTGATGAAGCATCCTCTTGGTGGTAAGAACCACCTTTTTTGGTCAACTTCCTAGGAGAAGTGGTGTCGAAAAGGAACACCTTTGGTATTGAAAAAATACCATTATGGTGGCTAGAGCTACCTATCAATACTTTGCTCCACATCCTGGTTGGTTGTGGTGGTTACATCCTTGGGGAAGTATTCTTCCCAGACAGAGAAAGTGGCTTGGTTGACAACTTTGTTTGCTAAAATGTCAGCGACCTTATTTGCTTTCTTGAACACGTGATTGATCTTGTAGTAGGTAAAGTGGTTGAGGGCGGCTTGGCACTCCTAGATAATGGTTTGGATATTTCTTTCGCCTAAGCACTTATTAAAAATGTGGCCCACTATAACAGCTGAATCCCCTTCAAAGATGATAGGTTTGGAGAGGGATTTGCTCACCTCTATGCTTATCCACAACACTTTGGCCTCTGCATAATTGTTAGTTTGGGTCCCCAAATTTTTTGCGAAAGCCTTGATAATACTACTGTTGTGATCTCTAATGGCACCTCCCGCCCCTGCATTGCCTGGGTTGCCTTTGGAGGCTCCATCGAAGTTAGATTTGAGCCATCCTAGGGGAGGAGGGATCCATTTGGTATTGTCCCTAGGGTTGGGGAAATTATGGACTTTGATGCAGTCTGAGGGGATCCCAAGAGAAGTGAAGAGGTAGGATTCAAGTCCAAAATTTGGAACCTCGATGCAAGGGATGAGGCTACTATTTTCAATGGCAAAGAACAGGGCTCTGATGGCAACAATGTTCGAGCTTCTGGGGTTCTTGTTAAAAATGCAATTATTACGTTTCAACCAAATTTTCCAAATCACTTGATGAAGTAGGGAATTCCATAGAAAGCTAAGTCTTGAATTTTTAAAGACCTTGGGCCATTGGGTGAACAGGCCTGTGACAGACATGGGCCATACCCAGCTTACCTAGAATTTGTTGATCACGTAGGAGAAAACATCCCAAGCGAAGGGGCATTCCAGAAGAATGTGTTGAGTGGACTCCCAATCTTGGATGCAAAGGTGACACCTGTTGGGAATGATGACTCCCCTTTGGATAAAATTATCCGTAGTCAGGATTCTGTTATGGGCAGCTAGCCAGCAAAAGTGGACCACCTTCGGGATCAGGTGCTTGAGCCAGATGCTCCTGGCTAAGGCCTGGTTGTCCTTATTTTTGGGAGTCATGGGATGGTTTTCCATCATTTGGGAGGCAGATTTAACGATAAATAGTCCATTGCTAGATCCCTTCCAGCAACGTACATATTTCCTTTGAGACTACGGGATGAAGTTCGCCTGAAATATGTACTAAAGGGTTGTTATGGCCTTGCTAATGGTGTCATTCTTGATTATGAACTGAACCTGTTTCCACTTTCAGATTCCCTGGTTTGAGGTGATGAAATCAATAACTTTGGGACCAAAATTCTTATCTATGAGGTGCTTGATAACGACCACATCAGGATCATTAATGAGGGGATTTGTTCTGGCCCAGGTATCCTTCGAGAAGTCAATGTGCTTACCATTTCCTAGTTGCCACTATGATCCCTGTTGCAGCAACTACTTGGTGTGAGCTATGGATTTCCAGAAGTGGGAACTGAAATGGGGGGTCTCCATATCCAAAAATGCTTGGTGTTTTAGGTACTTTCTTTTGACGATGGACACCCACTCTAGATTGGTGTTGGTAATCACCTTCCATGCTTGTTTGGCCAGGAGGGACTTATTTGTGATGGTTATACAACGAAAACCCAGTCCTCCTCTATCTTTAGGAGTGTAGACCTTATCCTAGACTACCAGGTGGAATTTTCTCTATGTATATGTTTCTGCACTTTTTCAATAGCATCTCCCATTGAGGCAGGGATTTTGAAAACCGATAGAAAATACATTGAAATGCTTTGAAGAATAGATTTAACCAGAGTTGCTTTTCCAGCTTGGGACAGGAGGGCCCCTTTCCACCCTCCCAACTTCTTATGGATCATTTCTATGAAATTATCCCACATAGCCTTGAGCGGCCTTCCTTTGAAAATTGGGAGTCCTAGATAGGCTGTGGGAAAATCAGTTATGGTGCAACCCATAATTCTCGCAATCATGCTCTACCTTTTAATGGGGTTGTTGATGAAGTAGAGCTTACACTTGATGAGGTTGATATTTTGGCCAGCATCCTCCTCATAGAGGTTGAGGATGGTCTTGATAAATTTGGCTTCAGAGACTGAAGCTTTGGTAGCCAATAGGGTATCGTCCACAAATTGTTGATGCATGGAGGGAGAGAGTCCAAAGGCTGCCTTGATACCAAAAATCAACTTTTTGGAACAAGCGTTTTTTATGGCTCTTCCCAATATCTTAGCTAGGATGATAAACATAATGGGGGAGAGGGGATATCCTTGCCTTAGACCCCTGGTGCTAGGGAAGTAACCGACGACTGACCCATTGACCAGGACAGAGAACCAAGAAGAGGAAAAATAATTGGAAATCAGATTTTCCCAACAATCATGGAAATCATACTTGAGGAGGATTTTGGTCAGGAAATCCCTGTTGACTATATCAAAGGCTTTGTTCATATCAAGCTTGAGGAAGAAGGCAGAGGAGTTAGAATTATGCGTAGAATGGATTAGCTCATGGATGGTTATGACACCATCAAGAATGTTTCACCCCTTAACAGGGTTTCCTTGACAAGGATCGATGATGATGGGGAGAATCTTAGTGAGTATGTTGGCAAGGGCTTTGAAAAAAAATTTGTAGATGACCTTGCATAGGCTTATGGGATGTAATCAGAAAGGGACTGGGAATTTGCCCCCTTTGGGATCAGGGCAAGGAAGGTAGAATTGACATCTCTGGGAATGACAGTGGAGGTTTGCATTTCGGTAATAGCTTGGCACAAATTAGGGCCCACAATGTTCTAGTAAGTTTGGAAGAATCTAGGGGGTAGCCATCGGGCCCCGGGAATTTATCCAGATTCATAGAAAATAGGGCTTAGTGGATTTCCTTATGGGACAGGGGGTTTAGGAGGAACTCGTTAGTAGCTTCAAAAATGGTTATGGGGATGTTTTTGAGGAGGGAGTCCATGGCCAGGACGGAGGGAGAGGGGGGGCAAGGAGATCTTCAAAGTGGCTGACAACTTCATCCATGATTTGGTGAATGTCAGTGGTGAAAGACCTATCTTGTCTAGTGAGGCTTTTAATTTTGATGGCTCCCCTGTGCCTGAGAGTAGAGATGTGGGAAAACTTGGAGTTTGAATCTCCTTCCCTAATCCAAAGTTGTCTTGATTTTTGGCGTCAGAATGTTTCTTCTTTGCGCAAGGTGTTATGGTAGTCAGACAGTAAAAACCTCTCTTCTTTTCAGAGTGTGTCATCCCACTACCCTTTCTAGAATTTATCTTCAATCTGATCAAGCCTGGTTTTGATATCCTGCTTGGTTTCAAAAATATTCCTGAAGGTCTCCCTATTCCAAAATTTCAGGTTTTCTTTGATCAGTTGGAGTTTTTGCATTACTTTATTGGTGGTTGTCCTAGGGAATCTTCTTTTCCACCACTCAACGATCTAACTTTTGAGATCAGGGTGTTGAGTCCACATTGACTCAAACTTGAACAAAGTCTTAAACTGGGGTCTTCTAGCTGTTTCAAACAGAAGCAGATTGTGATCAGACCCTATCTTTGGGAGGACCTAGAGAGGTGTATCCAAAAAGGGGGAGGGCTTCTTGGGACAATAAGAAATGGTCGAGACGCTCTTGGATGAGATTGTTTCTTCTTCTGTTACTCTAGGTGAAATGGAATCCCTGCAAATGGACATCCATAAGAGCATTGGAATCTACGAACTGCCTTAAATCGTTTATCGATCTGTGTGTGATGGTATTCCCTCTTCTTTTATCAAAAAAATGCAGGGGAGAATTGAAGTCCCCTACCAGGATCCATGAGATATTACCAAAAGTTTACCTCATCTGAGTAATGGTGTTCCACAAGATCATTCTACCCTGAGAAGTGTTAGGGGCGTAGACGTTAGTCATAATCCATGAGGTCTGGGAGCTAAGGTCGTAGAAGAGAATGTTGGACAATCTGTCTTGATCAGAGATGAATCTACCTTCGACTTTAGCTGGGTTCCAAAGACACAGGAGCCCACCTGAGGAACCGATAGCCAGGGTGAAAACGAAGTCATAATTTTTCCATATGGTTTTAGTGACCCTTGGTGACCACTGATCATCTAATTTGGTTTCTTGAATAAGGAAGATTGTGGGATTAACATATTTCCTCATGGCAGTGGCCAACCTTTGCTTAGCTACCCCGTTTAGCCCTCTCGCATTCCAGGAGAGGACTTTCATTTAGAAATTTTGGAGGGTTTTTTGCCCCCTTTACCTTGATGCGCGAGGGTTTTGGGTCTTCGATTTTCATCCTTGATGGTGTTTTAAATTTCCTAGAACAGGGTTTTCTGAGTTTCGTTGGCTATGTCCTCGACAGTGTCCTGGTTTATTCGATTGACACCGAAAGGCTTACCCTTATTTCTATCTCCACCTACGTCCATCTGGGATTTCTTCAAGCTTCAGGTTTGCTTGGGACTCCAAGATTTAGGGGATTCATGGATTGAATCCTCGCCATCGGAGTTGGTGACGTTTATGTTAGCCGGGGAGGTGGGGAAAACAAACCCAACAAGGAGGGGCGATTAGGGTATGGGGGTAGGCAAACATGGGGTCTTTGAGGGAGAACTTTGCATAACGGTGATGGAAGAGGGTGGTGGCAGATGTAGAGGGAGAGGGGGACAGGGACTTTCCTGGGTGAGGCTGGAATTTGACTGAAGGAGGGATGTAGGGTTAGGGATAGGGTCTTAACAGGGATTTCTCCATCCTCAATCTCCTCAGTGGTGCCAGATTCATTAAGTAAACTAAATTTATTAGATATAGAGACCACATTACTTTCCTATTGTATCGCTCCAACTTACGATGGTTAGTTTGGTTGTCTACTCAAGATGTTCATCCTCTGTCCCGCTTTGGTGATGTTCTTCTACCTCAGCTTGGTCCGAACGCATAGTATTTTGGTGATTGGTATTAGGATTTTTGTGTTGTGGACACTGGAAAGGGAGGTTCCCTTGGGAATAGCACTCCGAATAGAAGGCGAGCTTGTTTTTGTACACCAATGGTTGTATTCACATTTAATCGTCATAGATTAGGTTGAGGTGATTTGGGATTTGTGACTTGAGATTCACATTGAAACAGATGTGCACCTGAGTTAGGCAAGTCCTGGTATGGGTGGCTGGGTCTATTGCCACAAGCTCCCCAAGTGCTCGAGCTAGACCTTGCAATGCACCCTCATAAAAGAAATGTGCAAGGAGATTAGGGAGCCAGACCCAGATGGGAGCAAAGTTTATACTTAGTGTCTCTGGGTCAAAGTTTGACTCTCATTTCCTTAAGAACAGGCTTCGTCTTCCGAATAACCATGAAAATCTGAATAAAATACATTTTGCATCCTCATTTGTGTTCAATTGGATCATGAAAAAGCCCTTGGACATTGTAGAGAGTTCCAGACTCCCTAGGGTTTTCCATTTTGATGCCACCCAACGTCGGATTGAGTCCATATTTGGGCGCCATCTGACAAAATTTTCCATAAGAGAAAATGAATCTTGTGTCGCATAGCCTTCCATGAGTTTTTTAGGATACAATACATCATACCCCTGCATGACGAAGCCGCTCGAATCGACCGTGGAATGTCTGCATTTACTCTGCAGGAGCTCTATGTAGTATGGTTGGCTGTGAAATTTCTCACCATGGTCTTGTTTTCCAAGGGGTTCTTTCCCCTTGGTAGTTCCATTGTGCGTAATGTTGCCCGTAAGGGGTGGAATGTTCCCGTAAAGGTTCATCGTCGAGTGGAAGGTGTGCTTGCCTCATGTTTGTGCGTCGCTTACCACTCGAGTGTCTGTTGTAGCCTGCTTCTCACCTAAGATGTCGCCTGATTTTTAGATTGCCATTGCATCATCTTCCTAATTTCCTATATCGGTAGATTAGTTACTTAACCATTGAGGATATGTAACTTAGCTCTAGAAAGAACACTATGATATTGATTAGTTGTAAAAAAATCTCTGGTATTTTCCATGATATCATGATTTATCTTATGTACCCTTTGAGTTGATTTATCTTCAAATATTTGACAGTTCTTGTCCATACAAATATACCTCATGTAATAAGAAGGAATTGAAGACCACAAAAGTTTTATGAGAGGCTTACCTTGAAAGGAGTTGTGGTACTTCTTGTTTCAGCTTTTAGTACAAGACTTAAGATTTAATTTGCTTCTAATGCAGACTCCAAAGCTTAGAACAAGATAGATCCAAATTCTAGCACCTTCTTCACACACTTGAAAAATAGACAGGCTTGAGTTTCATATCTTAATGTATCTGAAACAAATATGGGGCCCAAAATACCTATTTTAGAGAGGTTTTTCCGAGTTCAAATTTTGTTTTGTTGAACTAGCGATTGAAATTTTTTTATTTTAAGGGTGATATTTTGGCCCTCAATGTGATTCAAATTTTTGTTCAGAGGCTCTCTTATTTGGAGATAAGCATCGACCTGGACTGAATAGTTGCCCAAAGAGTTAATTTTACCCCAAATAAAGTAGTATTTGTTGTCTGGGTTTATGGGAAGAATACCAACGAATTGCTTCTGGACCTGAAACCACTCCCTTTGTTGTTTTGCATCAAACCCATGAAGTTGAATCCATTTTGGATGATTGTCTTCCCAAGTAATGAGATGGACAAGTTTTTCGATCCCAAGATGAATCATGAACTAAAATAACTCCTTAGAAATATAAGGAATTAAGGGCTTGTTACCAAAAATAGACTCCTCCTAACACCCGATACTATTACAATTTCTCGGGCACCAAGAGATGTTATCCTTAATGATCCAGACCAATTTAACAATCAATACCCAAATTCTAGAGTTTCCTGCTTTTTGATGGATATCTTTGAGTAGTAGCATGACATGATTGCCTTCACCATAGTTGTGAATAATAAGTTGTTTCCAAAGTGTCATTGGAAGGTTTATTGAGTTCTAGATAAGTTTGGCCTCAAAAGCATTGCTCATAATAGAAGTAGATCGAATACCTAAGCCTCCTTCACACTTTTATTTTATCACTTGACTCTAACTAACAAGATGGAATTTCTTCATGTAAGATTGTTTTCCTCCTTGAGGATTGAAACAAAAGCATGATAAATCATAAGTTGGTAGATAGACAAGCTTGAAATGAGAGATTTAATCAAAACCAATTTGACAACAAGACTAAGCCACCTATTGTTGTAAATTAATATTCTCCTATCAAAAATTTCCATTAAATTAGGCCAACAATTAAAACTCTTTAACTTAAAACTTATACACACCTCTAAATATTTAAAGGGAGCAATTCCACCATAAATGAACTGACATATTTAAGCCTTTACGATTTAATTACTCAAAAAAATAATATTTATTTTTATTATATAAATAACTTTTTTTTTAAAACTATATCCTTGGGTCATTACACTAATATTTATTTTTATTGCAACATCAGCAGGAGGGTTTTTATTTTTTTAAAACACACTCGCATCCACCCATTGTAATTTGAACTTAGGTCTTCTAATAAGATTCAAAGGCTATACCAATTTAATATCCCATAAGAACATTTTTTTAAATAATTTTGAACTTCGTTTTTTTTATAAGCTATGTATGGCTTTTATTGGGGGCCACTCCCATTACAAAAACAAAACATTACATTGTTCTCATTACATTTCTAACAAGTTAATTAAAGCATACCCATCTTTGTCTTTCTATCAAATATATTCTCCATCTTCCTCAAACTTCTAAGTTTCCATAATCAACTTTTGTTCTTAAGGAACTAACAACAAGAACAACCCTTGCATGACACATAAATCCAACAGATAGAAGGAAAATAAACATAACAATCATCCATCACAAAGGAAATCAGTTCGATTATTCTTATTTATTTTTTTAATTTGTGGAAAACATCCCAAAAGGGATGCCACTTTCGAGTAAGACCCAAGGAGGCAAGGGTATCCATTTCGCCAAAAATGCCCAAGACTCGGACTTCAATTATTCTTCTTTTGTAGCAAAGGTTCTTCCTCCATTAGAGTGGCAAGATCTGAGAATGCATTTTTGCACTTCAAGCTCTCGAGGTAATATCTAGTTGTAACACATTTGGTAGGATCTTCATTTTCAAAAAACTGTTCATCACAAATTGTCATAATTAGCTTCAAGAATACAATGTGAGGTGTAAATCTTTTCCATGGAACTGTCTAGATGGTCTTTAGTAACCATTTGGCTTTTATCAATGATTTGATTCAAATTTTCCTTTTGGGGTTGAGTCTTCTACTGCTCACATGATTTCTGTTGGACAACTAGAGGATGAACTTATTTCTTTTGAATTGGAATATTTGAAGGTTTCAAATCATTCACATGTAGGGCCTTCTCCTCCATCAAGGAGGAATCAAAGCATGATCGGATGATCGGGCATCTCTTCTTTAGGTGGTCATATTGTTGATAGCCATAACATCTTAGGGAGAAGTTTTCATATTCAATATTTTGGATCCATTCCCCTTTGCTTGAGGAGATAGTAATGGATTGAGGCCCAAGAACTGAAACATCCATCCAAACAACCAATCTTGCTTTACTCATTAATTTTATTGGATAATTTTTCCTTCCTATATACTCAAATGCACCAATGGTGTTACTGATTTTGGTGAATATCTTCCCTCCCCAAAACTCCACAAGGAGGGCATAAAGATTCACCCAAATAGGGAAGCCATTAAATTCTTCTATAAAGGGGTTGAAACTAGGAGTCCACAGTCTTATATAAACATCCCTTTGTCCAAAAAATCAATATATCTATAATCGATTACCTCATCTATATCCGCTAAATTAGAAAAGGAAACAAAAAATACTTTTTTGGGTAGGAGAGTTACTTGAAATTTTGTATTGGTCCACCAATCTTTAATGTATCCTTTGAGCTCCTCTAGGCTTGGTCTTTTGCCCTTGAGTTTGTAGATAATTGTTCAGGCTTCATGATCAATCAAATCCAACCCAAATTCATCCTCTAAAATCTTAATAAAGGGCAGAGGTTCATTCACCTGCGAACCCAAATATCCCTAAGAGATATTTCTCCTGAACGAAGAGGTTTTCTCACAAATATTCTTGAGATATTTCTTATGATCGAAGAGGCTATCTCACTGATTGAATGAAGAGATGGTCTGCAAACAACCCTCTTCCTTCAATGCTTGATTTCACTTAAGGTTTGCATCCCTTTCGCGAAGACTATAGCCAATTTTATCGCTTTGTTCCATTACTTGATTGCACCTAGGTGTAAACCCCTTTCACAAAGACTTCAAACATTGAAAGATTACTTGGTAGGTCCTCCATCCGAATCCAGTAGGAACGACTTTCTTTCAAGCAATGGGCGTTTCTTCACCACCTACGCTTATTGGACCACCTACTTTGAGAGATTGAAGAGATCGAGCTCCTTAATGTGCCGCCTATTCTCCTCCATCTACGCATTCCTCATATGCTCTTAATCGAAATCAACCAATGCCACCTATGAATTTGAACTCCACTTTTACCTCTCACTAAAATAACTCTTATCAATTTCAATGCCCCCTCCAAAATATTTTATTAAAATATTTTTAAAATTATGTCTCGAGGACAACGCAATGGTTTGGGCTTTGGTTTTCTTCAAGAGGTCCAAGGTTCAAACCGCGATGTGGGCGAGTGTGTGAGGGGGTGTATGCGTGTATGGTTGTGTTTGGACCCTATTGATAAGCTCAACTCTCACCCTTATGAGAGGTCATGGTTGGGATGAGGATGCCTAACCAGCTCTCACCCTTATGAGAGGTCATGGTTAGGATGAGGATGCCTAGCCCTAAACGTCGATCATAGGAGTATCTCACAATAACCTTTAAAAAAATAAAAAAAAGATGTAAATTGTGTTAAAAATAATAAACATTAACAATTCCAACTCTACGCCCCCAAGGGCTAGGTGGATTGGTAGTTGCGTGTTTGGCCAGACACTTACCAAGAAGACACCTAGGTTCAAACCTTGGGGGCTAGGTGGATTGGTGGTTGCTTGTTTGGCTAGGCACTTACCAAGAAGACACTTAGGTTCAAACCTTGGGGGTAGCGTGTTTGCAAAGGTAGTACTCTGATATGAATCCTTTGAGTGCGCACTAGACCAACGATAATGGTATGAATCCCGAGCAACCAATGGTCTCCCTCATGTCAAGTCAACAACGACGAGGTGGAATAGGTTTGATGGGAGCAACCCCTATGGTTTAAATCCTACGCTTGACAGTTACTCAAAATAGTGTGATTGTAACCAACTCTCTTATGAATAATAATTAAAAACAACTTTTAACTCTACCTTCACCTCCAACAATAAGGTAATACTAACAATAAGGTAATACTTTAAACGGTGATATACCTCCTCTACGAAGACTAAAAATTTAATATTATAGTAAAATATTTTAAAATTATTTAAATTGTGTTTAAAAAATATATTATGGATTATTTCTATTCAATTTTTAAATGATCGAGGTTTCAATATAACCTTTATTTTATCCAATTGATTAAAGTGTTTATAATAACAAAATCTAGGTTTAATTTAGATTTGTATCTTACTGTGAGTTTATAAGTTATACCCTACATAAAAGAAATAAGATTTATAATCAATCCGACTTAGATTCATGTCCCACATGTACAAAAAGTGTTATTGAAGGAAAAAAACCTTATAGGTCCACCTTCATCTCCACTACCAATGTAAAAAAAACATTTTTATCGGTAGTGATGTCGCCTCCCATATCTTATTAATATATAAACTACGTTAAGAAACGATGATCAGTGCACAAAATTTAAGGTTATAGCCACGGAAGAATCTCGAAAGATATTTTCAATATACTTGGCTTTTTGGAGTATTTTAATAATTAAGATTTTTGAAATTTTGGGTAGAGGTTTAAATTTTGGAAATTCTCCCCGACAAAATCAATTATTTTGGAAACAAAATCATAAAATTGATTCAAGACAAGAAATTCTAGACGAAAACAGCCAAAGCATAATCTCACGTGAAATCGGATTTCCTTTCAACTTACGATAAAAAGGCGTAATCGTGCGGGGGTGTGAACAGAAATTGTAAATTTGCCGTAATTCGACGTGGGGCCGGTCGGGGAATAAGAGTGGATATACGTGTGGATCCTTTTTCGTACTTTTACAGGCCACGCGGCTACAAATTCTTTTCTCGCCGTTTCCTCCTACCGCAGTCTGCATCCCTGTTGCTAGCCACAAAAAACCGCTGAATTTCCTGGCATGGATTTGGAAGCCCTAGAATTTCTGTTAAGCGTTAGTTACATTGAAAATAATATTAATTGTTGGAATTCTGTTAAAACCTGCTGTAGTGGTTGTTGTAGCCGGTGGTTTTGCGACAAGTGACGGAATTCAAAGGAAGAGTCGAGATGGGGCGAGGCGAGTTTACGCTTCATTCCTCCCTTTATATTCTTTCTTTATTATTATTTTACTGTTTTTGAGCTTTTCAACGGTTAGGTCGCAAGCTCAAATCTCCGCAATGCTTTTATATGATTTTAATCAATATGTTTTATGCTTTTATACGATTTTAATCAATATGTTTTTTATGTTTAGTATATGAGATCGAAACAATAACATTCTGTGAATTATGCATATATTGTTATGCGAGATTCGAATTCTGGTTGAGGACTATTTTTTCCGCTAGATTTAATTCGGATTTTTGTCTTGGGCTTTACCTGCAGCTTATTTCTAGGGAATTTAATGGTATAAATCTTACCACTTCAGCATTTCCGTGGACCAAATACGTTTCTCTACTTTAGTTCCTTTGTCGGTCATCTGTGCCGGCCAGAGGCTTAATGTGTTCTTATAGCTCATACATATGCTCCACTGAGATACTCAAACATATGCTCCATTGAGACACTCATACATATGCCCCATTGAGATAACCTATGATTAAGGTAGCAATTCAGACTGTCTTCCGATCACTGGTCTTGCAAAATTGTTTTCTAATCAAAGCCACTACCACAGATGCACCTATACCATGATTGTGTGTTGTTATCTGAAAAACTACATTTACTATGTTTAGGATGAATGCTTATTACAGATGTGGATCCGACGGAGGCATTGCTTTACATTTGGATTCCCATGTTTGCACATTTGCCAAGACCTGGTTAGCTGGCAAACTCTGCAACACTTGTAATTGGTGCTAATTGATTCTCACTTTTAATTAGGAATAGGCAATGACATTCAGACTTAGACCACTAATGGTTTTTGTTTAATTCCTTTGTCAAGCCTCATGGAATGAAACAAGGGTCCACATATTATTTACTACTGATGCTCTAGTAAGTCTTAAAGAAGCAAGCATGAACAACAACAGGTGGGGAATGGTGCTAAGCTAGAACCCTCCAATTATTTACCAGAAAAATCCAGTTCTCATATAGTATCATCTCACCAAAAACTATGATCTTCAGTTACCTTTTCATATTATAGCAATAATCTCTTCCTTTGTCATTCTTAGCTAATGCCTCCTCTTTCTAGAGTTCAACTTTAGATATTGCAAGCAACTAGGGTAGTAGGGATAAGAAATTAGCGGCAATATTACTGATGCCCTTATTACACTAAATCTCATTTTTGAAACCTTGTAACTTTGCTTATCTATTTTGATATATTGTTAAAAGAAGTTATTCATGGATTAAAAATTTTCAGGCTTTGGTGGTTCTGTAAGTAGTGTTTGAACTTTTCTAAAACATGCATAAGAGCCAATGTTTCTTTATTGTAAGTGCATAATAATTTCCCCATTTTACTGAATTTTCTGTTTTCAAAAGCACTTGCCTGATGATTTATTCATTGTTACTGTTTTTATGCCATTTCTTGATGCATTTTACTCCAATACAAATAGTTGTGGAAAATCTGGAAGTCATTAACTCTTTCTTTTGTTAGTACTTAGCCTCTATTGCCTCAATGCATGTGAAAAGTAAATGTTTTTTTCTTTGTAAAATCAATGAGGGGTGCCGTGAGGCCTCTAGAATGCTTAGCAAGTTTTCTATAGAAACTGCATAAGCCATTAAGTCCTCACAACTGAGTCACATTGTTCGGAATGAGACGTTCAACTATACTTGCATCTTACCTATATTACCTCTTAGTCCCTCCTTACTAATTATGTGTCCTAAGTACTTGCAAATTACATTATACTCTTGCAAATAAAGAATTTAGGTGCATGAGTTGTTGTTGTATAACTATCTTCAAGTGGTTCAAATGATCCTCTACAGCTATGATAGACTTTCCTTGAGTATTCAATTTATTTTAACTTGAAAGGTGGTTAAAGTTTTGGTCGGCTCAAACTGTTGTACCTAGCATTAGTAGACGAGTTTAAAAGGCTCTCCTATAGTAGTCATTTCCCCACAACCTTCTGATTATAAACAAATTGTGAAGAAGTCTTTTTGAACGTATTGATTGATTAGACAATTTAACAAGTAGTTTGTCATGTTCATATTTATGTCACTACTAGAATTTGAAAAGATGGACTAACTGCTAAATTGTATGGCGAAGCAATATTTCCAGAGTTACTGTATCTGTCAATGCTTGTATCCGTGTATCATATACGATACTTCTCAGATACCTTATCCAAATGCATCCGAATACATGGGTACAGTATCTAGACATATCCAAATACATGCTCCTGTTTGGTCCATATCTAATACATCTGCATATGGCCTTAAGAAAAATCCAGAGCTGTATCCATGACATTAGATTTAAAAAAAGAGTATACAATTTTAAAAAAATAATTTTAAATCTAAAAAACAATGACACTTATCTTCTTATAAATGAAATATCCTTTTCAAAACTGATATTTGTGTAAACATTTGTGTTATATATTTTTCTTTTAATATATTAAATATATATGTTTTTTATAATGTTGTATCTAGCCGTATCCATATTAGGGGATCTTGAAAAATTGCTGCATCCATATTCGATAATGTATCCTTATTTGACACCTATCCATTTCTATGCAACATAAAATATTTCTTTAAATTGCAACTTCAAGCACTAGATCCTTATTGGAGAGATTGGAAATGGGTCAATGGAAAGCTTTGCCACAAATGGCTTTTACGAACAAGTAATACATAAATAAACTGTTGCCCCTCGCTTGAACAAATGATGGGGAGTCAATGACAGGGTGGTAAGGTGGCAAAGTTGTCCTATATTTGGATATTTGGAAAGCAAGAGCCTCTTCTTGTCTATGACACCATTTGAAATGAGTTCTTTCTAGTAGAGCCATTTGCATTTTGCAATATTCGTCCAATTTGGATAAGAAACCCATGTCGAAGATTTATTCTTCATCTATGCAGTCTCCCATTCTTTTCATGCCTTGAGCCTTTTCATATGTTTGAGGTCACCTATATTCATTATCCTAGCCATAAGTGCTGGATTGACTTGTTTTGATTTCAGGTCCTCTAAAAATCAATTAACATCACTTGCAAATGTATTGGCATCCATAATAGTTTTCAAGAGCCATTTAGGATCTTTCTTTAAGGAAGATTTCTCTCCTACATTTGAATGTGTGTCAACATGGATTTCTTTCATCTCAAGGACAATCATCATGACTATGACCACTATTTGTCATATCATCTGGTTCATCTCTTCTTACATTAGTTTCATTATCAAGTATTAGGGTGGGAAGAGAGAAGAGTCAACCTTTCGGTCATCTCATCCAAGATCACATTCCTACTAATTATTAGCTCCCTTATTGCAAGAGTATACAACTAATAGGCCTTACTCTCCTCTAAGTAATCATTTATAATGCATGGATGAAGTCTAGCATCCAAATTTTTGCAGTTCTCTTTAGGGATGCAAACCCAAGCAACACACCCAAAAATCCTTAGGTGATCAACAATAGGATTCTTAGACACTTCATTTCTATAGGGATCTCATTTTTCATACAGCTTTGGGAGTGACATTGTTCAAAATGTAATTAGCACAAGCTGCACCTTCCACCCAAAACTATCTTGTTAACCGTTGCAACAGACATCTAGCCATCTTGGCCAAGGTTTTGTTCTTCCTTTTGGGTGCAACATTCTGTTGAGGAGTGTATGTTGTTGTCCATTCCTTTTTTGGACAAGAAATCCTAAAATTTAGTATTGTTTTTATATTCACCGCTTCCACTTGAGCTCAAACATTTGATGAATTTGCTACATTCTTTGTTAGCCAAGGTTTTAAAATTAATAAATCTTTCAAATGTTTTGCAGAAAATAAATCCTAGTGTTCCTAGAAAAGTCATCAATGAGGATAAGAGTACTGCATCTATTGAAGTGTTCTTTTGACAAATATGGGAATGTATGTAGCACAGCAATGGTATTCCATGTTTGAAGGAACATAGAAGAGTAAATGATAGAAAATATCAACAGTAAACAACATTCAACATTTACAAGAAAAAGATATTCAGACTTGAAATGGAACAAAACTGCACATTGTCATTTGTATTATTTATGAACAGCAATACACAATCATGTACAACAGCAATATTCTTCACTATAGATGCTCACAGACACATGCAAATGCTTATGTTTGCACACATACAAATATATTTCCATACTTGTCTCCATAAGCTTTCTTATATGTTCAAGGTGGCGCTTGAGGTGGTGCCACGTCAGAACTAGTTGCTACACCTGCCCTTTCCTCTAAATTGGTCGACGTCCTCGTCGACAACTGCTGTTGCTCCTAAGCACTTTGGTTTTACTACGACTGGGGAGTGGATTGAATGTGAACGGGTGCAACTTATAACTCCTATACTTGCATCTTCAAGGCATTGGTTTCCTGCTTTAAGAGCTTTGCATAGGCTTGATACCTTGCCCATTGGAAGCCATAATGCTATGACTCATGTTCAATATCTACGAGCATAGCACACAACTTGGCTTCATGCTTCTCTGATTCTGCAAGTTGCTGATCTTTTTTTGCTATTAATCGATCACAATGAACTCCTCCTTGAACTTTGTCTTCAAGATCTTGTTCTTGCACCGCACATTCAGACTTCCAGAGCCCAATCAACTGATTTTGTTCCTCATGTTCCTTGTTCAATTGATCCACTTCTTGCTGCAATCTCGCGAGTCCTGCTTCAACTTCCTGCTTCACCTGTTGAAGCTGCTCTTTCACTTCAGGCAAGTGGATGGATTGTTGTACCATCTGCAATTTCAGATTGTCATCTCATGGATCTCATGGAATATCTCATGGAATGTCCAACCTAGCTGCTAACCATTGTATCAAATAGGCCAAAAAGCTCATCCTAGCATATGCAGATTCCAACTTTGATGCCCGTTTGACTTTCTTCATGGCTTCAGATCTAGGATAGGTATCAAATCTATCCTTGCCAATGTATACTCAAGGTCGGTGCTTATACAAAACTATTGTTTTTTTGGTAGCTCCGTCACACCAATAATCGTCTATGTTTTGTGTTGCCCACACCAAAGCTTCCATGGCTGAACTCAATGAATTTCATTGAACTTCATTTGTTCCTTGTCTTGGGCCCAACTGATCAATCTGCCTAGCTCTGCAGCTACCCTCACCTACCACAGTCTCCATTTTCCGAGGACATTGACTTGAAACTCGTTGCATACATTATCAATCACTCCACCTAGTTTCTCAAAGAAACTGCCAACTTGTTCATTGATTTTGGCACCATAGACTGTGCGTTGCCGCAAATTCTACGCTTCATAGACTAAGTGCTTGCTTGTGTCATTATCTGCCGTAGGCTTATCATCCTCTGTGGTGGTTTCTTCCTTTTCCTCCCAATCAAGTCCTCCTGTGTCATCCTTCCCCTCGATAGCCTTGGCTTTCTCGTACATTTGTGTTTGTGGCTATGTATCTTGTTGCTTCTTTGCTTTAGTCATAACTTCGTCTCTTATTTCCGGTTGACAACTTTGGCCCTTCTGCCACAACACATGCTCTGATACAGGGTTCTTTCCTTTCTCGTGTGACACCAAAGGAGTCTATGTCATTGTTGTGGTGGTAGATGCAATCTCGATGGTCTCCTCATCATCCAAAGGAGGGGAATTGCAATGGGGTGGTGTTGTAACTCTCCCGTTGGAAAGTTGGTGTATCCATTAGAATTCCTCCCAGGTGTCCCTAGATTAAATGCGTGCAACCTCTCAATCTCAATTGGAGGTGACGTGTCCATCGCCTCAAATGCAACATTTACATCCTCATCTACCACAGTTGGCTCTGGCTACACCACTTCCTTTGCAACTTCCTCTCCTTTGTTCTATTGCGCCATCTCCTTTAATGCTATTGCCTCCTACATAGCTTTTGGTTGATCTAGCTATTGTTCTTCTTGTGTACCCTCTTGTGAAGCCTCTCTCTTGGTACAAGAAATAGTACTTGTGGTGCCTTCTTGTGCAAGTAGGCTCCTCGAATGCGTAGGGTTGGACTTTGAACTGCCTCTAGTGACTTGATGTTCACTAGAGTGCACTGCAACATAAGTCTGTCCTTGAATATTATAATGCTGGCCTAATACAATGTTTGCAACACCTCCACTCTGCCTGCCAACTATACCAACTACTATGGTCTGAGATGGTCATTTGGGAGGTATGATTCTAAGTTCTAACCATGTCTCTGTGGTTGCAGTTGAGGTTGAGGCTGCAACTGCTACTTCATTTGCTGCCATTGCTGGTCTAGCTGCTTTTGCGTCTTCTCTTCCTGCTCTAGCTCCTTTGCAATGGGTTTTCACTCCTCGCTCCTTTCAGTCTTAGACTCCTTGCCCTCTTCTTCGGCCGACACATTCGTTGAAGCACGATGGCGAGTACTCCAACTCTTGGAGGAACAATTTGATATGACAGACTTAGAAGCCAACCAAGACTGTAGTCAATACTGATCCACACTTGCTTAGCATTTCCACTTGTACGACAACTTGATCAACACTTGTTTGTACAAGTTGTCCAACACTCACTTGTATGGCAAAGTGACTTGTACAATAGTCACTTGTACGACAACTCTGCAATCCACTTGAACGACACTTTTGATTGCATCTCTCGTACGAATATTCTGATGATTCTGAACTACAAATCTTGCTTCACACCTGCACACAGAACTTGGAACAACAACCTACCAATCTACTACAACAATAGCTTCACACAGAACACATACAACACATAGATGAAGGATGAATCATCATTGCATTACTTTTTCCTGTATGTTATTAGCATTATAAACCATCTGCATTAGCAATATACAAGGCTACAATGGATCTACAGACACAGACCCTACATTTATAGATGCTCTTTGGTCATAATGATATCTTGTCTCTGCTCTCTGGTGTAAAAACAATTGAATGGGGGTCCTTTTTATCCTTGAAGGCTGGCAACTAACAACAAGTGCTGCTCGAGACAGCTCACTCACTAGTAACTACCCTCCATCCGCATATGCTTAACTGCATACATTAGCTATACATTATCAAATGATGATGTTATCGCCCTTGACGTCAAAATACAAGTTGTATTTCACTTTCATTTATATTTCATGTACCTTTTCATCTTACTTACATGTGTGCACATTTGTACTTATTTCACTTATTTACACCATTTCTAGATCCTACATCTGCCCAGTCCTTTAGGTTGGTTGACATCCTTGTTGATGATTGCTTCTGTTCCTAGGGACTCGGGTTCTGCTGGTATTGAGGCATGGGAATATGTATACCTCCTAACTGCTGGATTTGCAACTTCAATGCCTCCGTCTCTCCTTTCAATCATTTGGCACAGGCTTGATATCGGGCCCACTGCACACCATAGTGATTCAATCTTTGCTCGACTTTTGCCAACTTTTCGAACAGTTCAACTTCTCTTTTTGCAGCTTCAACTTCTGGTTCCTTCCTTGTTGCTTCAACAACTTTCCTCACTACTTTTGCTTCCTGTGTCACTGCAATTGCTAGTTGCTCATCCCTTTTTGCTATCAGTTGATTGCAGTGAGTGACTTCCTTATTCTTTACTTCCAACAACTGCTCCCTCACCGTGCATTCAGATTTCAATTGTCCGATCAACCGATCTTGTTCCTCTTGAGCCTTCATCTTCTCCTCAACCTCCTTCATCAACTTTGCTAGTTCTGCTTCGTGCCTCCATCTCCCGTAACTGGATAGCCTACTCCACATTTGTTTGTTGAAACTTTTCCAATTTTGTGGCTAACCGTTGAATTAGATATGCCAAGAAATTCATTTTGGCATATGATTTCACCAACTCAGGTGTAAGTTTAACATATGTGACACCTACTTCATCCTATGAACAGGCTACCAAACTCCCTTCATCTACATAAACACGTGCTGGATGCTAGTAGAGTACTCAAATTCCTTTTGGCAGGTTCTTCATTCCCAACATCGACTTGACATTGCCAGTTTCCAGCTCCCATGGCTGTGTTTGAAGAATTTTTGCAAACTTCTTCGTGCGCTCATCGTCATGAGCCTAATGCACTAGTTTGTCCAGTTCCTTCTCCATTCGCAGCTACCATAGTAGCTAGTCAATAGTGAACTCACTATAGCACGATGGTGAGTATTCCAACAATTGGAGGAACAATATGACAAATTTAGAGGCCAAACAAGACTGCAGTCAATACTGATCCAAACTTTCATAGCATCTCCAATTGTACAACTTGATCATCACTTGTACAAGTAGCACAACACTGACTTGTACGACAATCACTTGTATGACTATTCACTCTATTGTACAACAAATCTACAATCCACATGAACGAAACTCTTGATTGTTCCTCTTGTATGACGATTTTGGACTGCAACTCCTTGTACAATGATCTTGGTTGCAACTTTGCTTCACACCTGCACATAGAACTTGGAACAACGACAATCTACCAACCTACTTGTAGCAATAGCATCACATAGAACACATGCAACACACAATCATCATTGTATTACTCTTGTTTGTACGACATTGGACATTACAGACCGTTTGCCCTAGCAATATACAATGCTACAATGGATATATAGACATACTCTAGATACTCTCTACACATAGCATATCTGGTGGTCTTCGATGGTGACTATCTCTCGTGGTACTTCCTTGGTATTCGCTCTCTCTAGTGTACAAACAATTGAATGGGGGTTCTTATTTAACCTTGAGGGCTGGTAGTTAACAACTGTTGCTCAAACACCTCACCACTAACTACCCTCCATTTGCATATGCTTAACTACATACATTAGTTGTACATTACAATTTCAATTTATCAAATGATGACGTCATCACCCTTGACATCAAACTACAAAATTGCATTTCTCTTTCATTTACATTTCATGTACATTTTTATTTCATTTACATTTGTGCACATTTTGCACTTATTTCTACTATATACACTATTTTTTTTAGGTTGGTCAGAATTGGCTCCTACATCTGTCCTCCCCTTTAAATTGGTTGATGTCCTTGTTGATGACCGTTTCTGCTCCTGGGGACTTGGGTTCTGTTGATGTTGAGGTGTGGGAACAAGAACACCCCCTAACTGCAAGATTTGCAACTTTAGGGCTTTTGTCTCTCCCTTCAATCTTTTGGCATAGGCCTGATATCGAGCTTGTTACACACCATAATGATTTGATCTCTACTCAACTTCTGCCAATTTTGCCAACAACTCAATCTCTCTTTTTGCAACTTCAACTTCAGCTTCCTTTCGTGCTGTTTCAACAACTTTCTTCAACATTTTGGCTTCTTGTCTTGTTGCAATTGCTAGCTGCTCATCCCTCTCAGCTATCGGTTGATTGTGGTGAGGGATCCTATTCTTCACCTCCAACAACTGATCTTTCACTGTGCATTCAGATTTCAACTATCCAATCAATTGATCTTGTTCCTCTTGAGCTTTCGTCTTCTCCTCAACCTCCTTCAACCTTGCTAGTTTTGCTTCGGCATCCTCCTAAACCTGTCGAAGTCGTCCCTCCATGTCCCACAACTAGTTAGCTTGCTCTACATTTATTTGCAGAAACTTCTCCAATCCCGTGGCTAACCATTGAATCAGGTATGCCAAGAAGTTCATTCTTGCATACAACTTCATCATCTCATGTGCAAATTTGATATCCTTGACATTTGCTTCCTCCTTTGGACAAGCTACCGAATTTCCTTCATGTAAATATACACGCGGTGGATGCCTGTAGAGTACTTAAGTTCATTTTGGCAGGTTCTTCATTCCCAACATCGATTTGACATTGCTAGTTTCTACTTTCCATGGCTGTGTTTGGTGAATTTCTGCAAACTTCTTCATGTGCTCATCATCACGAGCCCAATGCACTATTTTGCCCAATTCATTCTCCAGTCTTAGCGGCCACAGTCGCCAATCTCCCATACATCCCACTTTGAACTCACTACGAACTCTATCAAACAATCCGATCACCTTCTCGAAGAACGTATCAACTTGCTCATTAATGTTTTCTCCCAAAACTGGTGGTCTCCTTAGATTTGGCACTTTGATGATGAAATGCTCACTTGTGTCTTTCGCTTTTTCCACATCAGTGTCGTCTCTAGTGGTAGTTTCCTCCACATTCTCCCCATTGTGACTTGTTAGGTTGATGGGTTGTTTGGCCGCCTTGCCCTCTTGAATCGTCTGGTCTGCATTAGTAGTTGTGGCTTCTGCCATCGTTTCCTATTCTCTTTTTGGTTTGTTCTCCAACGGTTGGCTTCTTTTGCCTTTCTGCCACCAACTAAACTCTGATGCATTTTGTTTCCTTTTCTCACTCCTTTCGTTCGACACAACTGGACCTGGTGCCACCTCTTGTGCTATAGATGCGATTTTAATGTGCGTGTCCTCATCCATTGAAGGTGATCCACATGGATCCACTTGCTGCACAAACTACATTGGCGTACTATCATAGCTATCAGGTGAGTTAACATTCTCTCCTTGCATACTCTTTGCACATTCCTCCTGTGTCGCATTCATCGCAGTTTGGATCTCTTCGTCGACATCTACAACAATGATAGGTTCTTGCGCCTACTATGCAGTTCTCTCCTCTGACCGTTGTGCTCTCTTCGTCTCTTGTCTCGCCTATGGAACAAGATATGTTGGCTGTAGTTCATCGATTGCAACCCTCTTAGAAGTCATCTGCATGGCACTTGCATTGGTACCTACAGTTGCTTCCTACACAACCTAACTCCTGTGCTACACAGGAACTTCCTCTCGCACTGTTGCCTGTGGCATCCCATGCGTCTTGTTCCAATCCTTCATCGTCCTCCATGTATTGCTACCCACTATTGCAGTGGTCTACTATGAGGGTTTTGCCCGTGATTGCTACCCTTCGTGCTAATGTTGGGGTTGAGGTTGAGCTCTTGTCCACTGCTGCTCAAACCTCCTACGCCGCTTCTCCCTTCGCACTAGTTCCTCCGTTCGTGGCTGCTTCTCAACTTCCTCTTAATCCTCACTCACCTCATCTTCCAAAGCTTCCCAACCCTTCCTCTTCTTCAAGGTTACCTTCTTCTTCTTGACTAGGGTACTCGACTTTGTTAGTGGCATCATGTGGATCCACCTGAATATAGTTGTTGCATGCTCCCTTTGGGTGGATTCAAACCTGGAAATCGTAGCTTCCCCTGTGTCACGACATTCATCATTATCGCAATGGCATGGAAAACCATCAAAAGATTTCTAGTGTACCACATTAGAAAATTCTTGATGCGGTATGACAAGTATGATGTCCAATCATATCCTATGTCAGTCTTTATTCCTTCCAAGTACGATATGAGCCAGGTGCGTATCTCCTTTGTTTTCCTAAGAGTTTTGACATAATTATATTCATGGCACATTGCAGTTTTGGTGTCTTTAGCTGCTGCATCTTCAGTCCATGTCTCCCATGCTTCAACAATTTTGCCGCCTCTTCCGGATTGAGATTGATAAATCTATCCATCAATTCCTTCCACTGGTGCAGGTCAACTGTCTCCTTTCTGATCGGTATTCCCAAACTTGGCAATCAAGATGTTCTCCAAAAATTAGTAGGTGAAAACAGTACTCGCACCTCCTGGTCACCAATTATGATTCTGCTCATACACTGTTGCTGATCATACATTCGTAGCGTCTGCAGCAAATACTCCTTCAAAAACTCATCAAAATTTGGAATTTGCAGAATATACTGCACTCCTTATCAAGCATGCAAACAGAGCATAAGTCCTTGCATCTCAGGAGAGTAAGTTTCATTTGGAATGGAGGGACAAAATTGCCACACTTGAACATTGCACAATCACTTTGGCGAGGAGAGCTTTATCTCCTAAATCCAATGATTTACAACTAGCAGTTAAACTATGCTGTTACCCCTTAATGGAGGCTGAAAGAAATGCTGGTTTACCCGTATTGGAGTTGACCAGTATAATCTTCTAATGGCCTTAAAGGTGGGGGTAGTACACAGGTATATAATCAAATTTCAAATCATTATATTAGTGAGTGTTCATCATCGGCTTGCATTTTGTCCCTCGAATCATTGTTATGGTACCTCGTCAAAGCATGCGAGAAGATAGGATTAGTCATCATAGTCCACAAACATAATCCTGATAAATATAATATTGAAATAAACATATGCATCGTTATTATCATATTTTTTAAATTCAACTCGTCATTACAAGTACGCATTTCTTATTATAGAGCCAAGATCTATCTAGCAAGTATTCATTACAGACAAACATATCCAGACCCAAATTACAGCAGGGTCCTTTAAGTTCAATTTCAAATACATGCAAGTTTCTGGGACATCACAATTCTCTATGACAAGATTCTTTGCAATTCCTATGAATTTGTCATCATACATAAACACCATTGGCCTATGATTAAATACATTTTATAAATAAGCAAAGCAAAATAAAAGGTTTGTAACACGAGCTACCTTCCTGCATGAGGTTACAAGCCTTGAAAAGAATGTCATGATTAAAAAAGGGAAAAGCAAGACCCACCTCACACAAACTGCGGAAATTAGGATGAAACATTTTTGCTTTTAATCTGTTTGCTATGCAATAATATTAGATTTTATCAAATGAATATCTACTATCATTACCTTATGCATGAATTCTTAAATTAAAAATACCCAACAGACTAGACATACATAGACACAACCATCTAGACGATATCACACTTGATAGCTTCTACAAACCAATTTGGTGTGAAGGAAGTTAGTCATCTCATCTTATCTCATTATATTTTTCTTGAAAATTTGGACGTACCAAACTGCAAACAGCACCATTGCCTCAATGTATGAGTCGCTGCAACAGAATTACTTCTTATTATTATTCCATTCTAATCTTTATGTTTGTGTTCTTTATTTTTTATTTTTATTTTTGTTTTAGTGGGGTCAATGGGAGCTTGCAATGCTGTGCTGTGGTGGAGGCATAATATGCTAGAGGTTTAAGATGTAATGTTTTTGATGGTTTGGTTATAAGCTTGCAATGCTGTGCTATGCTGGAGGCTTAATATGCTAGAGGTTTAAGATGTAATAATGTTGGTGGTTTGGTTATAATGCTAAACTTCATTAAGCAGCTTGGCTATTTCCTTCTGTGTTCTAATATTACCTTGGTAACTTTTTGATTTTATGTTGAATACATTATGAGATGGCTAATGAAAGTGGACAAATACATGTATTTTAATATCTATCTTGAGTTTATTTCAAAAGAGTTGGATCACTTTATGTAGTCTATTGGTGTTCCTTATTTTGTTGTCCAAATTACAAGTCTGACTAATGTGTTTTAGCATTTCTTCCACCCTTTCTAATGCTTGATTGGTTGATCTAGGGTATGTCAAAAAAGCATTCCATTCATGCTGTTGCACTTGACACTTATATTACTGTTTGTAACCCAATTAATTTAATGTTTGAGTTAACATCCGTTGCAAGTCTATACAGCTACTTTTGTATAGTTATGATTTTATTGAGCCACTCTTTTCTCTTTTTATTTGACCTTTATATGAAGGCATCTAATAGGGTGTTTGTTTGAACTTTGAACATCCAGTCTGTTTTTGGAAAATTCATTTATTATTATTTTCTTGTTATGAGTATATCATCAATCTTTTGTCTTAAGAGTCCAAGATCGTTTCATGTATAGTATTATGAATTATCCTTTAAAAGTTGTATATAGCTAAATACAGAAAATATTATTGTCTCCATGTAAGAGTCTCCTTTGTGATTCTAAGGTTGTAATGGAGTTATCCCATGCTTATGTTTTCATTCATTTTTTCCCATGGTGTTTGTTTGAACATTCAGTCTGTTTTTGGAAATTTCATTTATTAATATTTTCTTATTATCAGTATATCATCAAGCTTTTGTCTTACGTCCAAGATTGTTTCCAACATGTATAGTATTATCCTTGAAAAGTTGTATATAGCTAAATACAGAAAGGATCATTGTCTCCATGTACGAGTCTCCTTTGTGATTTTAAGGTTGTAATGGAGTTATCCCATGCTTATGTTTTCATTCATTTTTTTCCTTTTGAAGTATAATTTGATGGGAATATGGCGTTATGTGCAAGATGTTACATCTGTTTCCACTTTTGTTGGGCATGTCTTTATGCTTTATTTGCTCTATCAGGGAAATTTATAAGATTTAATTTCATTGATAGTTTAGTCATAATGCTAAACTCCATTAAGAATTGTGGATCTCTTCATGTCTGCTAATATCATCATGGTAGCCTTTTAAATTTTGTGTTCAGATACATTGTGGTTTGGTTAAGGAGAGTACAGTTACACATTTTGATGCATATCAAAATTATTTTACTAAAGTTTGAAAGTTGTAAAAGTCGATTGATTTAAAATTGAGTCATTTCTAGTGACAGTTAATAATGGGGGTTCAGCAGGTAAAAGTCAACGCAAAATTTCAAGAGTGTCTGACAGTGATGATGAGATCTTCAGTATTTCATCCACAGGCGAATCATCTGATTTGAATGTAACCCATGAAGCTGAGAAAGATATAGATGAAACTGCAATGCTGGAAAACCATTTGGATGCATTATGTGAAAAGAGGTAAAGTATTCATTTAATGCACTTTGATGCTTTCAAGTCTGAACTCGTGCTCTCAAAAAGAGAAACTAAGATCCAAAATAAGGGAAGTATATGAGCTTATTGACTCTGGGTGTTTTCACTATTAATGTTTTGGAAGGAGCTGTTATGCATTTTTATGGTGTTCAAATCTTTGTTAATTTATATTAAAACAATATGAAATAAATTCCTAACTATACAAAAGTAAGGGCACAATCTATACATGCGGAAATCTAAAATGGGCCATTGAATATAAACATTTTAACATTGAAGAAGAGCTATGTAGTATGGTCTGAACTCCTGGCCTTTGAGATTGGGAGCATTTTGAAATTAAGATTTCATATTAAATATGTAGTGGTTTGAAACTTAAAAGTTTTACTATTTATTTCCAAGTGTGACAAACTGTAAATTATCTCAATTGAGCAGTATACTACCATTACGTGGGATAATGATGCATTAGTATTCGTTTTTGTATATTAAGATGTGGATGCAGTCTTGATACTTTACTTTGAAATTGAAGCAAGGTATGAACCTATGTTACTTATATCTGTTAAAACTTAAACATGAATTACTAGGAAGGCAAATGGAAACCATGATGGGAATGACAATGCAGTGACAAATCAGTTTCAGGAGGTTTTTGACAGGAAATGGTAATACGTGCATGCATACATAGATATATAAGTTTTGTGGTGTTTCTGGCCAAATAATAGTAAACTGTCATTGACTAGGTAAAGTTAGATTATTAACCAATTTATTTTTATTGAGACTTGGACTGGATCAGGAGTAGTTGATGGAAAATCTATTTGATAATATCTCATCCACAAGTCAGTTGCAACTTTCACGTTGCTGCTATTGTTCTGATTCTAGGCTGAGTCGTCAATGTGGAGGAATATTTTTCGAAGCTAGATTATCTATAATGAAAAATAAGATGCAAAATGATACTGTAGAAAAAAATAAAAAACTTGGATAAGCCTGGAGATGGGGCAAAGCAACTGATGATCATGCGTTGCGAGCAGAGTCTTCTACTGTTGCACCATGAATTGTGGACATGAAAGAAAGGTGTCCACACATATTTGACCAAATCATGTGCCATAAATGGATTTCAAAACAAAAACGTCACCTCTTAATGCCATGAGAGTTGCATGACTTGATCTTGAGATGTTGTGAGTGCAAGAAAGCACGTCCACCATTGAGCCAAAGGGCGATGGACAGGACGAAATGCACCCAGAAATATTCAGACGACTAGCTCCCAAAAATGTAAAAACCTTCGACAAAGAAAAATATCCATTCCTCGTGAGTCTTCTTAGACGATAAAAAATATTGAACTCGCGACCTTATGGATGAAACTGTGTGATCTTATTATTGTGCCATTGTTCTGGCAGAGAAGAATGGGTCTGAATGTGTTCTAATATATCTTAATGTTGCACTGAAGAGCTGAGACAATAGTGCAGGAGACCATTGCAAATGTGGGGGCAACTCAGAAGACGTTTACCAATATGGTCCTCAACAACAGGAGGATTGCGATGCTACAGGTACTAATACCAAATTGATAAAATCACTCCACATTGGATAGGTCTTGGTTGATGAGCACAACATGTTCAATGAGAATTGCACTTTGAGCGACTCCAAATTCGGAACTCAATCCAAACTTCAAAATCGAAATCTATACTCCAAACTTTGAACTTACTCTAAATTTTGAAATCTGAATTCTGTACTCCGAACTCATTGGGAACTTTGAACTTATTAAAAAATGAGCTGAAAGGCATCTACGAAATTCGAACCTGTGACTTTGTTGTAGCATGGAAGCAACCTTACTGTTGTGCCACAGGTGTGGAACAAATGATAGACTGTCACCTTCAATATAAATCACCTTCAAGGAAGAGCAGAAAAACTAATCTGGAAATGTGGGTGCCCGGATTGACTGTGCACAAAATGATCATCCACATTGTGCTACACCCAGCCCTAGAAACCACTATGTGCAATTCCAAGCAATTGTGTACAAAGATTACCTTTGCTGCCCTTCTTCTAAATCTTTCCCTTCTGTTGAGAATTGACCACCTTGGATGGTGGAGATTGCAAGCCTTGAAGGCAGATAACCCTTCCCTTTTTTTGTCTATTGTAGAAATAATCATTGGAGGTTCAACGTAACATCCCTTGATTGGGACAACCATTGTGCTTAAAGGATAACATCCACACTACCCAAATCCATCACACAAAGACTGCAGACCCAAGTAAAAGGTCCCATCTGGAGTTGGACATTAGAAACACGAGCTGCACATGAATCGTTGCCACTATTGGCAATAAGAACATTGAATTTTTCTTTGTTAGCAGTATAGATAAACATTTCTAGGGCTTTGGCCGTATCACACCTGATGAAATTGTGAGTGCTGCCAAAATCAATCGAAACAGTGACCTGATGATTCCTTACAAAACCCTAAATATTGATGATATGGTGGGCTTGCATGCCTATTAGGGCTCCTTCGAAATTATCCATACCTTGTTTGGGCTCTTCCAGTTACATTTGTTCCTCTTGATGTTGTTGGAAAATTAAAAATATCCAACAGGCTTATGTAGTAGAGAGGTACGCAACATAGAGGTACGTAGCTAGATGGGGATTCTGGTACGTAGCTAGATGGGGACTCTCGTACGCAGTAGAGACAGATTTTCATACGCTGCTAGGGCAGACGGATTGAGTCCACTTCAACACAGGGCAGATGGTTTTTTGTGCGCAGCTAGGGCAGACGGATTGAGTCCATTTCAGCACAAAGCCAAGTGCAAGAGGCAGACGGGTTTTTGTGAAGGAGTAATGGAGGAGACGCGGGCTTCTCCTCTTAAATCTGTCCAACGCCTTCACACAACAGTGTCATATCAGCGTTTGTCTAAACAGATTAATTCTCTCCAGAAAGAGCTAGACACACAAGCTAGTATTATACTCTCCTTGCAAGACCAAGTGAAAGACGACAGCCGGATTAATATGAATCTCCAAATTAAACTTCAAGATCAGCAAGCCATCATTACTCAATTGCAGACTGCACATACCGAACAGCCTCCTCAAAATTCTACGAATTTACACTCTGAAATTCTAAAAATTCGAGATGAACAGGAACGTCTCAAGGAAGTGTCAATTGCACAAAGTCAAAAATTAGCCGACCAACAATCTTGGGTGCAGGTTGTTGCTGGAAAGAAGAACCCGCCCCCCATAGTTGAGTTGGCTGTCCAGGCTAAATTTGAAGAAGAAAGGATCCGTAATGCAAAAGTGCTCAATCTCAGGGTTCGTGGGGTGCCCAAAGCTATTGATCCGATTCAAGCTGGAAATGCCTTCATTCACAACACTCTTGAGTTAACAGATGTTACTCTCAAGAGAGCGTGGTTCTCTCCTGACTCCACATTGGTCATACGCTTCAAAAATGCGGAAGAGCGTATGAAGGCTTTGAGGGCCAAACAAATTTTTTTTGCTCTTTAGGATAAGATTTACCTTGATGAGGACCTTACGCGACTCCAGGTTGAAGAATTGACGAAAGCCAGGGAACATGTAGCCGCAGCCAGAAAAGCCAACAAATGGGCAGTTATTCGTAATTTGCGTGCAGTGATTAGGGGCTCTCCCCCACTTGGGTGGTCCAAATACTTGCCTAGCAAATGACTCCATTGACATGGAAGGGGGGTGGCAGATAAGCTAGTTGTAGCTTGTTGGAACTGCAATGGTACAATGTGGTCTACCCAAGGGTCCCTTTTTGATGTGATTGGCAGACATGACATCATTCTTATTTGTGAGATGCACGAGACTCCTGAGCGGGCCTTACCAGTTATCTTAGGTTACTTCTGGTGGTCCAATTGTTGGCAACTCACTCGATGCTCTTGGGGGGTTCGAGGTTCAGGAGGTATTGCTGCTCTTATCAGGGATAGGCTCCAGAGTTCGGTATCCCTAGTTTTGATTGACCCCCACTCCAGGTTTTTATGGATTAAAATCCACCGTCACCCACCTCTTTGGGATATATACATTGCCATATGTTACTTTCCCCCCACCACGTCCAATTTTGCTATTCACATGGACGGGGACCCTTTCCAAGATCTCTATGAGGACATTACTAGACACTCGGCTTCAGGGGAGATACTTTTGCTGGGAGATTTCAATGCTCGGACTGGACCTATGCAAGTTTCTCTTCATGACCTTATAACCGATGAGTTGCAAACTCGAGAATTGGATCCTAAGGACCTTGGTTTTGCTCGAACATCCAGCGACACAAGTTACTGCTTACGGTAAGCATATTATTGAGTTGGGTGAAGCCAATAGGCTAGTGCTTCTCAATGGCATATCTTGTTTTCCGGATTTCGGTGGGTTTATTTGCCCTTTTGGTGTCCCAGGGCATAGCACGCAAGTATTTAACCAAAACCCAATAAGCATGCCTCATCAGGAGGCTGATCCTGAGGAGATTTTGACAATAGGGCTATCGTCGGAAGGATCCTGCTGTCACATCAAGGAGTTAGAGGAGCACGTACCCAAGATCCCGCAACTGGTACCCGAAGAAGGCCCCCATGTGGCAAATCTCTTTGCCACATTATTCATTAACTGTATGGGTACTGGCAGGCATGATAACTTGCCATGTTGCACCCTGTTCGCAACCTGGAGAGCTTTGGGAAGAGGCCAGCCGGACTTCAAAGATCAACTCAAGTACAATCAGATCTGGTCCGGACACTGCAGATTCACTGGGTAGGCGCTCGACTCCGATTTTTGTGGTGGCGGCATGCCAATCATGTCGCAAACTTTTGTGTAAATAATGTAAATAGGCCGGCTGGTAAGTAAAGGTTTCAGTTGTTTTTTTTTAGTTTAGTTTGTGTTTTTTATAGTGCGCCAAAGAGAGGAGGAAGAGGCAGAAGGGGAGAAGTTGGAGGAAGAGTTTACTGCCGTCAGTGAACACTCAGAGGAGGACAACGAGGATGACTCTGTTGCCCAATGGATAAAGGCCTGGGATCGATCTGCATTCAGACAAGCTAAATGCCCCGCGAGCCGCCAAAAATGTTGGCATTTTTGCCACATTAATTTTTTGACAAAATTTTGCCTAAGTATGAAGCTTTAAATCGGCAAAGCACATGCATAAGTGTTGGCATTTTCGCAGGCCCTAAAAGAGGATGATAAAGTGGATGAAATGATCTTTGGATATTTTGTCATTGCAGATCTTTTCGCAAGCTTTCCGGCGATATATTATAATAGGCGATCGGGGCAGCGGATCAAAAGTTATGGCCTTGGGAAGAAGAACCTGCGAAAGCCCATTTCGGGCTTGAAAAATTGGCCTAAGGGTACAGACAGGGCTCAACTTCGCCCAGGAATCCAACGAAGCTCAACTTCGCCCAGAAATCTAGCGAAGCTCAACTTCGCCCAAGAGTCCAGAGAAGCCCAACTTCGCCCAGAAATCTAGAGAAGCTTAACTTCGCCTAGGAAAAAGTTTCTAAGGCAAAGTCAGCCTCAACTTCGTCTAGACCAACGAAGCCCAACTTCGCCCAGGAATCCAGAGAAGCCCAACTTCACCCAGAAATCCAGAGAAGCCCAACTTCGCCCAGGAATCCAGAGAAGCCCAACTTCGCCCAGGAATCCAGAGAAGCCCAACTTCGCCCAGGAAAAAGTTTCTAAGGCAAAGTCAGCCTCAACTTCGCCCAGGAATCCAGCGAACCTCAACTTCGCCCAAAATCCAGAGTCAGCCTCAACTTCGCCCAGGAATCCAGAGTCAGCCTCAACTTCGCCCAGAAATCCAACGAAGCTCAACTTCGCCAGAAATCCAGAGAAGCTCAACTTCGCCTAGGAAAAAGTTTCTAAGGCAAAGTCAGCCTCAACTTCGCCCAGAAATCCAGAGAAGCTCAACTTCGCCCAGGAAAAAGTTTCTAAGGCAAAGTCAGCCCAGAAATCCAGCGAAGCTCAACTTCGCCCAGAAATCCAAAGAAGATCAACTTCGCCCAGAAATCCAAAGAAGATCAACTTTGGCTAGGAAAAAGTTTCTAAGGCAAAGTCAGCCTCAACTTCGCCCATAAATCCAGCGAAGCTCAACTTCGCCCAGAAATCTAGAGAAGCTCAACTTCGCCCAGGAATCCAGAGAAGCTCAACAACGCACTTCGGGCGAAAAGTTTCTAAGGCAAAGTCAAGCTGGTCTTCGCTCCTCAACCTGGCGAAGTTTCATTTCGGGCCCTTTCTTTTGCAAAGCTCCACTTCGGGCCTCGGGGCGAACTCCATCCAACGAAAGTCCATTGAAGACTTAGACAAACATAGCAAGATGAAAGCCCCCCCCAGCTCCAGCGAACTCCCATTTTCGGGCATCAACTCTAGCAAAGCTGCATTTCGGGCCTAATTTTCAGTGAATCCTCCCCAAAGCATTTTTTCAGCGTTAAGGCTGCATCCGAAGGGTGTGCTTCCAGAGAAGGGAAAGGTAGGTAGGAATTTAAGGCGCCTCCATGGCGCACGAGTGTGGTTGTCCTGCCCATCCCATCAAGACAACGCTGTCAGGTCCGGGAAAGCCTCTGGAGGTGAGTTTCACCAACCACATTAATGAGACATGCATTCCCAGTGATAAAACCTGTCCGGAGCCACGCCTCATAACTGCAGACACGGGTGAGCCGCATTCCATGAATACGCCGCTGCCTGACAATGGTCAAATCTCAGCTGCCCCAACCACTTTTAGGGTTTGACATTAATGTTACAGAGGGGAATTCCTCTATAAAAGCCAACTCAATGTAATGTAAACGGGGGGGAACGTTCTGCTAGAGAGCTGCTGTATTTAAATTCTGCATCAATATAAAGACTCCTGGTTCTGATTTTGGACTTATTTTCTGTGTATGACGCCTTCTATCTTTATTTCTGTTAATTCTGTTTCTTTATATGCATGCTGTAATTCTGCAATCTGGATTTAAGTGTGTGATAAAGAGCAAAACCTGGAATTATTGAAGGATACATATCAAAGAATATTTCAGTGTTAGTTTCTGTTATATTCATAGTATTGATTGCTGCTGGTTTAAGTAGAAGTTAGTAATTGTGCTGCCTGTTCTTCCCCTCGGATCCTCCTGGCCTGTGGCCATATTTCCCATCCCTTTCAGCAATTTTCATCTCTTTCAGCAATTTCCCAATCTCTTTCCAGTTCCTTAATCTGAAACCCCAGTGTAGTGTAGTAAAGGAGCCAGCCTTCTCTGGAGATTGGCATGGAAGGCATCCCTTCCTTCCGGCCTTTCAAAGTGTTGGACGGGTCTAGGGCGCATAGACAAACCAAACCCTTTCCTGTGGCAGATCCGTGACCAACAAGTACCTCCCTAGAAGATTCACCTAATAGGTTAGAAAGACTTTCCCCAATAGCAGAAATATTTGGATCACAATCCCTATTCAATGTGTTTGAGGTTGTCATCCCATTGTCCAAATCCCTAGAAAAATCTTTGTCCCTAGGACTTCTTTCCGGAGATTCATAAGTGTACAAATATCTTTATTACCTAATTCCAGATTATTCTCCACATGTATTGGTCAGTAATTGTCATAAGGCTTAGATGAGTGACCAACAAACTTAATAGTATCGGGTTCCAATCCTTTCACAGTTTTCTTTATGACTCTGTTTCCTTCTCTAACAGCCTGTGAACAATGAAATGGAGACAAAGCTAGGCCCAAAATTTCTTCCTCCTTCTCCAGAGTTTTGGTTCTAGGTTTGACAACATCCTTTTTGCTTGTTTGTGCCAAATTAGGGAGCACTACCGAGTTCTGAAAAATAGGTACCTCTTGATTGTTGTTAGTTGACTTGAAATCCCCACTAGTCATTTGTTTTCTCCTCCATACTTTTGTGTGAAAGATTGAGAACATTCCTTAGCAATATGTCCATAAACATGACAACAAACACATCTAAAAGGAATCTTCAAATAGTCTAGGATTTGATTATGAATTGTATTCCCCACAACTATCTCCATATAGTTCGGTAAGCCTTCACTGATATCCATATCAACCAAAACCCGAGCTACAGACCAAAAAACACTAGATTTGAAAGAAACATCTATATCCAAGGTTTTACCTAATGAATCTCCAATCTCTTTCAAAGCTCTTTCTGACCATAACTCCATTGGCAGACTTGGAAGTTTCACCCAAATCGGGATTCTCCTAGCAACTTCAGTCCTAGGATCAAAGCAAGCCGTCCAAGCCTTCAAAGCCAAAAAAGAAGACCCCCAATACCAACGACCTCCAAAAATTTTTTGTGCATCTTCCTTAGATCGAAAAAGGAAACCTATCCATCCTTTGGCAAGTAAGTGAAAAATCGGCCCATATCCTAAAATTGGGACCCATACCTTCTACAACCACTCATTTAGTGTATTATCAGCTATTTGACGTCCATGAAACTTCCCAATAAGGGCCTTCCCCGAAAACTTTAAAATTGTTCCATCCTCAGGTCTTCCCCCAGTATCATTCTGATTTTTGACCATCTCTTTTTAACCACTTGTGTGCCTTATGCACTTTAGTAACCAGAGTTATAGTCTGTGCTGATTGAAAGTTTGGACCCAGTCCACTTAGGGCCTCTAAATCAAGACTTTTACCAATAAAACCAGAATTAATCTGAAATTAATATTGTAAGTGATACAACCTTAAACTACATATAAAGGTTACAAAACACACATCAATTAATTTTTTTTTAACCCCAAGTAATATTCTTCTATTATCATATAAAAGGGTACAAAATGTGCCAAAATGCCTCAACGAGTCCACTACAATAGTCAAGTAATATATCTAGCGTCTAGCAATGCTTTTTCCCTTTGCCCTAGTTGAAGCCCTTGTCCTTTGTCTTTGTGCCTGTGGCTGTGCCCGTGCCTCTTCTGACAAAACACACATCAATTAATTTTTTTTTAACCCCAAGTAATATTCTTCTATTGATTATCATATAAAAGGGTGCAAAATGTGCCAAAATGCCTCAACGAGTACACTACAATAGTCAAGTAATATATCTAGCGTCTAGCAATGCTTTTTCCCTTTGCCCTAGTTGAAGCCCTTGTCCTTTGTCTTTGTGCCTGTGCCTGTGCCCGTGCCTCTACCTCTACCTTTGCTGCTAACTCCTTCGCCATACTTTCAAAATCGCCCATTGAACTGCCTCATTAGCTGGAGAACCTACGTATGATTGTTGATGAATTTTGTAATACATGTGGCCTTATTTACAACCTCAGACATCCAGGGTTATTTCCCAATGTTTCGAGAAGCAAATCGAGACAATGGTCTATACATGCTGTCCAAAAAGTCATGGGGAATCTCTCCCCCAAAATCCTCCAAGCTGCCACATACGCTGCTGCATTGTCCGTGATAACTTGGACAACATTCTCCTCCCCTACCTCCAACACAAGCTCCTCCAACAACCTAGCAAGCATTTCAATGCTCGTGACTTGTGCCGATGCATCCATTGACTTGAGGAATAAATTCCTCTTGTAGAAACAACCAAGAAATTAATCAATGCCCGATTCTTCCCATCAGTCCATCCATCCGACATGATTGTGCAACTCTTTTTTCTCCATATCTTGCACTGCTCTCCAACCAAAAACTAGATATCCTCCATGGCTTCCTGAAGAAGAGGGTCCCTAAAATCATGATAAGTGGGAGGCTTAAATCGTGGACCACAAATTGTGAGGGCATCAACCATTCCTCGCCAATATGGAGACCTCGCCACATTGAAGGGAATGTGAGAAAAATACCAAAAGCCTGCATAAGCCTTCCTTGCGACCTTGTGCCTCTGTTGGTTCCATGCAGTCATAAGCTCAAGCGTGGGTCATGACCCCGAAGCAAAACGTTCCATGAAAAATAATGTAAGCAGACAAATATGTTTGCATAATCAATGAATAAGTGTGTTGGAAGTCAAGTACGCACACATTAAGAGTTTTGATATATTTGATGTTATAAAGTCATGATGTAATATTGTATGTGATAATGTGTAATGTTAAGTGAAGTATTAGTTATGTGCGGATAAGTCATTAGTCAAAGTGAGTCAAGAAATGAAATGTAAATGCATGTCAAATGTAATTTAAGAAAATGATGAGGTGTTGGGTAGTTTGTAAAATGATGAGGTGTTGGGTAGTTTGTAAGTTGGAGGATGCAACTACCTCCTTAGTTGTATAAATAAAACACCTCCCTCATTCATTCTAGTTGTTGGCATGGAAGGAAAAGTTGGCATGGTATGTGGGTGTTAAGGTTGGCGTGGTATTGAAATGTTGTATCAAGATGTTTGAACTACTGTGCTAGGTCGTTTTGAACTGCTTTGCAGGGCCGTCTGAACTACTTTATTTCCAAAGTGTCACACAGTCTGATTATGTTGTGTGCGTAGCATATGCATTGTAATTGTAAGTTTTTCACATTGTATATTTTGTTCATCTAAGGGGAAATGGAATTGTCTTGCAGTATGTTGTATTCCATTTCTACATTCTAGCGTCGTTGCCTATTCAAAGTTGAGTTATCCATTTCTACACTCTGGTGCCATTGCTTGTTGAAGTTGGGTCAAGCTTGGTGACATGGAGCTGTGATGAGCAAATCACTCATGAAGGTGCACAACGACACCAATGGAATGATTAAAATGTAGTTGACAAAGCAGATGAAGACGTAGACTTGTTTGTTGATGTTGACAAAGGGCCGATGCATGAAGCAGAAGTGCAAGTAGACACAACCAAACATGCAAGCATACACGCACGAAGGAAATCCGCAAGGGTTTGTACACGGAGAGTTGCGTGATAGCGACGAAGAGTTGCATGTCAGTAGTGGAGAGTAGCCTGACGACAATGGAGATTTGTGTGTTGGTGGTAGAGAGTTCCATGCTATCAACAAAGAGTTGTGTGATAGAAGTGGTGAGTTGCATGTTAGCGGCGAAGAGTTGCATGACGATGATGGAGAGTTGAATGTTGGTGGTAGAGAGTTGCATGTCAATGATTGAGAGTTACCTTTCGATGGTAGAGAGTTGCATGTTGGTAGTGGTGAATTACATGATGATGACGAAGAGTTATGCGATGGTGTGAAATTGCATGATGACGAAGCATGTATGGTGCTAGAGTAATTGCAAGTTGATGTGTTCGATGGTGAGCGAGATAGGAGTCTGACATTGGCACAAATACAAGATGGTGCGCTTGATAGTGCACAAGATAGGAGTATAACACCAGAACAATTGAAGGTTGGTGTGCTCGATGGTGAGCGGGACAAGAGTTCGATATTGGAGGAACTACAAATTGGCACATTTCATGGTGCGTGGGGCGAGAGTCTAGCACAACAACAATTGTGGTGGGGTGTGCTTGCTGATGTGCGTGAAGGAGAGATACGCGAACCATTGCCAATATCATGTCAACCTATCACAACAAAGACCAATTTTGGCATATCATTAAAGTGTTCAATGTTTCATGGAGGAGAAATAGAAGACCCAATCAGGCATTGGAAAATCTGCCTCATGATGTGGAAAGCGAATGGGTAAAATAATGATGTAGATTGGAGGAGGTTATTCCTTGCGACATTTCGTGGAATCTCAATGGATTGGTACATGAGATTGCCATAAGGCAAGTAAGTACTAGATGTGGGATGATTTGCATGAAGCATTCGTGAAGGAATTTCGTTTGTTCCACAATGACGATGAGGTCATTGCTGAAATTTATAGAATGGAACAAGGTGAGAAAGATCCCATTGTATGTACAATTGGGGGTTGAGTCGGTTGTATACCCATTTGGAGGAATATCCATTAGATGCATTGAAGAAGAGGTGGCTCATAGAGGGACTTCTTCCTACATATTGGAAGAATATCAAGGTGGTCCCTCTAACATCATATCAAGAGGCCTTGGAGCGAGCTTTGAACTTAGTGATGCAAAGATATCATTAAAGTGTTGGGGTCATGTGGACAAGAGTGAACTTGAAGATGAAAGTGACTAATGTTGAGAGGGACTTTGACAGTGAGAGTGATGATTTTGAGAATGAGAGTAATTCATTGTCCAAGTGTTGGGGTCGAGAAGTTAGTGAAGGAAGTGACTTTGAAGAGAAGAATGATGACTCCGAGGATGAGTGACTTAGAGAGTGCAAGGTCATTACTACAAGAATATGTAGTACAAAGGGAGATTGTACCAAAGGGGGATGCCATCGACGATGAGGTTTGTGACAACCGCAAAAAACTATGAGAGGCTGAATTGAGTATGACATTGAGGGAAGACCCATTGTGCAATGTTGGTGTGCCATTTGTGGGGGCATTTTGCATGTGAATGTGAAAGTGCTGCAAGACAAGATGAAACAATGATGTGTAGAGAGTTCAAAGCACCGGAGAAGAGTCAACCCTCGCCAAGATGCGAAGGAGGTTTACTTGATGAATCTTATTGCAATTGACGAGGTGCACTTGATTTCAATCAAAGAGGTAGAAATTTAGTAGATAGTTGAAGCTTTGCAGGAAGAAGTTGCATAAGTGTTTGATGTAAACGACGAAGTGAGTGATGCAGATGACAAAGTGAATGATATAGACGACAAAGAGAGATTGTTCGACGTCTAGCCGTCTGGACTTGGGTTGTCTAGACCCAAGCCTTGATTATCAGAGCTTAGGTTGTTGAAGCCTACGCCATTTGAATTGGGAACCTGGTCGTCTAATAGGGACAATAGGTCCTCGGGCGACCCTTGGGCCGTCTGTCCCAAGGGGAGGGCTGTTTAGACCCTCCCTAGGCTGTTAGAGCCTTAGACTACCCCTAGACCATTAGACGAACACTTGAGCTGTTCGAAGATAGATCATGACTTTCCGGCAATCATGTAGGGCCTTCTACAATCCAAGTTTGGCAGGAAGATGATGTCGAACCATCTGGAGATCATGCAAAGCCGTTCGAGGAAGAGGATGAAGTAACACAAATTTTGAGGCAAGGAATATTTCGTTTGATTGGAAGAGCACGTGGTACGGAATGTTTGGAGGATCATCTTATGGGAGAAAAAGATTGTATGGAAGTCCATATGGCCATCTGAGGGAAAAAGTATGTCGTATGGGCTTTCTGATTGTAGAGGAGCTAGACTGTCAAGAGTAGGGCCTTTCGGAAGAAGGTTGTCTGGACTTGGGCCTTATGAGGCAAGAATGTCTGGAAGCAGGCCATTCAAAGTCAGACCATCTGTCACAGAAGGTGGGCCGTATGACTCAATAGGTGGGTTGTCCAGGCCAGGAAGTGAGCCGTTTGAGACCGAGGGATGTTCGTCAGAGGCTAAGGCAGGACCATTTGGAAGCAGGTTGTCCAGAGTTCAATTGTCTAATGTAGAAAGTAGGCCATTTGGCCTAAGGTCACCTAACTCAGGAGGTGGGCCGTCCAAGTTAGGAAGGTAGCCAAGACCAAGGGATGTTTGTTAGAGGCTATGGGAGGGCCATCATAGGCTAAGAGGCAATCATCTGGAGCTAGAGAGAAGTCATTTGGAGCTAAGGGGAAGCTGGTTAAGTGGGTTGAGTAAAGGATACCAAAATACATACAAGGAGAAAAAATTAGTTCATATAGTAAGGGTTATAATGGTTTCGTCATTGAGGTTTCGAGGTATCGCCTCAAGCTATATGGGTTGCTGCCCCTCGACCCCACCTTGACGGTATGCGTGAAGGGTGCCACCCCTTGACCCTGCGAGGGAGCTCTTGCCCCCTTGACCCTGCGAGGGAGCTCTTGCCCCCTTGACCCTTGACAAAGGTGGTGATGGGTGTTGCTCGTCATGTTGGCCATGTTGATTATGTTGATGATACAACTAATTGCAGAAAGTGGAGTGAGCAATCACAAAACGATGTACTGTTGGAAGCAGTTTGAAGTGAAGCAAGTTGTAGAAGATGTTTAGAATAGGAGAAAGGAGAAGGAACGCGACAAGAGATTCTAGGATGGTGTTCAATGCTTCTATCCCTAATGTTCAACTCATGTGTTGTTGAGGATGTCGACAAGTCTAGAGGAGGGGATAGATGTAGGCAGGCAAATTGACATGTTTGCATAATCAATGAATAAGTGCGTTGGAAGTCAAGTATGTGCACATTAAGAGTTTTGATATATTTGATGTTATAAAGTCGTGATGTAATATTGTATGTGATAATATGTAATGTTATTTGATGTATTAGTTATGTATGGATAAGTCATTGTTCATAATGTGAGTCATGAAATGGAATGTAAATGTAAGTCAATGCATGTCAACTGTAACTTAAGAAAATGACGAGATGTCATGTAGATAGTAAGTTGGAGATGCAACTACCTCTTTAGTTGAATAAATAAAACACCTCCCTTATTCATTCGTGTTGTTGGCATGGAAGGAAAGGTTGGTATGGTATGTGGGTATCAAGGTTGGCATGGTTTGAAGTGTTGTATCAAGCTGTTTGCACTACTATGCCATGTCGTTTGAACTGCTTTGTCGGTCTGTTTGAATTGCTTTGTTGGGCCGTCTAAATTGTTGTGTTGGGCTGTCCAAACTATTGTGCCAGGCAGTGTAATATATGTTGTGTGCTTAGTGTATGCATTGTAATTGTAAGTTATTCACATTGTATATTTTGTTCATTAAAATGGAAATGGAACTGTGTTGGAGTATGTTGTATTACATATCTACAAATAACTCCTCTGTCCCGCTCCTTGTGCATGCCACTGATGGACTTGATCCACTACAACATTGTTGAAAATGGCTAAAGGCACTGCCGCTACCCTTTGTAGGAGGCCGCGGAGGAGTAACCATTGCTTCACATGTTCTTTTCCTTAGTTCTTTCTTCTCTTCATAATCTATTAGGAGGGCATTATTCCCTCATCACTTCAGGATCCACTTTTTCACATAGCTTGATGTCATGGCCTTCGCCAAGTGGTGTTTGAGGTGGTTTATGCCTCCAAAAAGATTTTTCATCACAAAAGTTGCAATAAAGCTCCCCTTTCTTCAAACCATCCCTCGCATACTTCCAAGCTGGGTCTCTTTTTCCTGTCATATTATTTCAATGTGGCTGCACATGGAAACATTAATCAAGTTGTTATAAACTTAAAAAAAGAAAAGAAAAAAACCCTAGGGTTTAAGCATTGACAGCTGAAACTTTGTTTTTTTACCTCAAGTGTAATTGTTGTGTGGCTGTTAGATTCTTGAAAACTAGGAAAAATTTGGGTTTAGAATGCAAATGAGTGTTTTTTCGGGTCTGATTTCACCTTCTCTATTACGAAACTTTATTTTCATTAACAAAAATCATTCACCAATATGCATAAATATCAAATCATTCATCCACAAATAATATTCCACAAAGATAATCCACACAATGAGACAAAGATAGATAATACCCTTAAGGTAGGGCAACACCAATAATACTCCTTAAGGAAAGAATAACTCCACAAGATCTCCCAAGATGAGAGTGCCACTTAGAGAGAGCAAAGTCCCATAAGCCACTTCGTGGGCAAAGGCGATTACAAATGATTGATCTCCATGATTGTTACAATGACAAATATCCCTTATTTATATACCCATATTCAAATTCTACTTTGGGGAGCCGACTACTAATATAATATAGTATTATTATATAATCAACCTTGGGTTTTGTGTGGCCCATGCCAACCCTTATACAATATAATAACATATCCCCATATACCTAATCCTAGGTACCCTAACATTCCACCCTCCTTACAAATGTTTCCTCCTCGAAACATATAAGGAAATAAGATAATAATATTTTCTAAGCAATGTCAGCAATTGTTGCTGATCTCGATCATCCATCCATCCTAGTGGAACTTCGATTGGTGACGGTCTTCGTTGATGCTGGTATGCCATTTTGCCACTTGAGTATCCAAAACCACTTTTTTGGCCCCACGCTTCTACTGCTTTATTATGAAATTCAAAATATGAGTCCATTTGTTCCTTGATGTTGTTGCACCACTTTGAAAACTAGGATCACTATGCTTTCTCTGCCAAACACTTCCATACTTGGTACCCTTTTGATTCCATGTAGAACCATAATATTGTTGCCCTAAGCCATGCCTCCAAGATTGTTGTTGCTCCTGGTGGTGTGGATGGCAATATGCTGCAACCTTAACTTGATGTTCTACCTTCTTTGACTCAACATTTGGCTCAACTATTTATTATTCTTCTACATGTTGTTCTTTCATGTTCCCTTTGTTTGGTGTGTCCTTGTGCTCTTCTATCAAAGCTTCCTTGGACTCTGCTACTGTTATTTCCACGAAACTTGTTGCTACTGCTTCTTCCATGGACTCTATTGCTGCTACTTCCTTCTTGGATTCTTTTTTGGGTTATTCAGTTTGTTTCTCTGCAACCACTTCTTGTTCCCTTACCATAACTGCTTCTTGTTACTGCTTGGATCTTTGCTTTGTAAGTTGAGAAATATCTTGCAATGTTATCTTCTTTTTCCTGTCCCATAATTTCAGAAACTTCTTTTGCACATTAATGTTAACAGTACCCAAAGAATCCAACCAAGGATAACCTAGAATAATATCCACATCATCCATCTCAATAGCATGAAAATCTGAATGTAAAACATATTTATCCATGGTGATCTTCAAATCTTCAAAAATTTGAACATTCTCACCCTCAAGTTATATGCCCTTAATTTTTGTTGTCTGAACCTGCAACCTCTTAGCCAAAACAATATTAATGAATTTATATCTGCTGCTAGGGTTAATGGAAATAATAACCTTTTCCTTTTGAATGTAACCATAAACCTGCAAAATATATTTTTTAGATTCAAACAAATCCCTTTGTCCACTTTTTAATTTATTTGCTACCAAAGGTATTTCCTCCTGTACACTGACATTTTTTTACCTTCTACCACTTATTTGAAATTTTCTACCTCTCTTTTTAATTCCTTTTGTTCTTTTTAAAGTATTTTTATTTCTTTTGCATAGCCTTTGAGTGTATCCTTCAAACTAGTTATCTTTTTATATGGGTCCCATTGACTCAAGAATGCTTGCTCTGTTTTATTCCAAGTCAGTTCACAATTATGGGCGCTACAAAAAATATAAAACCAAGAGAGAGCTTCTCCTCCAAGACAAATAGGAAGCATAAGGTGGTGCCAAGTAAAATAACTAGTAAAATACAAGGATTTAAATAGTTTCCACCATTCTTTGACATCAATATTATCTTCTTCAGAAAATCTTTGTTGCTCCTTAGTTTATGCCCCAACAAAAAGACAATGCAAACTAGGGTTTTATGAACTAGGGTTTCATAAAAATATGTCTCCCTACTGATTTGAAGCTAAACCTCCAAAAGAAAAAATCTCCTTCATACACAACATATGATTTGCTTACCCGCAACTGAAAGATATATCAAATTTAATTTTTATGAAAAAATGCGATTTGAAAAATCGCCACTGCCCTTGTTCCGAATGGCTAACTTCACAAGGTCGTATCTCCCTTAATACTGCTTAGATTCCTTCATATGACCAGTCATTTTAAAGCTCTTCAAATTCTGCATAAAATGATCCAAGAATTGTCTGAACCAGATAAAATTTGGTAGAGATATGGCTCTTGTAAGATGAGATGTTTTTATGGAAAACAATATGCCCTAATTCTGCAATCCACAAAAAACAATCCCCACTTTACCAGAATCGTTGCTTTGATACCACTTGTTACGAAACTTTATTTTCATTAACAAAAATCATTCACCAATATGAATAAATATCAAATCATTCATCCACAAATAATATTCCACAAAGATAATACACACAATGAGACAAAGATAATACCCTTAAGGTAGGGTAACACCAATAATACTCCTTAAGGAAGGAATAACTCCACAAGATCTCCCAAGATGAGAGCGTCAGAGGGCAAAGTCCTATAAGCCACTTCGTGGACAAATACGATTACATATAATTGATCTCCATGATGATGACAATGACAAATATCCCTTCTTTATATACCCATTTTTTAATTCTACTTTGGGGAGTCGACTACTTATATAATATTATATTATAATATATTATAATATTATAATATAAACAACCTATGTGTGGCCCATGCCAACCCTTATACAATATAATAACATATCCCCATATGCCTCTTCCGAGGTACCCTAACATTCTCTCTATTCTCTTTGCAAGTGGAAACAACAAAAATGAGGCCAATTTGGAAAAAAAGAGTTTTTATGCCATTTTCAGTGTTTTTGCCACCCCAACTTTGTTTTTTTTGTTGGACTTGCGAGTTAAAAAAAAAAATCGCAAGTCCAAAAACGGTCACGGGTAAAAAAAAAACTCGGTGATACCAAAAAAACCCACCGAGCTGGTTAAAAAAAACTTGGGAGGGCTGAGTTGGGTGTGGACTTGGCGAGTTTTTCAAAAAGTTGCTGAGTTCCGTAATAATGATACTAACAATGAGTTCATTATTGTTGTTGTTTATGTGGGTGACTTCTTTTTGAGTGGAAAAGGTTTTGATCTAGTTCATGGTGGGAAGGCAGAATTGTTGACTATCTTTAGATGTTAGATTTGGGTCTTCAACATTTCTTTCTTGGCTTGTAAGTCTTGCATTTGGAGGATGGAATTTTTTCTATCCTTTTTTTTTTTCTTATATTGGTTATATGGGATTGAATTGGGCACCACTTGTATAACATCATGATCGTATTACCATGATATTTCAACCAACCGCATATTGATATTAATGCAATAACACTTTGGCAATTATGCATATATTGCCCGACAAGTTTCGAACTTGGGGCTCGACCTTGAAAATCCATATTTTTAACCACTTGAGCTTATGCCATTTGATGGAATTTTTCTATCTTAATCCATGTATGTGGATTGCATAATTCACAAAGTTGATACACACTTTATAGACAACATGTGGGCAGCTTAATCTATGTTAATCATTGTTGTTTCAATATTATATTTATTGTCGGTCTTCATTCCAAGTTCATGCAAGATCAGAGGGATAGTCATTCATAGGCGATGGGCAGATTGTATGATACTTTAAGGCACTTGCAATTTGGGGTCAATTATGCTAGAGGTGGTACAATTGCATTGAGAACCTGCATCAACTTTGATTGGGTTGGTTGCATGGATTTGAGAAAGTCTACTTTAGGGTACGAGTTCAACTTTGGATCATTGCCCATTGCTTTGTTGTTGCAATAGCAGCCAATGTTAGTTCTGTCAACTGTTGGGGCTAAGTATAATGGAGCACTTGTTGTTGTGCAGGAAGCGATATGGAAGTTGAACTTTCTAGAGGAGATTGGTATCCTCCAAAAGAACCCAACTACCACCTACTATGACAAAATTGTCATCATCAAGGTAGTAGAAATGAAATGAAATATTATTAATGTCCACAGTGGGCCAAAAAAGACCCAAGGGACTATAAAAAGGACAACAATAACTGCCAGCGAGCGGGCCAAAGCGCCCAACAAAGAAAGAAACTAAGATAAAAACAAACACACGACCTGAAAAGTGGGCCAAAGGGAATGGGAATAAAGAAGAGGGGAAAGGGGTGGGCTGCAGTCCAAAAGAGTGGAGTGCACACCAAGAACAATGGAGAGAGAGAGAGAGAGGGGAGCAGCCCTAAACCTCAAACTCCAATGCCCTAGAAACTAGTCTCTCCTAACAGTCGAGGCCAAAGAATCTATGCTGAAGAAATCCATGATCTGTCTCTGTCCATCACTAATCTGGGGCCCCAACTAATCTGTCTTTATTTCTTTTGATTGCAGAGAACTTGGTTGCATAGCAGGACAAATCACATCCAGGTCCGTGGCTCACTATTTGCAAGAGAAACTGTAGGAGAAGGTCATTTCCCTCATCTATTACAGGGCCTTCTCAACACCCTTGACAGATGAGAAATTCACCAGCTTCTGGCTCATGATGGGTCTTCAAGAAGCTTTCTTTGAGGTGATGGCAACGTAATGCCGTCTTCCTTTTCCTTTCGAGTTGTGTTTGAGGAGGGATATCAGAATTGTATACTTGCTTGTTGAGCCTATTGTTTCACTTTGTAATTTGACATTATGGGTCAAGGCCCCTTTGTACAATATTTTATTATTATCTTGTAACTTGTGATTCAGGCATTCTTCTTGGTAGCCTCACCACTTTAGGCCTATACAGAGACATCTTACTTGCTAATTGTAATTATCTTGGATCATTTTGTGATCTTGTTCATCTTGAATCATCTTAAGTTCCCTGTTCTTATTTCACAAAGTGTACTCCTTGTGAATCTCTTTATCTCTTTTAACTGCTCTATATTGTGGAATGTATGGATTCTCTCACAGTAATTTCAAAGGAGGTCAGTTGGATTTTCTTTGAGGATATTTTTGGAATGCATTTAACTATATTGCTTGTTGTCATCGATGTCATAAATCTTGTACTACAATTGCTTTCTTTGATGGATTTCTCTGGGCTTTCAAAATAAAAAAAAGTAAATAGTGAATTGAAGTAAATAAGTGATTTACCCTTTTAAAACATTGCTTATAAAAATCATCACTATTATAACTGTTGGATCTTATGTAATTATGCTGATAATTGAACTAAGCCTATGTTACTGCATTCATATTCATCAAAATACGCTAGACTTTTGATTTGTTTGAGCTTTGATTTATAACCAGTGTGCTTTTGAAGAGTTGGAGATATTATTTTATATGTAGTTTCTGACCGTGCTGTTTTAAGGGAGTCAGATCATCTACAAGAGAAACTGGCTTGAATGCTATTATCAAGGCCTTTACAAGCAGTGTGCAGCTTGAATTTGCACTAAGCAGGTATGCACATCCTGCCATAACATATTCAAATCTTGTAATCACTTATCTTCATCTGAATCAATCATTTGTTGAATCATATGCCTGGCTTCTCTGCAGAAATGAAACCTTGCTACATCAGTGTGTTGCTTTAATCAAGCGTGGTTCTCCTTCTGAGGCTGCTTTAGCTGCGCATGTTCTTGGTAACACTAATGATGTCAATTCTTCTAGCTTTATGGTAGCATAAGAACCAACTTAATCCACTGGAAGTGTGGCATTTTGATTTTGGAGTTTATAAAATTTTGCAGGATTGCTGGCAGTAACTGTTGGTGAAAGTAAAATAAAACGCCAGATAACAGAAGAGTCAAGTCCTCACCTGGCTCGAGTGGCAAAACTCAGTTCTGATATTGCTTGTCGTATCTCAGTAAGTAGATGACAAATTGCAATTTTGAAAAAATGCTCATCGATCCAATTATTAGTTCAAAGTTTTTCAGGAATCTAGTTATATTTTTACTGGTAGTTTTTTTTTCCTTCTTTCTTCTTATGTTATCACAACTTGCAATGCCCTACTGCCATTATAGGCAGTAGAATCCCTTGCAGTTGTTACATTCATTGGTGAGACTGATATTGAAGGAACAGAGAAGTCAATGGATGTGTTGTGGCAAGTAGGCATACACAAGGGAGGCAATTATGAAGATCAGGTGATTATCTTCATCAATATAAGCATTTATGAATTGTAGCGGTGCTGGTGCCTTGCTATAAAAATTATCATTTATAATTTGGGGAATTCAGTAGCTGTCTATGAACCCATTCACAGAGGTCAAAGTTCTACATTAGCTGATTTACATGTTCTCATGCCAGGCATTGGGGATCGCAATGCCACCACCTAGAGTGAGGGCAGCGGCTCTTTCTTCATGGTCTTTCCTTTTAACAACACTTCCTAGGGAACAAATTGATTCTTTCTTTGTGGAAGAGTGAGTGAATCTGGAATTCTGTCATTGTTCTTCAGTGGGAAGCAAAAATTTATTTATTTATTTATTTTTAAATATATAATCTACTAATTATTACTATCATTTTTGTTCTTATGTGTATTCTGTAGAACGTTGCCTGCATTACTATCCCTGCTAGACATGGATGATCGTGCACTGCGCATAGCTGTTGGTGAAGCAATTACTGTTATTTTTGAGACAACAGGATTGATCAATATGCATGAGAATGCTTTTCCCCTTCACTCAATTAAGATGGGAGATGAGAAAGCTAACCCCCATCAAATTTCATTATCTATGAGTGCTTTAAAAGCTGAAGCTATTCAACACATGAGTGTTCTATCAGTGGAAGCCGGCGGAAAAGGATCTTCCAAGAAAGAACTAAATACTCAACGGTGTTCTTTCCGTGAGTTTTTGGCATATATTGAGGTTGGTTGCTTTGTATTACTTTTTGAATTTTTTTGGTGTGGCTAAATAGATTATATGAGACAAAATGAGATTAGCAGGCTGTTGCTATTCCTATAGTGTAGTATGATTGAATATTTGAAATCTTTCACCCGGGGTTCTAAATTTGATCATAATCCTGTTTTTATGATAGTATTGTCTTGGACATAATTAGTAATGTAATATGATACTAATCTCCCCAGATTTGATGCAATGTAATATGATACTAATTTCCTTTCTTTTTGGCGGTTGTTATCTTCTTCTATGTTGCTGTTCTGGAGCTAGTCCTTGTGAGATGTTTATATTTGGGAGCTCAGTGATTGCTTTATACCACTATGTCCCTAGTTAATTCTACTCCATGTTTTCAAGGTTGCATCCGTTAGAACATTATGACTTACCTGTTCCATGTTCCTTGTCTTTGGACTCGGTCTTCTTCATTTCACCATAATCTCACATATAAAATAAGCATACTTGTATAAGAAATGAAAATGTATGCATTGACAACGATATTATTTTGAAATAGACTTACAGATTAGCAAGTGCAAGGTTTTTAATGTTAGCATTTTGGATCTTCTTAAGGAGCCCTCTTCATGTCAAAGAGCTTGGAGAAAATGTGGGTCCAGAACTAGTGTAGAGAAAATGTTAATATATCATGAGTTCTACAATGAGTATATGAGCTAAAGAAACAACTGCCAAAAAATAATATATATCTTCCCTAATAATGTTAATTAGACACCTCTCTTGTACTAAAAAACCTTAATTCCAATATACACCTATTATTATTTGGAAGATTCGAAGATGTGACTTACGGAAATTTGAAAATTTAAGGATTTTATTGTTAAAAATAATTATTTTAATGCTGCATGTAATAGAACATTGATGTTTATGGTACTCGGATCTATATTTGTCAATTGAAAGTGGTCATGATTGTTGAGAAATGTAGCTCGGACAAGAACTTCTTGCACGGGCTTCAGTATGAACATGCTAGAAGTGGTTCGAGACATTTCTAATTCTATTTTAGATATTCATTTAAGTGATTTTCTATTTTTAAGTTCACTTAAGTGATTCTATTTTGATAATCACTTAAGTGATTTTCTATTTTTAAGTTCACTTAAGTGATTCTATTTTGTAATTTACTTAAGTGATTATCTGTTTTTAACCTTGCATCTTAAGATGAGATGAGATGAGATGAGATCTAATCTTAGGGTTAGAGAGATTAGGGTTACCTTTTTCAAGGATAAAAGGAGAAGATGAAGAGTGTTTTACACACAGAAAGAAGAGAAGGAGAACAGATTGCTGAAGGAAAACTACAAGCTTAGGAGGAGAAGAACAGTGAAATTGCTGGCCAAAAAAAGGCAGCAAGAGAGTAGGGTGGACTGCTGTAACTGTAGCCTCCTTTATTTGTAATATTTCAGGTTTAGAAATATATTTAACTTCCGCTGTTCACGCTGTTTATTTTTCCAGTCATCTGTGTGACTGTGTCATGTTTGAATAAATTATTTTCAGATCTGATTTATTTTAAAATAACATAGGACAACAGTTATCTATTACATGGTATTAGAGCTAGGTTCTGTGATTGAGATCCTCAAGGGTTTACAGCAGTAGATCACTGCTGAATATTAAAAAAAAAAAAAGAACAGCAATTAGAGGGTTTCATATTTTTTTTGCTTGAAGGACTAAGCTTATTTGTAGGACTGCTTTTTTGAGTCATTCATATCATATTTGAAAGTTTGTACAACATATCTCAGAGATGGCAGCAGCTAGCCTCAGATTTGAGGATAGATTGGAAGGTGCCTCCAATTTCTTGCCCTCTAAAGTTAGGGTAATGTTCTTATTGGAAGAGAATATTCTCTGGGATATTGTCAAGGATGATGTGACTCTGCCTACAGATCCACAGCAATTGGCAGCTCACAAAAAGAAGGAAGTGAAGGCCAAGCGGATGATATTGGATGCAGTGAAGGATCACCTGATTCCTTACATATTCGAGAAGACTAAGACAAAGGAGATGTTTGATGGCTTGGTTAGCCTCTACTAGAATGAGAACATAAACAGGAAGATGATGGCAGGTTTTCTCCATCTAACACTAATCTCTTAGTATTCTCCATCTAACCTTGGCTGCCATAGCACTATTAACCAGGCTGAGTCTCCTCAGACCAAGACCACCCTGATTCTTATGATGGCAGGTTTTTTCCCAAGCTACAAGAGGAATCCTCCTCCTCTCTTCAGATCCAGACCATAAAAACTGTTTTTGAATACCTTCTATAATTTTGGAAACTTTAGCAGGGATCTTAAAAAAGGAGAGTAGATAAAGGGATCCAATTTTTAATTTTTGACATTTGTTGTAAAATTTAAATTATTCTAATGGCTTCTAAGTTTTAACTTCTAAATATTTTTGTTGTAGCCTATTAGTATTTAGTATTTTTCATTTTTGTTATGTAAATTATTCAAAATTTTTCAAAATTTTTAATACTATTATACTTGCTATCCCGCAGCCATCCCCCAGCCATCCCCCGCCGTCCCCAAAACCCATCCCTCCGTCCCCCAGCCTCGCGGAACCTTGATGGAAATCTGCTGAACCATTTCCATGAGTCTGATATGGCCATTAATTTTGACAAGCAAATCAAGAGAAGTTGCTGAATGACCTTGCAAGTAGTAGTTGTCATCTATGTCTAAAAGAAGCAGGAATGCAGTTATCTCCTTTCACAAGAACCATTATGGCAAGGTCCTAGGCATGGACATGGATGTTCCTCTGTGTTCTTGTACCGTGCGAATCAGGCATGAGAATCCATATATTCTCCTTCAAATTCGTATAGCCAAAATTATCATCTAGTTATCTGAGATTGCTAACTGATTCAATTAGCCATGGGGGTGACATCTTTCACAAAATTTCCATTTGAAGTCTTTTTAAATCTTATCTGTTGATAGATCCATGTTCAATGTACACCATTTCCTTTTTTGTCACTATGCTGGGGAGGGATAAAGACACTTATTTTCGTCCTGCCTCCCCAAATCTCCTGTATTGTTTCCTCAGATTGCAGACCTTTATTTCTTCCTCTCAAATACATTCCATTAGATTTATATTATGTCCTCTGCTGAGAAATGTGCCCGCAAGTTGGTGGATGCGCAAGCATTTTGCATAATGCTCAAATCTTTCAATATGTTGATTTCCGGTTTGTACACTCTTCTAAGTCATCTGCTTATGAATACAAAAATATTTATGCTGTTGTTGCAGGATGGTATTAGACCTAAGACAACATTGAAATTACAAAATGGTGATATCCTAGAAATAAAATCATGGAGCAAAAGAACACAGGTATTCATCTCTTCATGTTGGAGTCATTATTTTGTGATACTTTTCTTAGGCAATAGACAGGTAAGGGGTGATTTATTTTCTTAAATCTCAATGTATTTTGGGCAGCTGAATATGTTTAGGCATTTCCTTGGAGGTGGGTTTCAGAAGCACATGCAGGTAAGTTTTGTTTTCAAATTCTACTTGTAAGTGTCAAGCAACAAATTGCAAACTGAGTTGCTTTATTTTTATTGTCTTTCACAGACAAATTCATTGCTTCATGATATATTTGATTTTACTCCTAGCCAAGAAAAGAAACAAGCCCTCTCAACAAAGGAAAAGGTGAGTATACAATCGATTTGATAACATTTCCTCTGCTTATATAAGTTTCTTAGATAATTTATGTTTTCGTTTTGCTTGGACCCTGGAGTTCTGCCTCTGATATCCTATTATGTCCCACCTTCCTTGCTTCATGAAAAAAAACAATAAGATTTAAGAAAAGAATTTCATTTTATGTAGTGTTTAGTACTTGCTGAATAGTTTAGAGGTTGACTTAGCTATAAGATGGTGTTCTTTTGCATTATGTGTTATTTTGTTTGTTATTTGGCTGGGAGTACAAACTGATCACAGCTGTTATTCTATGTAGAGAATATATATGTCACCTAACTCTGCTGTGAGCAAAGCAAGGACCCAACAGTTGAACAAGCGACGACAAATATCCCAGGCAAGTTGTGACTTTTAAGTATGTTGTCTGGGATTGTATTTTGTCTAGTAATTTTTTTTTTTTAAATTATTCTTTGAGTGGTATGATCAGATAGTTTATAAAAGAAGGTGGCATAGTAAGGAAAAATTATTAGGAGGGAATGCAAATGCATCTGGTAAGTGGACCTATGCCAAGTTAAAACAAAATTTAGCTAGATCTTACAGCTATAGGAGAAAAATTAACGATAACTAAGCACTCTAGAAGTAAGTGTTAGAATGCATCACAGTGAAAGGAGTAGGCATATTGTTCAAAGCACGTCAAATCTGCTCAACATGAGAATGTATATTATTCTGAGAATGACAAAGTTTAAGAGAAGGTATTCTGTTCAAGCCATGTTGGATTTTCAAACAAGGGGTGTGTTTTGACCTGTCCTCCGGCTTTAGAGCCCTTGTGTAGTGAACCTAACCCCCATCGTATTATACTATATATAATATCTTTATATTATATAATCTTATAATATGTATTTATCTACCTTATTAATAACTTATTATAAGGTTATTTATTGAGAGGTAGGTAGGATGGTTTATGACTCTCTAAGTTAACATCTTTTAAAGAAGGCATGCATCCATTCATCCATCTCTTTTTTGTATCTTGTATTGTACATTAAATCCTTTATGGATTACATGTAAGAGACATATTGGTCCCTTAGAAGTGGTAATCTCTGGTTCAAGTTCTGCTGAGTGACTAGGAATTCCTTTGGGCTTGTAGCCCATCTACTTGTATTGGCTTGTGGTCAAGACAATTTTCAGCCTGTGGCAATTTGTTTCTTAAGTCCATGTGGCTGTTTTCAACCAGAGTTCGTTGATATTCACCTCACTCATGCAACTCCTGCCCAACATTTAATTAGTGTTTAGACATAAAGGGGCACGACTCAAGACATGAAAGGGTGCGACCCAAGAGAAAAATTGTGCAACCTGAGATGCGAGACTGTGTAATCAAAGATGTGAGAGGGTGCGACTTGGGAGTAAATGGTGCCAACCCAAGATGCAAATATGCAGGCAAGAGATGAAAGGGTGCCACCTAAATACGAAATGGCGTAATTCAAACTTGAATGGGTGCAATCCAAACAGCAAAAGTTGCAATCTAAGACACAAATGACATTACCTAAAGAGGTCAAATAGGTGTGACAAATGAAGAGGCATAATTTAATGGATCCTGTAGCACGCTGGTGAGTATTCCGATGGTTGGAGGAACAATTGGAATAACAGATTCTAGGAGCCAACTCAGATTGCAGTCATTGTTTGTCCAACTCTTAACATTACCCATACTTGTACGACAAATCCACTTGTTCGACACAATCACTTGTAGGGCACAATCACTTGTACGACACAGTTGTAATCCAATCTGACAGCAATTTTCCCATATCTTCACACTTTTTGGCAATGTCTTTGTACAGCAACAATTTCCGTTACCTTCCTTGTATGACAACCTTCCTCGTATGACACACCGACTGCAACGATTGTACGGTGACTTGAACAATTATTCTAGACTGTAACTTATTCCTGCAACTTCCTGCACACACACACAACTTGGCAAACACAACCTAATAACTATTGCAACAATGACATTACATAGACATGCACATATAGATGGAAATAAAATGTCAAATTATTATATTGCCTGTACGACACTTGCATTACAGGTATGACTTCACGTGCAGTACACAAATCACACAGAATGTTCTGAAGACACAAGACAATCCCTCGAACCCTCATTCTCTCCAACGCACAATACTTTCTCTCTCGTACGATGATTAGGATGCTCTATGATTACTCTAGGATGATCAAACAAATGAGTGGGGTCCTTTCATGCTTGTGGGTTGGCAGTTGGAAGCAACTGCGTCCCTGGTCACCTCACCACATAACTGCCCATGTCCCGTTATGTGATAAAAACATTAGCCATAAACATTACAAATTGATGTATTAATCTCATGACGTCATCCTTGCTAACATCATCTATTCAACATGGCATTTTACTTGCATTTTATTTGACATTACAGTTCATTTTCATTTGACTCTCATTTACATTTGACTTTATTTTTTATTTACATAACAAAACTTGTGCGCATTTTGCACTTAATCTCCTATGTACAAATTCTGCTTTAGTGACTGTCCAGAACTGGCTCCTACATCTGCCCTCCCCTTTAGCTTGGTCAACGTCCTCGTCGACGACAATCTTTGGTCCTAGGGGGTGGGGTCCTGCTAATATATATATAAAGGACTATTATAAATTATAAATAAAAGAGGTTTATTTATAATTATAATAGGAGAATTATTTATTATCAGTAGAAGAGGTTTATTTATAATATATAATATATATAATTATATTAAGGACTATTATATTTTATAAATAAAAGAGGTTTATTTATAATTATAATAGGAGAGTTGTATATTATAAATAAAAGAGGTTTATTTATTTATTTTTGGTAATTAAGGGACTATATCATTAAAACCGGGTTTTAGAGGTTGACCCAAAACCTATTACAACATTCATCATAATGCTATTAAGGACTATATCCTTACTGAGGACAGTCTGTCCACCGGTACTATTGTCTTTCATAAAACTAACAACCGAGAGGGCATACAACCTTTTACATATATTACCAGCAAAAAGAAGCTTCGAACAGTTATACCCAACTGTTGTACATATATCCGATCTTCTAATCATGCCAATAAACATAACTATTGCATATTTCAAACCAAAACAAAAAGGACTTTATCCTTAACACATAGATAAAACCAAAATTGTCGTCGGATGGAGCAAAGCATAGAGAGCAGGCAGGGCGTTATTTCCAAACGAAAACCACATATGCTCGCACCTTTGCTTGCGAATAAAATTCAAAAATTTGGCGGGATTTTTATTAAACTTCGTGACTTTGCTCCTTCCTCTCCAGGTCCACGAATCTGTCATTCTTGGCAATCAGATTGGATAATTTCATCCACGTCACTTGGAGCCCCATGATCCCAAGTGACAAGCCCGTCAACATCCACTCCTATGTTAGCCAACCTGTCTGCTGCTTTGTTGGCCTCCCGAAACACGTGATGGGCCATTCTTTCTCTCCTAGCCTGATAAAATATCCTTGCCTCTTCCATGATAGTTTTGATTCACCACGGGAGATTTTTCTCATTACTTAGGAGGTTTATAATGTGCATTGAGTCACCTTCAATAATTAGTTTACCCTCTATCTCCTGAGCCAATTGGAGACCTCTCCACAATGCTCTCGCCTCTGCCTCGTTATTTGTCCTTATCCCTAGCTGCTCAGAAAAAGCCCTGACCATTCTTCCTTCGTGGTCTCTGACTATTCCACCCGCCCCTGCTTTGCCCGGGTTATCCTTTGCAGCCCCATCGAAATTGAATTTGAGCCAACCAACCGGAGGCGCAGACCACTTGACACCTATTCTAGGATTGGGTCTGTTAGGAGCAGGGTCTTCCATCAAGGTTAATTTCAAATATTGAGCAATCTGGGTCTCATTATGAGGTGGAACATGGGCTTCAGGGGAAATAAGACTAGCGTTTTCTTTGGCAAAGGTGAGGATCCTAGAAATGACAGTGGGGGGATCATGGCTGGACTCGTGAAAAGCTCTATGATTACGCTCTAACCACACCTGCCAGAAAAAGTGGTGAAGACAGACCTTCCACATGAACCTAAGTCTAGGGCTTATGAAAGGACTTGGCCATTGGTCAAAAAGTTCAACAATGGTAGCAGGTCTGGCCCAAGAAATACCGAAGGCTTGAAAAACTCCATATAGAATGCTCCGAGAAAAAGAACAATCCAGGAAAATGTGAAGGACGGACTCCCAATTGTTCCTATAGAGAAGACATCGGTTAGCAAGAATCATACCTCTCTTAATCATGTTGTCGATGGTGAGTATTCTTCCTTGGATCGCTAGCCACGAGAACACTACAATTTTGGGAATTAAATTCTTGACCCACACCTGTTTAGTCTGGAGGATGGGATCCTCAGAATCTATCAATAATTTATAGGCGGATTTGACTGAGAATTGACCACTTTCAGTTGCAGCCCACGTGATCCTATCCTCTCTTGGCCTAGTAGGTATGAATTGATGATTCAATATGCCTCTGATTTCTTCAGATTCAACATCATGACCTGGGATTCTAATTTGTTTCCACAACAGTCTTCCACTGTCCTGGCTGATAAAGTCAACAACTTTCCTTCCATAAAGTTCATCCGTAAGCCTTCTGATCCTAACAAGGTGAGGAAGCTGAGACAAAGGTTCCTCCTTAGCCCACCTGTCATCCCAAAAATTTATCTTCTGTCCGTTCCCTAACACCCATATCAGACCTCTCTGAATGATCTCTCTGCTACTGAGAATCACTTTCCAAAAAGCCGATCCCCTGCTCTGAATATTGTCATCGAGGAAGTCGATATTTTGGAGATATTTCCTTTTCATTATGGTAACCCAATCATTCTCCTCATTTGTCAAAATACGCCAAGCTTGCTTGGCTAGCAGGGCATTGTTCATGTGGGCAACTCTTCTCAATCCTAAACCTCCATTTTCTTTTGGCCTACAAACTTTACTCCAGCCTACTAAATGAATTCTCTACTTTTCCTCCGACCCGGACCAAAGAAAGTTCTTCTGCAGGTGCTCAATATTCTGATGAATCTTGGCTGGAGCCTTAAACACAGATAAGAAGTAAACTAGTATGCTTTGTAAAGAGGCCATGGTGAGAGTAAGTTTTCCTGCCTGAGATAGTAGGTGACCCTTCCACCCAGCTAGCTTCTTCTGAACTCTTTCTATGACCCTGTCCCACATGGAATCTCCCGGAGCACCAAAAAATAGGGGAAGGCCTAAATAAGTAGTAGGAAGGGAAGCTAAAGCGCATCCAAGAATACCTGCGATCCTGCCCTGACGTTGGATAGGAGTATTCAGAAAGTACAATTTACTTTTGTTAAAATTGACCTTTTGACCAGCCGCATCTTCATATAGCTGGAGAAAGTGTTTGATCCTCTTAGCTTCCACCACGGATGCCTGAGTTAGTATGAGAGTATCATCAACAAATTGTTGATGGGTAATAGGGCTGGTACGTGAAGTGGCTTTAATTCCTGATATTAGCCCTGCATTGCATGTCGCTTTAATTGTTCTGCCTAGTGCCTCCGCCACTATGATGAATAACATCGGACTGATGGGATCACCTTGTCGAAGCCCTCTGTGACTTTGAAAATAACCAGCAGTAGTGCCATTAACCAAAATCGAGAACCAGGCCTTTGATACGCACTCCTGAATCAGCTTGACCCACTGAGGGTGAAAGCCAAATTTTAGAAGTACCGCAATGAGAAACTCCCAATTTATTCGGTCAAAAGCTTTGTTCATGTCTAATTTAAGAGCAAAGACTGCCTTATTAGTCTTGCTTGCAGTGTGCAACGCTTCATGAACAGTGATTACTCCATCCACAATTTGTCTCCCCTGCACCGAACTTCCTTGACAGGGGTCAATGATTAGGGGCAAGACTTCCTTTAACCTGTTGGCCATTACTTTAGTTAAAATATTATAAGAGACGTTGCATAAGCTGATGGGCCTAAAATCTGCCATAGTCTTAGGGGTGGGGCCCTTAGGAATTAGAGCTATGAAAGTTGAATTGAAAACCCTCGGGATGTGTTTAGACGCCTGAAGCTCCCTGATGGCAGAAGTGACATCCTTGCCCACAATGTCCCAAAAGACCTGATAGAAGCGAGGAGGAAAGCCGTCTGGGCCAGGGGCCTTATCAGCCTGCATACTGAACAGAGCTTCCCTGATCTCTTCATCAGTGAAAGGAGCCAAAAGCTTCTCGTTAATGCCCTCATCAACAATACTAGGAATAAACTGGAGGAGGGAATCCTTAGCTTCTTCCATACACTGGGATTCTTCACCGAGGACATAACTAAAATATTTAACTGCTTCTTCCCTAATCTCGACCAAATCTTGAGTTTTTGATCCATCTGATTTTGTCAATTCTCTGATTTTATTGTTGCTCCTATTTCTCAGGGTGGTTGCATGGAAATTTTTTGAATTAGAATCCCCCTCTTTTAACCATAGTGCCCTGGATTTCTGCCTCCAGTAAATTTCCTCATAGGCCAAAATGTTGTGAAATTCTGCTAACTTATTTTGCTCCTCCATTCTCAAGGCTTCATCATATTCACCATTTTGAATCTTATTGTCTATGTCCTTCAGGCTTTCCCCCACTTGCTTCTTGTTTTCAAAAAGGTTCCCAAACACTTCCTTATTCCAAATTCTAAGATTTTCTTTTACATATTTCAATTTTTGAGCCAGTTTGAATGTAGAGCTTCCCTGGGCCGGTTGTTGCCACCATTTGATTATGTTTTCTTTTAACTCGGGGTGCCTAATCCACATGGACTGAAATCTGAATGGTTTTTTAAAAGAGTTTGCTTTTGGTACCTCCAAAATGATTGGGTTATGGTCTGATGCCGCTTTAGGGAGGGCTTGCAAGATGGAGTCACCAAACCCTGCAACAACCTCCTTAGATAAGAAAAATCTATCAAGCCTTTCCTGGATAAGCTGACTTCCTATTCTTCGGTTGCTCCAGGTGTACTTGGCTCCTCGTAGTTTCACATCCATCAAAAAATTTGAATTGACAAAATTGCTAAACTCGTCCATGCTTCTGGTTGGAAGCCCAACTCCTCCCTTTTTATCAGTGGGGTATAAAGGTGAGTTGAAATCTCCTGCCAAAACCCATGGAATGCCACTGAAGGCTTCACTTAGTTTACTCAAGAACTCCCACAACAGAGCTCTTCCTTGAGCTGAGGTAGGGGCATAAACATTAGAGAAAATCCATGAACTGTTACTATCAAAATTGTGGAAAAGGACACTCAAAACCCTATCGTCGTCCTGAATAATACTGCCTTCAACCACCTTAGGATCCCAGAGAAACATGAGACCCCCTGACGCTCCTCTAGCTGGTTTGCAGACCATGTTTGCTTGACTCCAGATCTTTTTTGCAATAGTTCTAGACTGGGCCTCGTCTGTTTTAGTTTCTTGCAACATTAGGATTGTTGGATTATGTTCCTTTCTTATGGAACTTACCACCCTTTGCGTGGGTATGCCATTTAGGCCTCTCACGTTCCATGAAAGAACCTTCATTTGGATTGTTTAGGAATTCTTCCCCTCCCCCTCCCTTGGGGAGGTTTTACTGATTTGATCTCTTCCTGGGAAGGACTAACCTGTTGGATCAGAGTTTTTTGTTTGCCACTAGCAACTTCATTCTCCGTTTTTAGTTTGTTATGCTCTGCATTGGACATTCTCCCCCGCATTTTCTCACTGCCAAAATCTATTGGGGATTTCGTAGTGCTTCTGGGTTGCTTAGGGCTAAATTGGTAAGGGATGAGTTGCTTAAGGACTGGGCTTCCACATTCCTCAGTCCTATGATATTCTACCACATCTAACCCTGAAACTAAATCTTCCTGCTTTTTCCTATACTCTCCTGAGTTTTGGTCTGGCCCTTCCGAAGGAACTGGTTTTCGATGGTCTTCCATATCGACGTCTAAAATATTCTTCTCATTCTTATGACCTCCAGGGGAATGAATTGTCCCTTATGTAGTAGCTGATTGACTTCTGGTAAGAATGCTAGGAAGAGGGGGTTTCTTCAAATCTAAGTCCTCCACTCGTTTTCTTAAAATTTCAGGGTTTATTTTCCCCATTCCCATATGTCTTGAGGGACTGACAATGGTAGGGTTTGAAGGACCCGATCTCGAAGGAGATTCCAAAGTGTCGGGTAGTTCAACTTGGGGGCTAACTTCCTCCAACTCCTGAGACTCCCCATCGGTCTCTAAATTGGCCAAAATTGTAAATTTATTAGAGCTTGGGAGGTTAGGGCTTACCTGGGCATCTTGGTCATCAATGACCTTTTGCTTTCCTCTATCCAGCACCTGCCCTGTGCTTTCTTTCCTCTTCTCCTGGTAGAAATAGTTGTTTTTGGATGGTTTGAAACCTCCTTTGCCCACTTGACCTTTCTAAGGAAAGTTTCTAATTTTTCCTTTGTCATTCCCTTCTACCTTTTGGTTGTCTCTGTTGGTCGCCATATTTGGACATTGGTTTCGTAAATGGCCCTGGGTTTTGCATTCGGAGCAAAAAGCCGATCTGTTTTCATACTCCACTGCTTGTTTTCGTAGGTAATCTCCATACCCTAGCTCGACACAATGCGGTAGCTCAGAGTCCAAATTGGCATTAACACACATCCTTGCATGCGTCATTCTTGACCTAGCCAAGGTTGCATGGTCAATAGACACTAGCTCTCCAATAGCTCTTGCTATACCCTGCAACCAGTATTCATTGAAGAACTGAGCGGGTAAATTTGGAAGCCGAACCCAGATGGGAGCTATGTTTATGTTTTGTTTCTCAGGGTCAAAGTCCTCGCCCCAACGTCTTAGGAATAAACTCCTTTTCCCTAAAAACCAAGGGCCTCCCGTCAATACGCGATTCACGTCCTCCTTATTATTGAAGCGAATAATGAAAAACCCTCTTGAAAGGGTGACTATCTCTAAACTACCCATCGTTCGCCATTTGGCCATGGCCCATGACCTGATAGTTTCTATATCCGGTCTCCCTCCTAGAAATTTTCCGACCAACGAATGTTCTTCCATGGATAGGAACGGCCCCATGGAGCTTGCGGGCGCCATTATTTTATTTTCTACTGGAATAAGAGGTGGGAGTGAGTGATACTCGCTCCTTTTTCCTTTAAGAGTCTCAGCAAAGGACAGACCTCTCCTAGCATTCGCATTGTCCTTTGCGGCTCCTTTGTCAGGGTCTTTTGGAGGGGGGTCGGGCCCTCTCGCTTGACCGTCTGTAGACTGTGCCGCAGAATACCTAACTTCCTTTGGGTCCTCGCCTGACTTCTGCAAAAGAGGTTTATTTATAATTATAATAGGAGAATTATATATTATAAATAAAAGAGGTTTTGTTTATAATATATATATATATATATAAAATTATAATATTATAAATGGAAGACTATTATATACGATTATAATGGGTCATTTATAAATAGAAGACTATTATATATGATTATAATAGGTCTTTTATAATGAAAGACTATTATATAATTATGATAGAAGTCATTTATAAATAGAAGACTTATATATGATTATAATAGGTCTTTTATAATGAAAGACTATTATATAATTATGATAGAAGGATAAAATTATGAATAAAATGATATATCATTATTATAAAAGGGATATTCATAATATTGAAGTCTTCGAGTAAGATAAGATATTTTTGAAATATTTGTCCTCTACCGTCTTTTGGATAAGGGCAATCAAATTTCTTTGAATGCGGAGAGAGCTTCCTGACAGAGAGGTATGGTTGGCCATCAAAGTGGCAGGTAAGCTTTTATGGGAGAGGACGTCTGGGACGGTGGAGGATGGGCGTCCATAAAAAGGAACATGGATGGCTGATTGAAGGGATGGTAAATTCGGGGATCAAGAGGAAGCAAAAACGTTGCTAAGGGAGAGAACGTCTCAGATCCAGCAAGTGAAAACGTTGCTAATAAGGAGGACGTCTCATATCCAACGAGAACCGAGGAGGGTGAGTGAAAACCGAACGAAGGGGCCATTGAGCGTCGCAGGTTGGTTCCTTGCTTGTTTGTATTTGTTTCATCTCCTTCAAAGCCTGGTTGTGTGCCTGCCTTTGTTGAGTAGCGTCACTCGTTGGAACTAGATGTAAAGGTGCCCATGCTGAGTTGAGCTTGCTTTCCAACTTAGGGTTTGGTGAAACCATCTTACTTGGCTTTATCCTTCTATCATAATTATAATATAGTCTTTAATTATAAATAACCTATTATAATCATATATAATAGTCTTCTATTTATAAATGACCTATTATAATCGTATATAATAGTCTTCCATTGATAATATTATAATTATTTATATATATATGTATTTATAAATAAAACCACTTTTGTTTATAATATATAATTCTCCTATTATAATTATAAATAAAGCTCTTTTATTTATAATATATAACTCTCCTATTATAATTATAAATAAACCTTTTCTATTTATAAAATATAATAGTCCTTAATATAATTTTATATATATTATAAATAAAAGAGGTTTATTTATAATATATATATATATAAAGGACTGTTATAAATTATAAATAAACCTCTTTTATTTATAATTTATAATAGTCCTATATATATTAAAAGTAAATCTCTTTTATTTATAATATATAATTTATTCTACTACTATACATATATAATAGTCTTTAGGGTTGATTTCATACATTGCATAACTGCTTTCTTGCAATAAAACTTCGTATAAGTTACCTTTAAGCAACCCATCATTTCTATGTCCTAAGGCCCACCAGGGAGGGTCATGACAATAGATCACACAGAATGCTCTCACTCACAGGATAATCCTGGAATCCTCGTACTATGTTCTCTCTCATACCACTCGCTTACCAATGATTACCTATGCATACCCATGAATACCAAAACAATGAATGGGGGATCCTTTTATGCTTGTGGGTTGGCAATTGGAAGCAACTGCCTCCCCAGACACCTCACCACATAACTACCCATGTCTCGGTATGCGACTAAAACATTAGTTGTACACATTATAAATCGATATATTGATCTCATGACGTCATCCTTGCTAACGCCATATATCCAACATGGCATTTTACTTGCATCTCATTTGACATTATATTTCATTTCCATTTGACTCTCATTTACATTTTTTTTTTTTAAATAAAGGGGTAAAAATTTATTGATAAAATTTTTGGATTACAGAGTACAACTGAGCTTCCAACCAGGACTCAAATAAACAGCCAAATAGGCTAAAACCACTAGACTAGAATAACACCCGGAAAAGACAACAAGAATAAACCACATTAAGTCTGTACATCCTTGTGGATCAACTCCCACAAGCGTTGAGAGTCCCCAGACGGGAGACTCTCCCAATTATCGATACTCCAAAGATCCAGCAGCTCAGAAGCCCTTTTGGCCAGGTAATCAGCAACCAAATTGCATTCCCTTGGAATGTGCAGAAAGGATATAAATTCGAACTCTTCACTCATTACGAGAATCCGAACGGCTACGGAGGCCAACTGCCAATGAACTTCCTCCACCCTTTTACTGTTTAAAATATTAACCACAATTTGAGAGTCGGACTCGTAGATAATCCTATACCAGCCAAGAGAAAACCCCCTCCGCAAGGCCTCGAGAATTGCAAGAGCTTCCATAAAATTGTTGGAGTGAACACCTTTATAAATGGAAAAGAAAAAACTGACACCACCAGTAGAATCTCTCTCAACACCACCAATGCCAGCATGTCCAGGATTACCCTTGGACGATCCATCAGTATTAATTTTTAAAACTCCTCTAGGGGGTGGCCTCCACCTACCATCTCTCCTAACCTTCTTGCTGAGCTGAGGAACCCTACTAGGGAGAGAAGAGTTCACACCATCCCCAAAGAGACCAAGGGCTTGTTGTACCTTCTCCTCCCTAGAATCCAAAAGAGGGTCCACATCACATTTGCTATGGATGGTTTCCTGAACCATATACAGGATCCTTTGCTAGATCCGTTGAACAGCCAAATAACTTCCCTGAAATATGCGCCGGTTCCGTTCGAACCAAATTTGCCAGATGATGCAAGAAGGGCCCAAATTCCAAGCCACCCGAAGGAAGGGGGCCTTGGCCGGAGGTCTGCCCCGACTACTCCAAAACTCCACCAGGGACAGCACATGAAAACATGGATGGTTCCATGCGCTCCACCAACGGTGCCAAATGTCTCTGGAAAAGTAGCATTGGAAAAATAAATGAGAAGAGTCATCCTCATTCTTACCGCAAAGGATACAAAAAGAGGGACCCTGAAATCCCCTCTTCCTCACATTATCCCAAGTGAGGCATTTATTACGAGCTACCAACCAGAGAAAGAAGTTACATTTTGGCCAGGCAAATTTGTTCCACACCTTTTCCCACCAAGTGACAGGAAGAATCCCATACTTTTGCTTATCAAAAACCTGATAACCATAGACTACTTAATAGGTTCCCTTAGGATCAGGGTTCCAAGCCGAATATCTTTACCCCTCAATGAAGAACAAGGCCTCCCCGTAAGAATAAGAGCAAGCACCTCTCTGTCCTTGGCCAGTCCCCCCTGGGGCCATTCTTGTTGATCTTTCCACCTGTACATCTCCATATTTCCAAACGACTGGATTTTTTTAAAGTCCTCTACACGAGACCAGCCTGCTTCCAAGAAAAAAATGCTTAGGGAACGTAACCTAGGATATTGATTCAAGATAGGAGGGTGGCCATCTCAAGAATCCTCCCAAAAAAGAGCATTTGATCCCCGATTGCAAATCCAGAACAAACCTCGCTTGATTAATTTAGCTCCTCTTTCGGAGTGTCCCGGATAACTGAACCTTTTCCAACCAAGCTGACTCTAGGGATTTCAGCCTCAGAAATACCTCTCAAGTATTTACAAGATAATATTTTAGCCCAAATCTGATCTTGAGAGGTACACCATCTCCAATAAAGTTTTGCAGCCAAAGCCTGCCCAAAAAGAGCTGTCTGTCGCAACCCAAGGCCTCCCTCTTGCACCGGCCTACATATAGAATCCCACCTAACCAAACTCCATTTAGATTGATCAAGTTTTCCAGACCATAAAAACTGTCTTGACAAAGCATCCATGTCCTTGATGAAGTGAGAGGGAGCTATTTGTACAAAACATCTATAAATGGGTAAAGCTTGAACAACAGATTTTAAAAGCAACACTCTACCTACAGTGGATAGCCATCCGAAAGTTCGGTGATTCACCTTCCTTCTAAACTTATCAAGCATAGACTGCCAAGAAGATCTAGGTAGAGGGTGAGATGAAATTGGAATACCAAGATAAATGAAGGGGTGAGTCCCAACCTGGAATCTTAGAATGCGAGCAATCCTATCTTGAATAAGAGGAGGGCTATTGAAGAAGAAAATAGAAGACTTGTCCTCATTAATCAACCGTCCGTAAGCACCAAGATATATGTCAAGAGACCTGTCTAATATTGCCGACTTCCCGATAGTGGCAACTCCCAACAAAGCAAGTATCATCAACAAATTGAAGGTGGGAAAGAGGTGGCAAACTACTATCCCACTTCCACCCCCGATTGAGACCCCGCATGACTTGAGACTTGAGCAATCTTCCCAACCCTTCTGCCATAATGATAAACAAATAAGGAGATAAAGGATCTCCTTGCCTCAATCCCCTTGAGGCCTCAAACAGCTCTGATGGCTCATTATTAACAAGAACAAAGAATGAGGAAGAAGAAACACAACTCATCACCCATCTAATCCATTCCTCCTCAAATCCAAAAGCAGCAAGAACTTTCTGAAGAAAGGACCATCTGACCCGATCATAGGCTTTGGCCATGTCCAACTTAATGAACATAGTTTTCTCCTTAGAAGTTTCCATTGAGTGAATAGCTTCTGTAGCAATAACAACCCCATCCAAGATTTGTCGGCCAGCAACAAACCCTCCCTGCTCCTCAGAGATGATTTTGCTCAATCATATCTTCAGCCTCTTAGCAATAATTTTTGTGATGATCTTATACACAATAGTGCCGAGAGCAATAGGCCTGAACATATCCAAGGAATTTGCTCCCTCTTTTTTGGGTATAAACACCATAAAGGTAGCATTTAGGGCCCTTAGCATCTGTTTGTTATTTTGGGACTCATGGACCACCTCTAAAAGATCAAATTTGATTAAATCCCAAAACTCCCGATAAAACTCAATCGGGAATCCATCTGGACCTGGGGCTTTTCCTTTTTTCATCTTGAATACAACATTTTCCAACTCCTCAAGGGAAATTGGACCCATCAAGTGCTCATTCATCTCTCTAGAAACAATCGCTGGAATACAGTTTAGAATAAGCTTTTCATTCTCATCATCTGATAGGGAGTCCTCCTTGAAGAGAGGAAAAATACCTCTTAGTCTCTTTTGAAATATCCCCGAAAGAAGAGAGCAAGGCACCCTGAGAATTCACAAGAGAGGTAATCAGGTTACCATTACGGTGAGCCTTAACTGAGTTATAAAAGAAGGCTGTGTTCCTAGCCCCTTCCTGAAGCCATTCTACTCGAGCTTTTTGTTTCCAAAAAATTTCTTCCCTCAGTTCCCATTTAGCAAGGTCTTTCGTAGCCTCAGATTCCTCAACAAAAAGCTTCTTCGTGAATCTTTGATCTCTAATCTTCCTTGAAGCTTCTTCCATCCTCCTAAGAGCTGCCAACTTAGCCAAGGAAAGGTCCCCAAAATTCAGTCTATTCTGTCTCTTCAATTTATGTTTTACAAATTGTAGTCGCTTCATAAAGGAATACATAGCGGTGCCATGAGGAGGTTTGCCAATGGTCCACCAGCATCGCATGAAATCATGAAGCTTAGGATCACGAAGCCACATAAGTTGAAACTTAAGGAGGGATTCTTTTTTAGCCCTAACTCCAAAGCAGAGAGTTTGATAGGCCAATGATCGGATCCCCTACCCTCCAAAATCACGTAACTAGAACCTCTCGTTATTACCCATCCAATAATTGGATATCAAAAACCTATCCAGCATCTCTCGATATGGAAGCTTCCCCACACCTTCTATTGTGCCAAGTAAAGATCCCATTATCTGGCTTGATGTCAACCAAGTTTAGGGCCTGGATATGAGCACTGAAGACAAAAGAATAAGGCTCGAGACGGTCCACCCCACCACGTTTCTCCTCTAGAAAAGTGATAGAGTTGAAGTCTCCAACCAAAATCCATGGGTATAGGGGAACCAAACTTCTCACAAAGCAAATGTGCTTCCATAAATTCACTTTACCATTGTAATCAATAGGAGCATACACATTTGTAAGTAGGATGATTTCACCAGATTTATTATCATGCCCGACCATTGAAATAGACCATTTGCTGGAAATCCAAGTAAGAGGGGATATCTTAACCGGATCCCATAAACAAGTGACCCCACCAGCATATCCACATGCACCAATACATTGGCATTGCCCCCTTCTCCACAACTTGGGAGCAATATTGAACATACTATCAATAGCCAATTTAGTCTCCCGAATAAACACCACATCCGGAGAATGCACACGAACCAAATCACGAACAAATTTTTGTCTGGGGATGCTATTCAACCCCCTTACATTCCATGAGAGAATAATCATTTTTGGGGGTTATAAAAATGGGAGTCGAATGTTCTCACCAAGCCTGACTCCACCAAAGTCTCCCCCATTAACTTAATTTTATCCTGGTCCTTCTTCCGACCCACCTTCATATTCTTATCCGAAAAACTTTTTTTAATTATTGTTTGCTCGCAATCCCAACACCGTAGGAGTTTTGCGATCGAAGGATGACTCGCATCGGTGCTCGAGTAGGAGAGGGCATAACTAAATCTGAACCACTTTCCAAAATATTTTCCCTTATAGGGCTAGACCCAACCATGTCCCCTATACTCGGATCCAAAGCCCTTTGTTCTTCATTTAAACCCCCTAGATCTGATTCCTTAAGTTCCCCCTCAAGAAGAGACATCTGATTCGGCCTTGTTATATTTGCATCAGGTAGCGACGTTTCAGGTATCTCCATGCACTGATCAAGATCATCTAATATTTCAAAACGGTTGAGTAGAGCATCTGGCTGGCTACCCTTAAGGTCTTTGTTTGCCGTTCGTCCTCTATTTCGGGCTTTTACCGGAATAAAACCTTCCTTATCCCGTTCCCCTTCCTTTATCAGAGTTTTTCCTTTATCCAAAATTTGTCCAGACCGAGAGGGCTTAGGATTTGAAGCCATAGGCGAGACAAACTTAGGGCATTTTCTTTGCAGGTGGCCATATTCACGGCAAATCCGACAACGAAATGGAAGAGCTTCATAGTCAAGTTTTTGAACCCATGTAGTTGATCCAAATTGTATTTCAATAGAATCTGGAATAGGATTATTTATGTCAATTTCAACACAAATACGAGCAACAGAGATTACATTTTTATCCATTGTCTGTTGTGATGGTCCAACCGGCTTCCCAAGCAAAAGGGCAATCTTATGCAAGATATCAGTTCTCCAAAATTCCAACGGGAGCCATGGAAGTCGCACCCATACTGGAACCCGCGACGACCGCTCCTCTGATGGGTTGAAACCCACATGCCAGGGTTTAAGAAAGAGTCCCACCTGGTTATAGAAATAAGGACCCCCTTCAAATGCTTTGTTACGATCTGCAATACAAGAGGAAACCACCATAAAATAGTTATTCGCACTCAGCATCACCTCTACATCGCCTTCAGGATTCCAAGTCTTCCTGACCCAAGCCTCCACAAAGGGGAGAGAAATTCGGATGCCCAAAAATTTGCCAATAAGGGCATGTTTGGTTAGATACTCCACATCTTCCGCCACCGAGTCTGGTTGAACCACTAGAACTGGCCTGGCTTCACATCGTTCCAAACATCCATTATTCTTTAACAAGCGGTTCCCGACATGCACTGGAAAAATCTGTTCCTTCCAGTCATTTTCAGATGAAAAAATATCACGAGCATACACTCTCTGTGCCGAACCCGATGCCATCACGACATTCCTCCAATTTTTCAGACCTCCTCCGGAAGTTGCTGCCATCCCCACAGAGCAGTTTTTCTTCATCAAACCCTAGCAGAGTACTTTTTTCTCATCAAACCCTAGCAACTTGCAAGAGATTCTAATAATATATATATTTTTTAACATGGCAAAATCGGTAGCCGTCATGAATCTGGACAGGCTGTCCAGCTTTTATGGCCGCCACAGTATTCTGCGTTGTCCACCCCGGAAGCTGCCACACAGATCTTCGCGCAGTCCACCCCTATAACCGCCATGCCACAATAATTTTAAACCTTTTACGCCGCAAAGCACCAGGAAAGGGACAAGCATTTAGTCCGGCGAGGCCCGAGACTTGAACCTTGGACCTCCACCCCCTTATGGGGTTTGGATGAACCAATTGGTCCACACCTCCACTCTCATTTACATTTGACTTTATATTTTATTTACATTACAACACTAATGCACATTTTGCACTTAATCCTATATGTACAAATTCTACTTCGATTGCTTTGGTGACTGTCCAAAACTAGCTCCTACAAATCCTATATCTAAGTTTTCAAGAAAGGAATATGTAGATACTTAGCAGAATATTCATTGAGAGAATACTTTGTTTTGGAGCTGTTTGTTTTAATTTACAAAGAAGGCAATGCAATGATACAGATTTGGACTTGGAATATTAGGGGAATGGATAAGAACCCTAAAAAATGGTATTAAGAAATTGTGAGGTTGTTATAGACAAGATATTTATAAATATAGAAGTTGGGTAGCAAATATTTTAGCCATTAGCGGTGTTGAATTTCATATTAGCAGAATTTAAGTTTCAGAAGGTATCTCATATAAAAGGAGTTGATTGTGGAAACTTAGCAGTTTGAGGAAGATGGAGAATATCTTTGATAGAAAGGAAAATGAAGAATATTTTTGATCGAATGACAAAGTTGGATATGCTTTAATTTTTTTTTTTTTTTTTTTAAGCGAAAAACTCCTTGCGGGGCCGCCTTGGTCTGAGAGACCACAAACAGGGGGTTCTACACCGTCAAAGTCACCCGGGAGTCGCACCCGACCCTGCCCGCACCAACATTATCAATTGGATTTTGGATACCCAATTCAGCTTTTTGGTAGGGTGGAGATTTGAACCTGGGACCTCCCTTGGAGGATTGCCCTCTCCTCTCCAACTCACCTACAACACCTGGGTAGGATATGCTTTAATTAGCTTGTTAGAAATGTAATGTTTTGTTTTTGTAATGGCAGTGGCCCCCAATAGAAGCCACACAGAGCTTTTAAAAAAAAGGATACAGATTTGGAGCTAAGAAAAGACATGACTTGGGGCAACTTTGAAAATATTTTCTTAGGAAAATGGTCTAAGAAAGTGTCAAATACAGAGATGTTAGAAAAGGAAATTGGATCATTAAAGGCTAAAATTAAAAGAACAAAATGATGAGATTCATAAATTCAGATATCAAAATAGAAGTATATCAACACAAATTAAAAGTTATAAAAAGAATGCAAAAATCACAATAAGCCACCACAAGATTTTGAGAAGATCTTGTTTGATAAGGATAAAGGAATTGCTTTTTAAAAGAATCATAATCAATTCTTGCTCACAAAATTCAAATATTAGAGAACAATCAAAAGTCTCCACTTCAAAGGGTAAAAGCATGGTATTCTGATTACACACTAGTTTCTTAAAAAATGCATTATGCTCAACTTCATCAAGGAAGAAGTGTAGAATTAGAGGAAGGTGTAAATTGGCAAAACATTGTAAATGAAGTATAGAATAGGAATATAATTTTTGTTTTCAAAAAGTAAATATATAAATATATTAAATTATATATTTTAGTAGAAGAGACCTTATGTTTTAAAATTTTATCAGAACAAACTAAGCATGAGTGACGGATAATTCCGTATAACATGAGTATTTTGATAAACATTCTATGAATATGTTATACTCAAATAGATATAGGGCAAGATATAATTTTCATAATCTTGTTGTCAATATTTTAATTCTTATTTATTTTCAACTCAAGTAGTACAAAATTTTCAATAAATTGTTGCAAGATATGATGGGGCATCAAACATCAACAAATGTTTACAATTTTTATGTAGAATGGAAGTCGAAAAATAGAACTAGGCCAAGGATATGATTTATAATTTTTTTATACTTGCCTAAAGATAAGAGTTTATTTTTGCTTTTAGACATACCTTTAATAATTAATAAATGAAAAACATGTAACTATAATAAAACTAAATGAAATTTATATGCTTAGAATCTACATACCTATCTTTAAACAAATTTCATTGTAAAATCATATGATTTAACCCATATGAGGCCTCCAAAGTTATGTTAGTGACCTTGTCAACACAAAGTTGATATAAATATGTAATTATAATAAAACTAAACAAAATTTATATATTTGAAATTTACATTCCAATACCTACCACTCCATAAATTTTCATTACAAAATTATATGACTTGACCTCATTTTGAGTCCTTTAAAGTCATACCAGTGACCTGTCAGCATAGAACACCATGCTTTACCCAAAAGCAATTTACGAATAGTTGATAGGAAATTGCATCATTAAAGGCTAAAATTAGAAGAACAAAATGATGAGTTTTCTAATTTGAAGTATCAAAATAAAGCTATGTCAACACAAATTAAAAGCTAACAAAAGAATGCAAAAATCACTAAGATTTTGTTTAGGATAAAGGAATTACTTGTTTGAAGAATCATAATCAAGTCTTACTCACAAAGTCAAATAATTAAAGAACAAGTGTAAGTTGCCACCCAAAAGCAGTTTACAATCAATTGATATTGAAATTTCAACAAGTGAGCATGCAAATGGGATTTTTCCAGTGGATGATGCAATTATAATTGTTGATCTTAAATATGACAGCTATAGGAATTTATATATTTGAAATTTACATTCCAGTTCCTACCACTCCATAAATTAAAACACGAGGAGATGTTTGAAAGTTTTTGGAGTGACATTGGGGTCAAACAAGGTTGTCTGTTGTCCCCACTTTATTTGTCCTCTATATTGAGAAGTTGGAGGAATGGATAAACAAGTTAGGGGGAGGAGGAATTCACCTGGGCAGCTATGTGGTAAAACTTTTGCTATATGTGGATTACCTTGTTCTACTAACAAAATGTGCTTACTGCTTGAAGGACCACCTGGAAGCTGTGGAGCTCTCATGTAAGGAAGTTGGAATGCAGGTAAATACCAGCAAGATGAAAATCATGATATTCTCCCTTTGAAAAAAAGAAAAGACAGATATGCTTTCAATTTGATGGAGTACCTTTACAGGTAGTGTGGGAATATAAATACTTAGGTCTGGACTTCCAATAGAAACTGAGCTGGGAGATATGCAGGATGAAAAGAACATAATGGCGTTGGAGGGCATAATACCTCCTTCAAAATAAATACAGAATTATGAGATTGGAGGACCACTAGAGTTCTTTTTCAGATTTCTTGTCCTATCAGTGATAGTTGTGTGAGATTTGGGCCAAAAACACATGAAGACAAAGACTAAAATGGGGAAACATAAAGAATCCAGAAATTCTTGATTAGGACCAACTTCAAAATCAAAGCATCAGTCCCTTATGAGATATTCTTGGCAGAAACAAACACTTTTTCTCTAGAAGCAACAGCTATGATGAGATTACTTGGTTACTTTAAGAAGGTTGAGAACATGGAGACTGATAGATGGCCTAAGGCAAAAATGGAAGAACTGGATTGAAGGAGGGACTTGAATGAAACAAAACTTTAAAGGGATAGTTAAATGGAGCATTAGTCTACAGGAATGTCAAAACACCAACCAAGAAATCAAGCAATATGTCTAAATGCCAACAAAAAAATCGAGTAATATGTGAAATAAAAATTCAGGACAGCCAGGTGGATAGAAGATATTGGGAGGAAGAAGCAACATTATATAACAAATTTCAACCCCACCTACAATCACCTCCACAAGGATTATGTAACAGCAGAAACTAGGCAGAATGAAAAGACAAGTACTTGTATGAGATATGGGCCATCAGCATATCAAGACTAAAATGGAGAAAAAAAGAGAGAATCCAAAAATGCCTTATCACAAACAACTTCAAAATCAAAGCATCAGTCTCTTATGAGCTACTCTTGGCAGAAACACTTTTCCTCTAGAAGCATTGGGTATGACGAGAGACTACTTGGTTACTTGAAAAAGGTTGAAAATGTAGATATTGATAGATGGTCTATGGCATAAACGAAAGAACTGGAGTCAAGAAAGTTCTTGGATGAAATAAAACTTTAAATAGATGGGCAAATGGAGCATTAATTTATAGGAATGTCCAAACACCAACTGAGAGATCAAGCCATATATCCAAACACCGACCAAGAAATCAAGCAATATGTCCAAATGCCAACCAAGAAATCAAGTAACATGTGAAAGAAATTTCAGGACAGCTAGGTGGATAGAAGATATTGGGGGGAAGAATCAACATTATATAACAAAATTCAACCCCAACTACAATCACCTCCAAAAGATTACATAATGGAAACTAGGTGGAATGAGAAGAGGGCTGCTGGCTTGAAATTTGGGTCAGCAGCATCTCAAGAATAAAATGGAGTCAAAGGCAAAGATAAGACGACTCTATTAATGTCCACAGATGGCCAAAAGAGGCCAATGGGACTCATTGAAAAGAACTGTATTACAATGCACTGTAGCAACCAAAATGTACTACGAAAATAAGCTAAATTAGAGTAAAGAATCTAGTGTAAACTACTCTAAAGTGGAACAATTGTATGGCATAAAATTATAGCCTTGAGGGTTACCCAAAATGGATAAACCCTAACATGCTAAAAGTAATGATTAAGAGAGCACTAGAAGTTGAGGTACAACAGGGATAGAAAGGGGCTTCAGTGAATCCAAGTGCCAATATTAATCTATAATGGGATTTAAAGTAGAAGCATAGTCATTGTCTTCAGCAATTAAACTAAGGGCCAACACATGATCTAATGATGCTCCTAGGAGAATGGCCAGGACTAAGAGGGCCTGGTTGAATAATCTTGGAAGGACATGGAGTTCGACCCCTCAAGACTTTTCTGGCACCCATGGCTGTGGAATCATAGAAGATAGCAAAAAACTGGTAAGCTACGTCTGTCTACAACTCCTTGGTATGTGAGGGGGGGCCAAAAACTGGTAAGCTACGTCTGTCTACAACTCCTTGGTATGTGAGGGGGGGCCAAAAACTGGTAAGCTACGTCTGTCTACAACTTCTTGGTATGTGAGGGGGGGCCAAAAACTGACCTCAAAGAGGGAATCCAGAAATTCCTGATCATGAACTACTTCAAAATGAAAGCATCAGTCCCCTAAGAGATACATTGGGTAGAAACAAACATTTTTCCTCTAGAGACAACTTGGTTACTAAAAAAAAGTTGAGGACATGGGGACAAATAAATAGCCTAAGGCAATATGGAAGAATTGAATCCAAGAAGGGACTTGGATGAAACAAAACTATAAATGGATAGGCAAATGGAGCATTAGTCTACAGGAATGATGAAACACTAACCACGAAATCAAGCAATATGTCAAATGCCAACCAAGAAATCAAGGAATATGTGAAAACAAATTCAGATCAGCCAGGTGGATAGAAGATATTTAGAGGAAGAAGCAACTTTATATGACAAAATTCAACCCCAACTACAATCTCCTCCAAAAAGTGTTGGAAACTAGGTTGAATGAGTAGAGGGCTATAGCCCCATTAAGGATTAGCTCACACAATCTTGGATGTGAGACATGCAGGTTGAAGATTCCTAAGGAAGAATGGAAGAAAAGAATTTGTTTATTTTGTACTGCAGGGTTTATGGAATCAGAGAGACACTTCATAATTGAATGCACAACTTATAATGACATTTGGAGCAGTTACATAGATACGTTGAATCTCTGAACAATCCTTTTGAAGAAAAGAGTTTAGAAAAAGTATGGGGTTCCTAATCAGAATAGACAGGAGAAGGGTAGCACTTGAGGAATAGATGAACAAAACAGCTCAAAACTAATCCCGTATCTTCGTTTGGGAATGCATGTGAACCAGTGAAATGCTTTAAATCTCTCAACAATCCTTCTGAAGAAAAGAGATTAAAAAGAGTAGGGGAATTCCTAATCAGAATAAACAGGAGAAGGACAGCACTTAAGAAAGAGATGAACAAAACAGCTCAAAACTAATCTCCTCTCTACATGCAGGAATGCATGGGAACCAGTGACATGCTTTTATCAAGTGGTCCCATAAACTACTTTTATGTTGTGAAGGTAAATAAAATTGTTTCAAATCAATATGATTATTTATTTAGAGGTAGGTAGAAGGGGTTATGACTAAGTTATAACCCCTGGATTATATTTACGCCCCTTGGTGGAGAGGGCATCCACCCATCCATTCATCTCCTTTTTCTATTTCATTTTTACATTGAATCCTCTATGGATTTCATTTAAAGACCTAGTGGTCCCTACAACTGGCTTCTGTTTCTTCTTTCAGGAGCATAATAGTGTTCTTCCATGTCCATTAGATCAAGTTCTGATTTCTTCTATCCAGCGCAATCTCATTGTTTTTAAGAGGACGCCTTTTTCTTGTCTGGGAACAACAACCTAAATTGCAGATGTGTTACTTTGAAACATGATTAAATCTGTATAGAATACAGGCCATTTGCTTCTTTTCCTTGGCAATAGAGTCTTCTTGCCCTCTGCTGGTGTGGGATTTGGTCTACCGAGAGCAAATATTACTAGATTATGAAGATGGTTTTGTTAAAATAATCTCTTCAAATTGAAGTGGATCTCCACTGCATTTGGGAATTTAACTACTACAGACTAGGCTTCCAAACCTGTAACAGAGCTGAGGTCCATATAAAATCTTTGATGAAAATAGTAAGTATAAAATCCTTCACAAAAATAGTAAGTATAAATCTCTAGACCTGCACCCAGAGTACCTACTCCCGATATTGAGATCAGAAAAGATGTATACATTCATATATTTTTTCCAAGGAGTTGGTTAATCGCTGGACTCCCCAATTTCACAAGTCTGGATTTAGTGGCCTACTCTTGAAGATTATAGATCAAGTTGTAGCAGATTGGGCTGAATAGGGGCCTTCTATAGTGTTTGAATGCCGAAAATTGGAGGAAATCAAGTTGCTTTAGGTTTCAATTTGACTTACTACGGTCTTGAAGGGACAAATGGGAGATGCATTTCACTATGGATTTCTGAGAGAAGTCAATGTTCTCTAGAAATTTTATGTAGGTTCAGTATGAAGCTTGTGAATGGAATTATTCAAATATAAGGTTCAAGCAATAAGTAGCATTATCATATCAAAGGCTCGAAGTCTGTGCTGGCCATTCTATTCATGTTGGAGCTTTTAGTTACATGTCAACAGTTGGGGTTCAGCAACTTGAAATAAGGGCTTAAAATAAAAGGGCAAAATGGCAACATAAGACACTTTTTTCTCATTTTTTTGGTTGTTCTGAAGTTACAGTTCTTAGTAGGAAAGAGCATAATGAATGCCTGGCAGTTGAGCCTGAGCAACTATACATCTGGGACATTGAGGTGGTCACCCTAACAAATAAACTTCCCTCACGTAGAAGAATGGACATAGATTTATTCAGCATGTCCCCAGTTACAGCATAAATGCTTGTATTTTGAGATTTGAAGGCACAAGGCATCCCCTCAAGCGTTGCTTTGAACATCGGCAGCCAATTAGTGTTGGGTGGTGTCTGACCTTGAAGCATCACCACTTCAAAATTAAAATGTGTTGTGTTTTTTACCCTTTGATTCTGTCAAAAGAAACGAGTTTCACATTGGCCACTCATTAAACTAAATAAGTTAAAGTTGCTAATTCCCCTTAAAACGGAGCCTTCATGTATGGGCACCAGTTTCTGTCTCCAAGCTTAAGTAAACAAGGTGGAGACGACTTTGGTGTATTTGCCTTATCTGGCGTCTGTATTTTAATTTATTTAATACAAAAAGAAAACAAACAAATTTTTTCGAGCATGAATCGTGTATTATGGCTGCTGCATGATTTATTAGATATTAGCCATAGATGCCAAGTCTGATTAACCTTAGTCTGGCACTTGTCTACAAAGCAGATTGGAAAAAATGGGGAGTATTTATATTATTATTATTATTTTTTCTTTTTGAGGTTTTTTTGTAGGGGTATGTTGTAGGAAAACAAATGCTTCATGTCAGGTACAATGTGTCCTCTAGATGAATGCTTGCCCTTGTGCATCTTTGATACATACATTACACAAGGGATCTGCATATTGTATCGCCCATATTTGATCTTAATTGTGAATTGATTTCTTTTTGGCTCATTAGACAAGGACTTATGCCCATTTTGTAGTAAGGCATTTGGACATGTAACTGGTATAGTGTGTGTAGCATCTTCAGGTTTTATGCATGGTAATTTTATGCATAACTAAAGCATGGATTGTGTTATGTGTTGGAGGGCCAAATGATTTTTCCATAGATATTCAAAACCCAATTAGAAGCGGACAGACCAGCTTGGTGGACTGGATTTGGAAGAAATCCAGTCTTCTCTAAAGTTATAGTCTCCAATTTTCATGCCTTTAGTTAAGTAGGCTTGGAGATGCTTAGGGAAGTTTGGTAAGCCTATAGAGTTATGCTAAAGGGGATGGAGTCCTGAGTAAGCTATCTTTAGATATAGAGTGGGAAAGAATACAAGTCCTACCAAACTAATAAGGGTCATCTAGAGTGTTTGTAATGGTGACATCTCATTTCTCTTCTGGATGGTTTATTATATATGTCAATTGGTAGATAACATGCCCTGACCTTTGAATAGGACTGCATTGCAACAAATGTTCTCCATCTAAAGTTTGACTTTATCTTTACTTGCTTTTATCCATTGTTCTACTTCTAAAGTTGGATCTCATCTTTATTTGTTTTTCTGACCATTCCATCGTAATTTTGTGTTTATACGTGCTGATGGATTTTCTCATATGCACAACTAAAAGGATTTAGTGGATGTTGATAAAAATTCAAAGATAAACATGTAAAAGATGCTATATTTTTGTATTGCATTTAAACATGTCAAAGACATTGTCTTTATACATTGCATATAAACATGGAGTATTTATTGGTTTGCATATAAGTCCTCTAGGGGACCTCCTTAGTGCAATGACAAAAGTATTTCACTTTGTGCATATGAGTTGGTGAGAAGGGATCGGGCTTTTGGTTATAAAAGTAAATTCGTTTTTTAGTTCACAGCCAATCCAGCATGCCTCTTCAGCATATGAGATCCCCTTCTGGAGAAAGGGAACACTTCTTACTTTATCTTTTTTCTTTGTGCTCATATCATTTGGTATCAGAGGCATTACAAATCAGATCTGGGCTACTTCTCAGGCAAGTATACAGCATTTTGATCAGATTGAAACTTGACTGCATGATCTATCTTGATCATGAACATAGGGTCCCCTTGGTTCCTGCGGGGTGTCTGAAAGTCATTTGTGGTTTTTGTCTAAACAACCTGGAGCTAAGGGAAATGCTAGAGCATATGGAGTCACTAGGAAAAACAATGATGCACTGGAATGCCTACTATGTTCCAACTTTCAATTGATGATGGAATGATTCTTGTGTTAAGATCCCATTGCCAAATTCCACGAATCTGAAGCTTGTCCCAACAGATGTTAGAAGTTTCTGTTAGAGGAAATATAACAGAGTTGTCGTAAACTGCTGGCCTGTACTTCATTGTGTGAATATTAAAGCAGCACTTAACTGTGTACACCACTACATGTCAAAAATGAAGGGAAAGACATTAGCTAAGTAGGCATGACTGAACTACCTATGGTGATCCTAATCCTAGCGAACAGCAGAGAGGAAATTTCTCCATTCATTCTACAAATAATTGAAATTTAAATAGGGACTGAGCAACCGGCAGTAAATAGAATAATCAAACCCAATGGCTCAAGTTGATATCAAACTTGGTGTCTCAGTCCTAGTTCAGTTTAAGGATTTGGTGTCTCATTCTTAGTTTATCAATTTTATGGTTTCTTACATGGTGATAAGCTGGTCCCCACAAGATTTACCTGCAACATACTTTTGCCTTGGTTATCTCAGAACCTTGCATCTTATATTTTAGAAATAGCTTGCTATTGCTAGGATTCAATTTTCACTATATTTGTTTGTAGATTCTTATAAATGATTTGTGGAAGCATGTTTGTGTCTTATAGATATTTCTTGTTATGATTAGTTGAAGCTGTACCATTTTGTTAATTGGAACACAGGCTGGGAACTATGGACGCTTTGGCATTTATATGGATGAGGGTGAATAATGTGGAGCTTGGTCTACTTTTTACCATATTTTTGTTACCTCATGTTAGATTTGTACAGAACTATTCTTTGACTGTATGTTGTGGCATAATTAGTCACATGTAGTATTAAAACCAAGGAAATGAACTAAGTAATAAGAGATGTTGGAAGTTCTATTGATCATATTTATGGCACTACTCAACATATCAATGGTATGTAGCTGGGATGTAGTAATTCGGGTAATTGTTTCAATTGTCCAATATTTTATTTATTTTAGAGAAAGAATTCTCTGCTATTTTAGTGATTAGATAAGATTGCTATTTAAATAGCCCACTAAAAATGAGTCTTTTTATAATTTTGTATCACCTACTCATACGAACTCGATATTCCCTTCCAAATTTCAGTTTCTCTTATTATGTATTACTTGATTGGAGAGAGAAGTTGTACGTTGGTATTGTTGAAATATCTTCATCAATATAGAAAAATAGGACTAAGTTTATTAATAATGTTCTAAAAAATTAATTGCATATTTTTTATTTTTGAAATATCTTCAACAATATAGGAAAATAGGAGTAAGTTTATTAATAATATTATAAAAAATTAATGTTTGTTGATTTGAGGAAGGTGTTGTGTGTCTTAAAAGCCAATCTATTAAAAAAGATTGGAAAAAATAGAAAAATTTCATCCTTTTTAGCTTTGGTATTGTCATGATTAGATCTGATGAAAAGGTTATTTTCAATATGGAAAAAAGGCGGATATTAACTTCAATATTGTTGGAAAGCAAATATGGCTTCCTCGTATTTATTTTAATAAACTATTTAAAAGGGATGCATTAATATTAATACAGTTGGATTTATTATCATCCATTTTATGAATTTGTGATTTTTTTTTAACTTAATTTTGATCTTCACAATTAAAATTCTCTTAACAATTTTGTAAAAAGGTATGAGCTTAGGGACATAAAATCCAAGGAAAAAACTTAGGTATGAGCTTAGGGAAAAAATAATTGAATTAATAAAATCCAAGGAAAAAACTTGTTCTTTGTAAGCAATGGGTATGAGCTTAGTGATGGAATAATTGAATTAATAAAATTCAAGGAAATAAGCAAAAAAAATTATATTATGAGTTTAGTGACATAATTTATTTGTAAAATCTAAAGAAAAATACCCATGACCTTGAAAAGATTCAAATGTTATGTCTCTATGAATTATCATGTAAACTTAAAACTATATTCTTGAGAAGAGAATTATTTGAGACTAGGAAGCTCACTATGGTGTGAAAACCAAATATATATTTGCAACCAAGATGATGGTAGGAACGATGACAATGATGCAGGCTGCAACGACTGGAGCATGAGTATTGATGATGGTTCAAATGTAAATACATGATGGATTGTTCCCACTCAACCTGTAGTTAATGAGGTTTATGACACGCGTCCAGGTCCACGTTGAAGCACTTCACCTCCCAGTAAGGTCTGACACCACACTGACGAAGCCTAGATGACAGATTCTCTAATTGAGGAGGTGCAAAACGATTAAGGGCTTGTTTTGATTCGCTCTATGTTTTTAGTCAATGTGTTTTGATTTAATGCTTTAGGCATTCCCGCCAGTTGGTGGTTGTATAGTGATGGTACTTTGAACTGTCTTGGCTGTTTTGTAGCCAATTGATTTGCGTATGCGACGTGACGTGTTCGTCCATCCACCCTTTTGTATGATTAGCCCTTTGTTCTTAATATAGTGCCTTTTCATTCAAAAAAATATATATTTGCAAAGTTTAGAATAAGAAATATATAATAATTTTGAATTTTTTAATTTTTCTCAAATATTTCGTGAAAATTAGGTTTGCAATGCCTACAATTAAGGTGAAACAAATAGCTTTTAAATTGTTATGCTATCAAATCCTTTTTGAATGTACAAATACGATTTTTTAAATCTATAAAGAGTCAGCCCTCCTCCTTTATTTTGGCCCACTACCACTAATATGTTTAGTATGCTACGACTAGATTTATGTTTGAAAGTTGAATCTGTTTGGTCATAATTATTATATATTTAGAAGCAGATTTAAATTGTTTAATTTTTGCGAAGGTAAAACATTTAAATATTTTTATGCCATAATTAAATATTTAAGATTAAAATAAAATATGAACAACTACTTCTAGAGAGCTTAAAGAGGATGAGCAAGATATTTTTAATGTTTTTAGTTTAATTATTAAAATGTAAAATTAAAATAAAGTATGAACAACTACTTCTAGAGAGCTTAAAGAGGATGAGCAAGATATTTTTAATGTTTTTAGTTTAATTATTAAAATGTAAAATTAAATCAAACTAACCATGAAATATATTTATTTATTTATTTTGAGTAATACTTCTTATACACATCCACTATGGGGATTGAATATGGGTCACATCACCAATAATGCAAGTGGCATCCTTGATGGTAGAACCACAATCAGGAGAAGAGATGTCAATGAAATTATCATGAGAAGGAGGTGAGAAGCATGAATGCCATTAATGCTTGTTTAGGTTGAAATTATTCTTGTAACAAGGCACCTAAGTTTAAAAGATAAAATTTTAAAAGAAAGATTTGATGGGACAAAGTTGAACCATACATGAACTATTAAATTTTCTTTTAATATGTGGTTGAAAAATAAAACTGATATTTAAATTTCAATAGGTTGTTGAGCTAATATGTATATATTATAGGATGAATTTAGATACTAGAAAAATTGAAGAAAATATGTTCTTTTAATTTTCTAATATTAGCTAATGGGACTATAGTTCAATGGTTGAGATAGATGCGTAACGTAGTTTATATCAAGGTTAATCTAGCGAAAACAACATCAAATAGACATTATAGCTTGATGTGAAAGGGAAAGACAATCCTTTTAAAACCCTCCTTATATAAAAAAATTCGAATACTAACAGTAATTATCTAATGATCTAATTTTTTATCATTAAAAAAAAAAAGTCAAAATGCTCCTAGCATTTTTATTCCTACCATGTTTAACATAATAATTTTAGTATTTTAAGCACCATTTCTAAAAAATATATTTTATGAATGCTTGCTAATTTACATAAATTAAGCCCTCAAGGGCTAGGTGGATTGGTAAGTGCTTGTCTCGTTAGGCACTTACCAAGAAGGGAACTAGGTTCAAACCTTGGTGTGTCAATTTGCAAAGGTAATAGTTTGATTTGAATCTTTTGAGTGTGCGTCAGATCAACGACGATGGTAATGAACCTCAATTAGTGGTCTACATCTCACGCGGGTCAACAATAATGAGACGAATAGGCTTGTTGTGAGCAGCCCTTGTGGTTTGAACCTTGCGCTTGTTAGTTTGTGGTTGTAACCAGCTCTCCTATGTATAAAAAAAAAAATTACATAAAACAAAATGATCTTAGTACTTTTATATTTACCATGCTTAAATATAAAAAAATTAAAAATGAATATCTATGAAGGTGAAATGTTTTAAAAATGTTAAAGAATATTAAAATCATATTAGTAATTAATTTATTTTTAGGATCTTAGTATTTTTATTTTTGTCATGTAGACAAGATAGACAAATGTAGCATTAGATTTCATGAGATCCTTGTTGGTCAAGAATCCGCCTTAGGTATGGAATGTTTCATCCATGCACCCTAGACCCGACCAACATTGAAAGGCCGAAAGGAAGAAATGCCTCTCGTGCCAATCTCCAGAGAGGGTTGGTTCCCTTGCTACTTTAAACTTGGGGATTTGAGATTAAGGAAACAGGAAAGGAATGATAAATGACTGAAAGGGATGGGAAATATGGTTGTGAGCCAGATTAACAGGGGGTGATGAACAAACAACACGATCACTCAGTTATACTTAAACCAATAGCCATTAGCACAAAGGATGTAACAGAAATTAAAACTAGATACTCTCACAATATGCAACCTCCAGAATTATTCCAGCGTTTACTCTTTATCAGAAGCTAGATCCAGACATAGAATTATAGCTATGAGATAGAGAAGCAAATTTAATAGAAATAAAGAATAGAAGGCATACACATGAAAGAGATTCAGATTTAGAGCCAAGGATCCTTTGTATTCATAGCAGAGCTTAAGCACAATAGTTTTCTAGCAAAACGTCCATCATTTTACATTAGAATTGCTAGTTTTTATAGAGGATTCCGCCTCTAAATCATAAATGCCCAACCACAAAACATCGTGGTGGCAGCAAAGATTTGATTCCAGCACTCATCAAAAAGTAATGAAGCATGGCTCGAATTTGATGACTCCTTGAAAAGTAGTTGCATGGCTTCAATGCGACGACGTGATTCACCTGTAACGCCATCTCCTTACTTGGTGGAACCGCCTCGATGGTGAAGATCAGATTTTGAGATAAGATTTAGATTCTTCTCTAACCAACCACCATTAAATGAGTGAAAGCACGCCTTCAAAACTCAATTTCGTTGTTGAGAAATACTTCTGAGGGATTTTTGTTGAAGTAGGGGAGTTTGGTTGAGAAAGAGGAGCTTCATTGATGTGGGCCCCATTTGCGTTTCGTCCATACAAGCTCCGAAAAGAGCTTGCGCTCTCAAGTTGGGGTGAAAGCACTTGGGCCCCACTTGTGTTTCGCTATCTTCTAGCCCAAAATGGGCTTGCGCTCTCAATTTGGGCGAAAAGGAATTGGGCCCCACTCCAAATCTCCCTTAATGCCCACATTGCATTTTTTTAGCTTGAAACATAATTGCGCTGACTTTTAGGAAAAAGACAAGGGCGCTTTCGCCCATACAAGCCCCAAAACTGAGTTGCGCTCTCAAGTGGGGGTAAAAAGGATTGGGCCCCACTTAGCATTTCTTAGTGGTCCTTAGAAAATAAAAGCTTTCACCCATACAACCCGAAATGGGCTTGCGCTAAGTGGAACCCCCAACTTTCCCCAAATGATTCCTATTGGGAAAACCACTTGGGGCCCCACTTTGTTTCTATCCTCTAGCCCAAAATGGGCTTGCACTCTCATTCTAAACCAAATTATTTTAAAACGTGAAACAACTCTCGCAAAACCATTATTACTTACCCACCATAAACGAGAAAGACCCTGCATGATGAGTGAAAAGAAAGGACTACATGCTTCCTTGAGCGCAACCAACAAATATTGATAACAAAACATGGAAAAGAAGGAATACATTCTAAAAAAAATTTTTAAGGAAGAAGAGATTATTACATAGCAAAATTTCTCACAAAAGAAAACAATGTGGTAGGGATGCCAACATCTCTAGCGGCTCATGGGGGATTGAGCTCACCTCAATGTGAAGATCCCAGGCCTTATCTATTGGGCTTAGAGTCATCATCACTCTCTTTTTCTGAATGCTCACTACTAGTAGTGGACTCTTCCTCCAACTTCTCCCTTTCTCCTTCTTCTTCTCTTTTGTGCTCATGGTCCCCTTCTTCTCCTTGGTCTCCTTCTTTCTCTCCTTGATCTTCATGCTACTGGGAAGACTTCGATTGTGGGAGACGCTCATAGATGCGATCATAGGTTGCTTGAACTAGGGCCCAGGCATCTTCTTGGAGTGGAGCATGGTCTTGGAGCTCCCTAACCAGGTATCCAAAAGTCTCAAGCTGGTCTACGTCAGCGAAGTTAGCCCTCTAGCTGAGATCCACCAAACAAGATTTGATCCACGTGAACCTTGTCATTAATTGCATTACTTGGGCTTCTGTAATAGGCTCACCCCAACTATCAATCTCCGAAGTGTCACCTTCAAAGGCATCCCAAGCTAGGTTCAGTTCTTCCTTTGTCAAAATAGCCTCTTCATCGTCAGTGAAGCTAGGGAAGCCGAGTTGCGCGAGAGCTTCAAAATACATCAGAGAAATGTGCCTTTCTTGCTCGAACACTTCTAACAACCTTCTAGCCTCCCGGGCTCTTTCCACTTTTGCGAAGTAAGCCCACAGTGTCACCTTTGTAGTTGCCCATGACCGAGCGAGTGGACTCATAGGAGTAAGTTGGAGGTCCATTTTTTCTAAGGTTTGCACCTTCATAGCTAGTTCCAGCCATCGATCTATGTCCTTTTCGGCATCCTCCATGATAGGTCCACCGTGAGTAACTATTTGCTTGGCCTCCCAAATGAATGTGAGGATTGCTATTGCTTTCGATGCCCTAGCTCGAAAGTTAGCCAAGAAGTGACAATGAACCTCCTTAATGCGATCTTTTGTGAAGACCTCTGCTTGCACCATCTTCTCTATCAACTGAGCTTGTAGTTCCTGGATCTGAGCATTCAAGGCTTGCACCTGGTCTTCCCCTCCACGTGTGCCTTGAGGTGATGTTCAGTTTCTTTTTGTAATTGCCCACCTCTTGCTCCAAACTGGCCATGCGCTGTTGCAACTGCTTAGATTTGGACTGAGCCTCCTCGAGTTATGCCCTTGTCTACGCTAAGGTCTCCTCGAGCTCCACATTTTTGGCCTCGAGTTCGAAGAAGCGAGCTTTGAAGTGCTCCCCATGGAAATAGATGGAGCCCATTTCAACCTGGATATTCCCCATCATCTCTGCTATGTCGATTGTTCTTAAGTCTTCAACCGTATGATGATAGGAGTAATCCGATGGTGTCATCTCCTCCAGGGGCTTTTGAACTTTGGGCACCTTCTCCATCTTGTGGAGTTCCATCTTCTCCGAGTTGAACATAGCCCTTTTTCCACCTTGGCTGGAGCTTGCACATTTTTTCTTTTTCGACCCTTGAGCCAGCTTGAGGAACTCTGACGCGCTCGACGTATGCTCTCCACAATCGGGTGCTCCTATAGAACTTCTAGCTCCATTTCTAATGGTTCTTATACTCCAAAGAGTGGCATGAAGGGGAAAAGAGCACATTAGGGGTTTGCTTCGATAGATGGATCAGGAATAGATGAGGCAACGATTAGGCTAACCCTTGGTGATGTTGGGGTTTGGATGGCTATGATCGAGGCATTAGGATATAGGAGTGGAATATCATAGGATACCACTACAACTGAGGAGGTGAGTGAGAGCGAAAATAGGCTTGGGTTGGTGACAATGACAGATGCAATGATTGGATCAATAGAAACCTGAGGAGGGGGGGGTGGATGATGTAAGAAATGCAAATGCATTGGTAATAGATGCAAAGGAACTAAACATCTAGGAGATAAGAGGGGATGATGAGGGGAGCAATGACTGGGATGCAGGGAAAGGTATGGCAGACATGGGGATGTCAAATGAAGGTTGAGTGGAAATGAGGGTTTCGACATTGGAAGACATAGTCGCCAGAGGCTCAGAAGCGAGGGAAGGAGAAAGAGATAGCGCACCTATGGGCTCGAGCATTGCTAGAGCCAAAATGGTGAACTATTGTGTGATCGGGCTTGTTCTTCCTTCTTCTATCTGATGCATCCGCTTCTAGGTCAATCAGTTCCACCTCTTGCCGCTCTTGCTACGTTGGAACAGGGACTTCAGGGATGCTCGCTTCCATGGTTGTCGATGTTGCAGAAGGGTTTGTGTTGAGAAGTCAAGTTGCACCAGTCCGAGGCTTCTTTGCAACATGAGGAAGTGAAAGTGCTACACCAATGCTCCTCTTCATCGGAGTAACATGTTCTTTAAGGGGTAGCTGCTCATCTTTCTCCATGACAAGTGGATCTTGTTCAATCGGTTGCCCCTGTTCTTCCATCGCATCCTCCACTCTACCAGGGCTTTGAGTGCTCCGAGGCACGATATCGACAAATGAGATAGGTTGGTACGTGTCAACATTTGCATCATATATCATGGAGAAATTTTCATCCAACACGAGGAACTGATCGGATGCCTGCTTTTTGTTGTGGACCCTCATGATCCACCAGTTGGTAATCTTGTCATCTGACCAATCGGGCAACTTGTCCTTTGTTGCCTGCAACAACTCCTTGTCAGGTACATGCGTTGGGTTGTGCATAGGGTCATATTCAGCCTCCATCATGTAGAAGTCATGCCATAGAGGAAGTGACATCATCTTCTCTATGTGCCATTCTAGATCGTGCCCCATGGGATTATTTCGTTGTGCTTCAATATCTGGGCATGGGCAGCTGTGGAAACTTTTTGCTCTAATAAATTGCCTAAAAATATCCAATGGGTCATACCTCCAATATTGGGGGAGCTCGACTAGGCCAAAATCGTACAATGTCACCACGAGGAAAGAATTATACCCAATGACTGATACCTCAATATCGTCGAACTGAAAAGGCGAGGTGCAGGTGTGCGACTTCCTCCTTTCGTGCCCATAAGTATCATCAGTGAAGTCGCTTTGTTGAGCAACTTCGAGGGCGAAAAGGTACTCCATGGTGTAGTATGACAACAGGAAGGGTTTTCTAGTAAACCCATAAATCCTGATGACAAGGCCCTGCGTAAGCTGGAACACATCACCCAACTTCTTCTACACTATCTCATCTCTCATTTGCCTCGACACTCATTCACAAATGCCATAGATGAGCTCCAGAGCTAGGCCGAGAAACATCCTATTGAAATTATAGTAGGACTCACATTTGGATAAACTTTGAGTCCACTAATAAACTGGGAGCGCCTTACCCTCTTTACTAGTGTGATTCTTGGTGATGAAAACGAAATGATTGTGCATGTGGTAGAAAAGGTACCAAGCAAGGAAAGAGCAGAGTCAGAATGATATATCCTTACCACTTTGTACATCGCTCAATAGTATGTGCATCTGCCATGCCACCCACTCTGCCCAGTCGAAGAACACGAGCTTTATCTCTGGCTTCATGGTGGTGGGAGAGTAGAATTCACCATGCGAAATACACTCTATGAGGGAAACTTGCCACTTGTATACCATTGCATCTATGGAGAGTCCCATAACCCATGCTAACATGGAGTATATGTCAGGATGCTTGAACAACTTCAAGGGTTTGGGTAGGTCTGGCAATCCTTCGGGCATCGACTTCTCCAGTAACTATGTCTCCATAAACTGTCGCATCTGTGTTGTCGATGTGTACCTTTCATTTTGCTCAGTTATGTTGATTTTCTTGATTATGTAGTCGGTAGGGGGATTTTCTCCACAAGCGAAAGCCTCCTGGACATCATTGGTAGAAATGGTGAACAACTTATCCCCTCTGGCATTTTGGACCATCCTGGTCTGAGGGTCGTAGAATTTGGCAATCCTGCATACCAGCTCTGGGCAGTTATGCACAGGCGTGCACAGGTACCAATAGAGGTGAGAGTAATAGGTGGTCATCCGCTTGCTTTCAATAGACACCCTTGTCAGCATGACATCAATAATCTGGCGTAGCTTCTCAACACTTTTGTTCGTGAGCATACAATCTCTGATTCTTCCCAGCCTATCGATGGGTGGTGGCAGCTCCACTTGTTTCTTCTCTTTTTTTGCCTCTTCATGCCTTCTCCCTTCTTGGAGGTCTTCTCCTTCTTGGGCTCGATGCTTTTCTTACCCATTTTGATTATGCGTTGGCCCAGGCGCTTGCTCTGAAAAAGATAGTGTCTTGTTGTTGCTTAGCGCACCACGTTTTACCAGCAACTCTCTCGCTCTGAACTTTGGCAAAGCAAACAATGCTACTGCAAAACCCTCAACAATCTCCTTATAGTTTCATTTGAGTTGCAGCATTGGCCTTCTTATAGCATTGTAATTGACCCACCACCTTAATTACGCTTTGGGGTGAAGTAAATGCATGGAGAGATCATGGGCGAAGTGGGAGATCTCCTGTTCACGTTAACCAGTGGTTGAGCGCTCCCTCCAATGATGGCCAACTATGTGGGCCACAATCTTACTCGAAAGTCATGATGCACCACTTTTCAATTTTCAAGGTATGATTTCATGCTCCAATGGCCTTCCTCGGGGTGTGCGCTCGCTAAGATTTGCTTCGAAATGTGCTGAGGTATTGAAAAACTCCTTCGTCTTAGCAAAATAGCTTTCACTTAAAAATTCAAGCGAGAAACCCTTTCACCCATTTAATGCCCAAAATAGAAAAAGCATCATAATTTATGCAAAGCCTTTGTTAATTGGGAGAGGCTCATAATATACTTTTTTGGAGCACAAATCATCTCTTTTAATTCCTTGCCACGTGGCACTTGCACAAAATAGCTCAAAGGGCCACGATTTGAATCTCATCAATAAAGGAGAGCGAAAGTGCCTTTCACTCAACAAAGCCTCCCAAAGCGCTTTGACCTTTTAATCAAAAAAAAATTTACGTTAGAGCGCTTCTCTTTCTCTACATGCTCAAAGCATGAGCTCTTCAAACTTTCACTTTTAACTTTGACTACGGGCTTCGCTGAAGTCAAACTTACCATTTTGGGTTGGCCTCACCTCAGTTGTAGCTTTCGCTCCTTAAGGCGTCAAAACATAGTTTCGCTCCTATGCAAGAGTGAAACTCCTCTTTATCACCTTGAGCAAAATGACAAAGGCACCTTTTATTCCTATGAACTGCTTTGCCAGGTGACACATTTAAAACAGCGAAACGAACTCCTTTTGCTCAAAATAAGAGCGAAAATGCTTTAGCCGACTTGGTGCCCAAAACTACTCTTTTCTTTTTCTGGCGCTAGAAAACATGCAAACTAAACTAAAAAAGCTTTTATTTAAACTCTTCTGCTACATTTCCTTGCCAACTCGATTCCTTACCATAGCGAGGAGCTTGGCCAAAACTGCACTACTGAGAGCGTGAAGGGAAGGGAAGCGAAGAGACTTATTCTTTGAGAGAAAAGATATATACATACAAACAAAGGAATAATTATATACACAATTGAGGAACTTTTACTACTACCTCTTACTAGTAGTATGCCTTCAGATGAAGGCCATTGACTGATATTGGAAGAGTGAAACCCTCTAAATCTTGGAGAATGAAAGAGTTTACCTGATTAACCTCGAAAATTCGAAATGGACCCTCCCAGAATACATCAAACTTGTCATGATTTCCTGGTTTAGATTTTCTCTCATTCCATTTTAACACCAAGTCACCAACCTGGAAGGTTCGGTCGGAGGTTCTCTTGCCGAACCAATTTTTTGTGGTCTCTGCATGCTTCATAAAAGCTTCATAGGCCTTTTCTCTTTCTTCTTCCAACTGCAGCAATTGGGCCATCCTAACACTCATGGGATCAAACTCCTCATCTTCACCATTTAACGACTAGAGAGACTGCAATGCGGGCAACTCAATGTGTGTGGGGAGAACTGCTTCCTTCCCATACACCAAGGAATATGGAGATGTCTTGATCGATTTCTTAATTGAGATGCGGTCAGCCCATAAGGCTAGGTCCAGGAGCAGATGCCAGCTCCGCTTGTTCCCTTCCAAGGTTCTCTTCAGGATCTTCAGTAAGTTTTTATTCGTGGACTCCGCTAAACCATTGCCCTACGGGTAATAGTTAGATGAAGTTTTTAAGTAAATTCCATACTTACTCGTGAATGCATAGATTCTAGCATCGGTGAAGTGAGTGCCATTATCGATTACGATTGCATCCGGTATCCCGAAGTGGGTTATCAATCCTTCCAAGAAGGCAATGACCACATCCTGGTTAGCTTGCTTGGTTGGCACTACTTCCATCCACTGGTAAAATAATTTGTAGCTATTAGGATATACTTATGCCCTACAGAGGAATTAGGATCTATCGCCCCAATGAAATCTAAGCCCCATTGCTGAAATGGAGCTTCGACCTGAATTGGGTGCAAAGGCAAAGAAGCATTCCTGCCCCAACCGACGTATCTCTAGCACTTATCACACTTCTGGCTGACCTCGAAGGCATCGACAAAAATAGTGGGCCAATAATAGCCTGCTTTAATGATTTTTAAGGCCATAGGCCTTCCTGTGAAATGTCCTCCTGACATCCCAGAATGGAACTCATCAAGGATCCTCTATTTCTCTATCCCCCTGACACACCTCAGGAGAACCCCATCTATATTCCTATGAAACAAACCATTCGACAACAATACATACCTGCAAGCTTGAAGCCTGAACCTTCTCCTCTACGAAGCATTGAGGCGAGAAGGGCACCTTTCAGTATTGAAGTATTCGACAAGGTCCTCTATCCAATCCTTACCATCTACAGACCGATTCGCAAGATCACTTTCTTGTGTTGGATCATCCCACTGGCATGCTATTACCTCGGATGCGGTGCTCCTGGCAAGTTCTTGGTACAATGCTCGATCGTGGACCAGTTTAGTGGGCCTGACTTCTATGTCGAATTCTTGGATCTTGGAGACCCATCCTGCTCTTTTATTACCAAGCTCACCTTGGATGATGAAGTTTCTGACGTCAGGGTGTACTACGTACACTATTGTCTTACTCTAGGAGACGAAATGGTGAAACTTCTTCAATGATCGCATCACTGCATGTACCTATCTCTCAATGAAGTTATACTTCTCTTCATGTGGATGGATGACTTGGCTTAGGAATGCTATCGATCATTCATCCCCATCCTCGTTCTTCTGAGTAAGGACAGCTGCATAGCTCTCTGGTTCACCGATGATGTAAAGGATAAAGTCTTTAGAGTAATCGAGGTTCACCAAAATAGGGGCTTGAGTGATTCTCTCTTTGATTTCTCTGAATGCCCGCTTCCTTTCCTCAGTCCACTGAAACTCAACGTCCTTCTTTAGGAGTTTGGTCATTGGCTTTACCACCTGAGCGAAATCAGATATGAACTTCCTAACAAAATTGATCTGCCCAAAAAAGGATTGGAGGCCTTTCTTATTTGTTGGTAGAGGTAGCTTGAGGAGGGCTTCAGCCCTAGCAGGATCGACAACTAGTCCCTTCTCTGAGATTACATGGCCCAGGAGCTTACCTTCTTTCACCGCAAAAATGGACTTTTTTGGATTTATGGAAACTTCGAACTCTCGACACTTCTCAAATACTTGATGCAAATGTAGACCGTGTTCTCCCATTTTATGGGAGAAAATAGTCATGTCATCTAAATAAATTACAATGATGTGATTTAGTAACTCATCGAAGGCTAAGTCCATCGCTCTTTGGAAAGTCGCTCCGACGTTCGAGAGGCCGAATGACATTCGTTGGTAGGCGAAAGTGCCCCACTTGGTGGTGAAAGTAGTTTTGTACTGATCCTCATCCTTCACCCAGATTTGATTGTATCCGGAGAAGCCATCTAGTAGAGAGAACCTTTGTGCTCCCGCCACTACATGAAGAATTTGATCAATTTGGGGCAGTGGGTAGTGGTCCTTTAGAGATGCTTGATTGAGATTTCAAAAGTCAACGCACAAGCGGATGTCTCCATTCTTTTTTCACATCGAGACCAAGTTTACCACCCAAGAAGAGTGCTTGATAGGATAGATAATATTTACCTCCAACATCTTCAGGAGCTCAACCTTCATCAACACTTCAATATTTGGGTTGACCGACCTTTGTTTCTATCTAAAAGGTTTGACCCCTTCCTGTAGCTCGATCGTGTGTTGGAAGATGCTCTTATCATATCCTTTCAGGTCTCGATAACTCCAAGCGATAATATCTGGGTATTCCTTGCATAGGATCCTGATTTGCTCGATCTCTATCGATGTACAATCGGTTCCAACCTTGATCACCTTTTTGAGTTCTAGCTCCAGTTCCTTATATTCTCTCACATCTACTTTGATCTTATGAGCAAGTGACCTATCATCTTGATCAAATAGACTTTCAAGCATGATCAAGCCCTTTGGGACGTGATTATTTTTCAACTGTATTAATCCCTCATACTCTTCTTCATCAAGGGTCCTATCTTCGATAGTGTTGGCTTCATTAATCAAAAAATTGATAATTTGCTCATCATTGTCGAACACCTGCCAGTGGATATTCTTGTCTGGCATTGAAGGCCTATAAATCACTCTTACCATCTTTGATTTTTGCATCATGTTTTCAATCGGGGAGAATATAGCTCCAATAGATGCCAAGAGGTCAACATGCTTATTTCGCTCTCACGAAATAGCTTGGATATTCAATGTTGTGAAATATTCGAGTAGGTCCCATACCTTGTTGTGGTATACCTTCAGGTAATGTTGCTTTATGACACACTTATTGGTGACTTGGTTGCAGATCAACTCTGAATATTCGAAGATCTGCAACTGCTTGATTCCAAGTTTATCTGCTTTTCTTAACCCCAAGCACAGGGCTTCATACTCAACTGCATTATTAGTACAACTCCATGCGAGTCTGTAGGAGTAGGTTCTCTACTTTCCTAAAGGAGAGATAAGGACAACTCCTACCCTGATGCCATTCTTACATCGTGCACCATCAAAGAAGAGCTTCCATAGTTGATCGAAAATAGGGTCTTCATCACTTGGTACCTTAGCCTTTTTAGGCCTGATGATCGAGTAGCACCCTATTTCTGATTTCGATCATGGCATTGAAATCATGCATGGAAAATTCATCTTCTATGCGGAGCTCATCCAGGGCTTCTTCCATCAGTTCTACTCCTCCTTCCTCCACTTCCTCAATCAGATTGACTGAGTCCACTTGCTTCTCCGCATCTTGGATCCTTTCGATATGAAAGGTAGAGGGTTTCTCATTAAAAATTTTAATTCTCCTTCCTCTGAAGGGGATTTCCAGATGTGAATAATCCAGAGACAAATAGCCTCCTAGTTTGGTGGTGAATTCCCTTGATAGGCACATACTGAAATATGGCTCTAAATCCACCACCACAACTTCTTGTATCACGGTGATTTATGGCATCTTATGCAACATGATCGGAATATCCTTGATCACCCCTACTATCTTGATCGGAGTTCCATCCAGTTGGAGCACTCCAGGACTACTCCTCGTGTACTCCATACCCATAATCTCGCAAACAGCCTTGGGCATCACAGTAGTTGTGGTGCCAGAGTCGATCATGCAATTATGCACAACCCACCCCTCCATCCTGAGGGACAGATAGAATGGTGGTGGCATGTTCTTCCCGATGGCCGAGGTAGTCAATATCTGAGTCAAGATAGTCTAAGTCGGCTTTTCCTTACCTTTAGCAGACTTCAATGATTCTTGCAATAGATCGACTTGGTCGGGTAGTTGAAGTGCATCAAAGAGGCTTACCTTAGCTAGAGTTTTCTTTAGTTCTTCAACAATATTGTATGCTCCTGTACCAGACTCACCTCCCTCCTTCGTAGTCTCGTATCTGGTTCGATACTATTGCATCGCTTCTACCCTCTGACGCTTGGTCAATGAGGGATACCTGAGCCTTTCTCTTGCCTGGTCCCTTGTCTCGATTTGGGGTTGGGAGGGTGGAGCCTGTGGTTGAGGAACTCTCCCCCTAGCTCTCGGAGGCAAGAGATCCTTCAATAGGATGGGTTCCTCCAGCTTTGACACTTGGGTAGGCTCTTTTATTAGTGGTAGTGCCTTCTCGCTCGACATCTTGGAACTAGCAGGTACCTTTAACGGTTCCATTTGAACTAGATCAACTTCAATGGGTTTTTTACCTATCCTCATAAGAATGAAAACCTGCTCGATAGGGGGGATCATAAAGTTGTGGTCCACTTCTCTGATCATATTCACTTGCCCACCAGGAACGCTATCTACAAGGGTCTACACATAGTTCAAATGGACCATGCAAGTCTCCTCATCATGTGGGTCATTGCAGGTGGAGCACCAATAAGCTCTATCAGATAGACCAACTTCTTCATTATCTAACACCACTGCATTTCTCTCGAGAGCCCTACTAGTGGAAGCAACTTGTTCTCTAGTAATCGGGGGAGGAGGAGCGAATCTCCTTGGCTGGAAACTCTGATCAGATTACCTCCTTTTTAAGATGGTGATCTCATTCACCATTGCCCTCATTGATGATCGCATATCCTGTAACTCCTTGGCTTGGTCTGGATTTGCAGGTGTCGAAGGTACGGGTAATGGCAATGGTGCCAATGGTGCAGGTAATGTCAGATATGGGATAGGAGCTAGAAGTTGAGGAACAATAGGTGCTTGAAATTATGAGGTAGGTACCATCTAGTTCTAAGAAGCATTGGGATTCCATGATGAAATAGGGTACATTAGGGATGTAGGCAATGACTAAGAGGATGCACTAGGATATAAATTTTGAGGTAAGTCCAAAAAAATTGGCATAGTCATTTTCAGAGGTAACTTACCAATAGCGACTAAGTCGGCCTCAACTTTCTGTGCCTAAGCATACAAGGCTGGAAATGTGCTGACATTAGCTTGTCGGATGCTCATGTTGATGTCAGAATGGAAAGCCCTTAGGTAATAAAACGTTGCTTGCTACGGGGTGGGCCGAAGGCCGTCAGTAACTCTCTGCCAAGTTCGGGCGAACCTGACATTAAAATCTGCTACCTCTTCTTGAGGGTGCCTCTGAATGGTGGTGAACTGGTGCAACAAGGAGAAAGGGTCCACCTGTTCATTGAAACCCCTTATCAATTATTCCACTAACTGGTCCCATGTAGCAATGGTACTAGGCGATAGCGATCGGTACCAGTAGAGAAGCTTACCTCTGAGCGAGAGTACTAGCAGTCTTACCATGATGTCTTCTTCTATGATGTCATGGATAGTTGCCAGTGAAGCGACATCTTGGACATGCTCATAGGCTATCTTTCCCATACCATCATACATGGGTAGAGCCTTTAACACTACGGTTGGGATCTAATTCTGAGCCTACAGATTGAGCGGTCCTGAATGATTCCAGGCTAGAAACTGCCTAGGTGGATTTTGTGCCATCTAGACCGGAGTGCTTGGTTGAGGGGGCAAGCTAGTTATGGTGTTAGAAGGACTTGGAGTTTGTGAAAATATACCAGCTACTTGCGAGGATGTCCCGACTAATGGGATAGTCGAGGGGACTACTCTAGGATGTTCTCCCAAAGCGTCGATGTTAAGCTCAAAGAACTCAACTGTATCTTCTGGATTTCTAGCCTTCGATCTTGTGATCATGAGGGGAGGGATTTTAATTAGCTTCAAGATTCGGAGGCTTTTGGGTTCAGCTGAGTCGCTAGATGTTCTTATTTGATAGCAAAAATATGAACATCAATTCTTAATACTGTTTGATGTGGAACGTTTGCATCCCACTGGGCATGCCAAAAACTATTGGTCAAGAATCTACCTTAGGTATGGAATGTTTCATCCATGCACCCTAGACTCGACCAACATTGAAAGGCCGAAAGGAAGAAATGCCTTTCGTGCCAATCTCCAGAGAGGGTTGGTTCCCTTGCTACTTTAAACTTGGGGATTTGAGATTAAGGAAACAGGAAAGGAATGATAAATGACTGAAAGGGATGGGAAATATGGCTGTGAGCCAGATTAACAGGGGGTGATGAACAAACAACATGATCACTTAGTTATACTTTAAACCAATAGCCATTAGCACAAAGGATGTAACAAAAATTAAAACTAGATACTCTCACAATATGCAACCTCCAGAATTATTCCAGCATCTACTCTTTGCCAAAAGCTAGATCCAGACATAGAATTATAGCTATGAGATAGAGAAGCAAATTTAATAGAAATAAAGAATAGAAGGCATACACATGAAAGAGATTCAGATTTAGAGCCAAGGATCCTTTGTATTCATAGCAGAGCTTAAGCACAATAGTTTTCTAGCAAAATGTCCATCATTTTACATTAGAATTGCTAGTTTTTATAGAGGATTCCACCTCTAAAACATAAATGCCCAACCACAAAACATCATGGTGGTAGCAAATATTTGATTCCAGCACTCATCAGAAAGTAATGAAGCATGGCTCGAATTTGATGACTCCTTGAAAAGTAGTTGCATGGCTTCAATGCGAGGACGTGATTCACCTGTAATGCCATCTCCTTACTTGGTGGAACCGCCTCGATGGTGAAAATCAGATTCTGAGATAATATTTTGATTCTTCCTAGAATGACTGCATTTAAACGGGTGAAAGTGCACCTTCAAAACTCAATTTCATCATTGAGAAGTACTTTCGAGAGATTTTTGCTGAAGCAGGGGAGTTTGGCTGAGAAAGAGGAGCTTCGTTGATGTGGGCCCCATTTGCGTTTCGCCCATACAAGCTCCAAAAAGAGCTTGCGCTCTCAAGTGGGGATGAAAGCACTTGGGCCCCACTTGTGTTTCGTTGTCTTCTAGCCCAAAATGGGCTTGCACTCTCGAATTGGGGTGAAAAGGAATTGGGCCCACTTGGATTTTGATCACCTTTTAATCTGAAATGGGCTTGCGCTCCACTTTGGGGTGAAAGCACTTGGGCCCCACACTGCATTTTTTAGCTTGAAACAAAATTGCACTAACTTTTAGGAAAAAGACAAGGGTGCTTTCGCCCATTCAACCCCCGAAACTGAGTTGCACTCTCAAGTGGGGGTGAAAAGGTTTGGGCCCCACTTGACATTTTGGCTATCTTCTGAGTGGCGCTAGCCTTAGGAAAAGTCAAAGGTGCTTTCGCCCATACAAGACCCGAAATGGGATTACATTGGGAAGTTGGGGCAAAAAGGAATTGGGCCCCACTTTGTATTTCTATCCAAAACTGGGTTATGCTCTTGAGTTGGGGTGAAAACACTTGGGTCCCACTTAGTTTCAATAGCTAAAGGGGAAGGGGAAATGAATGGGTCCCACTTAGCATTTTTTATCCAAAATCAAGTTCTTTTGGCCTTAGAAAAAGATAAAAAGGTGCTTTCACCCCTTCTTGCCCCGAAATTGAGTTGCGCTCCTGAGTTGGGGTGAAAACCATTGGGCCCCACTTTGCATTTCGGTCATCCTCTAACCCGAAATGGGTTTGCGCTCCATATTTTCTCCGAAACTGAGCTGCGCTGGCTTACTTAACCAGTCTCTATTGCCATCTTTGAGACCGAAATGAGTTTTCAACAGAAGTGCTGGCGCAAAACAACTCTCGCCTGTCAAAACCATGTATTTACTTGGACCCCACCATGAGAACTCAAAGAAAGACCCTACATGATGAGTGAAAAGAAAGGACTGCACGCTTCCTTGAGTGCAACCAACAAATCTTGATAACAAAACATGGAAAAGAAGGAACACATTCTGAAAAAGAAGAGTTTTTCAGGGAAGAAGAGATCATTACATAGCAAAATTTCTCACAAAAGAAACAATGTGGCAAGGATGCCAAAAATCCTAAACTTCAACAAATAAATAAACAATATGTGAGAAAAAAATTCAGACTTGTTATGTGGAATAAAAATTTAGGAAGGAAAAACAATTATATATCAAGTTCAAACCAAATTCTAAACACAACCAAACGTACATAGATTCAAATATCAAATGGAAGGAAAAAATACTTATAGCCCAACTAAGACTTAGTTCACACCATCTCAGATGTGAAATTGAGAGATAGACAAATCTTTAGGAGGCATGATCAAAATGAATGTCTTTTGCACAACAGTAGTGGAGACTGAAAAACATTTTATCATGGAATGTGAAGCCTACAAGGCATTAGGATTGGATAGGAGGACACTCTAAAAGTAAACTCACTAGTGGAACTTTTTGTAGAATTGAGAATAGAAAAACAAGGAAACTTCTCATCAAAATCAATAACAATATAAACACATTCCAAAAAATGATAAGAGGATGTTGAACTTCTTGACTTTGTTGAACAATATTGTTTCTTGGATGTTAAACTTTGTAACTCTAAATTGGAAGTCCAAGGTTTGAATTCAAAAGGAAGTAGGGTTGTATGCTGTACCCCATCTTGTATAAAAATCTCTTGGTTCCATAGACTATTTTGGTCTACGAGTTGTAATTAAAATTATTTCATTTTATTATTTAAAACATTATTTCTTAAAAAATTGTGTTGAGAAATCTTGTTAATTCACATAAATCAAAATGATCTTTAGTACTTTCATATTCACCATGTTTAAATATACAAAATATTATCTATGAAAGTGAAATGTTTGAAAAAAGGAAGAATATTATTATTAGTTTTTAAAATATGTTATTGTGGCTTCTATAGCGGGATACTCCCATCAAAATACTAAAATATTACATTTGTTGTTAGGTCAAATAAATTTTATCCAACATACCTTTTTATCACAAATATTTTTATTTATTTTTCTATAAAATCTATTTTTTAACTTCCAAAGTACTTGTTTCCACGATCAGCTCTTTGACATCATTTTGATTAACAAATATAATCTTAGTTGGCCATTTGTCTTCTAAAAATTGATTTTATTCTCTATAAATATGCTCCCATTTTTAAGAGATTACCTCCATTAATAGATGATGAACATCAAAAATAATATTATTTTCTATTCAATCCCACATCTATTTTTGCTGATAACATTAATGATAATTTGTGAATTCCCCTCAATCAAAATATATTTTGATTTTTTATTACAATTTTAATCCTTGTAAGAAGTTCCCTAGCCTCTACATAGTTAGTTGAAATTCCATATGATTTTGAGTAAGCTAGAACTTTGACTTCATTATTTCAAAAAATACCACCTCCACCAGATTTTCTTAGGATTTTCTTTAAAAGCACAATCAATATTAATTTTGATAAACCCAATTTCTAGACATTTCCATTTTACCCGTGATCAAAGTAGATCCTTTGTTTCAATGCCATTATTGCAAATACTCTTCCATGTATATTCAAATCTCTTAACCATGTTATCACCTCTTTTTTTGCACAACTTCCTATGATGAGCACCATATCTATCAAAATTTTGCACGAGGCATGATTTTGAGATTTGTTTTTGGTAGGTAAAAGGCGAGAGTTTTGAAAGGATTCGAAAATATTGTACATAGAGCTCCAAAAGGAGTTAGCCAATTGCCAAAAATTACAATATTCAATCTAGCACAAAGGTAGGCTCAACAGAAAAGCTATCAAAAGAAAAAATAATCAAACTTGCATTCCCGTACAATGGCAGCACAACAATCTGAACACAACATCAAAATCAACTGACCAATAGTGCCATCAAACCCTAAAAACCAGGACTCAGGGTATCAATGATTCATCTCTGAGGCATAAAAACTTAGGGCCTCTGCACTTCCATAGAAATAAAAAATGTTCTTCCTTGAGAACACCACTGGAACCTGAGCACAGAAGAAGGATTTGAACTTTGGATCACCCGTTCAACCAACTCAATAGAAACCAATCGTCAAAAATGGAGATCTGCAACATATTGCCCTAGTGACAGTAAAACCCTCCATCTCAAAAATCTATGAAGACTAAAACCCCATAGATCCTGTTGGATTCCAACCATCCTTCGAAACTCTAGAGGACAACTCATACAAAAAAAAAACATGGGGCTATAGAGCAAGGTTTTGGAAAGGACCTAGAACCTTGGGATCTATGGGTTCAAACCCCATAGACAACCGATGAGAAAAAAACCCCCACCCCTATGGGTTCTAATCCTACTAGTATGCAAAAGAATAGAAGACCCCCCAATGAAGGAACCCAACAACAAAAAAATAACCAAACACTACCCATGGATCGAAAAAGCTCCCATCCACTGCCCAACCAAAATAACAAAAGTTTTTTAGAAAAATATGGACCAGGGGACTCTGATACTAACATCAGGTCACCATGAGGTACAAAAAATGTTTCACCACTGCCTAACCAATTGCACAATAGTGGATTGGAAAAAACTAGAACAAGGGACTCTGGAACCACCACAGAGTCCCCACCAGGTATGAGAAAATCTTCGCCACTAGCAACGATCGGACCAATGAACACAAATATCTCTTGCAAAGACTCCAAGAGATCCAAACATGGTCCTGCCCCTATGAGATCCCCTTCCATTGGCTCCTCTACCATTCCACTCTGCACCTAAATCAAATCTTTTCAACCTAGAATGCAATCTGGATCTTGCTATCTTCATCTGCACCAGTTGGGCTCCTACGAAACCCTAACTCCCTCCCTATAAGCGTAGTACCTATGTAGTATTTTGTTTTTGCAATAACAATGGAAGGATTTAATGGCATGATTTTGAGATTTCATTATTTCTTTCAAACCATAAATTCCAACAAATAATGGTAGGGCTAATCCTCCATAAAATACATAATGCTTTAGCTTTAAAATAATTAGTCAAACATTTCATCAACTCTTTCGATGTTGATGGAGCTACCAAATAAGTTTTCATATTTTTAGAAAAAAAACCCTAAATAGTGTGAGCAAAGGGACAATAAAGAAGTAAATGGTCATCCTCTGTCCTTCCACATGGCTACCCACTTTAAACCCCAAATATACATTATTCGCCCTATCACCCACCATCCACCCTAAATCCACTTCATCTACTCTGTCATCCACCATCTGGCCTATCATCCCCTTTCCTTCCACATGGCTACCCACCTTAATCCCCAAATCCATATCATCCACCCTGTCACCCATCATAACCATTTATGTTCACCTGTATTCTTTTGTTTTGCCACTTTTGGTAGATCCATGTTTGGCGACCATCCAAGGCTTCGTTCATTGCTATCTTCAACGTTTTCTATGGCCAAAGCACTTTGGCTGCCATATCTTATTGCAATCATTTTCAAGACACTATTTTTCCTAGTTTAAATCTTCCATATTGGTACCTTTCCCATGCGAGGAGCATCTTTCGCACCAGGGCACATGAACCAATCCCTATAACTAATTAATGCTAGTAATGGATTTTGAATTTATCTCAATCAAGAACCTTCGACATGTTTGATGCTCAAGTCTATAAATCCATAGTTTAGAGTGGTCTAATTCATTATTCTCTCTATTTCCTTGGTCCACATCCCATAATTAACCATGACCCTCCCTGGCCTGAGTCACTCCAAATTGATATTGTCATTAATTGGATCCCATGGTTTCATTCCTTTTTCTGAAAAATTTCAACGACAATGACGAAGAGGTGTCCATTGATATAGTCAAGACCTAAAACCAGAGGAATGTTATCGTTCGGGATCTGGAGTTCTAAATCAACATTTGCATGCTAGCTAAAGTTTTTGGTCTTACGAACGATGGGTGAACTATCAGGCAGGATAGGTACTCTATAGCGGTGAAAACATAAAACTTTATCATCAAAGGTAAAAACCTTAGTTGGAAAAGTGGTGGTATTGTGAGAACCCCCCTTCCTTCCCCTAGTACCGTGTGATGATTATTGTCATGCAATTCTATATTGTTGATAATATTAATGTCCCTTTACGTAGTTTCCACCTAGCCTTCTTAAACCATATTAAGGATATCAAGTTTATCAAAATTCCCAACTACTTGTATAGATCCATTAAACTCTCTATTGACAATATGAGAAAAAGGAATTCATCCCACCTAACCCAGAAGGGCTTGCACCTCATTATGTATAAGCATATCCTTGAAGAACATTCTAAAAAAGCTATTATAGCATGCAATATAATTCCCCATGATTCGCCCAAGGATAGACCCAAGCATGTTATACCTGTCAATGACATGCCCAGTGATGATGATGATCCCGAGTATATTTCTCCTAAATCAAATTTGAAGACCCCTATTTCAGTGAAGCAAGAGTCTCCCTACTTTTGGTATGAATTTAGGCATCAATCTCTCAAATATTTAGTGTGTAAGAATAAGCAGGATGAAAGCTCTACAAAGGTCTGGGGCTCCACTCATTCCAAGCAGACGAATATGGAGGGGAACCCCCTGAGGGTGTCCCCTAACCAGAATCTTGACGATGGAAGAATGTGTGAATTGAGCTATGTTAAAGTGCTCCAAAGCTCCATCCTTAGTCATGACGCCAACTCCATAGTAAATCTCTCTGTAGTCGTCGATACAGCTAAGGCAGCTTGGATGATTTACCATCAAGCTGCCAAAAGCATGGATGAACTCCACAAATAGCTTAAGCAACTCTTTGAGAATGAACACGATACCAATGAAGCCCATGTGGAGAACACCAAAGGTTGACGTTCTATCTTCTCCCTTCGGTATGTTTGAATCCTAGTGGTTCATTTTGTTTTTTGGGATCATCCCATAGTTTGTTTGCTTTTTGTTTCTGGGAGCATCCCTATGGGTATGCCCAGGGTTACTTGCTGTTCCTTTCTTGATATTTCTATTTTCAGGATCTTCTCATTGTTTATCTATTTTTGTTGCTAGGAGCACCCCTCTGGGCCTAGTCTTGCTTGTTGTTCCTTTGAGCTGGTCGTATTGATGATATTTTTGTAAGAAGGTTTTGGGGCCCTTTCATAACCCACTTATCAATCTACCAAAAAAAATAAGTAAATGGTCAAATATTTCTAAATCCATCCCACACAAGGCACATCTAAAAGGTTTATGATATCCTCTTCTTCGTAGACTCTATTCTCTAAGAATATTACTTTGAACTTCTAATGAAAAGAATGTTGAGGCCTTAGGATTTAGGAGTAGAAAATTTTGATTACCCTAAATCCTCATATGACAACTCGATCAAGTATCCACCATATTTCGATAGATTCCAAACCAAATCATCCTTTCATGTCGATATTAGTAAATATAAACTTGAGGCATATTTTAAACTTAATTTGAAATTTGTTTAAGTTCTTCTCCTTCAACCAAGTTACTAATAGAAATCCATGATTTAGAGTGCTCATACTAATAGTCTTTGACCTTAGGACCTTTACGAGCGAGGTATGCTCAAGATAGTGGTTGCCATTTTAAGTCAGAGGAGGATAAGGTTTCAAGTAAGCATCAGACCAAAAATTTTCATAATTATCCCCATTGATTGGCCATCTAATTGTAAACTATTTGATATGAAGTTCCATGTTGATGATCCTTTGGATAGGGTTATTTTTCTAAATAATTTCATTGCATCAAGAGAACCTATATATTTTTGAAGTAATATTTTTACCCAATTATTTTCTTGATCTCTAAATAATCTCCATCCAAGATTTGGTCCTAAGGCCAAAATAATAAGTCTATAATTCTACAAGCCTACTCCTCCAATATTCTTTCCTTTGAAAATCCTATCCCACTTACAAAGAGAAAACCTAATTTTTTCCTCGCATCCTTTCTAAAGCAAGTCACTTTGAATTTGATCAATTTTTGATGCTATACCTATTGACAATCTTGAAAGTGAAATCGTATAAATAGGGATGGATTGCAATGTAGTCTTATGAATTGTAGCCTTCTTGCCATGGTTAAGAACTTATCTTTCCAACCTGCCAAATAAGATTTTATTCTATCCAAACAAGAGACTCAAAGCTCCATTTTATTTCTTTTATAAGACAAAGAAATGCCCAAGCAGGTTGATGGAAAATAAATAATTTTAAACCCTAAAATATCCATAATAATTTGTTGTAAATCTAGGGCAATGTTAATGAAAAAATCATGGATTTTGTAGTATTAACCAATTGTCTAATAGCCTTCTCATAGCATGATAATATTGATTTAAAATCCATGGCCTCACTAACTGAGGGGTGGCCTAGAGAAAAGTATCATCGATAAATTACAGATGAGATTCAAAGGGACTATTTTTGCAACTTGAATACCTTTGATTTATCCTTCCATTTTTGCCTTTGAGAGAGCTCTTTTTATTGCCTCTACAAGAATAATAAATATATAAGGAGATAGTGGATCACCTTGGCAGAGTCCACAAGATGACTTGAAGTAATGAGCAAGAGAGTCATTGATCAAAATAGAACATTTCACAATTTTGTGACAATAATTAATCCATTCATATTAATAGTAATCGAAACCAAACTTGTTGAGAATATCATGTAGAAAACTCTAAGAAACCTTATCATATGTTTTGTTCATATCTAATTTTATAAGCATATATGGTTTTTCATGGAATGAAGAGAATGCATGCCCTCCTGTGCAATGATTATACCATCAAAAATTTATTTACCATGAAAAAATCCACCTTGTTCCTCTAAGATAACACAAACTAGAATGCCTTTCAACTTGTTTGCTATAATGTTTGAAAGGATCTTCTAAATCAATTACAAAGTATTATTGGATGAAAATTATCAAAATATTTTGACTCGCCTTTCTTGGAAATCAACATAATAAAAGTGGTATTGATCTCAATTATTATAGCCATTCTTTTCTTCTCCTCTTCAACCACAATTAACATATCACTCTTCAATAAACCCCATTTTTTGAAATAAAATTGTAGGAAATCCATAAAATTCAAGTTTATTGTTAGGATGGAAAGAGAAAACTAATTCTTGTATCTCCTCCATAGATATCTTCTTCATCAAACTTTCATTTTGTACCCTATGTGATAATGTAAAATGTTATCTTGTGCCCTCTTGTCTTGCCTAGTAATTGACAATATTTTAGAAATAATTAATTGATTCCTTATATCTTCTTCTTTCTCAAATTTTATTTCATCTAGAGTTAAACTATTTTTGATGTGACGAAAATAAAAATTTGTTTTCATTGTAGCATTATTTTTTTGTACTTCTATCTCCTTCCTTGAGCCATTTCTCCCTAGATTTTTGGAACCAATATGAATATTTTTTCAATGCATTATGACAATAAGAAAGTAATTAATTTTATTTCACTTATGAATATTTGATCCATTCCATTTGTATCTACTATCTTTTGTAAACTTTTGATCTTGCATTTATTTTTTTCTTTTCTTTAAAAATGTTACCAAAATATTTGGCATTCCAAATTTTCATTTGCTCCTTTAAATATTTCATCTTTTGAAAAAACTTGTACATATATGATCCTTTAAAATTTGCTTCATCCCACCATAACATAACCATTTGGAAGAAATTAGGGTCTTGGAGCCACATAGATTGGAAGTGAAATGGCTTTGGATGACCATTATTAGGTAAATCATAGGTCAAAAGAATGGGTTTGTGATTCAATCGTGCTCGTAATAACATATCTGAAGAGATTGTATACTTTCTTTGTAATAATTTGTTGGATAACAAGAATATATCCAATATTTCTGCTATATGAGTTTTCCTAATGTGTCTATTATCCCACATATATTGAAAAATTCAAGGACTAACATCCCAAAGGCCATTTGAATTAACAAATGAAGCAAAATCTTATAGTGATTTAGGCCATGATGGACTACCATCCTTATTTTCCAAAGACTCCCTAGATAATAATGAATCATCATTTGACAAAAATATGCTAAGGTCCTTTCAACATCTTTCATTAGGAGTAACTATAGTTGGAGAATATACATTTATAACCCCATATATGATATTTTCCTCTTTCCTACAAAATAATCCAGTAACCGAATTAATTTTTGCTTATAAAAAATTGCCTATCCCATTTGCGTTTGTTCCATATTGTTGCAATACTACTTGAAGCTTGAAGTTTCTGTAGAAGAAACTGCTAGAAAATCACCCATATTCCACATATTTTTAAAAGCATCCTTATATTCCTCACCACTTAATTTTATTTCTTGCATTAAAATAAACTTAGGACTATAACAATTTATGAACTCCTTAATAATCTATTAACTTTTTAATAACTCTTATTTTAGAGATCTTATTAATACCCTTATATTCCATGATATCATTTTCACCATCATCACTTTTTATTTTTATTAGTGGATTTAGTTCCACTTCTTGTTAACACCTGTGATATTTTATTTGGCTTCCAAAATTGATATCCCTTTGAGTTTATTTTCTCTTTGTTAATGCTTTGATTCTTTGCAAATGCGCCTAAATATTTCACAGGTAAATATTTCCAAGATCAAATAATCACTTGCATAAATTCACATTCAATAGTAACACAAATATTGCACAATGAGAAATTTCTCTATTACATTTATAAATCAAAATTTCTCGCATTACAAACTTATTACCATTCTCATTCTCATTACATTACGTGGAGCTTTATCTCCAATATATAACCTTACAATCAATACTCATGACTTTTGCTCTTCTCAAACTCATGGGAGATGCAACCTTTCACATGCCTTTATTACATTATGACAAAGCTTCTCATGATTACATAACTTCCTACTTCTAATATTGACACATCTCACATGACTCTTCACTTACACACTTGACACCTAACACTCATGACTCTTCACTTGCACACATAACTCACACTTGCACACTTGACACATAAATACTCTTTACAACTTGACACCTACTATTGATACATATATTAAGCACACTCCTAATAAAATATTTACAATGGTACTTCATGGTACTAAATAATGTAATACCTCGAACATTGATGATCTTCCTCTCATTTTTCCTTTTCCACCAACACCCTCATCTTCATAAATCTCCTCTCTTTTCATATTGTTCATAATTAGACTTATATTTTATTGATTTATGTTGATCTAAACATAGCCTCATAAACATTTTCTTCTTTATGTTGCCTTGAAAACCCTACAATACATGAATGATCCTCCACAGTCATTACTTTCTTATGGTGCCCTGGAAACCCTAAATTTCCTTGGATATTGTCCATATGCTTTTATTTATTGTGTTGCTCTGAAAACTCTAAAGTGCAATGAATGCACTATATACTACTTTTATTTTTATTACAATAAGAATATTTTATGCTACTCGAGGAAAATAAGGATGATTTACGTAGATTAACCTTGACCTCCTTCACCTCATTTATTTTAAAATTTTTCTCCTTATCTTCCTTTGATTTAAAATTTACCTCCCCATATTCCTTTGCACATTTAACTCCTATATTTGAACTTGCACATTGTACTTCCTCATCCCTTGTATCATTTTTTTCTTCTAATGGTTGATTTGAGTGAACTATGATGGCCTTTGTTGTTTGATGATGCAAAAAGGTTTTTATTACCATGTTCTTAGGAGTGGAAAATCCTTAATTTGACCCAACTTCTTCTAGATAATGATCTGCTTGTTTCATATTGAAGTTTACCTTATGCTCAATATATTTCATCTCTTTCTTGATCATTTTCACTTTGCAATCTCTTGCCATGTGTTCAGTTTCATGACATTTATGATATCAAAATGTGACGTTTTCAAAATATACTTGTTGATCCCATTCTCTTAATCTAGATTTAATCCTAATAGATTATGGTAAAGGTTTTGAAATATCCATCGCAACACACATTCGAGTGTATACACCATGCCTTCTCTCCTCAGTAGTTAGCTCCTCTTAGATGAACTCACATAGTGTATTGCTAATATTCTTCAAAATCTCCTTATTGATGAGTTGATAAGGAAGTCTAAAAAGCCTAATCCACACCAGAAGCCTTTTAATAGTCTCTATATCCATAGAAAAATTCTCACTCCATGGTCTTAAATATAATGCATCTTTCCCCTAAACCAACAATCTCTATCCATTATTTTATCTCTTGTTTTTGAACTGGAGATAATGAGGAAAAATCCTTTCAAAAGAAAATTCATGGAGTAATTTGAATTCAATCTCCATTTCCATTTGATCAAATTTTGAATCTTAGAAAAAATTGGCTAATATCCATGGAACTTACACATTAACCCTTTGGTTTTACGAACCATTATATCATGCTTGATCATCTCATCCTTGATAATCACTTCTGGTATAGTATCCACCACCTGTTTAGGGTTTGCCATAGATTCACTCTTCCTATTCTTGCTAACTATGACATTCATACTTCCAACTATGACATCCATACTTCTAGTAAGGACTTTCAAAAATGACTTTCTTGCTATGTTATCTAGATTTTCTTCATATGGATCCTTTTATTTTTTTAGTTTCTCCTAAGATATGAAATAAGAAGAATTGGCGCTCGCTCCTTGATCACACTTTTCTTCATACTTCTTTCGCACACCTCTTGCTTCGTGCTTCACACTTGCTCTCTATTTGCACTCTCTTAATATTTTTTAAAAGAATAATAAAATTATGCTAGTTATTAATTTATTTTAATTTTTTTTTTCTGATAGTTATAAGTGTTTGTATTTATAGCGGGTTTTAACAAGGATCCCAAAACCTGATTACATAAGCAATGGGCCTAGGGCATCAATCCCTTGAAACTGAACACCAAAATAGAAATCCCGCCCAGCGGTAACAGTAAGCATGAAACAATCCCTCTTAGCGGGAAACAAACAAATAAGAAAGAAAGTAGTTTTGGAGATCCCGCCCAACGGGGAGTAGCCAAAAACCACCATCGAGAAGATCCCACCTAGCAGGAAGCACAGAAAAATCGTTACAATAAAATCCCGCCTCGCGGAAGCAGTCAAAACCACCACAAACAGTCCCGCCTAGCGGGAAGCAACAGGAAATCCCGCCATCCGGGAAACCAGCAGAAAAGAAAGGATCCCGCCTCGCAGGAAAACCGGCAGATTTTGCGGATCCCGCCTTGTGGAGAAACCATCCCGCCCACCGGTAAAACATTCAGTTCAGCCAGAGCCATCCTGTAGGAAGCCGATAGCCAGCACAGAGAGGATCCAGCCCATCAAGAAGTGACCAGAGAGTTGCACCACAAGGAACCTGCCTCGTGAAAACAAAAGAGGATCCCAACAGTAGGGACCAAGAATCCCGTCCAAGCACAGAGCCCGCCGAGGATTCACAAGAAAAAGGGGGAAGCTGTCCAAACCCTAAATCGTCACCTCCACCGCACCGAGAAACGTAGGGGACCAGATCCACGCGAATAACCTGCAAAAAAACCCCAGGGGGAAGCCTGAGGGAAAAAGGGAAGGGATCCCCAACCAAACAGGGATCCATGGGAAGCACCAGTCCGAAAAAACCAAGGAAACCCTAGCCGGTCGGGAGGGGCGCATATAGTGGAGAAGGATCTCCCCCCAAGAGATCATCTGCAAACAACCACTCCCCGGGAGGGATGACCTGGGTTGAGCCAGGGACTGGGCAGGAACCAGGAGCCATGGGAGGGGGAGCAGGGGAGGGACCAGAGCCCTCCCCTCTCTACTTTCTTCCCTCTCCATCTCCCCTTCAATTTATTTTAATTTTAATTAAAATTCTAATTTTTTTTTTTATGATTAAGTAAAGCAATTGACAATGTAAAACCTGTATTATTATAATTATTGAATTTATCATTTTAAAATAAACATCAAGAATGAAATTTATCTTGATAAATCAAACACATTTTATATTCTTTCTTGAACATTCGAGCATACATTTTAAACTCTTTTTAAGACTTTAAAAAATGTTAATCATGACAAAAATTCTATGATAAAAGTTTAAATATGGATTGTTTCAATAAATTATAAATTGTAAAAAATGTTTTGTTGGTTACGAATTAAATAATATTTATTATAAGAAGATATTTTAAGCATATAAAGTTCTAATTGATTTTTTTAACTCCATTAGTATGTGAAATACTAATTTTTGGAAAGAAGATTGGAAATTAAATGTCTCTTTATCCAAACAATTTATCCAATCTCAAAAGGTTAAAGTTCTTTTGGTTGTATACTCAACATAAATAAATAGACAAGTATTACAATATAACCATGTGCATACTATATGTATCTTTTGTAATATAATAAAAATTGAACAATAACCCCAAATAAATGTCTATGATAGATTTAATTAAATATTAATATTTCATGGTAGTGGTTTGCACATTTGGGAATAGTCCTTTTTGTTCTCCATTCTTCTATCTAGTTAGTATTACCTTTTAAGCACCATAGTGGTAAGCCTCTTCCTTCAACTTATACTTCCATTAGATTTTGTTCCTTGATATAATGTGATAGAGACAAATATATAGATATAATTTTAAAAATTTCAATGACATTTTGCTTCTTAACTTGTTAGAAGTCTTCCTTCAAATTATACTTCCATTAGATTTGGTTCCTTGATATAATGTGATAGAGACAAATATCTAGATATAATTTTAAAATTTCTAATGACATTTGCATCTTAACTTGTTAGAAGAGAATGAATCTATGGAGGAATTAAGTTTGTTATGAAAATCTATATTTAATAAAGGTTACTAAGAATGTTTGTTTCTCAACATAGATATCAATGAATCTTCATATTGGAAAATTGAGTCTTGATTAACTTTTATGAATAAGAGTGCAGGGAAAAACTAAAAAAAGTAGCATATCAAATATTGATAGAAGAAAATGAAATGAGTAGCATTTTTAATTGGTGTTAACTTTTGAAACTTTAAACTTAATAGAGATTCAACATTTTTAGTTGGTGTTAAATTTAAACTTTAAACTTAATTGGTTTACTACGTGCTTACACTTTTCTCTTTTCAATGGTACTCAACAAACATTTGAGGATTCAACCTACTGCATTCCTTGATTACGAGAATTTTACTTCTGACTATTGAGATGTTAGGATTCAACCTACTACATCGTAGTTACACCACTGACATCCAACCACATCATGTTTACCTCTATATGTGCTGGTTACGATTTCTATTTGCCTTAGTGCAAATTCTCCAACGTTGATCTACCTTCCTTCCTTCAGTGTGACAAGTTCACAATAATTTTTTCTCCTTACTGCTGTAATGACTTCTTTTCAATGCGCTCAAGCCTATTACTCTAATTTCCTTTATGAAGATGCTCTTCCTCAGCTGTGTAACTTTTAATGGCAGAATACCCACGCTTTTTGCACTGCTCTGCTTATTAATGATGCTATTTTTGAGGCTTAATGAACTGCTTGCTGGCTCAAAACTTGATGGTGATTCCAAGCTTCTAAACTATGTCAGTAATATACCTTTTGGATAGCTTAGTGTATCAAGTATAATATTGTCTTATTTTGCTTTGAATAGTAAGATATTTTCTTGAAATATATCTGACTCTACTTTATTTTGTGTAGGTTTTGATCTTGTAGAAACTATATTCTTCACTCAATAGTGTCTTTTGATCTTGTAGAAACTATCTTCTTCACTCACTAGTGTCTTTTGACACTTCTACTTTGATTTGTGCACTCAATTTTAACTCAATGTTCTCTTAATAACCTTTTAAGATACCTAGTATAGTACATTATAATTTTCTCCTTATTGCTTCTTTAAATGAACTCTTAAATATGCACTAACTTTTAAACCTTGAATTTTATGCTTTGCAAAGACTTAATAATAAATAAAATATAAGTGTTGAAATAATTAACCTTTTGCACTAGAGTTGCATACCTTTTTAGCCTTGGTTTGATAACGAATTTCTTGGTGATTTGGATCACCTGAATTCTGCCCTGTGTTTGATGAAATTGCAGCTCTTCCTTGTTTTTCAAAATAACTCTTTACCTTACCAATTTGCAACTTTAATTTGATATGATTTTCTGCCCTACAACTTGACTATTTTGTAGCTTTGAAACTCCTATAACTTGTTGCTTGAAAATGCAATTTGGTGGCTTCAACTCTCCTCCAAGTTGCTTTCTAAAAATCTGAAAATAGCAGCTATTAATGCTGTCCTCGAATATCTGAAATTCTGCAGCAAACTCCTTCTTCTAAATCAGCCTTCAACTCCTTGGTGGCTGTCCTTAAAACTCCTCTTCCAATGCTGCCTATTTCACCTTCAACTTGCTGTTCTAGAAGGTGTATTTTGCTGCTATAATGCAGTCTAATGTGCTGCTTTTAACCTTTGAAATTTGCAGCACCTTTCCTTGACCAAATGCTGCCCAATTCTCCTTGCAAATCTGCCTTCAAATTTTGGCAACCTTCTTGCCAAATCCTTCTTTTTGGGCTTGTTTTCGGATGGTGACAATTGTCCCAAATCCTTCTCTATTGGGAACTTCTCCTAAAATCTTCTCCAATAACCTTCTTCAAGTCTTCAATGAGGCTTTTCTAGCCTTCTCCTTTGGCCTTTAAATCATATAGCTTCTCTAGTCTTCTTAGAACTTCAATGAGACCTCCTATGGGTCTTCTCTTCAATCTTCAATGGAGATCTTCTTCTTGAGTCTCCTTCAATATCACTTGTGGATTTCTCTATTTAGCTTCTCTAGTCTTATTAGAAATTCAACAAGACCTCCTATAGGTCTTCTTTTCAATATTCAATGAAGATCTTCTTCTTGAGTCTCCTTCAATATCCCTTGTGGATTTCTCTATTTCCTTTCGATCTACCTGGCTCTGATACCACTGTTAGCTTTTGAAGCTTTAAATTTAAATAAAATCCATCCACAAGTAATGAAATAAGCTTCCAATATTATAACTATGTTAATGGAAGTCTAATGAGCAAGTAAATAACATAAGAAACTTCAGAAATGACTCATGAAATAGCTATTACAATAAACTCATGAAAATTGAAACTTGATACAATATGTGGAACTCATTCTCCTACTCTACTAGTGCATGCTAATGCATGCTTCACTCCATTACAATGCTTTAGTCACAAATATATACTAGTATGTGACTCTTCACTTTCCTACCCTAAGGACACGTGCATTCTGTGTGATAGACACTTGTGCACATGCACACCTAACTAAGGACACTTGTTATTCCTATTCTAAAGAATTCATGTACATGTGGACAATATGCACATTTACATCATTGCACATACTTGTGCATTTATTCCTTTGCATAAAGTAAATACTTAAATCCTAATCTAAGACAAAATTCTAATCCAAAATATGTACCCCTTGTGTACATGGATATTTACCAAATACTATAATATATTTCAAAAATTGGGCATTTATTCTTTCATATTACCATGATATGGCCTCACCAACTTAGTTTCTTGTTGGTGTAGATATAACAACATGCTAATGCATGCCAAATGTTGATTTAGATATACTAACATGCAAAGAATGGATGACAAAGTATTTCAATTGCCCATCTTAGAGTTTCAACTAACAAATAATACCAATATGCTTTGGTATATTGACAAAATAGTGAATATTAAAGTATTATTTTTGAAAATAGAAAGCTTGATGTGAATATTGGTAAAGTTTCCACTACTTTATCTTCAAGTGGATTAAAAATTTGTACAATTATTATAGTAGGTTTAGTTATGTTAGCCCTTGAAAGAAATTGGATTTTTTGCTCCACTATTTTACATGATTTTGCACATGATATATATTCTTATATTATTTATAATTTATTGAAAAGAAGAATAAAATCAAGCTTGATTTTTTCTTAATATTTAAAAGTATGATTTTTCACATATTCAAATACATTGTACCCAATTAAAATATATAATATACAAAGTAAACTAATAATATTTAATGATGAATTGTTTTTCACAGAGTAGTTTGCACTAAGAGGTGCAATTGTTAATTATTATTGCAATTGAGATTATAAATAAAGTCAATAAATAAGAAAAAATATTTAAAATGATGAACACAACAATAAAAGAATTATATCAAATGGAAAGAGCTCAATTGGTTAAATTCCTTGACTTTCAAGGAGTAGACCTAGGTTCAAATATTTCTAGGTGATAGATGCATAATTTCCAAGTTGTAATTCCATTGTGATCATGATATAATATGGGTGGGACCCTTTTTAATACCATATAACAAATAAAAATAAGAAAATAATTATGAAAAAAATAAGCTTGTGTTAATAATATTGGGTATGTTATAAGCCTCACCTTTAGAGTTCTTGCTCTAGATATTTGGATAAATTTAAAGAATAATTGATTCTTATGAGTTAAATCTAGACCTAATTAGAAGAATGAATGCATGATAATCCCTATTTAGGCAACAAATATTTTACCTTAAATTATTATAGAGGATAAGATGATCAAACTAGATATAATGGTTTTAAATGTAGCGATTTAATATGTAAGTTCAATGGTTACTGACCAAATTATTGTAAGGTTTAAAACTAGAGCTCAATAGATACTGATCGACCTATTGCAAGGTTCAAAACTAGATCAAATGAAAGTCAAAATTAAGTTCAAATTATACGATGACTTTTATTTCAAAATGATTTTTTTCTTATAATCTATAAGTTAAGGATGTTAACAATCTACCATTCTTATAACAAGATCTCAATATATAAACTCAAAGCATTCACAAGATTTAATCCATAACAACAATGGACAATAACACAATGAATATATTATTGATATATACTTTAAGCAATGCATAAAATACAATTCTTATTCTTCGACACTCTATTACAATACTTTCTCTTCATTATATACAAACATAAGACTCTTCATATTCATAAAACTCTTAAGCTTTATAATTACATAATATTTTCATCTCCTAATACTCATGAGAGATCTAACTCTTCATATTTCTCAATACATAATAATAAATCTAATATATTTACATAAAAACAAAGACTCTCATGATTGCACATACTACATGACAAACTCTTCACAACTCATAACTCCACACTTATTAACATGACACATAACTCACACTTACTAACATGACACCTCACTTACATAACTCACACTTATTTACATGACACATACTATATCCTCAAATATTAAACTCACACTCTAGACTAAACTATTTACATGACTAAAATATTTACATGGTCCTTGTATTAATATTGCAAGATACCAAATAATGTAATACCTCCAACATCCCATGTATTACATTATTTGGTATGAAGACCCTTTGCCTTTATGCACTTTCTATTATGACTTTGGTACTTCTTTAGGTTCTATATTTATCCCTCTAAGCTATTACCTTTTCCTATCTATCAACAAGTCATCACAATAATATAACTCATAGTTTATATCATTATTGTCCCTGTTGCTGTTAAACTTACCAACAAATATAGAATGTAACAATTCATCATCCTTACTATTTATATGTCCTGTTTTATCATATCCCTATTTAATACCAACTGATTTTGTTCATTTTTCAAGTTTATCATGATCCCTATTACTATTTTTAGACCTCAAATCATTGCTAGCACACTCTGTATCAATATAAATACCTTTTATATATTATTTTCCAATCAGTTACTTTTTGTCATATGTTCTATCTACTTGTGAACATGGTCATAATATTTGCTATTATATCATGTCACAACTAATATCTTTCATCATAAGTTTATTCTTCAAGCATTTAATCAATTCTTCTTGCCTTTTATTCTTATCGTTAAGAACTTCAAGAGAGTAATACTATATACATTATATTTATAATAAGAGTTTTTTTCATACTACAGAGCTAACTCTAAGGGATAAGTCTATTCCTTCAGCAAGAGGAATGAGTGAGCTGAGGTTTAGCAGGTGCGGTGGGAGTGAGGGTTTGAATTTTTTGGGCAGGAATCTCAGCCAAGGCGGTAGAGGTAGAGCAGGTATGGAAGGGGTGGGTGGGAACCTCGAGCATGGATCAAGCGAGGATCCAGAGGAAGGCGGTTAGGCTACGGTAGATTTGGAGGTGGGCATCACACGGGGGCCCGACCCTCCTCAGAAAGACCTCGACAAAAAAGATACGAAGGACAATGCGGGGCCCAAGAAGTGGCTGTCTTTTGCTGAGACTCTTAGAGGAAAAAGAAAGGAGGTTCTCTCTCTTCCGCCCCTAGTTCCAGTAAATAATAAAATTTCAGCCCCGACAAGTTCCATGAGCCCTTTTCTTTTAATGGAAGAATTCTCCCTGGTAGGCAAGTTTTTGGGAGGTAGGCCGGACATGGAGACTATCAGGGCTTGGGCGATGGGTAAATGGTGACTGGTAGGCAGCTTGGAGTTGGTAGCTCTAACTCGAGGGTTCTTCATTATCCATTTTAACAATATGGAGGATGCTAACCACATTTTAACAGGAGGTCCTTGGTTTCTAGGCAAAAGGAGCCTTTTTCTCAGATGATGGGGTGAATATTTTGACCCTGAAAAGCAAAATATTAACATTGCCCCTATTTGGGTTCGTCTCCCGAGTCTACTTGCCCAGTTCTTCAATGAATATTTGGTCGCAGGGCATAGCCAGAACTATAGGGGACCTGATCTCCATTGACCATGCGACCTTGGCCAGGACAAGGATGACTCATGCATGAATCTACGTAAATGCTAATTTGAATAATGAATTGCCAAGGTTTGTGGAGCTAGAGTATGGAGAATACTATAGAAAATAGTCGATAGAATACGAGAATAGACCGACATTCTATGTAGAATGTAAAAATCAAGGACATCTATGCAATCAGTGCCCTAACCTGGCAATGAATAGAGAAAAGCATAAGTAGGGAATGCTAGAGAGGAAATTTGAGGAGTTTCCCTGGAAGAGGTGATTTCAATCAGGCAAACTATGTCTACCAAAAAAAGAAAAGAGAGGGTGCAGGGTCCCAGCAAGACAAAGGAAAACAACAGGTTGTTGGCAACCAAAATACTCAAGTAAGTTCCAATCCTCTAGTTTCAAATAAATTTTCAATTCTATCCAATATGGGAGTAGGAGGATTATCAGAAGACATGGAAGCCCAACACCTTCAAGCTAACCTTTCTGACTCTCTCGAATCCCCATCCAAGTCAGGATCCTCAAACCCTAATGCTAAAATTACTGTAAGCCCCATGGGCATCACAAATCCAAACCCTAATGCACGATCTCTAGAATCCACATCCAAGTCAAGATCCTTAAACCCCAATGCTGGAAATACTTCAAGCCCAATGGGCATCCCAAAGCCAAACCCTAATGCTGAAGAACTTAGGAAGAAAGTTGAGGCATTGGAAAATAAAAATCTCATCTCCCTAACATCATCACTAGGAGCCAAGTGAATCCTACTGAGGGGCCGTCCCGCAGACTAGGGGAATACAGGAAAAAGGAGAAGATTTGGATGTAGGGGTGGAGATATGTGAAACTCTTTAGACTGAGGAATATGGCAGTCTAGTTCTACAACAAATTACCTCCCCTCAGTTTAGTCCTAAACAAACCAGGAGCACTGTGAAGTCTCCTATAGATTTTGGCAATGAAAAAGAAGAGGGAGAATATCAAATGTTGAGCATCAAAAAATTAAAACTGATAATGACATTGCCAATGGAAAATAGAGAACCTTGTTTCAATAAGTTATTTCAGGTTCTGAAGACAAAAAATTAGGAAAACCCCCTCAAGGGAGGGGGAGAGGAAGAAATCCCAAACAATCTAAATGAAGTTCCTCTCATGGAACGTGAGAGGCCTCAATGGCCTGCCCAAACACAGGGAAGTCAGTGCAATAAGAAATCAAGTGAATCCAACTATTATCATGTTGCAAGAAACAAAAACTGATGAGATTCAATAAAAAAAATAGCAAAAAAAATCTGGAATCAAGGGGAGATGGTTTGCAAATCAGCCAGAGGAGCATCTGGAGGCCTTATGACTTTGTGGGATCCCTGGATAGTAGAAGGCACCATTATTCAGAAATATGACATGGTTCTTAGTGTTTTATTTAAGGAAATAAACAACAATAGGTCATGGATCCTTTCAAATATTTATGCCCCGACTTCAATTCAAGGGAGAGCTCTACTGTGGGAGTACTTAGGCAATCTGAGTGAAATCTTCCATAATGTCCCCTGGATTCTGGTCGGGGATTTTAACACTCCTCTTTACCCTTCAGACAAAATGGGTGGAAATGGACCACCTATCAGGAGCATGGATGAGTTCAATGACTTTGTGAACTCCAACATGTTGATGGATGTAAAACTTAGAGGAGCGAATTATACCTAGAGCAATCGATGGATAGGGTGTCATCTCATTCAAGAAAGGCTTGATAGGTTTTTTCTATCAAAGGAGGCTACAACTTTGTTCGGTGATTCTACCCTGCAAGCCCTTCCTAAAATTGCCTCTGATCATAATCCCATTTTTTTGGAGATCCCTAACTCTCTGTCCTTCAAGAAACCTTTCAGATTTCAATCTATGTGGATCAAACATTCCAGTTTCAGAGATAACTTAAGTCAATGGTGGCAGTAGCCTGTCAGGGGTAGTGCAACTTTTAAACTTGTTGGCAAATTAAAGTTTGTTAAGGAAAAGCTTCAAACTTGGAACAAAGAGGTCTTTGGGAACCTCTTTGAAAATAAAAAATAGGTTGTTGAAAGTTTGAAGATAATTGATCAGAGGATCCAACATGGTGATGCTGATGAAACTACTAGGCAGGAGGAACGAACAAAACTAGCAGAGTTTCATAACATTTTGGCCTGTGAGGAAATCTATTGGAGGCAAAAATCAAGGGCTCTTTGGTTGAAATATGGAGATTCAAATTCCAAGTTTTTTCACGTCACCACGCTTAGAAACAGAAGCAATAACAAGATAATTTTTTTAAAAAAGTAGATGGTTCTATTACTCAAGACTTAATAGAAATCAGAAAGGAGGCAGTAACTTATTTCAATTCTATCCTTGGTCAAGAATCGCAGTGCAATGAGGAGGCCAAAGATATTCTCTTGCAATCCATTCCTAGCATAATAAATGAGGATATAAACCTTAAGCTTCTAGCTCCCTTTTTTGATGAGGAAATTAAGGAAGCCTTGTTTAGCATGGAGCCAGACAAAGCCCCGGGACCCGACGACTTTCCCCTCATTTCTATCAAGATTTTTGGGACATCGTAAGTGAGGATGTAATTTCTACTATCAGAGAATTCCAAGCAAGCAATCATATCCCAAAAGGTATCAACTCTACTTTTATTTCTCTAATTCCTAAGAAGCAAACCCCTGAATCTATGGTTGACTTCAGGCCAATCAGTCTATGCAATGTTTCTTACAAGATCCTAACTAAAGCCATTGCAAATAGAATGAGAGATATTCTACCCCGCATCATAGATCCATGCCAGGGAAGCTCTGTCTAGGGCAGGTCAATCTTGGATGGAGTTATCATAGTTCATGAAGCTCTGCACTCTGCTCATAAGACTAACATGTCTATTTTTGCCCTCAAGCTTGATATGAACAAAGCATTTGACAGGCTAAATTGGGACTTTCTGATTGTTGTCCTCCTTAAGTTTGGTTTTCACCACCAATGGGTTAATTTGATCAAAGAATGTATTTCTAAAGCATGGTTCTCGATTCTAGTTAATGGAACAACTGCTGGTTACTTTCAAAGTCATAGAGGAATTCGGTAGGGGGACCCTATCAACCCCATGTTATTCATCATTATGGCAGAAGCTTTAGGCAGAACCATAAAAAATGCTTGCAGTTCAAGGCTAATATCGGGAATCAAGGCAACATCTCTCACTAGGGCTGTTTCTCACCAACAATTCATCGATGATACCCTTATATTGACTAAGGCATCAATGGTTGAGGCCAAAATAATTAAATACATCCTGCAACTCTACGAGGACGCTACTGGTCAGAAAGTTAATTTTAGTAAAAGCAAGTTATATTTCTTGAACACCCCCATTCAGAGGCAAGGAAGGATTGCAAAAATTTTAGGGTGTGATATAGCAAACCTCCCCACTTCGTATCTTGGTCTCCCTCTTTTCATTGGTTCTCCGAGAGAGTCAATGTGGGACAAGGTTATTGAAAGAATTCAAAAAAAACTTGTTGGATGGAAAGGTCATCTTCTATCTCAAGCAGGAAAGCTGACCCTCACTAAGGCCTCTCTTCAGAGCATTCCAGTCTATTTCCTCTCCATTTTCAAAGCCCCTGTGAAGGTTTTCCAAAAATTGAGAAACTCCAAAAAGAATTTTTATGGACTGGATCAGAGGAGAAAAAAGGATACACCTTGTAGGATGGACCAAAGTGTGCAGACCCAGGGAAAATGGGGGCTTAGGTCTGAGGAGAATTGCTCATATAAATTTAGCTTTACTAGCTAAGTAGGCGTGGCGTCTCATTTTTGGTGAAGAAAATGAATGGACAACTATCATCAAATGAAAGTATCTTCAAAATATGGAATTTCTAAGTGACTCAGTTCCAATCAGAGGTTCTATTTTTGGAAAGCAATTCTTAATTGTAAGGAAATCATCAAAAAAGGTTTAAGATGGGTTTTAGGCAATGGTGAGAGGATAAATTGCTGGAATGATAGGTGGGCTAAGGATGAACCACTGACGCAATATCCTAACTTAGCCCGAATCAGAGATATCATAGAAGAACTCATTGGCAGAAAAGTCTTCGATTATATGGTTGAGGACAGAGGTAGAATGAAGTGGAAACAAATAAGAATTCAGGGATTTCAAGTGGAATCAAATGATCTTTGTAACATTCTCGGGCAACAGTTTATCCCCATGAGACCCAAGGAAGATCAAGTGACTTGGGCTCCTACGGAAAATGGGTAGTTCACTATTAAATCAGCTTACAAGCTTCTGCTTGATGACGAGGATTTTGTCCTCCAAAAGGACTTAGTTTGGATAAAAAATTTAATTCCAAAAATTGTAGTCTTTTCATGGCTAGTTATCCAAGGAAGAATTCTAACCATTGATAATATGATGCGTAAAGGTATTTGTATCACTAATCATTGTTATCTATGCAGGGCTAATTGGGAGACCATTTATCACATTTTCCTTGAGTGCCCTTTTTCCTTGACTGTCCTAAGTGGGGTTTTTTAGGCCTTCAATATTTCATGGGTTAAACCAGCCATCGTACTTGATTTGTTCATCCAGTGGCCTTGCCCCTTTTCAAGCCAAAGACTTAGATACATGTGGAAAATTTGTCTCAATCACTATCTTTGGCAGGTGTGGTTAGAAAGGAACCATAGAGTCTTTAATGAGTCTATCCATGATCATCAAACTATCATTGCCAGGATCCTATCCTTTGCCAACGAGAATGTGAACCTTATCCCTTTTGATAGCTGTAAACCTCATCTGTAGGAGACCACGATTGCTCAATATTTAAGCTTAACCTTGTTAGATGAGTCTGTGCCTAGGGTAGTCAACCCCAGAGCCAATGTTAAGTGGTCTCCACCTCCTACGGGTTGGTTTAAGCTTAATTTTGATGGAGCAACTAAGGACAATCCTGGCAGAGCAGGCGCTGGTGGCATTGTGCGAGATCATAATGGGAATATGATGCTTGCATTTTCTGAATATTTGGGAACAAGGACGAACAATGAAGCTGAAGCTAGAGCTATGTGGAGAGGCCTTCAAATGACTCAAGACTTAGAAGGCAATTTGATCATAGAAGGAGACTCTATGCATGTTATAAATCTCCTCAATAATTGGAAAACACCTCCTTGGAGGATTAAAACAATTGTTGAAGAGGCTAGGATCCTTTTCCAGGGAAGACAGGACAGAAAAGCCCAACATGTCTTTCGAGAAGCTAACAAAATTGTTGATAAGCTGGCCAATTTGGGTGTCGATGGTGATGAACTTTTCAAATGGGAACACGGTGTCCCGAGTGAAGTAGAGGAGCTTATTCAACAAGAATGCCAAGAATGATAGTCAAATTTACCAATAGGGAAGGCACTGTAAGTTCGAAGGCTAGGAGTATTCCCGTCTCTTTTTTGAATTGGACTCACAATAAAAATTATCTGAGCTGTCAGTCTTCATGGATGCCGCTTGGAAATACCACAAAGACTAATGGGGATAGTCACATGTCAGATAACATGGCTCCTAGTCATCTTAGTAATTTGAGGTTGGTTGATAATCACAGGGAAGGAAAGAAACGACAATATAAGACTTCGAACCAAAGCCACGTGGACCACCAGATAGCCACCACCATAAATCTAGCCAGCAGGTTCACTTCTCCAAGGCTGATTGGCCAAGATAGTATGTGGTACCAAAGCATGTCATATACGGAAGAAAGCAATTACCAAAGAATTATTAAGAGTAACTGTCAATACAGAGCTTGTGGGAGTTTTTTTAGTACTCTGCTATGTGTGTCTACAACTTTTTGTTTCTCCATTGTCTCAAGGAAGGGATCCGTGTCTGTTTCTTTTTTGTAATTATGATGCATGTGTGTTTTCTCAGGGTATACCCAAAATGTTGTATGGGAAGTTTCTTTTTGATAATAGGCTATGTGCCTTACCGGATGTAATGGCTTTGGCGGCATGTAGATTTTACATATATAGGATCCTTAGTAAGGATATGTTCATCAACAACCCTGGGCTGATTTTTGTAAAAGGTTTTGGGTCAACTCGTAAAACCCGGTATTAATGCTATAGTATCTTATCTACCAAAAAAAAATATCAATAGGTAATATAATAGCATATTTAGAGTCTTTATTTGCTTCTGATTTGATCTTAGATAATTACTAAATGTTATAAAATTTTCATCTTTGGCTTCTTTGAAAATTGATTGTAAGCCCCTATTTAATTTTATTGATATATCTTTTTGTTCTTCAACATTCTCTATCATGCATCATGTGCAATGTTTTAGGTTTTTCAACATTTCCTTACTATCTTCTAGTGATGTATCCTGAATATTTGTTTGCTTTCTTTCTTTAATTGTCATGATGTGTATCTTGTCTTTGATCAATATTCAATGTTTTCAATATCTTGTTTGTTCCTTCAATATGTCTTCTCTAAATCAAATAATTATGCAATTCTTTTACTCACATAAATTTATTAAAATTTAATTTCTAATTAATTTTTTTTGTTGTAGAATTCCTTATTACTCCCAAATATTAATTTTGTTCTCCTCAATATAAATATCTTCTCTTTATTCAAATTTTCCAATTTTAAAGATTCTTCTTCAATATTAATTAATTCCTTTGCTGCTGAAATCCTTTTATCTCCAAATTTAATAATTTCCTTATTTTATTTTTTTTCAAATTCTTTTCTTCAATAAAATTTCTTTCTTCAATTTCAATATTCTTCTTCATTTCAATTCTTCAATCTTCAATTTCTTTCTTGAGATTTTTTTCTCTTCTCTAGTCTTTAATTTTCTTTAATTTTTAATTTTATAGTCTTTCTTCAAATAATTATTCAAATTCTTTCTTCCTTCAATATTTCATTCTTTTAATCTTCTTCTTCAATCTTTAATCTTCAATTTTTTCTTCATATAATTCTTCTATTTTTCAATATCCTTCAATTTTCAATTTTATATTCTTTCTTCAAAATTTAAAGTTTTCCTTCAATCTTTCTCTTTCATATAATCCTCCAATATTTTTTTCTTCAATTAATTTCTTTCTCAATAATATTCATCTTCAATTTTTCATTCTTCACCTTAATATTTAATTAATTATCTTCTTATAACTCCCTTCAATCAAATTATTCTCTAAAATAAGACTGCTCTCAATGATTTCCCAAATAAATCACAAAGGTATATAAATTACCTTAATTAATCTGCTTCTCTCCTCTATATGCGATATCTCAAATTTAACTATGAATCATGCATTATAACTTTCGTTGTCTCAATGTATAATTAGTGTATGATCTCTCTCATAAATCTTTGAGTGTGATATTCTTTATACTGTTAGATGCCATTACTTCATCTTGCAACATTTTAGTTTGCTCACGTCTGCATACTCTACTTCTAGAAGGTCTCAAGTCTTCTAGAAAATCCTCCTTAAATACCTCATTAGTCTTATTTATCATGATTTTTTGCCTGTTTATTTCATCTCCTTCACTATGTTCTTCACCATGCTCTCTGCTTGTTCACTTTGTCTACATTCTCCACCATGCTCTCTTCTTGTTCACTTTTCCTATGTTCTCCATCACACATTTTTGCTTGCTTAAGTCACTTCTTTACAATACTCTCCTATGAAGGTATCTAGACTGTTGGTTATCCTTTGTCCTTCCATTCTATTCAAACACTCACTTTTCAATTATTGCTCCTTTCACAACTTTTCAAATTTCACCAGGAGCTTTCACCTTTACTTCTTTCCAATGAATCTACACTCTAAAGCTGCTCTTCATCAAACACTTCTCTACTCTCAAGAGTAATATCTCTCAACCTTAGACATCTACTAAATGTGGCTTTGATATCACTTTTAGCAATCTACCATTATTACCACATGATCTCAATATATAAACTCAAGGTATTCACAAGATTCAATATTGTACAACAATAAATAATAACACATTGAATATATTATTGATATATCTAATTGAAGCAATGTATAAAATGTAATGCTTATTATTCGAAACTCTATTACAATGATTTGTCTTTAGTGTATACATACATGAGACTCTTCATATTTACAAGAATCTTCACCTTTACACCTACATAATCTTTGCATCTCCTCATACTCATAGGAGATCTAACTCTTCATATATATATATATATATATAATAACAAATCTCACATATTTACATAAAGATAAAGACTCTCATGATTGCACATACTACATGAAAAACTCTTCACAACTCATAACTCCACACTGATTAACATGAAAAATAACTCACATCACTCACACTTACTAACATAATACCTCACTTACATAACTCACACTTATTTACATGACATATACTATATCCTAAAATATTAAACTCACACTCTAGACTAAACTATTTACATGACTAAAATATTTACATGGTCCTTGCATTAATATTGTAAGGTACCAAATTTTATAACACCTCCAATAAAGGATTAAATAATAGGTGGTAACCTATGCTTTAGGGGGCAGAAGAATTGTATTTAATACTATAGAAATATTTTTTTTATTGATACATAAAATCTAAAAATATTTTTAATGTAGATTAGACTATTTAGAATTCAATATCAACTTATCAATAAAGAGGTTTTTAATAGGGACCATATTTCATACCCTACAATAGAATTGACTTAATATCAATTAAGGGAAAACAAAATTTATCCTTAGGAAAACCTAGGTTGATGTTTCTAAAATACCAATAAATCTAGATAAAATTATTTTGTTTCTTTTTCACAAGCACAATGTTAGATATCCATCTAAAATATTCAACATGTCTTATAAAATTGGCATCTAACAAATTTTAGATTTTGATTTTGAACAAGTCTTGAATAAGAGGAGAGAACCTTATTTGCTTTCTTTAGATGAAAGAAACATCCTCATAAGTAATAATATTATGGATAATCAAATTCTCATCTATTATAGGCATGTTAAAATATTCCCAAGTAAAGACATCCTTGTTCTCATTAAGCAAGGTAGTAAAGGTGGATGACTCTTTAGTAGATAGGCTATCCCCTATTTTAACTAGGTATGGTTGCTCAGGGCTACATATGTTAAAATTAATAGTAGGTTTAGCATTAATGACATTGATTTCTTCAAATTGGTTTGGAGTAGAGGGAAGATTCTCTAATTCAAACATAATAAGACCACTTTTGCCTCCTCCAATTAGGATTAGATTCTTAAAGGAACCCTTATTTATGATATTTCTAGGGGATTATTTCATATCTAGAGTATAAGAATTCTAGAATGGCTTCATCATTGGGTAAATATGTGAAAAAGAAGACATTATCAAGAATTTAAATTGTTGGTGCTTCTGCATGCCCCTTGCCCTTTAGCCCAAAGAGGATATGACCATGTGATTAGGTATTGGTAAATATGGAAATGTGTTTACCAAGGTATGGTTGTTGTTACTCATTAATATTAATAAAAGCATTAATGATGATAAAACTCAACTTTAATCAATTACCTTGATGAAAAAGAGGGTGAAGGATCAATCAGATTATCAAGCCACTTGTTAGATAGCCTATGAGTAGAAAAATATTTCTATACCTAGAAATAGGCTAACAAGGATAGTAGGGAACACTTGAACATTCACTATTTTTCTTAAATTAGACTAAGTTGGGATTACCACATTAAGGGGTAGTCTTAATTGTAGAGAAATATCATTACAAGTATCAAATAATATAGGAAAAATGAGGTCTTACATGCTAGACAATCATCAAGGACTGTCAAAATCACTAGAACAAGCTCAAAAATAGCTAAAATATCAACACTAGCCAAGATGATATATTTAAGCAACTATCCTAGTGCTATTGAAGAAACTTTAATAGAAGGTTAACCAATAGTGGATTCTAATTAATGATAGATTAAGACAACACAATGACTATTTTTTTAGAAATAGAACCAATTGACCTATCTTCATATCAATTTTGAAATTAATAGATTTCAACCTTTGTTAAATGCCTAGGTAAGGGAATTATTCCTATTTCACTTAGCTTATGCAAATGTTTCAACATAGATATAATAGAGATATTGATTATCCTTTGTCTATCTAGCCTAATTTTGTATTTTTTGCATTCATTGTTCCTAAGCATGCAATAGATAAACAAATTACTATTATCAATTTTGTAAAAAAATATATCAAATTGAGCATCATCTTTTAAAATAGAAAATTCCATTGATCCTACTTGATAATGCTCCACATCCACCTAAAAAATAGGAGTAGTAGAAGGAGCATTATTACTTTTAATTTTTAAGGCCTGAGTAAAGTTACTATGTATATCACTATCAATTTCCTTTTCCAAGCTATCATTATCTACACAAAATATTTCTTGTTCCAATTTAGTACCATCCTCATGGAATTTATTTAACTTGGTCAACCTTTGGTAAAACAAAATAGTATATTATATTTGTTTAGATTTTAACAAGGTGGAAATTTTTAATCTACCTCATGAGGAAGGGGAATAATAACATCCATGTCTAGTTGATAATCTTTGGGTTTATACGTATCTTAGGGTAATTTCAAGCAAAATTCAGGATGCCCTTGTATAATTTCTATCTAGAAGTCCATTGAGGCTCATGTTTGTAAATTGGAACTTTATATATATCATCTATAGAAGGAATGAAACAACTATAATGAATTAAAGGATGAGATCCTTGAGGATCTAAGTCTCCCTTTATGATGAAAATTTATCATCATAAGCATACTTAACCAGTTGACAAGTGGAGGAACCTATGGCTCTCATCTTACTAGTCAAAGGTCAACCTAGTAGCATGTTATAGTTGGTTTGAAAATAAAATACCATAAAATTAATTTTTAATTCTTTAGGCGCAACTTAAATTAGCAACCAAATACAAACCCTATGTCCTATGGACTTCCATTATAGGTATAACAATGAATTTAGTAGAAAGAGCACTAGTTTATCTATCAAGGACAATGGAATAACACAAGTACCACTCCTTTAATCAACATAAACCTTATGTAATACCATATTATTGTAAATAAGAGTAATAAAAAAGGGTGGATCATCAGCCCTTGCTAAATAATCAACGATAATCATGTTTTCAAGGGAAAGTTTATAACAAAATTAGGGCTATTATGTGCATCAATGTAAATGTTTTCTCTGTGGGATTGAATATATTGTACTTCATAATACCCTATAATAGTGGGAATAATGTTAGTAATTATTTATATAGACATGTCCATATCATATAGTAAGTATTTTAACCTTTACCTTTGAGAGAGAGATGTTCGAAGTAATTCCAAGTATAGGACCTTGTAAGAAGTCGTACACAACTCTTCGACAATATCCCATGATTTTGTATTGCTCGTGACTATTTTAAGTAGGGATTCCTTGTATTGGATGATGTTTTATAATTTTTTTGCTATGGGCATCAAAATGGTGGCTTTAAGTGGTGATTGTAGTCTTTTAGTATTTTTAGGAACAATAGGTTTTCTAGACCAGGTTGAGGCCTTCACAAGAATATTTTAAAAATATTTTGTGTTCATAGAAGATTTCTAAATATCCAAAGGAGGATTTGGTATCTTATCAATGATGGTAGGGTTAATCGTAGCCTAGATAGGTTCTTTCCCTTAATCCTTCTTTTCTTTTTCCTCTTTAGAAGGTTGTTTTTTGTATTGAGGTGAACTAGAAAGAGTAGAAATTTTCTATTCCAAGGATGCAATTGCTTCTCTTTGCACCTATAAAATGTTGATATAATAATCCACATTCATTTGACTACATATATATTCTCCATTTGAGCCATTTTGGGCAAATATTTTATTAACTTGAGAGGCATTCTGAGAAGTGCTAGGTCTAGGATTTTAATTTTAGGAATAATTACCATTCTAATTTTAATGATTTTGAACCCCTTATTGGTTGCCTTGATTAGTATTGTATCCTTGTTTTTGATAATTTTGATGGCCACCTTGATTAAAACCTTGACCTTGATTTTGATTCACCCCTTGTTGTTGATTGGGATATTGTTGTTTATGGTTGGGAATGGGGTGTTATAGATATATAACCTTTGATTGTGAGGGTGATTAAACCGTTTTTAAAGACTCTTTTTTATTTTATGAAATAAATTTATCCTATCATTTTTGACTTGATCAAAGTTAAAGTTAGGACCAAAAGCTTGCTTAAGGTATAACTTATGCAAGTCTGTATAGGTAGAATCATCATGATCATAAGTTATATACCAAAAGAGAAATTTATTAGGACCATTCCATATAGGTGCTTTAAGCCTATCATTGATATGAGAGTTTTTGAGTTTAGGTGGTCAATATATTTTGATAATATCTTAAAATATCTATTAAGACATCATATTTTCAATTTTTGGACCACCCCCAAATTTAGTTAATATATGCATAGGATATCTAGCTATCTATAACTCATGAGAGGTATTGAACATTGATACATTATAAACACCATCCCCTACAACATATTTGTTAGGGTTTTTAGGTTTTAGGATTTTGAACTTCCTTATTTTCCCAATGTTCAAGGATCTTAACAAAATGTATAATATTTTCAAGGGGAGGTAAACCAAAAGGATTGTGCTTCGTTATCTTACCTTCAAAGGAGGATGTAAGGAATCTAGGGATGGAAATATGGGAATATAATATTATAATGTGTATGGGTATTATGTATAGTTTTTGGCATGGGCCACACATTTTATTATATTAATGAGTGGGACAAGGGTTTAGAAAGAGGGGCATATAAATAAGAAATATTGTCATTTTAAAGTATAAATGATATTAAGTATTCTACTATAACAAACTTATCTTGTGGAATAGATCTTGTTGGAATATATTACATTATTTAGTATATGCTAATGTACCACCTTGGGTACATCTTTAGATTAGGAATGTGTCTTAGATTTAGGTTTGAGTATTTACTTTATGCAATGTAATAAATGCACAAGTATTGTTAGAATGTGTAAAGTATTCAATAATGTAAATGTGCATGTTAGTCCAAGTGCACATGATTCCATAGAATAGAAAAGTGAAGAGTCACAGGAAGATAGAATGCCAAGAGTAATCCATATGAAGAGTAACTTCTCATTAAATAAATAGGAATATATGTAAGTATGATAAACACACACACATAATGTAGAGAAGTAAGGTAGAGATACATTGTAGAGCATGTAATGACCCAAAAATCAAGAAACAAGAAACATGCAAAAGAGAGATTTTTTTTTTGACTAAGGAGAGGGATTCATAAACCCCCAACCAACCTTAGATTGACTTAATGTTTAAAAACCTCTAAGTTTCTCAAGAACTATACCACACAATATTCCCCTCACGCAAGTCCCTTTTGCGTAGGCATATCTCATGTTATGCACATAAGTCCATCCATATCATCAACCTTGATGAGCTAGACTTACCACCCTCAATCATTAGAAGGTGTACACACATCTCCATATTCCACGCAAGCCATTATGTGTGGGTATGCTACGTGTACTGCGAGTTAAGCTATCAATCTTATCCTCTGACAAGCTATATTAACTTTGGTACGATATTCTAAACCTAGTTACCAATCTCCCTAAGGGGGTCTCAAGCCCTTAGGTCATCCTCTAAGTTCACCTAGAACTTACTATTGTTTTTATAACAATTATTAAAACAAGAATATAAATAATAGATCTAGATACTAAATCTAACAAAACATGAATCATTAAACAAGAAAAGGATAACTAAAACATAAAGCAATAATTAAAGGATAAACATGCAATAGAAAGGATTTAAATACAACTACATTCAATTAATGGAATACAAGGTGCATCAACCATATTGTTCATTTATTACATAAGTATGTATGGTAAACCCCATACCTTCAAACAATACATTACATCAATTTCATCAGGGAAACCTCCCCACAAATCTAATCTATTTGCATAAATAAGCAAGATGTAAGGTAGAGAGCAAACTTGTGCATCGGTCCATCTTATGAATTTGGTCCTCCCACTCTTCCATCGATCAAGTGAGGATAGTAGGGGATCAGGACACTCATAGTTCAGGATAGACATGCTTCTAAATACATTTTTTCATTTTATTTCCAAATTGCAACTATACAAATAACCCAAGAAATTCAACTTTCTAATGCATAGTTGATACCATAGAAAACTACTCTTTCTATTTCCCCTCTCATATTCTCATGAGATCTATTCAACCATGCATCAAACCACATGCTCTACTTGCAATAAATGGTCTAACCCTTATTTAACAATCAAAGTCCCATACCCTTAATTGCTAAATAATCTAGGTTCACATTTATTATCCAATTAAATCCAACTACTTTAATCTTCACATAAACCTTTTTCTTCATTTCATAAATTAAAGTCCCATACCCTTAATTTACAAAACAAACCATATTCACATTCATTATCCAATTAAATCCAACTACTTTAATCTTCACATAAAACCTTTTCTTCATTTCATAAATCAAAGTCCCATACCCTTAATTTACAAAACAAACCATATTCACATTCATTATCCAATTAAAGCCAACTACTTTAATCTTCAAATAAACTTTTTTCTTCATTTCATAAATTAAAGTCCCATACCCTTAATTTAAAAAACAAACCATATTCACATTCATTATCCAATTAAATCCAACTACTTTAATCTTCAAATAAACCTTTTTCTTCATTTCATAAATTAAAGTCCCATACCCTTAATTTACAAAACAAACCATATTCACATTCATTATCCAATTAAATCCAACTACTTTAATCTTCAAATAAACCTTTTTATTCATTTCATAAATTAAAGTCCCATACCCTTAATTTACAAAACAAACCATATTCACATTCATTAAACTAAATTCCATCATTTTAGCTAATGAAATAACATTAAAGATTCTTCCCTTTCATTACCCTAAAATATACCATTTTAGATAATGAAACACATTAAAGATTCTTTTTCTTTCATTACCCTAAAATACACCATTTTAGCTAATGAAACACATTAAATATTCTTTTTCTTTCATTACCCTAAAATACACCATTTTAGATAATGAAATAACATTAACGATTCTTTTTCTTTCATTACCCTAAAATCCACTATTTTAGATAATGAAATAGCATTAAAAATTCTTTCCCTTTCATTACCCTAAAATCCACCATTTTAGATAATGAAATAGCATTAAATATTCTTTCCCTTTCATTACCCTAAAATCCACCATTTTAGATAATGAAATAGAAATATTCTTTCCTTTCATTACCCTAAAATCTACCATTTTAGATAATGAAATAGCATTAAAGATTCTTTCCCTTTCATTACCCTAAAATCTACCATTTTAGATAATGAAATAGCATTAAAGATTATTTCCCTTCCATTGCCCTAATATCCACCATTTTAGATAATGAAATAGCATTAAATATTCTTTCCCTTTCATTACCCTAAAATCTACCATCTAAGATAATAAAATAACATTCACGATTCTTTCCCTTTCATTACCCTAAAATCTACCATTTTTGATAATGAAATAACATTAAAGGTTCGGTCCATACAAACATACTCTAAGCTCTCTCCTACATAATGATTAACCAACGAATGGCTCTAGCAAAGGGAGATAGATTAAAATTGGGTGATTTACGATGTAAAGGATGACAAGGCATGATTGAAATGGCTTTTATCCCATAGTAGACCAAAGTGTAGGTGGAGTTTTCAAAGGTCTCCCTGGTGTCAAATGATAGCCACAACATGTCGAATCATTCCAACATTGATGTAGCCCAACGATGACTATCGAGCATGGTTAAAAACCTATTGTAATCGAGCATGGATATGAATATCAAGGAAGGGTTATCTCTGGTAGATAAGTGGATGCCTTACCTTTCCTATTCTAAGTACTGTTTAAGCTTACTAGTAATAGATTAATGTTTAAAGTAGCGATCACGATGAAAGATAGAGTTCAGTATAACAAATCGATAGACAGAGGGTGCTACCATAACAAACCAACCAAACAAGGGTGCTAGCATAACCAACCAACCAAAAAAGGGTTCTACCATAACCAACCAACCAAACAAGGGTTATAAAACATGGCCATAAACTTACAATGGTTCCATAGTGGTCAAAAAGAGGATGGCCATAAGACCACCTCACAAGTATTAGTATAGCATGCTTAAGGAGTAAGTTTTCCATAGTTTAAAGGAGTCAAAGCAATAAGCGAGAACCCTTAGCTTGGTAATAGTCTAAACTAATGAATAGAAATATCAAACACATATTATTTAGCATATTATGAGTCCAATTTGGTATATTTATTGTAGGCAGTCTATCTGGATTGTACTCGAGAGCACCCATCATCCACTTCCTCCTCCAAATGGGTTACTCCTCTAGCTTCCTAGTGCTTCCTCCTCTTCCTTTGTGCTCTTCCTTCCTCACTGCATTTACCTCATCTACACTCTCCGTCCATCCGTATCCCTTCTCCTTGGATTACATCCACCGCCTACCCACCATAACTCTCCATCTACATCCATCAGGCGGTAGGGGAGAACATTCCTCCTTCCTCTTCCCAAGGTGCTTGCCATAAATAAGCCATCCCTTCATGTCAGAGGGAGCTTTGCACAACTAGTCCAATCAGATTTCCAAAGGGTGGCCTATCTGATTCTTTGAAGGGCGGTCTTATCATATTTAAACCAACATTGGTTGGTCATTTTGATTAAGTGAATCCCCCATCAATTCAACTAGTTAAAGTCTATTCTCTATGAGTTCAATGAATTACGTTTATCATTTCAAATAGAGAAGTCATTTGCTTAATGGGGTTCTTTTATTTCTTAATATAAAACAACCGTTTCTTTTTTTAAGGTTTTCTTATCAATTTGAAATAAATCACATATTTATTCAAAATAAAAACTCTTTATAAAATAAATCAACCATTTATTTAAAATGGGATTTCTTTAACATTCTAAAATAAATCAATTATTTATTTGAAATGAGATCTCTTTATTATCTAAATAAATTAACTATTTATTTAAAATGAGATTTCCTTATCATTCTAATTAGATCAACTATTTATTTAAGAATGATATCTCTTTATTATTTAAATAAATCAACTATTTATTTAAAATGATATCTCTTTACTATTTAAATAAATCAACTATTTATTTAAAATGATATCTTTTTACTATTCTATTTACTAAGGCATGCAAGGAGTTATGAAGACAACCTATTCATTCATAGCTCACAAATTATTAAGGCAAATAGTGCTGAAGTAAAAGACAATCAAGCATGTGCAACAAACAAAGAGGGAGTCTTTCCATCAATCTAGTCACCTGTCTCAACCTCTAGAACTTACGATAGCTACTAGGCTATTAGTCTAGGGCTCAAGGTGGCTAGCTATTGATGATTATCCCTTAACCAAATGCATGTCTATATGAAGGTATCCATCCTTGTTACCTTCGAGTTGCCTTATCATCACTTCCCCAACCTCAAGTACCCTTATCTTTGGTGGATGACTCAACTTCTTCCACTTACGAGTGCACCTGATCCTACACATTGGCAATTTGTTAGCAGTATCATGCTCTTCAATATCTATTAATATCGCATAGCTTCTTAATTACATAAAATCAAGTATTAAAGCATCATCAGTTAATACATTATTTTTCATATCAAAAAGATCCATCTGGGAGGGTCATGACATCCTCCCCCACTAGGACTAAACACCATCCGGGTGTTTCTCAGTTTTACACAAGCATAACATAATCAAAAGCAAATTATTACAATTTTTAGAGATCATTAAATAAAAAAGAAAATATTTTTGCATATCCACCACTTTCTCCCAAGTGGCATTTCTTTTCGAGAAATGGTCCCACTGGACCTTACATTGCTCAAGGGTTCGATTCCGCATAGTCTTAGAGTGGAACTCGAGAATCCTTACTGGCATTACTTCAACTGCCTTTGCCATTTGCAAATTAGAAACATCCCACACATGTTTAGGGTCAACAATATATTTTCTAAGCAAATATATGTGGAAGGTATCATGGATTTTTGATAGATTAGGAGGTAAAGCGAGTCGGTATGCAACCAAACTAATATTTTTAGTGATCTCAAAGGGTCCTACAAACCGTGGATCTAATTTTGTGGACTTGATCACACTTTTCATTGGTTTGACCCTTAGGAATACTTTATCTCCCATTGAGTACTCTCTTGGAGTTCTCTTTAAATCAGCATAACTCTTCTTCCTATCAGCAACTTCCTTGAGTTTTGATCTGATTACCTTTACTTGCTCTTCCATTTCTTTGGCCATTTTTGGTCCAATCATAATTCTATCCTCTGGGTTATCCCATGATAGTGGTGTTCTACACTTTTGTCCATACAAGGCATCGAACGGTGCCATTCCCAGAGATGAGTGATACCCATTATTTTAGGTGAAATCTACCAAGGGTAGGTAGTCTTCCCAGTGAGACTTGTGATCCATACAATACATGTGGAGCATGTCTTCTAGTACTTGGTTTACCCGCTCTATTTTACTATCTATTTTAGGGTGGTATGTTGAACTCATGTTCAAATTTGTACCTATTGCCTGATGAAGGGCTTTCCAAAATTTAGAAGTGAACTTGGAATCCTGATCTGAGATGATTATCTCAAGAAATCCATGCAATCAAAACACTTCTTTGGAAAATCTATTAGCCACCACCTGAGCATCATCCTTGGTGCTCCCAGGTATAAAATGTGTAACCTTAGTCAATTTGTTGACTACTACTAGAATTGCATCATGTTGGTACCTAGTCTTAGGTAAACCTACTATAAAATCCATAGATATGACCTACCATTTCTGTGTAGGTATACTATGTGGATACAACTATCCTACGGGATGCTTGCATTTTGCCTTAACCTTATGAAATTCAAGGCATCGAGTGACAAAATCGGTAATATCCTTCTTCATTCCTACCTAGAAGAAGGTTCTTTTCAAAATTTTCCTCATCTTTACCCCTCTAGGGTGAGCTGTATAAGGAGATCTATGGGATTCTTGCATTATTAGCTTTCTTGAATCCCCTAATTTTGGTATGATGATTCTACCTTTGTAGCACAAAAGGTTATCTATCACCCCAAACTCCTTATTACTCTCAGGATCCTTGTCTATTCTAGCTCGAATTTCTTGGCAATATTCATCTTGATTTTGCTCCTGCCTCACTTGGTCCATGAGATTTATGTGACTCCTCGTTATGGCTGCTATGTGTCTCCTTCTACTCAAGGCATCTACAACCTTATTATCTTTACCCTTTATGTACTCAATTTCAAAGTCATACTCATCGAGAAACTTGATCCACCTTCTCTACCTCGCATTGAGTATTGGTTGGGTAAATATGTACCTTAGACTTTGATGGTATTATTTTAACTTGAAAGGTCTTCCTACCAGATAATGGCACTAGATCTTTAGAGCATGCACCACAATGACTAGCTCTAAATCATGAGTAGCATAATTGAATTCATGATTTTTAAGTTTCCTTGAAGTATAAGCTACTACTAACTCTTCTTGCATGAGTACTCCTCCTAACCCTTCCAGCAATGCATCAGTGCATACTAAAAAATCTCCTTGAGGATCTAGAATATTTAATATTGGTGTGGTAGTGAGTTTTTGCTTCAACAAGGCAAAAGCAGTCTCACATTTTTTTTCCATTTGAACTCCTTCCTTTCTTTTGAAGGTTAGTTATTATCGAGGTAATCTTTGAGAAATCCTTTATATAACATCTATAATAGCCCGTTAACCCCATGAAGCTTCTTACTTCGGTAATATTAGTAGGGGGTGGCCAATTTAATATGGCTTCAATCTTCTTCGGATCCACAATAATTCCTTCTACTGATATGATATGCCCTAAATATCGCACCTCTAAAACATAGAAATCACTCTTGGCTATATTTCTGTAGAGTTGATTTTTCCTTAGTAACTCTAACATGATCTTGAGATGCTTATCGTGCTCTTCCTTGTTCTGAGAGTATATTAGGATATCATCTAGAAATACAAGGACAAACTGGTCCAGGTGCCTTCTGAACACATTGTTCATTAAATTCATGAAGGTGACTAGAGCATTAGTCAATCCAAAAGGTAGGATTATGAACTCATAATGCCATCTTGTGAGTATCCTCCTCATGTATTCTCAACTGGTGATACCTTGACCTTAAATCTATCTTGGTAAACACTATGGCATCTCTCAATTGATCGAATAAATCTTCAATTCTAGGTAGGGGATACCGATTCTTGATTGTAGCTTTATTCAACATCCTATAGTCAATACACAATCTTAAAGAGCCATATTTATTTTTCACAAATAAAATAGGTGCACCCCAAGGTGACACACTTGGTTTTATCAACCCTTTCTCTAATAACCCTTGCAATTATACCTTTAATTCTTGCATCTCAATGGGTGACATCCTATACGGAGATCTATGAATTGGTTCCACTCCTTGCATAAGATCAATAGTGAAATCAAATTCTCACACAGGAGGGAGCCCAGGTAAATCTTTAGGGAATACATCCTTGAAATCTTGCAAAATTGGATGTGTCTCCAACACCTCCTTCTTTCAATCTTCTTCAACTTCATTTATATTTATTACATAAACTATCCCTCATTTTCTAAGGGTTTTCTTCAACTACATAGCTGACAACATATGGGGTTTGAATACCCCTTGTTCGCTATGAATTCATAGCCTTTCCTTGCCTTCTTTAGAATATTCGATCCATCTATCCTAGAAATTGATTATGGATTTATGGGCCTGTAACCAATCCATCCCTAGGATCACATTGAAGGCATGAAGTGGAGCTACATATAAGCAACCTTATGTGGCTCCATTAGCTAAAGTAATTTCCATCATCGGGAAACATTGGTTTATGGAGTAGGTCTATCCAGAACCATACTCAACCTTCCATCCATGAGCCAAATACCCTGGCATTTTTGGTATATATTTTTCTAACTTACAAGAAATAAAGCTATCAGTGGCTCCACTATAAACTAATATATTTACTTGCTTATCAAAAATCTTACCTTTTAAAATCATTGGGGTGGCTTGCCCCTCAAGCTTCTGACTCCTAGTTATGGCATAGATCTGATGCATAGGTTCCTTTTCTTTAATACTGGATGTACTTGGCCCTGGTCGGTATGGGCACTGGTTAGAAAAATGCAACCCTCTACAATGGTAACACCCATCCTTGGGCCCTTGTTGCTTTTCCAAATTTTGCTTCTCATCCTTGATCGTTGGAACTGGAACTTACGATTTTTGTTGTTGAGGTTTAGCATTATTGGGTTTGCTACCTTTCTTATAAAAATTTTCTTGAACTTATTTTGGATTCCATTAGACTTCTTTCTCTAGATTTTGAGGGTTTTTAGCCTTTTGATCTTGTTCAACCTCCCATTTTACAACCCCATTGCTATTCCTCTTCTTTAGTTCCTGTCGATCTTGCTCAGACAAGGTTTCATATTTATAATGGAAGTGCGACTCTACTTTATTTGCTAGGTCATATACCTTTTGCAATGACTTAGGTTCCTGCATCTCTACATCATGCTTTATCCTAGATTCCAATCCATGAGTAAACTTATGAATCCGTATTTTCTCATTATAGGTGGGTACATACTTCAACAATTTTACTAGCTTCTTGTAGTATATCTCCACTAAGTTGGTTCCTTGCCTTAAACTAGCAAACTCCTCAAATTTTAAGGCATAAAAATGCTTTGTGAGGAACCTCTTCTTGAATATGACTATAAATTCCTTCCATGGAATGTCTACTAGTTCAATCTTAGTTTCCTCATAGTAAGTTTCCCACCAATCTAGGGCAACTCCTTCAAGGTAGATAGTAGCCCAAATAGTTTGGGTTCCTAAAGAATATCCCTTTACTATGAAGAAAACTTCTAGTTCCCTTAACCAAGCCTCAGCTGCATCTCCCTCTCCTTCTCCATAAAACTTGGAGATACATATATTCTTTAGATCTCTTATCATTTCCTTCTCCAAGAGGGTTCTAGCTTGTATCTGCTCTGTAGTCAACCCCTCATCTTGGTTAACTTTTGAACCTCTAGCTTGCAAATTTTGGTTTGCAATAGTTTCTAACACTTGTCTTAATTGATCTTGCATTGCGACAACTATGGTAGTGAGATATTCCATTCCCATATTGGGAGTTTTTGGACCCTCATTCTGGATCCCTTCTTCGACATTACTTTGTCAAGTTTATCTAGGTGTAGGCCTTTCTCTCATGGCCTTTGGTGGCATCTTGATCTGGTTTCAACCAAGAAAAGAATTAGATTACAACTTCATCCTAAACTGAATCACTAACTCAAACCACATTATAGAGTTCTTCTTGCCAAATCATTAGAAATCTAACTAGGATAATGTTCCAAGATTATGATGTATCATTAATACCAAAGCCCATACTGAGGTATCGTAACATTCATCTTCCCTTGGGATCAACTCCATTAGATTCTAATAAGTAGAGACTCTAGGTCATCCTAGATTTTAGCTTAAACTTAAGAAAGCCTTCATTGGAGGCTCCAAAATCTCTTTTAGCACATAATAAGCTCTATACCCTCGTATCTAGAGCTTTGATACCAAATGTGACAACACAAAAATCAAGAAACAAGAAACACACAAAAGAGAAAGAATTTGTTTTTGACTAAGGAAAGGGATTCATAAACCCCTAACCAACCTTAGATCAACTTAATGTTTAACAAACCCTAAGTTTCTCAAGAACTATATGACACAAGATTCCCATCATGCAAGTCCCTTATGCGTAAGCATATCTTGTATTATGCACATAAGTCCATCCATCTTATCAACCTTGATGAGTTAGACTTACCACCCTCAATCATTAGGTGTACATGCATCTCCATATTCAACATAAGCCATTATGCGTGGATATGATACGTGTACTATGAGTTAAGCTATTAATATTATCCTTTGAAAATCTATCTTAACTCTGGTATGATCTTCTAAACCTAGTTACCAATCTTCCTAAGGGGGTCTCAAGCCCTTAGGTCATCCTCTAAGTTCACCTAGAACTTACTATTATTTTTATAACAATTATTAAAACAAGAATATAAATAATAGATCTAGATACTAAATCTAACAAAACATGAATAAATAAACAAGCAAAGGATAACTAAAAAAATAATAATAATTAAAGTATAAACATACAATAGAAAGGATTTAAATACCACTACATTAAATTAATGGAATACAAGGTGCATCAACCATATTATTCATTTATTACATATGTATGTATGGTAAACTGAAGAACACAAGCTTATACTGAGAGGGGGGGTGAACAGTATAAGACCAAATTTTACTTTTCTTTTCCAAACAATATTATCCAATATAATCAATGGAAATATCAATAATAGTAATCAAATCAATGCACAAATCATCACACACAATAGATACACCAATTTAACATGGTTCACCCAATGTGGACTACTCCACGAAGAAAATATTTCACTAAAATTTTCTCAACAAATATCTTGGGAATCACTTCCCTATTATAATGTTTATAGACCTTTGTCAAAAAGAGACACCAATCCCCTAATGATATGATTTGTGGATCTATCTCCATAGGAGAACTCTTTCCCCTTTTCTCTGGTTTGTGGAACTTTGATCCAGGAGACCTCTTTCTCCTTAACTAGTTTGTGGATCTCTCTCCATAGAAGAACTCTATATTCCTAGCTGGTTCATGGATCACCCTCCATAGGAGATATATTTCCCCTTGCTCTAGTTTGTGGATCTCTATCTAGAGGAGAACTATTTCTCCTCTACTCTAGATGATGATCTTCTAGAAGAACTTTACCCCCACTACTATGGCTTGTGGATCTCTCTCCATAGAATACCTCTATCCTCACTACCCTAGCTAATGGATATCTATCCATTGGAGAATCTTGTCCTATGCTCTATCACCTCCAAAGCCCACCATTAACTCTACTCAATATTTATCTCAAATATACACTAAATACCATCCTTGATCTAGTATATATCTACTCTAACTTTATATCAGGTCTAGCACAATCTACTCCCAAATTTGCACCAAATTCTGTCCTCAAATCTATCCTCAAGCCTTAACACAAGATTCTATCTAATAACAAATCAACTCTACTTGACCCAAGCCTTAACACAATGCCTGAATAAATAAATCAATCAACTCAAATCTCAAGTCTTCACAAAGACTTGCTCAAATCTGCCTACAAGTCTTCACCAAGACTTACCCAAATCTACCTTCAAGTCCTCTCAAGAACTTGCTCAATCTACTCTCAAGTCTTCACCAAGACTTACCTCAAATATACCTATAAGTCTTCACCAAGACTTACCCCAAATATGCTTTCAATTCCTTTCAAGAACTTGCTTAATTTACACTCAAGTCTTTACCAAGACTTACCTCAAATTTGCCTTCAATTCCTCTCAAAAACTTGATCAATATGCTTTGAAGTCTTCACCAAGACTTACCTCAAATGTGCCTTTGAGTCCTCTCAAGAACTTGCTCAATATGTTCTCAATACGTCCTTAAAAAAACTCACAAAATATGCTCAATCAATCTCAAATATTCCACACAAAGTTATCAAATGCTTTGTCTAGTCTTCAAGGTAATTCCTTTAACTTGAAGTAGTTTAGACATATTCTATTCAGAATTCTTTTAACCTCTGGAACATATAGAGAATGATGTAGTCTATCAAAAAATCAATATGTTCTAATCAATCATTAAGTATGTCGCTTTCACAAATATGGTTTCTAATATTTGCAAATTCACTTTTAATATCACTCAAATACAATGCTCAATAATTTCACTTAATCATTCAATAAATGAAACACAACTTGCCCATTGTATCGCTCCAAAATTTTCACATCCCTACCTTTAGGCTATAGGATCCATGCTCGGAAGGAGGATGGGAAAAGGATGGCACGGTACCTCGGACTGAGAGGCCTTGCAAAGGTCCCGCCTCTCAAGGGAGGTGTATATTGGTGATTTTTTGATGGATGGTGGGTTCACCAGGAAACATTTAATGGCAGTTTCCACGCCTAGGTTGGGAATGTGTTTTATGTGTTCATTTTAGCCTTAAGAATTCAAATCCTAGGTTTGGCCAAAATGCGTCTAAGCTATTCTATATGTAGATGCAGATTAAATGAATACAAAAAAGCAGAATAGGACAGAAAAATAGAGAAATTAAGGAATATTACAAGAAGATACCTGATCCGGATGTCTGATGAAGATTCTAATTCTTGAAGCAGTCAGGATCGTTTGGAATTTGACAGAATCGTCTGAGATCAAATAAGATCATCTGAGATCTGACGAATTCGTCAAAGACCTGCAAAAAGAGAAATAGGTGCAAAACACATAAAATACAACTATTCTAACAGAGGGAAACAATGTAAAATGATAGCAATAATATCAAATTGAAACTTAAAAACAAAAACAGGAATGAATTATGATAATTAGATAATAATTATGATTTAATTATGCATTTGGTCTAGATGGGTGAACTCCAAAATGCAGAATAGCATAAAATACTGAATAAGCTATCTAATTTGCAGAATAACACAACAGAGAAAAGGTGAAAAAATGCAAACTTTAGGCACTGATTGCCTCAATGTCAACTACAGTCAGAATCGTATCGCATTGGTACGAAATCGTCTCTGATTCGATAGGATCGCCTCCGATCTGAACAAGATCGTCGAAAACGATGGAAGCTTGCTCCGACTGAAAAACAATAAGGTACCTGCAACAAAATTGTATAGAACTATTGCAAAATAGAAACTTAGGATGTTTTATCATATGAGAAGTCAAGTTACAAAGAATTTCAGCCAGGGGGGTGCTAAGGGGAGGCTTAGGATTAAATAGGCTTAGGAGGGAGGTTAGGAGGTTGGAGATCATCCCTATTTGGGAGATCTCCAATGGGGGAGGGTCTCTAACATCACAGACACACTTCTGCCCAGATTAGAGACCCGTTGGAACAGAAGCTAATTATGCAAAATCAGTTTTGAGACAAGATCATCTGGACGTCCTAGCCCAGAAGGAATCGTCAAATCTGGGGCGATATCGTCTGATCGGCGACGATATCGTCAAACGGTCAAAACAACCTCTAAAAATGGCACGAAAAAGGGGGAAATGGATTACCCGACGGTTAACGAGCGGTTTGGGAGGTTAAAATTTGAATTTAAATTATTTACTAAAGTAAATGTAATTGTTAAAGTTTTACTGTGCCAATTTTAGGGTGCTACATTTTGCCCCCTCTTTAGTGAATTTTTCAAAGAAAATGCGTTAAAGATGAGTTCTTTTCGATTTACGAGAAAGCAAAAATTATTCCCATTTTTAGGCGACGATTCTTGGTCGAATCGTACAACAGCTTACTATGGTGCCCCCTCCGTGTTTTTACCCAAATCGAACGTTTGAGGTAAAAATGCGAAAAAGCAAAAAAATTTTAAAATGTTGTTAATTATGTTTTGAATAAAATTAAGAAAAATAGGGTAAAACCCTAATTCATTTTTACAGTTCATTTTTTCTGGTTTTAGAGCTCTGCAAGCAAAAATGGTGGAGACAACGCACAGATCGATAGAGGTCCAGCGTGGGCTATGGGTAAGAGTCTAAACTTAGTTTAGAATGGTTTAATTTGAATTTACATGTTTTTTAGGTAAATTTTAAATGAATTTTGAGCATCACGGCCGTTTTTGGGCCGTCGACATCATCGGGACAAAATCGTCCCGATTTCGACAAAATCATCTCAAGTTCGTCAATTTTGTCTGTGGGCGAAATTAGCGAAAGGGGGACGATTTCGTCAAATTAGGGACGATTTCAGCTTGCAAAATCGGAGACGATTGTGCTCAAATTTGGGACAATATCGTCCAATAGTGGACGATATCATCATTTGTATAAAATTGAACTTATTTTAACTTGCATTATTAATCATTTGAATAGTTTATTAATGATTGTTTGTTGTTTGTTGCAGAGAGGATTGCTAAAGAGCAAGGAATGGAAATATGGAGGTTTGAGAGATGACTTGGCCACTCTTACATAGGTAGAGCAGGATCAGCTGGCATAGGCCGGCTTACAGCATGTGGCAGAAATGCCACAAGTGTCTACAAATATGGGGCTACTGACAGCCCTAGCAAAGAGGTGGTATCCGGGTTCTTCCTATTTTTGGCTACCGATAGGGGAGATGACTCCCACTTTGGAGGATGTATGGAGGATTCTGAGGATCCCCATACAAGGACGATTGATCACTCCTACGGCCAATCAGGGCCATGCTATGGGGCGATTGTGTGGTGACCCGAGCTTCACCTTGGAGAAGGGCAAAGTTAACATCGAGGCACTATGTCAGATGCCTGGGGCATCTAGACTCACATAGGTTTTAGCCAGAGTGGTTGGTGGACTTTTGCTGTGCCACTAGAGTGGGTGCAGGGTACCATGGATGCTAGCAGATGTGATCTGTGATATGCGAGACCATGGTTACATGTTTTCTTGGGGCAGCTTTGTTCTATGTCGGTTGTACAGGATCCTGCATGGGGTCGTGTACAAGGGCGATCGATGTCTAGTTATGACATCGCTCCTACAGGTTTGGTGCTGGGAGCACATTGTAGTGCAGAGGTCGGTAGGGCTTCCTCTGATAGGGATTGACGAGGAGAGGCCTCGAGTTTTCTACTGGTGGCTCCAGAGAGGGTCACAATAGTGAATTGACCTACCGATGTCCCAAAGACTACTGGATGACCTTGTATCAGACCAGATCACTTGGAGGCCATGGCGAGAGCACCCAGAGTGGGTCAAGGATAGACAGGAGCTGGCGCATGTTAGGCGAGTTTGCTGGTTGTGAATGGAGAGGGGAGAGGTGGAGCTCCACAACTATGACCGAGTTTTGTGATAGTTCGGTCTATGATAGGGGATCCCATATCTCAAGGATTACGAGTTTTCTCAGATTGTTCGAGATAACACCACAGTTAGCAGGGCTCCAGACATGCAGTGCTTCTGGATTCAGGACTCAGACGATGCCCCCATTCAGCCAGTGGATGGGGACGACGCAGGGGTAGCCGATGACTACGATGCCTGGTACGTAGGCATCCACCCTCCTCAAATGATGAGGGCTCAAGGTTCGATACATGTAGTTGTGCATCGAATAGGGAGGCAACACCAAGCAGCTATGGAGGTAGCCCAGGGTTGCGACGAGAGAGAGCTAAGAAGGCCACAGGCACAGGAGAGGCCATGACAGCGGGAGAGGAGGACGGAGAGACCCCCTTCTCCATAGAGAGAGAGGCCACCATTGCTCGACAAGGGCAAGGGTGTCGACACTGGGGAGAGTAGCGAGACAGCGACTCTCTAAGCAGAGAAGATCCATCTCTAAGCATAGGTGCAGACCCTACAGGAGGAGGCTGCATGACACTGAGCTGAGGTTACACAGCTCAGAGACGAGATTGCACGTCTCAGGGCACAGGGCAGAGGGGCGAGCACTGGGGAGCTGACACAGGCTATTGCCCAAATAACTTTCTATCAGACATTATACTATTAGATGGTTCCAGAGGAGGATAGACTACCCCTGCTAGCTAACATCGTAGATCCGATTAGGATCAGGTCATTGAGGACTTCGTCTCGATCAACGACTAGGACTCACACTACTACACATACTACGATGGGGCCACCTTGTCCACCTCAGGGTGGGGGAGGAGATGAGGCTGAGAGCTCAAGGGGTTCTCAAGGCTAGACTACTATACTTCATTGTACATATTGATATATAGTTTTTATTATTTTTGATAGAGGATTGAGTATGCCGAGGTACAGATTGTGGCATACCAATCCAATTTTGATATGATGTATATATACTATTGATATATATATGAGATGAGATATGTTTTTGATCATATGACTTGTGTCTTGTATTTTTATGATGCTTTTATGTTTGATTGATTAATTTGATAATTGGATTGAGGATTCATGAAATTATGTCGTTTTGAAAATTTATAATTTTGATGTCATGTTGTAATATTTTAAATGAAATAATCTGATGTAACAAATTGGTTGTTTGTGATGGAATGTGATAAAAATAAAAAGAGACTTCTAACAATAATTTCAAAGGACATTGTCACTATTATAGACCATTTCATGGAGTCGCTGCTCACTCGGTCATCAAGCTAATCCCAGTATAGAAATATTGTTAAAAGTAAAAGAGTGCTTAAGAGACTGTCTTAAGATTTTGGTGCAATGGTGCAAATGATGATGATGATAGTTTGTTTTTCAGATTTCCATAAAAAATAATATGCATGAAATAATGTTAAAATGATTTGTGCTAGGCATAAATTCCTAAGTGTGATAATTTTTTTGGATAATTCATTAGGAATTATACCATCATTGCAAATTTGAAGGTTGACATAATGACATGAAATAATGAAAATGTGTTTGCTTTTTTGTTTAAAAACATAATTGTATAACAGAATGATTTAAGTCATATGGTTTTTCATGATTTTTAAATAAATGGGGAATAAAAATTGTTACAATGGTTTGCGCTAGGCATAGAATATGTAAGTATAGACTTATACCATCATCGTGAAATCTAAAAAAAAGATAGTTTTATTGCATGGTTGATTTTTTAATAAATAGAAAATATGAAGATGAGGACTTGCGCTAGGCATAAAATTCCAATTTTGGTTTTGGAACTATACCATCGTCGCGAAAGTCGATAATATATATGTTTTTATTGGATGGTTTGAAAGAAATTTTGATTTTTCTATTATGCATGTAGTTGTCGAAACAACTGTACTTTAAAGAAGAAAATGAATTATTTCAAACAATTTGCAAAAAAAATATTTCAAAATATCTTAAACACAAAATTTAGATTTATAAGGAATCCCATGTGCATATGTGAATTCATTTTCAATCTTGATTTATCATAATGATACACAAAATCTCTCAAATACAAAATGTGTGTGCAATTGCTATGTTCATTTATCAATTTTGAACAAGATAATATGATACAAGTGATGTGAAGAAACCAAATAAGTGTTCATTAACCATGATGTAGATGCATATAGCCATACTAGACTACTATGTAGGTCGTATTATCAAGAGCTAGCTAATCCATAAGCCGACATAGGTCTGTACAAAATAAGGTCGCTAATGTGACAGACATATCACCACGCTAGGAGTTACCCAAGGCCAAGCAGGTTGGGCACAAACCACCTGTTATGGGGCTTACCTCACGCTTTTCGAATAATTGAGAATTCCAGGGATTCAAGCTCATCAACCCTTCTTTTCTTTTCAAAGGGTAGGGAAAGGGATTTTATTGCTTTCTTGCTTTTTGCTTTCTTTTGATTTTCTTTTCTTTTTCTTTTTGTATTTTTGCTTGATTTTTGAGATAGTGCTTGAAATATTGCTGTAATGATATAAAATAACATTTTTCTTTTCTCTTTTTTTTGAACTTTTCTTTTCTTTCTATACTAGGGATACTTGCTCGGATTAGCTGTAGAGCAAGGGATTTTTATTCTGGGTAGGGGTGAGCTTGTCCTTTTGCCAATTCTCAAAGATTCTAGACCATGTGCATGATAGGATAGCAGGGGAAACTTTTCGCTCAAGAAACCACCTCTACTATGTAGCAAAGCATAGAAATTACAAATATAATCATTTTATTGTGAAAATATGTGCTTGGTTTAAGTAAATAACAAGATCAATTCTCTATGCTCAAACTTTATTTAATTGAATTTTGTGGACTTTGATATAAGAGAGATTAGTAATCATGCCAGATAAAATCAAGATATTTATTTTGTGTTTTGTGAAAGTGAGAGATTCCAAATAAATGCTAATTTATCCAGAATAATTTGAAACATATAACTGCAATAATTGTAAGAGAATATATATAAATACTTTTTTGAGAATTTTTGAGAATGTTGACTCTCTCTTTCTTCTTTAGATTGTTTTGGTTTCGAAAGAGTCAAGAATATTGCTGTTTTTATATTTTTATCATTATTTGTGTTTTTTTGAAAGAATTAACAAGTGTCATAAATAAATACAACAAATAGTTTTGAAAATTTTGGTGATTATGAATGTTTTTGGTGTTTTTGAATTTATAAATTGAAAGAAATACAAAATAGTGATTTTGAACAAATATATACATGGAGGAAATGACCAAATTTATACATAGTAACGTTTAAGATGCAAAATATTCATGGGTTCTTTAAGTTATTTACCATCTAAGGTAGATAATTTGTATGCTCCTGATTCAAATTTAGCAGTAATAATGTATGGTCCAAGCCAGTTGGGCTCAAATTTACCTTTAAGGTCCTTAGTTGCATTAGTATTTTTTTGATTTTCTTTTAAAACAAGGTCGTCGATCTCAAAGGATCGATGACGAACTTTTTTAGCATATGATATTTTAAGCTTGTTTTGGTAGGCACGGAGATGCTCCAAAGCATTGATGCATTTTTCATCTAGGAGTTCTAGCTGATTGAGTCTGCCAGCATGATATTCATCTCCTACTTCGGTATCTTGAAGTAGCAGAGCCAAAGAAGGAACTTCTAATTCAAAGGGAAAAACTGTTTCAGCACCATAGACCAAAACAAAAGGGGAAGTTCCAGTGGGGGTTCGAACACTAGTTTGATAGGCCCACAAGGCTGAATATAACTGAATGTGCCAGTCACGACCAATTTTATTGACCAATATTTTGAGGATTTTGATTAAGGTTTTGTTAGATGCTTCTGCTTGACCATTACCCTGAGGATAATAGGGAGTGGACCAGCGATGTTGAATCTTATATTTTTGGCATAATTTTTTAACATCTTTATTTTTGAAACAAGTTCCATTGTCAGAGATGAAATTTGCAAGAATTTCAAACCTGCAAATAATTTGGTTAAAAATAAATTTAGAGACTTGTGTGCTAGTGCAGGAATCTAAAGGCATAGCTTCAACCCACTTCGTGAAATACTCAGTGGCGGTTATGATGAATTTGTGTCCATCAGATGACACAGGATTGATTTTGCCAATAATATCTAAACCCCATTTTGAAAAGGGCAAGGAGATGAAATAGCTCTAGCCGCTTGTGCAAGCGCATGGACAAGGTCAGCATGTTTCTGGCACTTGTCGCAATGGCGCACATACTCATGTGCATCATTCTCCATGGTAGGCCAAAAGTATCCTATTCGAAGGAGATTTTTAGCAATGACACTACCACTAAAGTGTCCTCCACAAGATCCATCATGGGCTTCATTCAAGGCTAATTTAGATTCTTCTGAATTCAAACATCTTAATATGATACCTTCAAAAGATCTCCTATATAAAGTATTGCCAATTATTACAAATCTACTTGCTCGTCTACGTAATAACTAATGCTGGTTTCTATTAGAATTGGCAGAGAAAGTCCCATTTTGGAGAAAATCAAATATGTCTGTATACCAAGGTTCAGGAGTAGTTTCATTGATTAGAAACACATCCAAAGGTTCTAAGCATGACTTATATGAAGTAGGTTCCTGGAGTCGATGAATAATGATAGTAGCATATTCATCATCTAACTCCAAGGGCAGGAGAGATGTAGCTACAGCCATAGCATCAGCTGCACAGTTGCAAGTTCGAGGAATAGCTTCCAAGGTAACTTGATCAAATAGAGACATTAGTTGTAAAACATAGACATTATATGGGCATAGTTTATCATCTCTGGTCTATTAAACTTCATTAATTTGGTTTATAACCAGTTGAGAATCATCAAAAACTAATAGATGTTTAATTTTTAGCACTAAGGCAGCTTGTAATCCAAGGATTAGAGCTTCATATTTAGTAGTATTATTGGTGCAAGCAAATGTCAATTTGAAGGACAGAGGAATAAGATGTTTTTGCGGGGATATTAAAATAATACCCGCACTAGCCCCACTCATGCATCGGGCTCCATCAAAGTATAAGGACCATTGTTCAAGTATGGTCTGCCTCTAATTGAAGGCATTCATCAGGAAACTCGATGATGAGGGGATGGGTAGAATCTAAGGGTGCAACGGCTAATTGATCTACTATGATTTGACCCTTAACAGACTTCTGTCCTATGAATGTGAGATCAAACTCACTTAGAGCAAGAACCCACTTGGCTGTGCGACCTGATAAATAAGGTCGACTCATGAGATACCTTAAGGGATCATATTTAGCAATGACATAAGTTTTTTGACTAAGCATATAATGTCATAATTTTTGCATAGCAAACACGACTGCTAGACATAGTTTTTCCAATGCTATGTAGCGGGTTTCATAACTGATGAAGGTTCGGCTAATATAATAATTAGCCCGTTCTCTCTTGTCATCATCAAGCTGAGCTAACATAGCTCCTAAAGCTGAAATATACAGGAGAAATGGGCGATCAGGTTTAGGGGATGAAAGCACAGGTGGATTAAGGAGGTATTGTTTGAGAAGTTCAAAAGATTCTCTACATTCAGCGTCCCAATTAAAAGGGACATCCTTCTTAATAATTTTAAGAAAGGGACCAGTTTTGTCTGCCAGCTTATCGATGAAGCGACGGATGGCTTGAAGCTTACCTTGTAAACTTCGTAACTCAGATATATTAGTAGGTGCGGGAATATCAGTGATGGCCATAATCTTGAGAGGGTCAATTTTGATACCACGTAAAGAAACTAAAACCCCTAATAATTTATCGAACTTAACTTCGAATATGCATTTGGCTGGATTTAATCGAATAAGATATTCTTGTAATCGATTAAAAACTTTTCTCAAATCATCTAAATGATTATCTTCAATAATAGAGCGAGCTATAATATCATCTACATAATCATGTAGGATATCATGCATCATATCATGAAAAATATAGGTCATAGCTCGTTGATAGGTTGCACCTGTGTTCTTTAAGCCAAATGGCATCACTTTCCAACAAAAAGTACCCCAAGGGGTAATAAAGGTTATTTTAGCCTGATCTTCAGGAGCTATCCTGATATGATTATAACTGAAGAATCCATCCATTAAGGACATCATCCCACTACTGGCAGTAAAGTCGATGATTTGATCCATGTTTGGAAGCGAAAAGTCATCTTTAGGGCATGCAGCATTAATATCTCTAAAATCTATGCAAACCCTAACTTTGGTGGCTTCTTTCTTGGTAACTGGAACTACATTTGAGATCCATTCAGCATAATCAATAGCTTGTATGAAGATGAAATTTAGGAGTTTTTCTAACTCCCCTTTGACTAGCAGAGCCACTTTGGGATGCATTTTTCTAAGTTTTTGTTTAACAGGTTTAGCATTCGGATGGACCACTAGATGATGCATGACTACAAAAGGGTCTAGACCTGGCATATCTTCATATGTCCAAGCGAAGACATCTTCATACTCTTTAAGGAATGCAATGTATTGTTCTTGTTTTTATTGACTTAATTCTGATCCAATATTGATTATGTGAGGATTATCCGCAGTTCCAATATTAATTTTAATGACGTTTTCTACCTCCATATGTAGATCTCTTTCAAAATTAGGTGGGGTGGGTGAAATGCCCAATTCTTGTAATTATTGTAAGGTTAATTTGAATAATTCATCTTGAGGATTAGTGGTCTCAAGTTGGGCTATAGTTGGTATAGAACCATCAAAATAAAATCCATTGTGTAACATCTCTTCAACAGAGACATCATGGAAGATATCTCCTTCCAACTCTTCATCGGGGTCGGCAATCATTTCAGGGTAAGCTATGGATAGCATGTTACATGTAAATGACTAATTTTTTAGAGGCAAATAATCATGCCTATCCAAATAATCTTGATAACAGATGAGTTGATCATCATCTTCAAAAGGAAAGGGTTAACCCTTACTAGGAAATAGGCCCACACCACGAAGGCAAGGGCCACGCTTCTACCTCGAAAGGTTCTTTCATGCCATTTTGTAAAGGTCCCAAGCCTTTCCCTTTATATCCCATTTTAAGCATTATGGGTTCAGCTTTAATATATTCATTGGTAAAATAACACCGAGCGTATCCCTCATGATGAGTTTTGATATTCCGAGGGATTCTTCCCCAGTCATATCCTTTATAAATAAAGGCACAAATCCCGACTTGGTAAGTACTTCCCATAGGTTGTGGGAGGCCCAAAGTACGAGGAGATGGCGGTAAGTTATTTAAAAGAATTGAATCTTGCATGAAAGCATTTGTTTTTTTTGATATTAAGATTGTGGATAAATTGGGTAAAAGTTCATCAGAAAGAGCATAAGATGTGGAAGGATTATTCCCTATATCTTGAGATGTGGAAGGTGTGATAGTTGTGTCTATAGGTTTTGAAATTATAGGTATTGAACATGAAGGATTAGTTGTAGATTGAAGATCTTTTTGAGGTTCTAGAGTGATTTGTTTAGAAGATTGTTGATCTATATAAGAGGATGAAATTACTGGAGGGGAAATCGGTGAAGTTATGGGTGTGTGTTTCACACGTTTGGATGAAAAATAAGAACTAGGATGTGTGGATGACAGAGCGGGGCAAAATTGCACTCCAACGGGTTTTTGCCAAAGCACACATATCAAAGGGTCTAGGGTCACCACGGATAGTGACCAGCTGATTTTTAAATTCAAATTTAACACATTGGTGTAAAGTTGATGGGACTGCTCGCATCACATTGATCCAAGGGCGACCCAAAAGTATATTGTATGATGCCAGACAATGTACAATAAACACGGTTGTTTCTAGGGTTCTAGGACCAAATTGCAAGGGGATGGTAATAACTCCACACGTTTCTTGTGTTTTGTCATTAAAATCTTTGATAATCATATTAGTTTTCTTCATTTCATCACTTCTAAAGCCAAATCGTTGGTAGAAGTCAAAAGTGCAGATGTTTAGAGATGAGCCATTATCAATCAGGACTCATTTGATAGCTACATCTCCAATTAGAGTAGTAATATATAAGGGATTGTCCTTATGTAAACTGTGTTGTGGGATATCTTTATCCCAGAAGTCAATACAATCAACCTCTCGAGTGATGATAGTATTGGCCATAGCTTCAAAGTTGAATGTTTTGAGGTACCATCATTTGGCTTAATGTAAGCATCAAATCATCCCTATGGGTAGGAGAAGATCTTAATAAATCCAAAAGTGAAATTCTGGCTGTAGTATTGGATAATTGCTCATTAATATTGTAAGGGAGTTTAGGTTGAACATTAGGAGCATGATTCCCTTTATTGGGATTTTTCAAAACAAATGGAGCTGATCCATCATTTTGATTTGGTTCTTGTTGAGAATTTTGAGCCTGTTGTCGGGTAACAACTCCAATGGTACCTACAATGTTATATTGAAGACGCTGAATTGGTCTCGGTCGAGCATTTATGGCTTGTTCATTTGAGAGGAATTGATTAGAAGAGGGTCGAGTAGTAACTATTCTAGGAAATGGCTCTTCTAGAACCATGGCATCTGTGATGGGTTGAATAGGATATAATTCATTTTTAGAACTATTCGATTGGTTTGAAGTAATGTCCACTTCACTTTCAGTATCTGATTCTATATCACTAGAATCAGGAGTTGGAATATTATGTAAGGGCCTGGTCGTAACCAGGGACAAGGTTGTGTCAAATATTTGAGGATCCTGAACAGGTAATTTTTTGCTAATGGTTCCTACATATCAGGGAGGAGGAGGAACATTATGATGTTCAATTTGATTGGCCACCTCTTTACCATGTCTTGATAAAGGGTGTTGAAATATGTCTAATTTTTGATTAGCATTTTGATTTTGATTTTGGGGAATGGTCTTTTGAGTATTATTAGGAGAATTTTGTTTAGGTTGGAAGGCTTGTACTTCCATTTCATTATTGTCAATCAAATCTTGTATTTTATGTTTCAACATTTTACAAGCGTTGGTAGAGTGTCCAGGTCCTCTATGGAAATCACAATGTAAGTCAGCTCTGTATCCGGGTATAGTTGGATCAGGTTCCCAGATAGCTGGTAATTGGATCAAACCTCTTTCGAGTAATTGAGGTAAAATAGTTGATAAGGGTTGATTTAATCTAGTAAATTCTTGAGGAGGCTTATCAGGAGGTTTCAATATAAATTTTTTTGTTGTCTTCATTGCATTGATATTAGCAACATTTTTGCTGTCAGTGACTCCATCACCAACAATTTGTTTGTTTTTATATTTATTTCTGGATGTTTTCTCATCATCCTTCTTCCTAAGTTGGCATCTCCTGATGAGGGCATCTTCTACTCTTCGAGCTAAATCTATATCTTGATCGAAGGTAGTTAGAGTAGCAGTTGATAGCTCATAAGATATTTGTTCTTGTAAGTTATTGATAAAAATGTCCAACATTTCCCTATAAGGTAGCACAAAGTGCAGTTTTCCTATCAATTACCTCCATCTAGCTAAGAAATCAGCAAAACATTCATCTTTGTCTTGTTTTAAGTTGTATAGATCCTTAATGGTTACATGCCTCTTGATGTAGGCACTAAATTGATGGACAAAAGACTTAGCTGTTTCTTCAAAGTTTCTCAAAGAATGAGTGGGAAATTGATAGTACCACTCTAATGCCATTCCACCTAAACTTTTCGGGAACATTTTTAGTAATAGCAATTCATCATGTGATATATCATGACATGCTATCCTAAACATGCAAAGATGCTTTATGGGATCTTCGGTTCCTTTATATATAGGCAAGATAGGCATGGGAAAATGCTTAGGGTATGGTTGAGCTACAACTATGGGATCCAAAGGTTGACTATAGATCTCTCGATAATTGTACGAGGGACGATAAGGATCTATCTGGTCCATACGCGAAGCTAACTGTTTCACCATGGTTTCCAGATTACTAGTTTGCCCCCCATATTGGTTCCGTAGGGCATTAACATGGGTTTTGTGAGCATGTTATGGAGGGACATGAAGATTAGATGCTATGTTGCTATTGTGTAAATTGTTGGTAGGAAAGGTGTTATGAAGGATTTTTGAAGTGGTATTATGTTGTATTCCAGATTGTTGAAAATTGGTGTTTGGCTTCGTTTTAAGTTTTTGTTTACTTGAAGCATATTGCTCAATAGTTTGGCAAAATAAAGTAGTGAAGGAAGTTTTATTTTGTGTGGGAATGATTTTAGGTTGAATAACAGGTTCCTTAGGAGGTTGGGTAACCTGTTGTTTTGACATGTTTTGAATCATAGTGACCATATCTGTATTGGATGGCCCAGCCTTATCACTTTCTTGATCAATGAAAGACAAGGGATTAGTGCGCACATCATACATATATTCCATGGCTGCTTGCATGTCACTAATTTGCCCTTTATCAATACGAACTGCCACATTAAGGGCGTCAATGTTATCATTGAGAATTTTTTGAAAATGATCTACATTGTCAAAAGCAATAGTTCCATCTGGAGCTACTTTAGGGGATGAGGGTCCATCCCCTTTAACACTTCCTTCTTGTTCATTGTCTTCACATAAGTCATCTTCTGGTTGATCTAGAGTTTTTCCTTTTGGAATTTGATCTTCAGGAAGGACATTTGGGTCTCTAGTTTTATCTTGTAACCAATCTTCTTCTTCTCCTAAAGTTTCTTTACCATTCCTAAGTTTAGGCATGGTGCTTAATTTTGATTTCAGCAAATATATATATATATATATATATATATATATATATATATATATATATATATGCAAAAAGCTTAAGAGGTATATATTAATTATATACCTACTACAATATTTAAAATGAAATGTTTAAGTTTTTGCTATGTTTTTAGTTTTTTAGTTTTTCTTTGTTTTTGAAATAATATTGTAAAGACAACAAATAACACAATAAATGCAAGAAATAAGACTGAAAGTAATGATCTAGTTTTCTATAAACAATTTATAAATATCATTAATGGGCTCTAGTTCTTTAGGAGTCATGAAGTGTTCTTCAAATTGAAAGTTTTCTTTTAAAAATTTAATGAAAAGAGCTATAGTGATATTATCTGTCTCAGATGTTGGTTGATAGAAGTAAAGATCATGGCAATACTCTCGATATAACACAGCCTGAGGAACTCTATTCCATCTTTCCCTATCGGTAAGAACAACCTCTTGGTCTTCTACAAGACCTAGGAACCGGTGTACAATGGTCGTGTTCTCGAGGTATTCCTCGAAGGTGAACAATTCCGAAGATACAAGAGCTCTCCTATAAGCTAACCATCTATGGCAGGCTCTCTGAAGTTCATGATAAAAGACAAGTTGATGAGGATCCATGATTCTATCTAGGACTAGCCTCTTGATTTGTCTAAGTTTTGTTGACCTAGATGAGATGATACTAAGTCTTCTATGAAGTTCGTCCCACAAGAGTTGATTTCTATCTGTTTCAGGCACACTAAGTACAAAATTGACTTCTATGGCTGCCAAATGGTTTTCTATATTTATAATAACTGCTAATATTTTCTTAGGAGCTACCATCTAAACATGATATTACATTTAAATTATCTAAAATGCATCTATGTTTTAGTTTTTTTATTTTTTTTGTTTTTGTTTTCAAAAGGTTTACAATGCATTCACGTCGGGTTCACCAAAATGTATCGCTCCAAATTTTTCACATCCTACCTTCAGGCTATAGGATCCATGCCCGGAAGGAGGATGGGAAAATGATGGCATGGTACCTCGGACTGAGAGGCCTTGCGAAGGTCCCACCTCTCAAGGGAGGTGTATATTGGTGATTTTTCGATGGATGGTGGGTTCACCAGGAAACATTTAATGGCAGTTTCCATGCCTAGGTTGGGAATGTGTTTTATGTGTTCGTTTTAGCCTTAAGCATTCAAATCCTAGGTTTGGCCAAAATGCGTCTAAGCTATTCTATATGCAGATGCAGATTAAATGAATACAAAAAAGCAGAATAGGACAGAAAAACAAAGAAATTAAGGAATATTACTAGAAGATACCTGATCCGGATGTCTGATGAAGATTCTAATTCTTGAAGCAGTCAGGATCGTCTGGAATTCGATAGAATCATCTGAGATCAGACAAGATTTTCTGAGAACTGATGAATTCGTCTGATGAATTCGTCAGAGACCTACAAACAGAGAAATAGGTGCAAAACACAGAAAATACAACTATTCTAATAGAGGGAAACAATGTAAAATGACAACAATAATATCAAATTGAAACTTAAAAACAAAAATAGGAATGAATTATGCTAATTAGATAATAATTATGATTTAATTATGCATTTGATCTAGATGGGTGAACTCCAAAATGTAGAATAGCATAAAATACTGAATAAGCTATCTAATTTGCAGCATAAAACAACAGAGAAAAGGTGGAAAAATGCAAACTTTAGGCATTGATTGCCTCAATGTTGACTGCAGTCGAAATTGTCTCGCATTGGTACGAAATCATCTCTAATTTGACAGGATCACCTCCGATCTGAACAGGATCATCGACGACGATGGAAGCTTGCTCCGGCTAAAAAACAATAAGGTACCTACAACAAAATTGTATAGAACTATTGCAAAATAGAAACTTAGGATGTTTTATCATATGAGAAGTCAAGTTACAGAGAATTTCAGCCAGGGGGATGCTAAGGGGAGGGCTTAGGATTAAATAGGCTTAGGAGGGAGGTTAGGAGGTTGGAGATCATCCCTATTTGGGAGATCTCCAACGGAGGAGGGTCTCTAACGGTGCAGACATGCTTCTGCCCAGATTAGAGACCCGTTGGAACAAAAGCTAATTGTGCAAAATTAGTTTTGAGACAAGATCGTCTGGACGTCCTAGCCCAGACGAAATCGTCAGATCTGGGGTGATATTGTCTGATCGATGACGATATCGTCAAACGGTCAAAACAACCTCTAAAAATGGCATGAAAAAGGAGGAAACGGATTACCCGGCGGTTAACGGGCGGTTTGGGAGGTTAAAATTTGAATTTAAATTATTTACTAAAGTAAATGTAATTGTTAAAGTTTTACTGCATCAATTTTAGGGTGCTACACCCACTAAACCTAAACAAGTGTTTTCAAACTTCTTCAAACAAAGAGCACAATATGGGTCTCAAACCCTAACTCAAATAATTCTTAATTTCTATCTCAAATCAAATCATCCATCAACAAGGTGCACTTAACTTGCTCATACATTTCCAACAATACTCATCTTTTTACTCCACCTTATATTTCACAACATTCATTCCAACACTCTAAACAAAGTAGAGTGTGCCCATACATTTTTACTTTGATGGAGATATGTCTTCAAAACCTATTTTACTCACAACCAAATTCTTTTGCCAATTCTAGGTTAGACAACAACAGTCTATTTCAAAACCTCCACACAAATATTCACCTCAACAAATATTTTATCATACAAGAACTACAATACAATGTCAAGTCACAAATACACCTTATCACTCCACTTTCAAAGAATATTCAACACACAAAATAAAGTTCCTTGCTTACACCTTATAATTTCCAATACTTTCAAAATAATAATCAACCCACATCAAAATAAAATTTCTTGCTTACACCTTATAATCTCCAATACTTTCAAAATAATAATCAACCCACATCAAAATAAAGTTCCTTGCTTACACCTTATAATATCCAATACTTTATTTATTTTCTAAGCACCCAAAAATAAAATATTTATTCAACAACCCTTATGACTCCCTAAACATTTCACACATGCATTTTTAATTATCATATGGCCTTAAAATACTTTTTGTATCCACATCACCAAAAATATTGCACGTCTCAATGACCAATTCCCAATGACTAGTGCCCAAACTCGAACCCGCAACCTAAGCCATCACAAAACCTTAGCCCAAGGCTAGGTTGCCACTTAGGCTACACGTCCACATGTGAACCAAGTGCCCACACTTTTGTGTTAAATATGCCTCTCACAACTTTCAACAAAAATGAAAACTCCTTTCCTCTTTCGCAAAAATTGAACATGGGATTCAAAACCACAACCTTCCTTTCACAAGCACCTTAGCCACACCTTCGATCACTATCCATGCTACTCGACGCTTTGGAATATTTCTGTTGCTCCACGTAAATATCAATACAAGTCTACCTCTCTTTATTTAAAACCTCATGAATATATTTTCCCACTTGAAAATGCAGCACACAAATTCTATTGTTACTTGGGCATTCAAATAGACATTGGCATTTGGAAATGAAAATTATTTCCAATTTCGAATTTTGAATTAAAATTACGTCGGCCCTCTTTGCTTTCGAATTTCGAATTTGAATTAAACTTTGAAACTTTGGTGCCATTAATTATTAAAATTAAAATTTTAACCTTAGATTAAAATATTTTAATTTAAATAAATTAAAACCTTTGCTATCCTTTATAGCCTTCTCAATGGGCCTTGTCAGGGATATATATTTTTAATGATTTCTTGGACCTTGTTATTCTTCACCTCTTCCTTTTGCCCAAATATTATAATATTAAATATTATAATATTATTATTCCTTTTTAATCATGCTTTTATTTTCTTGGGTCTTCAAACTTTTTAGCCTCTTTACACATATAATATTAAAATAAATATTATACCCTTTTCATTTTTAACAACTTTCTTGCCTTTTGGAGAAATCAACCTTTTGACCTTAAAGACAAAAAAAAATTGCTCAAATTTCCAACAATATCCCCCTTTTTCATTGATGGTAACCATTTTTTATTTAAGCATTCCTTTTACCTTTTTCAATTTTGCTCCCCTTGAGAAACTGCTCCCCCTGACTGAATGCTCTCCCCCTAACTCAAATCTCTCTCCCTTTGACATCAATGGCAAAGAGACTCCTTTGGAGCTAAATATAAGACTCTTAGCTTAGTCCCCTCCCCACCTCCTCTCCTTGAGGTGTTTAATTTTGGGGTGGGAGTATCTCTACTCCCAACATACAATGCTATTTTTCTTTATCCACCTTCATCCTCAATTGATCCTTCTAATTCTTTTGAGTATTTATGTTTATTCTTATATTTGGAAATTCTATCCTACACACTTAGTCATATGCCCAGCATTATTGCACTTATAACACTTAATGTTGTGGTTCGTAGAAGGTGCAAATATCTTGAAGTTCCTTCTGGTGAAGCCATATCCATTCCTATCATGAACCCTGCAATGATTTTCTTTATGACCAAACATATTATAAGAGTAACAATACCCTTGAAAGAGATAACCATTTATGAATTTTTTTTTGGTGAAATCATATTTCTTATTTTCATGTGTCCTGCACTACATAGCCTTGTGACCAAACCTATGACATGAGAAGCAACATAATTTTAAGAAATATTTCCTTTGACCCATTGGTCTCTTAGTCCTTTTTTCCCTGTGATGTTCTCTGTTCCTTGTTTGTGCATTATTTACATCCTTGGTGAACCTTATGTTTTTCAACTTATCATCATAAGTCTCACTTTCTCCTTCACTCTCTTCTTCTGAAGCTTCTTCTTCTTTGGAGCTTGACCTTGAATCCTCTCCTTGTTCTCTTTGTCCTTCTTTAAAACCAAGTCCTATCTTGTTTTATGAATATCTTTGTACACTGATAATATTATACAAGGTCTTTGAATTTTTTTTAAACTTGTGTAGCTTGTATTTAGACTCTTTCACTTCCTTCCTTAGTGAAGCTACCTCATGCTCTAATATTTCACATTCTAATATTTTTACCTAAATTTTATTTAAATATCCTTGTCTTAGATATTGAGCTTGTCATTTCTTGTATAAGCTTTCCTTTTTCTTCATCAAATTCCTAAAATTGAACCTTGAGTCTTGAATTCTGCTTTCTTACTTTCCTTAATTCCTTAAGATCAAAAATAAGCTCACCTTCTGGATCTACTACTCATTCCTCTCCAATTTTTGATTCTTCCTCTACTTATTTGTCTTCAAAGGCATCTTCATACTTTTCAGATTTATCTCCAATAGAAGCACTTCCTTCTTCCTCTATTTCCAAGAAGAGAATTTCTTCTTCGTTATTTGAGGATATTCCATCACTATAACTTGAAATATTGTTTTTATTGTCTGCATAGAAACTCTTCTTATATTGTCTGCATAGAAACTCTTCTTATGCATTTAAAAAACTTATTTTCATGCTTATTTTATCCATACCTATTTTTCTTTTGATTATTGGATTTTCTTGCTTCCCTGTTCTTATGATTCTGTTTCTCTTCACTATTGCTACTTCCATCTTCTGCATAGTTAGATGCATAGTGACCATATTTATTATAATTAAAACACTTAACTATTTTTATACCTTTGTTTTTTCTTGAGTCCTTGTTCCTTCTACCATAGTTTGCTTCTTCATCACTAGATGAATCATCACTTGAATATGACTTCTTATATTTTGTATTCTTTGCTACTTTTAAGGCTACCTCATTTTTAGGGATATGATCCTTTTCTATTCTCATATCAAAAGCTATGAGAGTTCCTTGTAACTCATCCCTAGTCAAAGTTTCAATATCTCTTGTTTCTTCTATGGCTGAAACCTTTTCACTATACCTCATAGGAAGTGACCTTAAAACCTTTTGACAAACATATGATTCTTAAAATTTAAACCCAAGTCCTTACATGGAGTTAAAAACTTCATCCACATGAAGTAAGTATGTAGCAATGTCTTTCTCATCCTTCATTTTCAAGTCTTCAAATGTTTTCTTGTGATTTTGCAATTTTGCCATCTTGAAGTTTTTATCTCCCTCATATATTTTCTTTAACTTTTCCCAAATTTATTTTGCTAATGTGCAATGCATTACTTTCACAAACTTTGATTCATGTAAATGAATTAATATTACATTAATTACCTTTGTATTATACATATGTAGGATCTTACCATATTTATCTATAGGAGGACTAGTTGGAGGTGTGTATCCATCCTCAACTGCCTGCCATGTCTCATATCATTGTGCCATCAAGTAAGTATTCATTCTTATATTACAAAAAGCATAATTGTTCCCATTGAACAATATTCCCTTATTTTTTGAACATCCACTCTAAGATGCCATCTGTGTTCCTGTATACTTTTCCTTCAAGCTGTTAAACTCTTCCGAAGGAACCCGCTTTGATACCAATTGAAGAACACAAGATTATACTAAGAGGGGGGCAGACAATATAAGACCTACTTTTAATTTTATTTTTCAAAAAATTTAATCCAATATAATCAATGACAATATCAATAAAAATAATAAAAACAATGCACAAATCATCACACATAATAGAGACACCAATTTAACTTGGTTCACCCAATGTGGGCTACTCCACGAAGAAAATATTTCACTAAAATTTTCTCAACTAATATCTTGGGAATAAATTCCCTATTATAATATTTATGGACATCTATGCAAAGGAGACTCCAATCCTTTAATGCTATGATTTTTAGATCTCTCTCCACAGGAGAACTCTTTTCTATTTTATTTGGTTTATGGAACTTTGATCCAGGAGACCTCTATCTCCTCAACTGGTTTGTGGATCTCTCTATAGAAGAACTCTATCTTCCTAGATGGTTCACGGATCACCCTTCATAGGAGAACTCTTTTCCCTTGCTTTTTTTCATGGATATCTATCCATAGGATAACTCTTTCTCCTCTGCTCTAGATGATGATCTTATAGAAGACTTCTACCCTCACTACTATGGCTTGTGGATATTTCTCCATAGAAGACCTCTATACTCACTACCCTGGCTAATGGAACTCTATCCATTGGAGACTCCTATCCTCTTATATATCACCTCAAAATATTACTCTCAACTCTACTCAATATCTATCTTAAATCTACACTAAACACTATCCTTAGTCTAGTACAAATCTACTCTAACTCTATCTTAGGTCTAGCACAAATTTGCTCCTAAATATGCACCAAAATCTATCCTCAAGCCTTAACACAAGACTTAATCTAATCATAAATCAAGTTTTCTTAGATTTTCCCCAAGCCTTAATATAAATCCTGAATAAACCAATCAATCAACTCTACTCTTAAGTCTTCACAAAGACTTACTCAAATCTTCCTACAAGTCTTCACCAAGACTTGCCCAAATCTGCCTTCAAGTCCTCTCAAGAACTTGCTCAATATGCTCTCAAGTCTTCACCAAGACTTACCTCAATTCTACCTATAAGTATTCAACAATACTTACCTCAAATATACCTTCAATTAATTTCAAGAACTTGCTCAATCTGCTCTCAAGTATTCACCAAGACTTACCTCAAATCTGGCTTCAAGTCCTCTCAAAAATTTAATCAATATGCTCTCAAGTCTTCACCAAGATTTACCTCAAATATACCTTAAAGTCCTCTCAAGAACTTGCTCAATATGTTCTTAATACATGCTCAAAATAGCTCACAAAATATGCTCAATCAATATCAAATCTTGCACATAGAGTTATCAAATGTTTTGTCTAATATTCAAGGTAATTCATTTAACTTGAAGCAGTTTAGACAGATTCTATTAAAAATTATTTTAACCTATGGAACATAGAGATAATTATGTACTCTATCAAAAAATTCATATGTTCTAATCAATCATTAAGTCTGTTGCTTTCACAAATATGGTTTCTAGTGTTTGCACATTCACTTTCAATATCATTCAAATCCAATGCTCAAGAATTTCACTCAATCATTCAATCAATGAAACACAACTTGGTCACTAACCCTAAATAAGTATTTTCAAACTTCTTAAAACAAAGAGCATAATGTATGTCTCAAACTCTAACTCAAATAATTCTCAATCTCTATCTCAAATCAAATCATCCATAAACAAGGTGCACTTAAACTTGCTCATACATTTCCAACAATACTCATCAATCCTTTTTACTCCACCTTATATTTCACATTATTCATTCCAACACTCTAAAAAAAATATTGTGTCCCATACCTTTTTGCTTTGACGGAGATATGTATTCAAAACTTGTTTTACTCACAACCAAATCATTTTGCAAATTCTAGGTTAGATAGCAACAATATATCTCAAAATATCCACACAAATATTCACCTCAACAAATATTTCATCATACAAGAAATACAATACAATGTCAAGTCACAAATACACCTTATCACTCCTTCACTTTCAAAATAATATTCAACACACAAAATAAAGTTCCTTGCTTACACCTTATAATTTCCAATACTTTCAAAATAATAATCAACCCACATCAAAATAAAGTTCCTTACTTACACCTTATAATCTCCAATACTTTCAAAATAACAATCAACCCGCATAAAAATAAAGTTCCTTGCTTACAACTTATAATCTCCAATACTTTATTTATTTTCTAAGCACCCAAAAATAAAATATTTATTCAACAACCCTTATGACTCCCTAAACATTTCACACATACCCTTTTTAATTATCAGACGGTCTTAAAATACTTTCGTATTCTAAAACCTTTGGCAATATTAATTTAAAATCTGCATACCTTATTATTTGCCCACGTCACCAAAAATATTGCGCACATCTCAATGACTGTTAGAATATTCTAATGTGCACTATGCATTTACCTTGACACTTGTCGGTTTCACTTGACATTTGTCATGTTATCAAATAGGCCTTCTGCCTATATATGTAATCTCAGTTATTGTTTATTATATCTCATATTGTTCATTCTATTATAGTCGTAATATTTTGTATCAGAGCGGGTTTGCTCTCCTGCTTATGTTAAAACTTGAGAGGGGATTTCCCTCATGGAAATCCTCCCTCCTCATTTCTTCCTCATTTTTTTTCCATTACTTAGGAAGTATGCTATCCACTCTTGTGAATCAGAAACCAAAAATCAATGGAGAAGAACTTATCGCTGCCCCTGAAGCTTCATTGCTTGGACCCATGAGATGTCAAAGAGAAAACCATTTCTCTATTTTAATCTCATTGTTTGGGATATTGTCATTTTTTTAATTTTGTTTTTTAGGTCTCCTTCTTGCATATGGATCAGAGCGCCACAGAGTTGTTGCCATGTCAAGATGGCTAAATTTCTTGTGCAACCATTCTTATTGCACCGTTCTCCTTGTAGATCTAGAATATATTGCATTTTTTTTAGTGGGCGACCATAGTGGTGCAGCCATTTTGAAAGCATCAGTTATTACGACGTATTGCAATCCAATAGGAAAGTATTACAAAATATCATTTTTGGTGGGCGAGTGCATTTGGAGGCCGTAGATCTAAATATTTATATATATATTTGGAATGGCCAGGGTGCCAAGGATCCACATGTGGTATAACCACATACATTGATGGTGAATGCTAACAAGTTTTTTGCTATCATTCCATGATTTTCTCTGAGAAATATGATAACCAGAGGGCGGATGATTTCTTGTTTGTCATGGATGGACAAATGGAGGTTACTCAAGTGGCTGCTATTGAGTGTGATGAAGATCATGCACGAAGAGCGACGTAACATAATTTCCCATATTATGACCACTTATCAAAACTCTACATCAAAGAAATCAATGCAGGAATGATTTGATCTATTATTGGTTGCACCTGGCGGTGCGAATATCACATGCATGGAGGATTTATGTAGTAGGGGTTGTTTTTTTATATTTTTATGAAACACCAGTTTGTGAGTTGCACAATGCCCAAGAGCATCGATGCGGTGCAAAAATACGGATTAACGGGAGTGTTAAAACAACTTTTTAGTTGATCATGGAGGATGTTTGTTGATCGTGGATAGCACCGGAGATGTGCGGATTTGTAGTTGATCAAAATACCAACTATTTCATTAGTGTTGTTTATCCCTAAAAAATTCAATCACATGATCATGCCGCAAGATTTTTTTTACGTATTTGCACCTGGTGCACTGTAGATCATGGCCAAGAAAAGTATAATTTTCTACCGTTAGCGGCAACATCGGCGTAGGAGTCAATGGAGATTTATCTGAAGGATTCCATCATGTACCGTTGTGAAAATGAAGTGTTTGAGCATATTTTTCATCACCTGTTACTTCAAAGAGCGTAGCATATGGAGTTAATGAAGGCCAACGTGGAAATCAATTTTTTAAAGAAGAGACCACTTATTTATGGGGACAACATCACATATTATTTAACACAGAAGATGGAGCATATTTTGTTGATTTGTGGCCTCATAATCTACGCAGGGAAGATGCTACGTTGTTGATGATGTTATTGTTTGAGCCTCCCGTGAGTATATCACGTTGTATGATGAGCACCTGACATCGCCCTAGACCATGCGTGTTGGTACTGTATGAAGAAAATTCAATTGTTGTGTAAAAATTTTTACCACCAATGCCCAAAAATGGAGGAGTCATAAGGGTAAAGTCAAATATAATGCTTTATTCTTGGTATTTGATGGATTGTGTGATTCAGTCATATATAGAGATGACCCATTATTATTTTTTAATACATGGTGGACATTTGTTAAAAAAGAAATATTTTTATAATGTCATATACATATTTTTATGATGTGCTATTCATATGTACGAAAATCTCTCTGCCAGTCCATTTTTTAACTTTTTTTTGATGGAGAAGATGGTAAACATCGGGGACCCATCCACACAGTGTGTTTGGTTGCAATGATTTAGTGCACACTATTTTTTGCCCTCCATTGATGCCCATTGATGATACAGTGTAGTGCTACGACAAATAGTAATGATGATGTACTAAATGGTACGAAGGCTTGCACCGAATAGTTTTTGAGAAAGCTATGTGTGTTGTCGTGTGTTGTGACGATTGTTTTTGCTCCTATTCTGCCAATAGAGAAAATCATCATGACCAACATGAAGGGACTAAATTTTGGGATGATTTGACTGATATTTATGTGTGCATGATTTTTTTACACTGCATAAGGCACAACTTTCCCCTATGAATGCAATATTAGATGATGACAATGGTCCACCTCACTGTGAAGAAGATATAAAATCATTGGGTGAAGGTAATTTAATGGCAGCTAGTGTTATTTTGCCATCATCATCCATGTTTTTTTTTGTAGCACATCACCCTCGTCTATGGGAGAAGCTGCTATTGAGAGTGAGAGAGGCAATTCTAGAGATTTATATGCACCAACATCAGTTGTATGTCCAGTTTATGGAGGGTAGTGAGATTTGCGAAGTTTATTAGCCTTAGTCTGGCGTGCATCCCTAAAAATCCTTCTCAGGCTAATTTTTCATCTACAGAGGTGACTGGCATCAGTATGAGTGTGAAGCCCTGTCTGTGTCTGCATTAATCTAAATATTTGGCAACAGTTCAATTTTTTTGTGTACATGCGATGAGTTCGGTGATGGTGGAGCCCGCACTGGCTAGCGTAGGATGTCGGCGAAGGCCGATTGGAGATTGTGTTAGTTCCTCGATGGTATTCAATATGGATAGTTGGGTGTCATTCTTTTATTTTCCATTCAATGGGTTTAAAAACCATGAGTGGGAGTATTTTAATTAATCATGGAAACATTTTAAAATTAAGTGGAGCATTTTTTATTTACACTTGATTTATTTAAGGGTATAATCAAATTGTATGTGGCCTTGCAATATGAAGTGAAGGGGTATTTTTTATAAAGTGGAGACAGGTCACTTTTTTTTTTCAAATTATATAGGGGACTTGGGATGTCCATGAATGATGTTTTTTTCTGCTACAGAGCATGTGAGAAGGGATGCCAAAAATCTTTTATTCCTGATTTAATTTTACTACCTATAGAGGCATGTTGTTTTTCCATATGATGAAGGACCCAATAATACCCAAGTATAGGGGTATTTATAGTCATCGGAAAGGTTTTCTGAGATGGACACAATGGTGATGTCTAATATTTATTTTGAGGCTATTTTATTTATCTTTTTTAGCCTCAAAGTTTTGTACCTTGGAGTGCACTCTCGGTTGTACCCGATATTCCCAAGCAAATTGTGTGTGATCCTTGTACCCAGTCACCTTCTGTATAGACCTGGTGGATGGCATGGTTACCCATGCATTCTAGTAGGATGAGGAGGTCACCATAAGGAAACCTACTCTAAGGACTATAGATATAGATACTCTAGACTCTATCCAAGGCTTTTTTTTTTGGATCAAATTCTGAAGACTACAGATGAAGACACTTTAGAAGATTCTATTCTCTTATTTCTTCTTTCCTCTACTCCATATTTGGATCTATGGCTCAATTTTATTGTATTTCTTTTGTATTAAGGTGTATTTTCAATAGATATCGACACATTCTAGATTGACTTTCACCATGAGGGGGGATGATATTCATGGTGAACCTAGTTAGTGACCTACAAGAGGCAACATCCTCTGAGGATGACTTGCAAAGGAAACAGACCCAAAAGTGGCTGACCTTGAGGCACCTATGATGACCCTGAGGTACTTAGATAACTGACCCAGAGGCAATAGACCTGAGGAAGTGGTTGACCCTAAGGCAACAGACTAAGATGTATACACCGTTGATCTAGCATTATTCATAGTTGGAGAGCCAAGCGCAAAGAGCACGAGCCTAGACCAAATCATGTAATAAAGGAGGATGATAGGATTTTTTTAGAGAAGTCAACATTAAGGGGGAATGTTATCTAATGTTGAATTATTTTTTCTCTATAGTTACGATAGTGCACATTAAGAGGGAATGTTAGAATATTCTAATGTGCACTATGCCTTTACCTTGACACTTGTTAGTTTCACTTGATATTTGTCATGTTATCAAATAGAACTTCTACCTATATATGTAATCTCATTTATTGTATAATATATCTCATCTTGTTCATTCCATTATAGTCCTAACAATGACTAGATCCCAATGACCAATGCCCAAAATTGAACCCGCGACCTAAGCCATCGCAAAGCTTTAGCCCAAGGCTAGGCTACTGCTTGGGGTACACGCACACATGTGAACCAAAGTGCCCACACTTTCATGTTAAAGCTGCCTCTCATGAATTTCGATAAAAATGAAAACTCCTTTCCTCTTTTGCAAAAACTGAACAATGTGGGATTCGAAACCATGACCTTCCTTTCAAAAGTGCCTTAGACACACCTTAAATCACCATCTATGATACTTAGTGCTTTGGAATATTTCTATCGCTCCATGCGAATATCAATACAAGTCTACCTCTCTTTATTTAAAACCTCACGAATATCTTTTCCCACTTGAAAATGTAGCACATGAATTCTATTGTTAATTGAGCATTCAAATAGGCATTGGCATTTGGAAATGAAATTCATTTCCTATTAGTACTATTTCCTTAGCATTGAAACACATTGGTCCTCTTTTCTTTTGAATTTTGAATTTGAATTAAACTTTGAAACTTTAGCGCCATTACTTATTTAAATTAAAATTTCAACCTTAGGTTAAAATATTTTAATTTAAATAAATTAAAACCTTTGCTATCCTTTATAGCCTGATCAATGGACCTTGTCAGGGATATATATTTTTTAATGTTTATTGGACCTTGTTATTCTTCACCTTTTCCTTTTGGCCATATATTATAATATTAAATATTATAATATTATTATTTTTTTAAAACCTGCTTCTCTTTTCTTGGGTCTTCAACGTTTTTAGCCTCTTTAGGCATATAATATTAAAATAAACATTATACCCTTTTCATTTTTAACAACTTCATTACCTTTTTGAGAAATCAACCTTTTGACCTTAATGACAACAAAACTGGACATCAAACCTCTTGACATCAATGACAACATAACTTGCTCAAATTTCTAACATAAAATCCATACTTTCAAACAATACATTACATCAATTTCATCGGGGAAACCTCCCCATAAATCTAATCTATTTACATAAATAATCAAGATGTAATATAGAGATCAAACTTGTGCATCGATCCATCTTATGACTTTGGTCCTCCCGATATTCCATCGATCAAGTGAGGATAGTAGGGGATCAGGATACTCATAGTTTAGGATAGACATGCTTCTAAATGTATTTGTTCATTTTATTGCCAAATTGCAACTATACAAATAACCCAAGCAATTCAAATTTCTAATGCATAGTTGATACCATAGAAAACTACTCTTTCTATTTCTCCTTTCATATTCTCACGAGAGCTACTCAAACATGTATCAAACCACATGCTCTACTTACAATAAATGGCATAACCCTTACTTAACAATCAAAGTCCCATACCCTTAATTGCTAAATAATCTAGGTTCACATTTATTATCCAATTAAATCCAACTACTTTAATATTCACAAAAATATTTTTCTTCATTCCATAAATTAAAGTCCCATATCCTTAATTTATAAAACAAACCATATTCACATTCATTATCCAATTAAAACCAACTACTTTAATCTTCACATAAATATTTTTCTTCATTTCATAAATTAAAGTCCCATACCCTTAATTTAAAAAACAAACCATATTAACATTCATTATCCAATTAAATCCAACTACTTTAATCTTCAAATAAACATTTTTCTTCATTTCATAAATTAAAGTTCCATACCCTTAATATACAAAACAAACCATATTCACATTCATTATCAAATTAAAGCCAACTACTTTAATCTTCAAATAAACCTTTTTCTTCATTTCATAAATTAAAGTCCCATACCCTTAATTTACAAAACAAACCATATTCACATTCATTATTTAATTAAATCCAACTACTTTAATCTTCAAATAAACCTTTTTCTTCATTTCATAAATTAAAGTTCCATACCCTTAATTTACAAAACAAACCATATTCACATTCATTAAACTAAATTCCATCATTTTAGCTAATGAAATAACATTAAAGATTCTTTCCTTTCATTAACCTAAAATATACCATTTTAGATAATGAAATAACATTAAAGATTCTTTTCCTTTCATTAACCTAAAATCTACCATTTTAGATAATGAAATAACATTAAAGATTATTTTTCTTTCATTACCCTAAAATACACCATTTTAGCTAATGAAACACATTAAAGATTATTTTTCTTTCATTACCCTAAAATACACCATTTTAGATAATGAAATAATTCCTTTCATTACCCTAAAATCTACCATTTTAGATAATGAAATTATATTAAAGATTATTTTCCTTTCATTAACCTAAAATCTACCATTTTAGATAATAAATTAGCATTAAATATTATTTCCTTTCATTACCCTATAATCTACCATTTTAGATAATAAAATAACATTGGTGATTCTTTCCTTTCATTACCCTATAATCTACCATTTTAGATAATAAAATAACATTGGTGATTCTTTCCTTTCATCACCCTAAAGTATACCATTTTGGATAATACAATAACATTAAATATTCTTCTACCATTTTAGATAATGAAATAACATTAAAGATTCTTTTCCATTCATTACCCTAAAATCTACCATTTTAGATAATGAAGTAGCATTAAATATTCTTTCCCTTTCATTACCCTAAAATATACCATTGTAGTTAATGAAATAGCAATAAATATTCTTTCCCTTTCATTACCATAAAATCTACCATTTTAGATAATGAAATAACATTAAAGATTATTTCCATTTCATTACCCTAAAATTTACCATTATAATGAAATAGCATTAAAGATTCTTTCCTTTCATTACCCTAAAATATATCATTTTAGATAATAAAATAGATTAAATATTATTTACTTTCATTACCCTAAAATATACCATTTTAGATAATGAAATAACATTAAATATTCTTTCCCTTTCATTACTCTAAAATCTACCATTTTAGATAATGAAATAACTTTAAAGATTCTTTCCCTTCATTACCCTACAACCTACCAGTTTAGATAATGAAATAACATTAAATATTATTTCCCTTTCATCACCCTAAAATCTACCATTTTAGATAATTAAATAACATTAAAGGTTTAACCCATCCAAACATACTCTAAGCTCTCTCCTACACAATTATTAACCAACAACTGACTCTAGCAAAGGGAGACATATTAATGTAGGGTGGTTTGCAACGTAAATGATGACAAGGCATGATTGAAATGACTTATATCCCACATCAAGCTAGAGTGCAAGTGGAGTTTTAAAGGATGTCCATGGTGTCAAATGACAGTCACGACATGGTCAGATCATTCCAACATCAACGTAGCCCAAGAGTGGTTACCTAGCATGGTTAAAAACCTACTGTAATCAAGCATGGCTATGAACATCAAGAAAGGGTTATCTCTAGTGGAAAATTAGATGTATTAAATTTCCTATTCTAAGTGCTATCTAGACTTACCAACAATAGATTAAAATTTAGAGCAACGATAATGATGAAATATAGAGTTTGATATAACCAACCAACAGATAGAGTGTGCTACCATAACCAGCCAACCAAACAAGGGTGCTACCATAACTAGCCAACCAAAAAATGGTGCTACCATAACCAACCAACTAAAAAATGGTGCTAAAAAATGACCATGAACTTACAATGGTTTGATAGCGGTCAACAGGAGGATGGCCATAAGACCACCTCACTAGTATTAGCATAGCATGCTTAAGGAGTAAGTTTACCATAATTTAAAGGAGTCAATGCAATAGGTAAGAACTATCAACCCAACAATAATCTAAACCAAGGAATGGAAATATTAAATAGTCTTATTTAGCATATTATGAGTCCAACCTGATATATTTGTTGCTGGTGATCTATGTGGGTTGTACCCGAGAGCGCCCATCATCCACTTCCTCCTCCAGCTAGGTTACTCCTCTAGCTTCATAATGCTTCCTCCTCTTCCTTTGTGCTCTCCTTTCCTCACTACCTTTACCCCATATACACTCTCCTTCCACCTGTGTCCCTTCTCCTTGACTTACATCCATTGCCTACCTGCCATAACTCTCCATCTACATCTATTAGGTGGTAGGGGAGAATATTCCTCCTTCCTCTTCCCAAGGTGCTTGCCACAAAGAAGCCATACCTTCATGTCATAGGGAGCTTCACACAACTATTTCGATTGAATTTCCAAAGGGTGGCCTATCCAATTCTCTGAAGGGTGGTCTTATCATATTTAAACCAACATTGGTTGGTCATTTTTGTTAAGCGAATCCCTCATCAATTCAACTAGTTAAAGTATATTATCTATGAGTTCAATGAATTACATTTATCATTTCAAATAGAGAAGTCATTTGCTTAATGGGGTTCTTTTATTTCTTAATATAAAATAACCATTTATTTTTTTAAAAAGGTTTTATTATCAATATAAAATAAATCACATATTTATTCAAAATAAAAACTCTTTATAAAATAAATCAACCATTTATTTAAAGCTTGATTTCTTTAACATTCTAAAATTAAACAATTATTTATTTGAAATAAGATCTCTTTATTCTATAAATAAATTAACTATTTATTTAAAATGATATTTTATTATCATTCTAATTAGATCAACTATTTATTTAAGAATGATATTTCTTTATTATTTAAATAAATCAAATATTAAAATGATATCTCTTTACTTTTTAAATAAATCCACTATTTATTTAAAATGATATCTTTTTTACTATTCTATTTACCAGGGCATGCAAGGAGTTATGAAGAAAACCTATTCATTCATAGCTCACAAATTATTAAGGCAAATAGTACTGAAGTAAAATACAATCAAGCATGTGTAGCAAACAAATAGGGAGTCATTCCATCAATCTAGTCACCTGTATTAGCCTCTATAACTTACGATAGCTACTAGGCTATCAGTCTTGGGCTCAAGGTGGCTAGCTATTGATGATTATACCTTAACTGAATGCATGTATATATAAAGGTATCTATCCTTGTTACCTTTGAGTTGCCTTATCATCACTTTTCTAATCTCAAGTACCCTCATCTTTGGTGGATAACTCAACTTCTTCCACTTAAGAGTGCACTTGATTCTACACATTGATTGAAGAACACAAGCTTATACTGAGAGGGGGGGGTGAACAGTATAAGACCTCTTTTTAATTTTTCATCATACTTCAAAATAGTAAAGCAATATACCCAAAGCAATATCAAAGCAATGCACAATATCATTCACAAAGTGACACCAATTTTAATGTGGTTCACCCAGAATGGTTGGGCTACGTCCACAAAAATTTTCTCTAAAAGTTATCTCAAAGTTCTTTGGTAATCCTTCCCAATTACAATGTTTATGAGCCTCAGCCCAAAGGAGATACCTTCCCCAAATCAAAATTTATGAGCCTCTGCTTAAAGGAGATACCTTCCCTAATCTGAATTTATGAGCCTTTGCTCAAAGGAGATACCTTCCCCTCTACTTTGGAAATGATCCCTCAGAAGATCAACTGCCTCTACCTCTTTCCAGCACATGGAACTCCCTTCTACCGAAGACCTCCTATCCTCAATGCTTAGCCTAAGAGACCTCTCGCCTTCTATGATCACGTCCATAGTAGCTCAACGAACTCCGTACCAAACATAATCAATCGGTCTAGTACAAGTCTTCCTCTGTCTATCAGGTCTGTCCAACTCTTGAACAAATCAATCCTCTGCATACAAGCCTTCTCAAAGACTTACCAACTATCCTAAAGTTCTTCTCATAGAACCAATGCACCTCTGTCCTCATACAGTAGCACTCCGCATTCATCTTTGCCCTTTGTGCTCTCTACGCCCTCTGCTCTCTTGGCGCAATCACAGTCGCACTTGGTCGAACTTCAACCTTTGCACTCTTTGCGCTATCACAGTGACACTTAGAATAATTCACCATGACTCTTCGTTCACTCTGCACACTTCGATCAAATTTTACACTCTGCTCTTGGTGATCGAACTTCTCACTCTGTGCTCTATTTACGAACGTCGCAAAAATGATACCCCCAACTCTTCAAAACAACCTGTCTTTTATAATAACACTTTCAAGATCAACACATTAATCTTAGTCAGCTGTAACCCTGATCTTTAGTTTGCTACACAACCCTAAACTTCGTCAGCTCACATTTAACTTTGTCAGCTTCAACTAAGCTCTTGTGTGTTCTTCAGGTCATGAAAACCCAACATGTCGCGATATCACGACACTTTTTCTATCGGACTCTCTCTCCTGCATTATGTCATGAAATCATGACACTTTTTCTTCCATACAACCTTCCTTGCAATATGTCACGAAATCGTGACACTTTTTCATCCATACAACCTTCTTTGCAATATGTCACGAAATCGTGACACTTTTCCTTCTTTGCCTTCCTGCACTTTTCGAGTCGCGAAAATGTGACATGTCATGAAATTGTGACACTTTTCCAACTTGTTCTCTTTCTTCGAACTTGTCGCGAAATCGCGACACTTCTTCCTGCTTTCTCTTTTTCTTCCAACATGTTGCAAAATCATGATAGTTTTTCACTTGCCTTTTTGTCTGCCAACATGTCGTGAAATTGCGACAGTTTTTCCACTTGCCTTTTTCTCTGTCAACATGGGGTTTGCAAAAGTCCTTTGAAACTATCATGTCGTAACCTTCATAAAAAAAAATTATTTGACATCAAATCAAATTCCTTCAAAAGCTTCTTGACATCAATGACAACTTATACAATTGAGCAAAGGCAATGTACCCAAAGTACCCAAAATTGCCAACAATCTCCCCATTTGTCATTGATGGCAAACCTTTACTGAAAACACTTCTCAAGAGCCAAAACTAAAACCAACTGTGCTAACAACTGAGAAAATGATCCCACAACTGAGAATCTTCCTTTGAAGTTTTGCTCCCCTTGACTTGAAGCTTTCCTCTTCACTTGAAGCTCTCCCTGACTTGAAGCTTTCCTCTTCACTTGAAGCTCTCCCCCTTACTCATATCTCTCCCCCTTTGTCATCAATGGCAAAGGGTCACCTTTGGGGCTCGGGACTAAGAATGAGCCTCTTAGCTTAGTCCCTCCCCCACCTCCCGATGAGGTGATTAATTTCGGGGTGGGAGTAAAACTCCCATTAGGCACTGATCATCATCAACATCTATAACTTCCTTGTTGGGCCTTCTCTTGAACTCTTTGTCCATATTCCTATTCTTGTCACTGTTCTTGTTCTTGTTCTCATCCTTGTTCTTGTCCATGCCTTTATCCTTGGACCTGTAATATAGAATTTTAGCTCTACACTGTCTAATTATGTGACCTTCATTGTTGCACTTGAAACACTTGATGATGTTGTTTCTCTGAGGTAAACCTGATCTTTGAATCCACCAGTTCTGACCAAACCTATTATGACCAAACCTGTTCTGGCCAAACCTGTTCTGACCAAACCTATTCTGGCCAAACCTATTTTGACCAAACCTGTTCTGGCCAAACCTTTTCTGATCGAACCTATTCCTGTTATGTGCCTTGCAATAAACTGCCTTGTTCCCAAACTGTTTACAAGAGTAGCAATACCCTTGAAAGAAACTAGCACTTCTGAAATTGTCGTTTACCTTCTTCAATTGAGCCATGCAATGTGAAGCCATGTGACCAAACCTGTGACACGCAAAACATCTGCCTTGAAATTTTTCTTTATTTGACCTCTTGGGTCCTCAAAACTTCTTCTTCTCATTTTGAATTTTGTTTTCTATTTTTGCACATCTATCATTCAAGGACTCATGATCTAAAATACTTTCCTCATCAGAACTCTCTTCCTTTTGGAGTCTCTTACTAGACTCTCCAACTTTTTCCTGGTGTGGCTTAACAAAACCAAGGCTTGTTTTATCTGTTGTCTTTCTTTGACCTTTGATGAGTGACTTAACATTTTTGGAGCTATATTGAAACCTGTAAAGCTTATCCTTGTACTCTTTAGTTTCCTCTTTCAAAGTAGCCATTTTCTGTTCTAACTCACTATACTCAAGAACCTTAGACTCTAACTCATCCTTGAGTTCTTGTGTCTTAGCTATAGAGAAATCAAGATTTTCTATAAGATCATCTCTCTCCATACAACATTCATCTAAATTATCCTTGAGTCTAGCATTCTTCTTTCTTTCTTTTTTCAAAGCACTAAGAGCATTAATTAGTTCACTTTCAAGATCCTTTATTTGTTTGCTTTTTGAATCATCAAAGCATTTTTTAGATTGCTTATCACTAGAGGTGCTACCTTTTTCAAAAACCATACAAGCATATTCCTTATAGTTTTTTGAATCATCCTCATACATACTAGAAACAAAATCATTATTTGTACAATCATCCTCAAGGTGACCAAAATTTCCACATCTAAGACATTTCATGATAATGAATCTATGTTTCGGTTCTTCCTCTTTTTTTGATATGAACAACATCTCATTTTCATCATCACTTGAAGAACTTTCACTATCACTACTAGAACACTTACTTGCTTTTTCTAGGTAGAAACTCTTCTTGTGCTTGTGAGAATACCTCTTTCCTTGATTGTTGTGCTCATATTTGTTCTTCCTGTGATGCTTGTGCTTTTTAGAATCCTTGCTCTTAGAATCATGTTTATCTTCATCACTTTCATTCTTGGGAACAGTACAATTAGTAGCATAATGACCAAACTTTCCACAATTGAAACATATTATATTTTTCATGCTTTTGTGCTTTCTAGAGAACTTGCCTTTCTTGTTGTAATATGCCTCTTCATCACTAGAAGACTCATCACTCTCTTGAAGCTGTTTACCCTTGGATTTCTTGGTAGCCTTGAAACCTGCCTCTTTCTTGACATCAACTTTCACTTGAGTTCTCAACTCAAATGCTATAAGTATACTATGGAGCTCCTCATTTTTCAACTTATCCAAATCTTTAGCTTCCTCAATAGAAAAAATCTTTTCACTAAATATATTAGGAAGAGATCTTAAAATATTATCACAAACATCATTTTCAGCAAGCTCAAGACCTAAGTCTTTCATGGAGTTAACAAACTCATCCATACAAAGCATGTAGTCACTAATATTTTTCATCATCATTCATCTGGAGTTGTTCAAATATACATTTGAAGTGTCTCAACTTGGCCTTTATGACATTTGTATCACCTGTATGAACCAACTTCAACTGTTTCCACATTTCACTAGCTGTCTTGCAGTGAATCACTTTGGTGAGATCTGCTTTCTATAAGCCTTTCAGGATCGCATTCATTTCTTTTGAATTGCTATGATGTAGGAGCCTTTATTCTTTAGTATTAGGACCATTTACAGGAATAGTGTACTAATCTTCAATCACTTCCCATACCTCATTACCAAGTGCCATTAGATGAACCTTCATCCTTGCACTCCAAAGACCAAAATATGACCCATCCAGAATAGGTGTTACATTGCTACTTGAATGATCCATTGTGTTCTTTACTAGCTTTTCCTTCAAGCTGTTAAACTTTTCGAAGGCACCCACTCTGATACCAATTGAAGAACACAAGCTTATACTGAGAGGGGGGGTGAACAGTATAAGACCTCTTTTTACTTTTTCATCATACTTCAAAACAATAAAATAATATACCCAAAGCAATGCACAATATCATCCACAAAGTGACACCAATTTTAATGTGGTTCACCCAGAATTGCTGGGCTACGTCCACAAAACTTTTCTCTAAAATTTATCCCAAAGTTCTTTGGGAATCCTTCCCAATTACAATGTTTATGAGCCTTGGCCCAAAGGAGATACCTTCCACCAATCAGAATTTATGAGCCTCTGCTCAAAGGAGATACCTTCCCCAATCTAAATTTATGAGCCTCTGCTCAAAGGAGATACCTTCCCCTCTGCTCTGGAAATGATCCCTCAGAAGATCAACTGCCTCTACCTCTTGCAGAACATGGAACTCCTTTCCATCGAAGACCTCCTGTCCTCAATGCTTAGCCTAAGAGACCTCTACCTTCTATGATCATGTCCACAGCAGCTCAGTAGCTTGTACCAAACACAGTCAGTTACTCTAGTACAAGTCTTCCTCTGTCTGTCAGATCTGTCCAACTTTTGAACAAATCAATCCTCTGCATACAAGCCTTCTCAAAGACTTGCCAACTATCCTCAGGTTCTTCTCATAGAACCAATGCACCTCTGTCCTCATATAGCAGCACTCCACATTCGTCTTTGCCCTTTGTGCTCTCTATGCCCTCTACTCTCTCTACGCAATCACAACCGCACTTGGTCGAACTTCAACCTTTGCACTCTCTGCACTATCACAACGACACTTAGAACAATTCACCATGACTCTTCGTTCACTTTGCACACTTCGATCAAATTTCACACTCTGCTCTCGACAATTGAACTTCTCACTCTGCGCTCTATTTACGAACATCGCAAAAATGATACCCCCAACTCTTCAAAACAACCTACCTTTTATAATAACACTTTCAAGATCAACACCTTAATCTTAGTCGACTGTAACCCTGATATTTAGTCGACTGCACAACCCTAAACTTCGTTGGATCACATTTAACTTTGTCGGCTTCAACTAAGCTCTTGTCTGTTCTTCGGGTCATGAAAACCCGACATGTCGTGATATCGTGACACTTTTTCTATCGGACTCTCTCTCCTGCATTATGTTGCAAAATTGTGACACTTTTTCTTTCGTACAACCTTCCTTGCAATATGTCATGAAATCATGACACTTTTTCGTCCATACAACCTTCTTTGCAATATGTCGCAAAATCGCAACACTTTTCCTTCTTTGCCTTCCTGCACTTTTCGAGTCGCGAAAATGTGACATGTCGCGAAATCGTGACACTTTTCCAACTTGTTCTCTTTCTTTGAACTTGTCGCAAAATCGCGACACTTCTTCTTGCTTTCTCCTTTTCTTCCAACATGTCGTGAAATCATGACAGTTTTTCACTTACATTTTTGTCTGCCAACATGTCGTGAAATCATGACAGTTTTTCCACTTGCCTTTTTCTTTGTCAACATGGGGTTTGCAAAAGTCCTTTGAAACTGTCATGCCGTAACCTTCATCAAAATAAATTATTTGACATCAAATCAAATTCCTTCAAAAGCTTCTTGACATCAATGACAACTTATACAATTGAGCAAAGGCAATGTACCCAAAGTACTCAAAATTGCCAACATTGATAACTTGTTAGCTGTATCATGCTCTTCAATATCTATTAATATCACATAACTGCTTAATTGCATAAAATCAAGTATTAAAGCATCATCAGTTAATACATTGTTTTTCATATCAAAAAGATCCATCTAGGAGGGTCATGACAGAGCATGTATGAAGTATGGAGAGTTTGATATCTACATTCTATATCAAAATACTATTTTTGTAAGATTTTTTTAATGGTAATTTTTGGAATTATTTCAAAATTATTTCAAGAATTTTATATTCTTTAAATATTTCTACTATCTTATATCTGATATAGCATGCTTATTCTAGATTTTGTGGTTGCTTTTCATTAAGTATTTTATATCAAAATTTAATAGTGATATTAGAGCCACAAGGGAGATTGATAGCATATAGGAAGAGCCACAAGATATATTGAGAGGATATAGAGATATCTAATTTTTAAAATTTTTAAAATTACTTTTTGGCTAGAGTCTTTCCATAGGGTTGCAAGAAAAATTTGTGAAGACTAGGTCTAAAAAAAATTGCTTTCCACTAGATTGGAGGATATATAGTGAAGGGATTAGTTGTAGTAGTAGCATAGAACATTGAATATTTAGGAGACCCAAGAAGGAGGTCCCCATAGAATATTAGATATTGAAAATTGAGAAGACCCAAGAAGGAGGTTCCCATAGAAGATTGAAGACTACAGATTATAGATTGAAGAAAGAAGAAAACAACTCTATTATAGATTGAGAAGGAGTAGACCCAAGAAAGAGATCCCATTGAAGAACTTCTAGATTTGGAATATAAAATATTGAAGATTGAAGATAGAGGAGGACTAAGAAAAAATCCTATTGAATATTTGAGAAGATTCAAAATTTGAAGACCCAAGAGAAGAGATCTCAAGAAAACTTGGAAGGATAAAGAAGAAGGCTAGAGAAACCCTATTGAAGAATTTGAAGAAGTGGCCATTGAAGAATATTTGAAGAAAGCTCAAGGTAGAATATTGCAAGAAGGAGAAGCTCCTAAAAATAAGAATTTGGGACAATTGTCACCATTCGACAACAAGCCCAAAATGAAGAAGGATTTGGCAAGAAGTTTGCCAAATTTTGGAAAATATTTTTGAAGATATCAAGACATACATATTCTTCAGGAAGAGGCCAAAAATAGGCTAAATTTAAAGTTAGAATTCAACAAGAAAATTGAAGGAGAAAGGATATAGAAGAGACCACCATATTTGAAAGTTTGAATATAGCCATAAAGGATTTGAATGATGATTTACGAAGAATAAGATTGCTGATTTTTGCAGCATAAGTTAAAGAGACACAGGAAAACAAATTGAAGGTGATATAAAGCTGAAAATTGAAGAAGAATTGGGCAGTTTTTGAAGTACCCTTGAACAAACAATTGAAGGAAGGCTTGACAACAAAAGAAGGCAGCAATATGGAGGAATTGAATGCTATTTTTGGACAACAAGATAAAGAAGAAGAAATTAGATTTAGAGAGCAACAAATTGAAGGCTTTAGAACTGTAAAATTGGTCAGAATTAGAAAGAGAAAAGAGGGCTGCAATTTGGAGAATTTCAGGGTATATTTGAGAGATTTTTGAATAGCAAAGTATAGGAAGATTTGGCAGCATTTGAAGGAGGATAATTTTTGCAAATTATAAAGACATTTGGACAGCAAGAAGGCAACATTTGTAGTTGTAAATTTTAGAGGTTGAGAATACATTCAGAGGAGAATTGAAGCTGCAACAATGATATTTTTTGGTAGTAAGTTAAAGGCTAAGAGGTAGAAAATTTAGGCAGCAATTAGAGTTGCAAAATTAATGATTTAAGGGCAGAAAAGCAAAAGGAATTGAAGCTACAAATTTTACAAATTCGGGACAGAAAAGGTGAAGCAAATCACCAAGAAGAGGAGGCCAAAATGTATGCAATATTGGTGCTATAAAATTTTATTATTTGAATGTTCACATTAGCTTATTATAAAGTTTTTAAAAGCACCACATTTGAGTTTTTTAAAGTAGAAAAAAAAAGACTTCAAATATGAAGAAGATTGCATCCTTGCTATCTTAGAACTTGGACAATAAAATAGAAAAATATAGAGTTAAAAGTTAGCTTGAAAGGGAGTAATAAGGAGAAAGGAAGGTCATATATATAAGTGCAAAATATATTGAATGAAAGAAGGCCGAATAAGTGCTCAAAAATAGCAAGCTTAAGGTGTCTAAAGACACCAAGTAAGGAACTATAGATTGAGGAAGATAGTGGCAAGAAGTGGCCACTAAATAAGTGGTAAAACCACCAAGGAGAAGTGGAGCCACTACATTGAGAAGGGTAACCACCAAGTGAAGAAGTGAAATCACCTTACAATCCAAGGAGGAGGAGTGTCATTTTAGTCAACCACTAGAGGAGCCACTAGAAGCTCTATCTTGAGCCATTGAATCATCGTCTACATACACAAGAGAGCATGCAAGTGAAGAGAATTTGAGAGGAATTTTAAAGGACATGGAGAAGATAACAAGGTCAGTTGGAATCACAACAACCAAAGGAGAAATAAAAATTGGCTTTCATAACCACAAACATACTAAAGAGAATGTGGTGGTTGCTGCATGGTGAGGTAAAACAAACACTCAACTACTTGGGTATTGTCTTGAAAGAATTTGTTGGAGGTTGAGTGCAATATTAAATGTTACAAAAGAACAAGCATTGTAAAGAAGGAGAAGAGCCATTTGAAAATGCTATTGAAAATATTCTTACCACTTGGCATGTTGAAGGAGAAACACCAAGGGTTATTGGTAGGTGAAAAATACCTTATGAACAACATTAAATATATTGGAGGAGGTTACACTATAGAGGAAAAAGTGAAAGGAAGAACATAGCTTGAAAATATTGAATCTCGAGCTTGAAGAGCACTTGAAGGAGAAAACTACTTTGAATGTGAGAAGCTCATAATTAAAGGTGAAGTTATTGCTATGTCTCAAGAACATATTTAGATCCCATTCACCAAGGAGATCAACATGTTCAAAGAACACAATAAAGACAAAGACATTAATGAGTTTGGAGAAGATAATTTACCAAGGATACCAATTTGTTTGAGGAGCACACATGTGGAGAAGTTTGAGAGCTTTAAAGCTTCTATGTGGATTACGTAAAGAGCCTCAAACCTATTTGCAAGAGGAAGTGAAAGGTCACCAAGAATTAATGAGTCAAGAACTTAGATTATATGGAGAACATAGCTTACAATATATCACGATTGTGTAGAGGAATTAATTATTGCTGATAGAGAAGCTTGCAAGCAACCAAAGGAATTTAAAACCACTAAAAAATGATATTAGCGTATGCCATTCACAAGGAGGTACATAAGATTTGATTTAATTCAATTATTACAAAGTTTAAGGAGCCATAAGTAATATTACTTCTAATTATTCTAAGGTTAATATTAATTAATCTAATACATTTTAGAATTATTGAATTAATGGAGAGATAATGCAGCAAATTGAATATTTAGAACCTTGGAAACTATATTGAAGTATTTTGGAAATAAAATTTAAAGGTTTTAGAATTATCTCATTCTATTTGAAATTAAATCCACATTGAAATATTTACAAATAGTTATACTTGGAGGAATAAAAATTTCTACAAAAACTAGGAATATCTTCATTTTCTAAATTTCTTATTTGGGAGTTATACGGACTTCAACATCAAATTATATTTGAGAGATATAAATATTACAACATATATCCTTTTTAAAGTTGGAAAATTACATTGATATTAGTCTCTTGTTCAAATTAATGGAACATAAAGAATCCAACTTAAAGTTCTTGAAAGTAGAGAGTCTTATCAAAATTGAAATTGCATTAAAATTATCTTTAAGATTTCTATTCATAATTAGGGAGATAAAAGGAATTCAACTTAAAGGAAAATTTAGAAAGCTAAGCATTTTATCAAAGACATATTATATTTAAAATATTTGGGAGATATAAGGTATTCTACAATTTGAAAATTGAAAGGATTATATCAAATTTTATCCCATACTCAAATTCCAAGTTGGCCAATAGGTCTAAAACACTAGGGGGACATAAGGAGTATGCCAATAAAACTATTTTATTGAAGATAATGGATAAATTATCAAGAGGAACATATCATCACAAGGTATACTATGAAAGGATTCAAGATCAAAATCCATACAATATTCCATATCAAAAATGTAAAATTACTTCAAGCACAAATAATTCTACAAGTCAAAATGGAAAATATATTTGGTTTATTGATTTTGGTGCAAGTCATCACATGACAGGAAATTTACAATGGTTTGATTACCTTGAAGTCACTAACAATCTTAGGTTAAAAATTATAGATGGCAAAACCTATCTTATACATGGATGTGTATGTGTATCACATAGTACATCATTTCTAATTTTTTTATTACATGAAGTAATGTATGTTCCTAGATTAGCATCAAATCTTATTTTAGTAGCCAAATTGGTAGAGAGCAAAAGGATAATTGATTTTAGATATATAAATGAAGTCAATAAGTGTATCATTATAAATAAAAATGAAATAGAAGATAAAAAAATAAATTCACAATGATATATATGATCTAGACCCAATTGGGATTTCACAAGATATTATTGTAATTCAAAACAACACTAATGGATTTTTGAGGAACAAATTGCAGGAAATGAAAAATATATTTATCATAAAAGTCAATGGAGAAATCAAAGATCCAAAATGAGAAATATGGAAGGACAACAACACTTTGGACTACTTGGACATATTTAGATAAAATAAGAAGAACATGAACCTAATCAAGTTGAAGGACATATGAAAGATGAAGATCCATATTGAAGACTAAAGTCTTCAATAACCAAATAATGTAATTCAGGGGGGGTTGGAATATATTACATTATTTGATACATGATAATGTACCACCTTGGGTACATATTTAGATTAGGAATGTGTCTTAGATTATGGTTTGAGTATTTACTTTATACAATGTAATAAATGCACAAGTATTATTGGAATGTGCAAAGTATTTCATGACGTAAATGTTAATGTTAGTCTGTGTGCACTTGAGCCCATAGAATAGGAAAGTGAAGAGTCATAGGAAGATAGAAGGTCAAGAGTACTCCATATGAATAGTCACTTCTCATTATATAAATAGACATATATTTAAGTGTGATAAACACACACACACAATGTAGATGAGAAGGTAGAGGTATAATGCAGAGCATCTATGAAGTATGGGGAGTTTGAGATCTTCATTCTATATCAAAATACTATTTTTATGAGCTATTGTTAATGGCAGTTTACTGCAGAAGTATTTCATGAGTTTTATATGCTTTAAATATTGCCATTATCTTAAATTTGATATAGTATGCTTATTATAGATCTTGTGGTTGCTTTTCATTAAGTATTTAGTATCAAAATCTAATAGATATAGAGTGATTTACTTAAGGAATATTATTGGTGTTGCCCTAACTCAAGGGTGTTTTGTATATTAATGGATTGTTAATGTGCATAATTAATTATGGGTGGATGTTTTTCAATATTTCTACATAAATGGTGAATAATTTATGTTAATAAGGATTGAGGTTCATACCAAGTGGTATTAGAGCGACGATTGTTGGAGGTATTACATCATTTGATACCTTGTAAAATTTTATATTAGGGTGTATTTAATATTTGAGTCCACAGTATGGGTCAAGTTATTAAGTGTATGTGTCATATAAATAAGTGTGGAGTTATGTGTGTGATATGTCTTGTTAGTAAGTGTGAGTTATGTTTTAGAAGTGAGGAGTTATGAGTAATCATGAGAGACTTATATTTATGTAAATATGTGAGATTTATTATGTAAGAGGGAAACATGAAGAGTTGGATCTCCCATGATTTTGAGGAGAGTAAAGGTAAATATTCATGTAATATGAAGAGTCTCATGTATGTATATATTGAAGAAAAAATCTGTAATACATATTGAAGAAGCATTGCATATAGTAGATGTATTTTGAATAAAGTTTTTAGTGAGTTTGATGTTCATTGTTGATTATTGATTTATATATGTTATTGTGATCCTAGAGATTGTTAATCCTATGAGGATAGTGAAGATTTTCTAAAAATCATTTTAGCAAAGTGGGGTTTGTTTTCTTGGTAAATTACAGAATTAGGGCAGATTTTTTGAGAAAAATATTTATTTTGTGAGAGCCATAAGTTGATGAAGATTTATCCAATTTGGACTATTCTTATGCTATTTTTTGAAATATTTGAATAGCTTTATAATGAGTGGTTGTACAAAGAAATCTGAGAAAGATACAACCCTATAAAGATAGTAGTATGAAACAAAAGTTAGCATTAGGGAAAATTTTCTAGAAAACTCTCATTTTGTAGGAGCCATAACTTGACAAAGATTTGTTCGATTTAGAAGATTGTTGTACCATTTTATGTGGAATTTTAAAATATTTATAATGATTGGTCATATGAAGGAATCTAAGTGACAATTTTTCAAATCATGGAAAACATAATTATAGATATATGTCAGTTAGGGTAAGCAAATTAGTTTTAGTTTATTTTATTTTGAAGAAAAATTGTAGATCTAATTGTTTATGTGAAATTTTAGCTTCAAATTTTGAGGGAGATATATTTTTATGAAATCCTATTTTACATTTTTGTTGGGGTGTAAACCCATGGAGCTACAAAATTTTTATGGAGAGGATGACATTGATGCTAGGGAATGGTGAGATTTGTTTAATCATTAAATTCTATTGATTCTAATTGGAGAAGTAAGCCTAATGATCATTTCTAAGGGAAAGCTAGATCTTGTTACACAAAATTTATTTATACCCAAAAATTTATATACACAAAGGAAGAATATGAAGTTGCATTTTTGAGAAAATTTGAGAAAAAATATGAACAAAATGAATTAAAAAGAGAGTTGAAAAGTTTCAATAAATTAGTAGAAGAAAAGATAAGGGTGATAGTATGTAGCTGAGGGCACCACAATTTTGGTGATAGATAAGCCAAGAAGTGATAAGAAATATTTGTTTGTATCTAAAAAATCTATTTTATAGGTTTATGGATGCATCTAGAGGAAAAATATGATTAATTTTATAAATCCTAGTAGTGGATATAATTTCACTAATATTTATTTGGATAAAGGTTGTAGGTTTAGAAATAAAATTAAGGACACAAAGTTTGAGAGTAAGAATGTTTAAATTTTTTAAGATATGAGGACTACTATGGATAAATATGTCTTACAATAATATTTTTATACAATTGAGAGAGATGATATGGATATTTTTCTTGGTTATCCTTCGTTGCATTCTTTGGCTATTATTAACATTAATGTCGACGAGCAGTTTATGAAGTTTTGATATAGAAAAAGTAGATAAAAGTACAAGATGTTTCTCAAAGTAATAGGTAAGGATCCAAGGAAAAATAGGAAGCTATTGCAAGGAAATAAATTGAGGAAGAAGCAACAAAATCTGAAATAGAATCCAAGAAAGAGGTAGCAACAATAAAGTCCATGGAAGAAGCAACAACAAAAAAGATCATGGAAAAAAAATAGTAAATTCCAAGGAAGCTATGATAGAAGAGCATAAGGACACACCAAATGAAGGGCACTTAAGATAATAACATTTAGAGGAATTTAAAATAGAGTAAAATATTGGGAAGTCAAAGAATGTAGAACATCATGTTAAGGTTACAAGATATCACCATCCACACCACCAGGTGTGACAAAAATCTTGGAGGTATGGCTTAGGAAAATAATATTATGGTTCTACATGGAATCATAAGGGTACCAAGTATGGTAGTGTTTGGAAGAGAAAGCATAGTGGTTCTAGTATCAAGGAATAAATAGACCTATCATTACTAGAGTAGAGCAATAGAAGCATGGAGCCAAAAAAGTAGTTATAGATGTTCATATGATACGAGGGAAGCTTGGGATCATCAAAGACCACTACCAACTAAGATTTCTCTTGGATGGAGGGATGACCAAGATTGGCACCAATTGCTATCATTGCTTAGCAAATCATATTATTCAGTTTCTTCATATATTTCAAGGATGAAATATTTTGTAAGGGGGATGGAATATAAGGAACCTAGGGATGGGAATATGGAAATATAATATTATATTATGTATGGGTATTATGGATATTTTGCATGAACCACAAATAACCCAAGATTGATGATATTTTAATATTTTATAATACTAATGACTGTGATTTTTTTTTTAGAAATAGGTGTATATAAATAAGGGAGATTGTCATTGTAAAGGATAAGTGATATCAAGAATTTTATTGTAATAGTCTTGGATCATGGAGTGGATTTGAAGTAATTGTCTTCCTTAAGGAATATTATTGGTGTTGACTTATCTCAATGGTATTTTTTTATATCTGTGTGTATTTATGTGGATTGTTATTATGTATATTAAAATTTGGGAGGATGTTTTTGAATATTTATACATAAATGGTGAATAATTTCTATTAATAACGATTGAGGTTCATAAAAAAGGGTCTAATATTATTTAAAAAAATTAATGTAGTAGCCTCTTTAGTTAAATTTATATTAGCATGACATTTAAGTCTTTCCCACATTTTATGGAAATCTATAATAGATTCAATAGGACCTTGTTTTGTATTTATAAAAAAATCCATTGCTTCCAGTATAGTCATGTCATCATCAAATTATTATTTTAAATTTTTGATGAAAGTATCTAGGGAATCAATGTAATATTTATACAAGGATGTAAACCAATCAAGAGCATTTCCTACCAAATCCCTAAACATCAGTTTTAGTAAATCCTTTTCATTGTGTAGAAAATCCCTATAATATGCTATGAATTTATCAATAAATATCTAGGATTTATTAGTCCCATAATAAAAGAATTTAGACACATGCCTAGATAGGTATATAGATTCTACATCAAGGTCTAGAGAATAACTCTTATAATTTCTCAAAGTTGGACTAATTGATACAAGTAAAACCTTCCTAGGGATAGCTAGGGGAGGAGGAAGAGGAGAATTGAGGTTCAATATTAAAGGAGGAATAATAGATTACATTAGAGGATTTATAATTGAGCTAAAAAATTAAGTGAGGTTGGTCATAAAATCCTATATTTGTTTGGTTGTTTATCTCCTATAAGCCTCCATTTTATTTTTAGTATCACATTTATATCTATTTTTCTAGTATGCCAAATATTCCCTAAGAGTCATCATGTATGCAAATACTCTTTCATCATGAGGCTAAGAATTAGTATTGGACTTTGGTGAGGGAATTCTATGTGAATAATTCACATGTGCATATATTTTCTATGATCATCATTTTTAGAAAATATCTTGGTCTAACCATGATCCCAAATTAAGGGGTGATCTTGGTTTAGCATGATGTTCACCATCACTACCTAATGTAGAAGCTCCTAATAATTATTAAGAACCTATGATAGATCTATAAGGTATATCAAGGTCAATATTAGGGATTTTTGTTCTTTAGAATTAAAATCTCTATCTATCCAATCTTCAATTTGAATTTCATTATCATAATTAGGTGTAAAAAGATGAACAATGTAGTTTTAATGGGTGATATATGGTGGGATATCCTCTTCTATTTTTACAAATTTTTGAAATATGCTTCTTCCTAGATCTATTAGTCATTCTAATACCCTTAGAAGAAGCAGAGAGATCCATAAGGGTAAGTAGAAAACCTGCTCAAGAGTAACTAGGGTTTTACCAAAATTTCTACCCTTAAACAAGAAAACTATAAGAATCTCCTAAAACAAATAAAATTATATTTTTGGGTAGTCCTAAGAGAGAGGAAAACTATGAAAGGATTATTCAACTTACAATAGATATAAAAAACTAACACAAAATCTACAACAAGAAACCTACTAAATCTTAGGGGCTAAAAAATATAAATAAAAATCTTAAAAGGTAAATTTCACATTAGGTTCACCAAGATGTTTTCGGGAAAAAGGGATATATTATACAATTACTTGAACTAATACAAGATAAACCAAATATTCTTAAAAAATTACAATGTAATAGAAAATTCATAATTCAAGCTGAAAACTATCTTAATCCAAACATAAATAAAGTGGATAAGTCAAGAAAAATACACTAAGATTATCCATAAAATTCAAATCTAGGACTAATCATAATATAATAAAATATATTACTTAAAACCTAGGGCATCAAGGACCATACTACTTAGAAATAAACATGATAAAAAACTCATTCATACCATATATATCTTGCAATATCACCATAGTAAATAAAGAGAGATCACATCTTGGATATCTGCAAAGAGTTTGAACTTCCTTAGAAACCGATCCTCAAATGGAAATTAGTGATCTTTGGCTACAAATCCCTATCAAGTGTCTCATAATCCTCAATGGAAGGTAGCACACCAATAGTAAATGGCTTTGGTTGTACGTATAAGGACAAGAAATAGAATAAAAGAGGTACATGATGTGGTAGTAATAGAGGAAAAAATATTGGAATTAGTGTTAGCTTAAAAACATCAATACATGAATGAATGGTGAGTAAATAATGGTTGAAGTGGGTATTTATAGCAAATGAAATGAAATATTTTTTCCTTTGGTGAAAATGATTGATTTTGTCTTATTTTTGGGTTATAATATCATAACCGTTGGTCTAAATGATGCAATGTTTAAACCCCAAGTGTAAAAACACACAAGAATCATGTTTGTGCATTAAAATAACTAAAATTAATTAGATGACTATGATCAACATTTATAGTGGTATTTTCACCATCAATTTTTAGGATGCATGCTTTGGGGGATGCATGTCAAAATATCCTTTATCATGACTAGATCCTTATTTTGGGGTTTTAAAAAAATTAAGAGGTAAAAACATAAAAAAATGATGAAAAATAGTGTTTGTGTTGGGATTTATTATATTATATGATGTGATAAATTATATTAAGAACAATTTAGTGGTTAGAACCACTCTTGTAGGAGTCATGTATGAGTTGTTAGTTAGTTGTGATTTCGACCAATTATGGAAATCACATTGTTTGTGTCATTGCTCTATATTGGTCATTGTATTTTGTATTTAAATAAGCTCTTGATCAATGAAAATCACTAAAGCATTTTCTAATAGTGATATCAAAGTAGGTTTGATTAGATTTCAATAGTTTATGACTTCTATGAAGTTGGATGTAGTATTTATTATCTAGTTTGGTGGATGTGATTAGCTCTAAAGGCGTAATGGGATTTGAAGTTTTTTCTAGTGGGTTTTTAAATTTGAGTAGCTGGGCCAAACAAGCATTGAGGGTGAGGTTTACAAGACTAGTCTTGTTGAATTTGTAAACCCCATATCTAAATGATGACCAGTGGGAAACACCAATAAAGTGCATAAATGATAGATTTATTATGTCCTCTTGTGATAGACATTTCTTGGAAAATGCTTCAGTTAATTTTTGAACATTAAAAAGTAAAGGAGCGAAAGAAAGTATGCTAGTACATGAGACAATATGAGGGTACTTTTGATTCTATGGTTTACTTGGCTTCATCAATTACATAATAACCACAAAGACTGAGAAATTTTGTAGGAGAATATTTTTTTTCCTATATTTTTTGGGTGTTGAGTCTATAAGAATTGATATGTTGCATCCCCTATAAAAAAATCATGGAAATGCATCCTTATAAGAGGAGATACTAAAGAATTATTTTCTACTAAAGACTTGAATATGGTTTAATTTGCAATAGATTAAAATTTAAGGCATGTATTATGGTAATAACCCACCTTCAACCCATTTCTCATGGCCTTGATATTGGGACTAGTGTTAGTGAACATAACGATAATTTTGGAAAAGATTAGATAGTTTATCACATTCACGAGCCTTCTAAATAGCATGTGTGTGGGAAAACAACTATAAATCTATGTAAATAAGTCCATCTAGGGGTTCACGATCTTTGCCCCCTCTAATACTACCTTTGTTATGCTAAATACTAGCATGATCAAATCTATTAGACTAGGACAAGATTATGCTTGTGTATTTGGCATTAGGGTATGTGAGATTATTCATATATATACTAAAAAATATGGTGGATTTGTTTTCTTTAAAGGCTAAGTTATCACTTAACACAATATTTGGGTATGTTAAAATACGTACCTTCTTAGTTAATATTGGGTGTGTCTTTATTAAAAAGTTATTTATATGTCCATCATTATTAAGTTTTAAAAAATATTGATGTAGGCCTGGTTTGAGAGTTAGTCTTTGTTTAGTATTATGAGCTATAGGATTTAAATTCAATGTATCAAGATAGCTTAAAGAGTGTTAAGGTGTTAAAGTCAAATTTATTTTATGGTCTTGGTCATATTAAGTCAAGTCAATTTGAAGAGTTATAAAGGTGTATTATCAATGGCACCTGACACCTTTATAGATTTTTTTGATTAAGGGGAGGATAATCCTATATTCTCTCAATACTCATGGACAAAAAATTAGATGTACAAATAGAAAAGGATGAGTTTAAAGAGGTTATTATACTGTGTGCATTAGAAAACAAGCTTTCCAAATTATAACAATAGGATTGACAATATGCTACATTACTCATGGAAGAGTTAAACCATGGAAATCAAGGCTATATTGAGATGTCACAACTATAATTCTTGATGAAAAAACCCATGGTGAGCTCTGGTTTAGTTAAGAAAAGTTATTATAACTAGAATCTCTATAGCTAAAATTTAAGCCAATCCCTTGTACCACCTAGAAGGAGCAATGTGATCAAGAGGGTGGATAAAAGTCTTATGTATTTCATAAAAAATAACTAGATGAATGATAGAACCATAGTAATTTACCCACAAGAGTGACTTCAAATGCAAAAAATTCAAGAACTTGATATGGAGTAGCTTGAAGTCGAGGAGGCCAATTTTGAATATGATTTTTCTTCATCCATAGATTCCAGTCTAGATGGGCTAGAATGGATTGAAGCAAGAAGGACTAGGGATACCTAGATAAGACATTCAAAATTTGACCATTTTTGTTTGAATTGCTAATGGCACACCACACCGCTAGACATAGGAAGTGTGAATACATCATTTATCATAGGTAATGACTTATTTAGATGAAAAAGGGCAAGATGCAGAAGAGAATGTGGGAGGTGTTTAACCTTACAAAATAGAACTTGTTATAGGACAAGGGCACATTGGAAATAATTATAGCAATAAATTTATATGCAACACATGATAAATACCCTTCCCACAAGGATAATTAGGAGTATATTCATTGAATTGAAAAGGCTCTGCTAGGGTTTGATTAGGAAAGCTACTTTGCTGGAATTTTTTTGAGACCTATCTGGTGGGCTCTGCGGGGATGGCAACAGTTTCTGGAGGAGGTATGAACAACTGGAGGAATGTAGTGATGGCATCAGGTTTGTCACAGAGCGTGCATGCTAGGGCTAGTATTTATTCTAAAAATGATTGGAAGGAACAGGATTTCCCATTGCATGCCAGGAATCGCTTGTTAAAGAACAATGGATGTTTGGAATGATGTGAAGCCAGGACAGTTCTAGTGGTTCAACCAGACTCGATGGCAGAAGATGTGGAGTATTTAACCAAACATGCGCTTATTGGTAAATTTATGGGCATCCGAATTTCTCTTCCCTTTGTGGAGGCTTGGGTTAGGAAGACTTGGAACCCTGAAGGTGATGTGGAGGTGATGCTGAGTGCAAACAACTATTTTATGGTGGTTTTTTCTTGTCTTGCAGATCGTAACAAAGCATTTGAAGGAGGTCCCTATTTCTGTAACCAAGCAAGACTCTTTATTAAACCCTGGCATGTGGGTTTCAACCCATTAGAGGAGCGGATGTCACGGGTTCTAGTGTGGGTTCGGCTTCTGTGGCTCCCATTGGAATTTTGGAGAAATGACATCTTGCATATGATTGCCCTTCTACTTGGGAAGCCGGTTGGGCCGTCACGACAAATGCTGGATAAAAAGGTAATCTCTGTTGCTCGTATCTGTGTTGAAATTGATTTAAATAATCCTATTCTAGATTCTATTGAAATACTGTTCGAATCAACCAAATGGGTTCAAAAACTTGACTATGAAGCTCTCCCATTTCATTGTCAGATTTGCCATGAATATGGCCACTTACAAATAAAATGCCCTAAGTTTTTCCTGCCTGTGGCTTCAAATCCTGGGCCCTCTCGAGCTGTACAAAATATGGATAAAGGAAAAGCCCCGATAAAGGAGGGGGATCAGGATAAGGAAGGATTTGTTACGGTAAAACCTCGAAACAAAGGAAGAAAGGCAAAAAGAGACATTAAGGATAACCATCCAGATGCTCAGCTCAACCATTTTGAAATTCTAGAGAATCTTGATCAGTGCATGGAGATACCTGAAACATCGCTACCTGTTATAGATATAACAGGACCAAATCAGTTGTCTCTTCATGAGGTGGAACCAAGGGAACCAAATATAGGGGGTTTAAATGAAGAACATAGGGCTTTGGTTCTGAGTATAGGTGATATGGTTGGCCCTAGCCCTGGAAGTGAAGTTATCTTAGAAAATGGCATATATTTAGACATGCACTCTCCTACCCAGGCACTGATGCAGTCATCCATGGACTGTAAAACTCCTACGGTGTTGGGATTGCAAGATAAAATAATTAAAAAAAATGCTTCAGATAAGAATATGAAGGTGGGTCGGAAGAAAGACCAGGATAAAATTAAGTTAATGGGGGAGACTTTGGTAGAGTCAAGTTTGGTGAGAACATTGGACTCCCATTTTTATAACCCGCAAAAATGATAGTACTTTCATGGAATGTAAGGGTGTTGAACAACATCCCCAAACAAAAAGCTATTTATGATTTGATTTGTGTTCATTCTCTGGATGTGGTTTTTATTCAGGAGACTAAATTAGCTATTGATAGTTTGTTCAATATTGCTCCCAAGTTGTGGAGAAAGGGGCAATGTCAGTGTATTGGTGCATGTGGATATGCTGGTGGTCTTGCTTGTTTATGGGATCTTGTTAAGATCTCTCCTCTTACCTGGATTTCTAGCAAGTGGTATATTTCGATGATCGTGCATGATAATGAATCTGGTGAGACCATCCTACTTACAAACGTGTATGCTCCTATTGATTACAATGGTAAAGTGAATTTATGGGAGCACATTGGCTTTGTGAGAAGTCTAGCTCCCCTGTACCCATGGATTTTGGCTAGAGACTTCAATTCTATCACTTGTCTGGAGGAAAAACATGGTGGGATTGATCGTATTGAGCCTTTTTCTTTTGTCTTCAATGCTCATATCCGGGCCTTGAAATTGGTTGAAATCAAGCCGGATAATGGGATATTTACCTGGCATAATAGAAGATGTGGGGAATATTCCATTTCAGAGAGACTAGATAGGTTTCTGATCTCTAGTTTTTGGATTGGCAATAATATAAGCACTAGTTCTGTGATTCTGGAGGGTAAAGGATCTGATCATTGGCCTATCAAACTCTCTGCTCTAGAGTTAGGGCTAAAAAATAATCCCTCATTTAAGTTTCAACTTATGTGGTTGCGAGATCCTAAGCTTCATGATTTCATGCGAGGCTAGTGGACTAATGGCAAACCTCCTCATGGCATCGCTATGTACTCCTTTATGAAGCGGCTTCAATTTGTTAAGCATAAATTGAAGAGATGGAATAGACTAAATTTTGGGAACCTTTCCTTGGCTAAGCTGGCAGCTCTTAGGAGGGTGGAAGAAGCCTCAAGGAAGATTAGAGATCAGGGACTCACAGAGGAGCTTCTTGTTGAGGAATCTGAAGCTATAAAAGACCTTGCTGAATGGGAACTGAGGGAAGAAATTTTTTGGAAACAAAAAGCTCGAGTAGATTGGCTTCAAGAAGGGGATAGGAACATAGCCTTCTTTTATAACTCTGTTAAGGCTCGTCGTAATGGTAACCTAATTACCTCTCTTGTTAATTCTCAGGGTGCCCTGCTTTCTTCTTTCAGGGATACTTCAGAAGAGACTAAGAGGTATTTTTCCTCTCTCTTCAATGAGGATGCCCTCTCAGATGATGAGGAAGAAAAAATTATTCTAAAATGTATTCCCTCGATTGTTTATAGAGATATGAACGAGCACTTGATGGATCCAATTTCCCTTGAGGAGCTAAAAAGTGTTGTATTCAAGATGAAAAAGGGGAAAGCCCCGGGTCCGGATGGATTCTCGATTGAGTTTTATCAAGAGTTTTGGGAGTTAATAAAATTTGACCTTTTGGAAGTGGTCCATGAGTCCCAAAAGAACAAACAGATGCTAAGGGCCCTAAATGCTACCTTTGTGATGCTTATTCCCAAGAAATAAGGAGCGAATTCCTTGGATATGTTCAGGCCTATTGCTCTCTGTAATGTTGTATATAAGATCATCACAAAAATTATTGCTGAGAGGCTGAAGATATGGTTGAGAAAAATCATCTCTGAGGAGCAAGGTGGGTTTGTTACTGGCCGACAAATCATGGATGGGGTTGTTATTGCTACAGAAGCTACTCACTCAATGGAAACTTCTAAGAAGAAAACTATGTTCATTAAGTTGGACATGGCAAAAGCCTATGACATAGTTAGATGGCCCTTTATTCAAAAAGTTCTTGCTACTTTTGGATTTGAGGAGGAATGGATTAGATGGGTGATGAGCTGTATTTCTTCTTCCTCATTCTCTATTCTTGTTAATAACGAGACTACGAAGCTGTTTGAGGCCTCAAGGGGATTGAGGCAAGGAGATCCTCTATCTCCTTATTTATTTATCATTATGGCAGAAGGGTTGGGCAAATTACTCAAGTCTCAAGTCAGGCATGGTCTCATTCAGGGGTGGAAGTGGGATAACAGTTTGCCACCACTTTCCCACCCTCAATTTGTTGATGATACTACTTTGTTGGGAGTTGCCACTATCAAGGAAGTTGGAAACATTAGACAACCTCTTGACATATATCTTGGTGCTTCTGGACAGGTGATTAATGAGGACAAGTCCTTTATTTTCTTCTTCAATACCCCCCCTCTTATTCAAGCCAGGATTGCTGGCATTCTAAGATTCCAGGTCGGGACTCCCCCCTTCATTTATCTTGGGATCCCGATTTCATCTCATCCTTTGCCTAGATCTTCTTGGTAGTCTGTACTTGATAAGTTTAGAAGGAAGGTAAATCATTGGACTGTCAGATGGCTATCCTTTGCAGGTAGAGTATTGCTTTTAAAATCTATTATTCAAGCTTTACCCAATTACAGATGTTTTGTGCAAACAACTCCTTCTCGTTTCATCAAGGACATGGATGCTCTGTCAAGACAGTTTTTTTGGTCTGGAAAACTTGATCAATCTAAATAGAGTTTGGTTAGATGAGATTCCATTTGTAGGACAGTTCAAGAGGGAGGCCTTGGGTTGCGACAGGCAAGTCTTTCTGGGTAGGCTTTGGCTGCGAAACTTTATTGGAGATGGTGTACCTCTCAAGATCAGATTTGGGCTAAAATATTATCTTATAAATACTTGAGAGGTATTTCTGAGGTAGATATCCCTAGAGCCAGTTTGGTTGGGAAAGGTTCTGTTATCTGGGACACTATGAAAAGAGGAGCTAATCTAATTAAGCAGGGTTTGTTCTGGATTTGCAATCGGGGATCAGATGTTCTTTTCTGGGAGGATTCTTGGGATGGCCACCCTCCTATCTTGACTCAATATCCCAGGTTACATTCCCTAAGCATTTGTTTCTTGGAAGTAGGTTGGTCTCATGTGGAGGAATTTAAAAAAATCTAGTATTTTGGAAATATGGAGATGTACAAATGGAAAGATCCACAGGAATGGCCCCAAGGGGGATTGGCCGAGGATAGAGAGGTGCTTGCTCTTATTATTGTAGGGAGGTACTGTTCTTCATTGAGGGATAAAGAAATTCTGGCTTGGAACCCTAATCCCAAGGGAACCTACTCTGTAGCCTATGGTTATCAAGTTCTTGATAAGCAAAAGTTCGGGAGTCTCCCTGTCACATGGTGGAAAAAGGTGTGGAATAGATTTTCTTGGCCGAAATGTAACTTTTTTCTCTAGCTGGTAGCTCGTAATAAATGCCTCACTTGGGATAACTTGAGGAAGAGGGGATTTTAGGGTCCCTCTTTATGTGTCCTTTGTGGTAAGAATGAGGATGACTCTTCTCATTTATTTTTCCAATGCTCCCTTGCCAGAGACATTTGGCACTGTTGGTGGAGTGCCTGGAACCATCCTTGTTTTCATGTGCTCTCCCTAGTGGAGTTTTGGAGTAGTCTGGGCAGACCTCCAGCCAAGGCCCCCTTCCTCCAAGTGGCTTGGAATTTGGGACCTTCTTGCATCATCTGGAAGATTTGGCTTGAAAAAAACCGACACATTTTTGAGGGAAGTCATTTGGCTATTCAACAGATCTGGCAAAGGATCCTGTGTATGGTTCAAGAAACTATCCATAGTAAATGTGATGTGGACCCTCATTTGGACTCTAAGGAGGAGAAGGTACGATAGGCCCTTGGTTTGTTTGGGGTTGGTGTGAATTCTTCTAGCCCTAGTAGGATTCCTCAACTTAGCAAGAAGGTTAGGAGAGAGGGTAGATGGAGACTGCCCCCTAGAGGAGTTTTAAAAATTAATACTGATGGGTCATCCAGGGGAAATCCTAGACATGCTGGAATTGGTGGTGTTGGGAGAGATTCTGCTGGCGTGGTCAGTTTTTTCTTTTCCATTTATAAAGGTGTTCACTCCAACAATCTTATGGAAGCTCTAGCGATACTTGAGGCCTTGCAAAGGGGGTTTTATCTTGGCTGGAGTAGGATTATTTGTGAGTATGACTATCAAATTTTGGTTAATATTTTAAACAACAAAAGAGTGGAAGATGTTAATTGGCAGTTGGCCTCTGTGACCATTCAGATTCTCAGAATGAGTGAAGAGTTTGAATTTATATCCTTTGTGCACATTCCAAGGGAATGGAATGGGGTTGCTGATTACCTGGCCAAAAGGGCTTCTGAGCTATTGGATACTCAGAGTATTGATAACTGGGAGAGTCTCCCATCTAGGGATTCTCAACACCTATGAGAGTTGATCCATAAGGATGTTCAGACTTAATGTGGTTTGTTTTTTTTGGTTTTCTTTGGGAGTTGACCTTGTCTGGTGATTTAGCCTGTCTTGTTGCTTATTTGAGTCCTGGGTGGGAGCTCAGCTGTACTTTGTAATCTAGACTTTTTATCAATAAATTTTTACCAATTTATTTAAAAAAAAAGGAGTATATTCATTGAATTGATTCAATATTGATCCTTGTGAATAGTTGTGTGTCCCTATTCACAAGGGGTTGTTCAGTGTGGCCATAATTACTTCTAAAATTATGTTTGATGTATTGAGTGAAAGCCCATGCCACACTCAAGGTGAATGGTTGAGGATTTCCCCATTCACAAGATAATTTAAATCCATAATTCCCATTCCAATTGATTGTTTTTGATTAGTTATGTACATTCCTAGTCATAATTGTTGTGAATAGTAGTGTGTCACTATTTGCAACTATGATGTTGGATAGAGTGTGTGTACCTATCCAATTATGTTGTATGATAATGGATAGATGAATTTGTTTCTATCCTTGGTTAAGATTCCAATGAGACCATTCTTACTAAAGAATCATAGTGAGACCATTCCCACTATTGCTTGTTGTAAATAGTTGAGTGTATTCCTATTCGTACTTCAACTGTACTTGATGAACTATTGAGTGTGTACTAGTTAATTATATAGTTATTTATACTATTATTAGTATCCATACCTATAGATTAAAAACCTATATCATCAATGGGGGGACCTGTTGGAACCCTTATTTCCTCATACGAGGCTTCTTTCCAAAGCAGACCTTGAATATTAGGATATTCACATAATTAGGCTCTACCTCATGTATTAAAAGGGTTGCTATGTGTTGTGTTGATGCTCAAGTTTTGTAAAGTGTTTAATGAGTTAATTAAACAAACACCTAAGGTTTTGGATCTCTAATATGCCTCTTTATCAAGCCTTCATGAGATGAAATTTGTGCTAACTTAAAGAGAAGATCATCTAAAGTATATGCTAAATGTAGTCACACAAAATGCAAGAAAACAAGTGCTAGCCTAGTATGCTCTTTTGATTTGAATGATGACTATGCTAAAGAAAGTTTTATTTTCATTGCAATGAAGGAATGTGTAGCAAACATGCTAACTTAGTATTTAAGCTATATGACTTTTTAATTATTGCCTAAATTATTTTTGAAAGGAAAAGCCTATGCTAAGGATTATTTGATTTTCTAAGATAAATGTGACTTAAAACAAATGATTTAGCAAGAAAAAAATATTAAAAATATAAAAATAATGAAATAAGAGCAAGTAGGGAGGTTCTAAGTGGTAGGGTTACTTGAACCGATGTCTAAGGAAAGTTGCCATAGGTTGTCAAATTTGCCACTGGCATTTTTGAAATTGAGTGGTATTTTTGAAACCTACAAGATTCACATTAAAAATAGGTTTATTTTATTTGGAGGGTCTGTATAATTTAAAAAGAGATACTAGGCTATATTCCTAGATTATTAGACCCCCTACTAAGATAAAAATTGGGTATGAACTTGATCCTTGTGAGTGGAAGCAGATGTTGACAAATCTGCCATAACTTGGAAAATTTACCACTAGCATTTTTGACAAGTGGTAAATTTTCTTTGTGTAATTTCATAGAGTCAAATTTTCTAGTGGCTATAGGAAGTGGTAATTATATCCTATGACAAAGGCCAACCAGAGGAGGGACATGAAAATATCAATCCCCAAGGATTACAAGTTGGGGATTTATAAAATAGTAGGAAATACTTTTAAAATTTCCCAAAACTTGCTAAGGGGGATGAATATTATTAAAGAGAATGTGTAAATGGCTGTTGAATGTATGATTGTGATTCAAATTAGAATGTGCAAGTGTATAAATGTTAATATAAGGTGTAGAATACTTCCTAGATGAGACTAGAAGACATGTAAATCTATGGAGGATAAAATGGAATTATATAATAAGGGGAATTGTGTGATATAACAATGTTTTGAACTACTATTATGGATAAAAAGCTACAAAATAGGCTTCAATGATTCCTTATACAAAATAAGGAGCAATGAAATCATGCAAATGGAATGGTAATACAAATAAAATTGTATCTATTTTGCAATAATATCAATATAATATGAAAGAGCATGTAACATGTAAATAGAGAGCCTATTTAGGATACATGGAAGTAAAACATGTAAGTATAAGATAAAATGAAGGAAAAAAATATGTAAAATTGTAAATAAGATGAAAATGAGCATAAAAGGTAAGAAAAATATGGATTAAGCTTACAAATAGATATGAGTTAGATGAAATTAAAATAAAACGTACAAAATAAAAAATGGTGACTATAATGCATGAATTTAAAGAAGCAATGAAATTAGTATGCCAAAATGAGGAGGAAATGCTTATAACTAAAAGGATATTGATACAAATGAAAGAATGTAAGCACAAATATTCATTAAATAGATACAAAAATGAGTTAGAGATGTTAAAAGAAACAAGGAAACACATTCGTGAATGACAATGTGAAATCCAAGTTAGCAAGGCCGAAATAAGAGGGAAATGCACAAAATGAAGACTAGAAAATGGAAAGAGAAAGGTACTAAGAAGATATACAATCCTATCAAATGATATTTCTTATTCCAAGATAATTCCCTTGCTCCAATGTCCTCTTGCCTTGCTTGAATTGCTTTAATGCTTGTTGAGAGTGCTCCAAGTGAGAGAATGAAAGAATACAAATGAGAGAAAGAGATAGCAAAATATTTTGGTAGAGTGTAGCTAGCTAGAATTTCATTTTGAATGCTTACCCCAAGGGTAGCATTTATATATCTTTGGAGGAAGAATTAAGAGGGAAATTTAGATGCAAGATGCCATTAGGGAACAAGCCCAAATTTGAATTTGTAGGCTTGGTTCTAATCTCGAGCATGCAAGATCAGAGGAGATAGTGGGATGAAGGAAAACACATGCCTCTAGCTCATGATAAAGGATTCTAGGAATTCTAGCAAAAATGGCACTTTGTGTCAAAATCACCATTAGCACTATTGTCCTAAATTGGTAAATTTGAATAATGATCAATTTGACCAATCAAATGGCTAAAAAATAACTTTTGTCAAAAATACCATAGCATAAACAAATTTTCACTGGCATTTTTGTCATGAAATGGAAAATTAGAAAGAGGCTAAAAATGATTTTCAAATTTCTCTAGCTGACCTGATTGATTATTTGTTGATGTTTGATGTGTTTTCTTAGGTAGTGTGTCAAAATTGGGTGTCTACATTTTGCCCCATTTTGATGTGATTTTTGTGAAATTGCATCAAAAATAAGTTGTAGGAATCCAATTTTGACATTGTGATGCTTGATAATGTCTTGGGATGCCATGCTTAAAGAAATTATTGTGATTGTGGTTGTTTTTTTTTGTTTAGTGTCATTGTTGCATGTATGCCTTAAATTTGGCAATGTATGTCTTAGAATGGTGTTTTATGGGTATTTGATAATTCATGCCCCATATGCCCCATGGGTGCCCCTCAAGAAATTTTTACAAATATGATTTGGGGAGAATTTTTAATGTGAGGGGGTGTGATTGGATAGAATGCACAAATATGATTTGGAGGAAAATGAGTTAGGGTGGGTATGATGGGTTTAAAAGGAAGAAGTGTGGTGGAAATTGAATTCATTTTCACCACACTAATTTGGAAAGTTGAAGAGCCCATGCAAATGAGGCTAGATATCAATGGATAATAATGAGAGACTCACTCATTATGTTGACTTGGTTTGAGGGATAGTATTGGATTTAGAGAGGATTTTAAGCGTAATATGACAAACTACAACCATTTTTATTTTTATTTTTTATTTTGGGTCCATTTTTTACATTTTCCATGGTTGTGGTAAATTTATCACTTGTGGTAAATTCACCAATGGTATTTTTTCCATGTGGAAAATTTGCCAAGGTAGAAATAATGACTTACAATGATGTTAATAAGGCTTGGGTTTGCATTATTTGTAGGGGATAAAGGTGTTGGTGAGATGGGAGTGATGTCTAAAGGTCATGGATAACATAAAGACCTTAGTGGATGACCACAACTATGTGGTGTTGGTGGCCATAAACTTGGATCATATGGCATATATGCCAAAGCTAGAGTTTTATTTGCCACTTTTGATAGCGTTGGCTAAGATATGGTATCCAGAGATCAACACTTTTAGGCTACCCATGGGAGATATGATCATACCTCTCAAAATGTTTGATACATTCTTTGTGTTCCTATGTGAGTTCTAGTCTATCTTAGGAAGGATGACAAGGTTAGAAAGGAGCTACTGATGAGGAAGAAGAGGTTTTTTAGGATGAAGACATGATTACACATTAATGATGCATATATGAGTCACATAGATGATACTATGATGCTACTATACTTTCTTGTGTCTGGGATTCTCATGGTAGACATGAGTTGATGGTCTCTTCCTTGGGGATGGGGAGAGGTGATAGTTGGTTTGCAAGATCATGGGATTATATACACATGGCATCTAGATATTCTAGCTAGGTTGTATAGAACACTATATCAAATGATTTATCATAGTGGTAAGAGTTTAGTCTATTGCACCCTCATTTAGGTGTGGGATTGGGAGCATATGACAGTGAGATGATCAATGATAAGGGAGTCCAAGAGACCTAGTTAAAGAGATCTAGTTAAAGAGAATTTCAACATATCGGTGGTTAGGCAACATTAGTCCTAGTCAATGTTCCTTGGCACATTATTTCCAAGCTATTAATGATTTGAGGGATTCACAAATTATATGATGTCCATGAGGAGGCTAATACAAGTGGGCTAATAATGGTAAGGAGTTGGCTTGAGTGAGGAGGATTAGATGGATGGATGAGAGGGTATGATGGTATGAACTCTATTGATATGATTAGGTGCTATGTTATTTTAGGGGTATTCAAGGAATACCTAAGGTGGGAGATATATGGTTGTAGCGGCTCATTCGAGAGAGATTATTTTTACCTCTATATCTATACACTTTTATTAAGGTGGATGCAAATGATTTTGAGATGCCTGATCTAGCTATGGATGATCCTGGGATAGTAGAGGGATATATGAGATGGTATGCTTACGTTTGCCTAGATAGATTGACACTAGTAGAGCCTTATGTAGAGCAAGCCATGGCGATTGAGGAGATAGCCATGATTTTCAAGGATATATGGATATGGTTAGGGAAATATTTTTGAGATAGGATGATGAGGTGGGACACAAGAGGAGAGGATCAGGGTGAGAGTAGAGTAGGGGATATCCCATTGTATGTACCTTCATTGGTGATAGTACCTATAGTGATGAGAATATTTGAGGAGGCTAGCACTAGTAAATTAGTTACAGAGTCTACCCAAACAGATCTAGAGGATTTGACAAGGAGCTTTCATGTAGTCAAAAAGTAGTTTACAAAAGTGAAGGTTGCATGAGAAGAGGAGGTAGGTAAATATTGAGAGGATGTGACTCAATTGGTATAGGAGCAAGAGGCTCATGATGCGACCATAGCTAAGTTGCAAGGTTCTCTATATCATGTTACTCAAGAGATGGATGAGACCATTTATAGAGTGGATAGAGGATTAGGTGTTGATGTTATAGCCATGCTAGTTGGTCTGGTAGAGTGACAATTACAGTGTGTGAAGAGGGATTTAGCTATAAAGAAGGTATAAACATTGTAGACACCAAATATTAGCCATTTGATATATATATATATATATATACATCAAGCATCCAATGACCATATTTAACCAAAAGAAAGTCTGTTTCAATGGTTAGACTTAATCCAAAGTACAATTCCATAGATAAAATATCCAACGATTATATTTAATCAATAAAAAGTTTGTTTCAATGGTCAAATTTAATCCAAAGTACAACACTACCTCCAAACCCTAACTCTAACCCTTTCAAAATGTTATAAAATCCTATTCAATTTTGTGAAGGGAAGGGCAAGCGACATGAAAAAATGAAGATGGAATGAAAAGAGAGACATGAAGTGACATACATGAATGTTATCCAAATAACCTTGGAGGCTTAAGCATGCACATCATCCACCTTTCAAGTTTGCACTCTATATTTGCATTGCATATTTACATGTCCATTTGCTTATGTTAATGTTGGTTTTCTTGCATATGTAACAGGTGCTACTAACATCTTCTCTTGCTTTCATGTGTGCAAGATTCATAGCTTCACTCACTTTAAAGGTGCAAATCAACTCCACGGTGGTCACAATAACAAACCCACCATCTAACATTGATTATGGCATGGAGAAAAAATGCACCATGTTCAATATGTGAAAAGTTAGCTTTTGAGGTAGATCACAATGGGAGATGGAAATCAAAAGATGCAAAAATATGAGAGAAAGTAAATTTATGAGATTACAAAAATATGCTATAAATAGAAATGATAGAAATGAATACAATATTTCTATGGAGGAAATTGACACTCCATGCAAGAAGCTACAAGACTACATTGTACTCCATCACTAATGGAGTTACACAATAATTCTACTACTACCTACTATCTCATCAATCTCTTACAATGAGGCCCTTTTATAATGGAAGATATATTCCTTGGCCAACACTCTACCTAGCTATACAAGGGACACCTTGCATATTTAAAACTTGCACATTGACACTTGTGCATTTATTACCTTGCATAAGGTAACTAGATAACTTCCTCCCAAAGTAATCTAATGTCCTAAGTATGTACCTGGAAAGGTACATTTACTTGACCAATTTGATGTAATATAATCTAACTCTAACACCCCTCTGTATTACATTATTTGGATATTGAAGACTTTAGTATTCAATATGGATCTCCTTCCATCAGATGAACTTTGTGCTTGGTTCTTCTGTAGCTACTTCAATCTTTAGATGATGCAAAATAAGCTGAAGTTGTAGGTTCTTCTTTCAATTGACCTTGCACTATATTCCTCCTTCATTGGATTCATCTTCTTCTTCTTTAGCTTTACCTTTGAATCCAATATTTGTGCTTTCATAGGTGGTTGTACTGCAACTTGGTTCCTACTGGTATGTTTCTCCTTCTTTGTTTTTACTCTGTACAAAAGCTTCTGAACAACCACTTAGAGCATCATGATAAGATTTCAAATTAGTAGAACTTGAAGTATCAATGTTGCATTAAGATTGAAAAATATTTCCAAGATATGATTCACTTAATACTGTCTTCCTTTTGAGAAGTTCTATCAATATCTTTTGTTCTACATTCTCATCTTTGTAATGTTTATGTGTGAGCAATGCCATGTATAATATGCTCACAAAATCTAGAGGAAGTGAAATGTCACTTTTTTTGTTGGCTATTGCTTCATTGAGATGTGCTTGAAGATAGCATTCCATAGATTCAAAATTATATTCTAATGCTTCACTATGAATTAATTTTGAAGCTAGGTCTAATATTTCTTTAGATTTCATGAGTAAATTCATGATCCCAAGTTTGATAGCACTATATTTTTCTTTTTTGAAGGGATTATTTCTGTTAATGCTTGATGATTCCTTTGAAGTAGACATCCTTATGACTCCCTTAGTTTAAGATATATAAAGCTTCTTATCTTATGGCTTCCAAAATGAAATATATATAAGCTTGATTTGATGAAACCTTTTGTTAACCCTTAGGTTTTGTAGAATACCTTATATCTCCCTAATGATGAGAATTCAATAAGTTTTTAGGTTTTGTAGAAAGCTTACATCTATCCAATGAATTTAGAACTTGATAATTTTTGGTGAATGCTAATATTACCAAGTTTTGTAAAATACCTTATGCCTCCCTATGGTGTTTTGGATAGTATACATGATCAATATAGTGCTTTTTGTAAATTGTAGTTCAATTTTAGGTTGATTTTGTGAAAATTTTGTAAACACCAAAATCAAATTTTCTATCTCCTCATTACTCCTATTGAAATAAACACTATTTCAATTTTTGAAGAGATTTTGATGTTGGATTTATTTTACCTCCTTTAAGTGATTTTGAGGAAAAATATTTATAAAAATTCCAACCTTTGAAAATCTTTAATAAACCTCTTTAAATACCCCTTATGGTTGATTTTAATGTTTTCTAATTTACAATTCCAAATTTGATGTTGTATTCCTTATAACTCCCAAATTTGGAAAAACTAGAAAATAATATGTGCAAATAATTTAGATTTCAGTTATGACCCTTATTCCTCCTAGGTTACCTTTTGCAAATATTAATAATCCTTAAATATGCTTGCTTAATAAATCACTAATGCAGAATATTGCAATAGTAGATCTAATGTACCCTTATAAATCCAAAAACCTTATGTTTAAAGCAAGCAAATAATAAAATCATCCTTTACTTTAATAATCCTTCAATGTTGGGTCCAAGTGCTTGGTTCAATGGTAAAAATGCTTTTGTAGAAGCACAAATACCGATGGGCATGCTGCATCAATGTAGAAAACTATGTAAAATATTTACCCGATGCAACTGGAGGTTATAGTTGTGACAAGGAGTGAGATTTGAACCCACAAAGATGCATAGAAAATTGTAACGAGTTACCAATTCCTCTAGTATAATAAAAATTCCTTTAATGCTATGAGGTTGTGAATTTGTAGCTTTGTGGAGTGTAGTGGTCATGGGTAGTCAAAGCCCTCTTTTATTGGTGGTGGTTTCCTCTTAGGATGGCTCTCCTCTTTTGCAAATGACATCGAAGACTCATTGAAATACATTTTACTTATGATAAAGATCCTCCAAATGCAAGCATTGGTTTACTGGTTTTATGACATCATATTAAATGCTTCTCTTACACCTTTGAATGGTGTATGTCTGGAATTAGCCTTTTCTTCTAAGTGAGCTTCACTGCATAAATGCTTAACTTCATTTGACTTCATTCTCCCCCCTTTTACAGGATAGACACCTTAAATAGGATGAACTTATTGTAAGTCATGACAAGTGTGTAGTGTTACAAGGTAAGCACCTTCAATGTACCTTTGGATATGATGACGTTGGTGGTGTAGTAAAATAATTGACATCGAAACAAATATGCACAAATGAACACTTGCAATACAAGAAATATATTTTTTTGTATTAAAATAGGGAGCCTAAATCTCCCAATGTTATAATGCTTTTATGAATTACCCCAAGTGTATTGGAGTCAATATTATAATGTATAATACAAGTGTCCAAATGACAATATCAGGATCTTCAAGTAAATCAACTAGTGTCCTTCATTATTCTTGTACAACTTTAGAGGGGTGAGTGGGCTTCTGATATCCAATGAGGGGGCCACTGTAGCTTCAAAAACTCTCCAAGATACCTATTTATTGCACACACAAAACCAAATACAAGTTAGTAGCACATATTGATCAAGATATATGATACTACTACAAACCCTAGCTGAAGAAACATGCGATGCAAAAAATAAAGAAACATAAACTAAACACCTTGCTGAAATCAAAACTTACTGATTATGTTCGTGGTTTTTTTTGGCTCTAAGAAACCATGGACGTGTGATGTGGACTAGTAAACTACACATGGGCAGTGCGAAAATAGTGCAAGCATAGTTTCAACTATGTAACCACAAATGGGTGATTTTTACTGAGTGGCAAAATGATCCAAAAGATGACTTCAGGCTTCAGATATTAGGTTTCCTTGAGATGCATGTGAAATCTTGGTGCTATGATGATAGCCTAATGGTATGAATTATTAGCCTCCTTTGTTTGATGAGATGAAGGTGCCTTTATAGGCCCCTTAGGGTTTTGGAGGTAAATGGGAGGTGGCAAGCTAGGATTTCCAAGTGGCAATCTAGGGCTGCCAAATGGAGGGGGCACTTAGAGTGAGTCACCTAGGGTGTATCACTTAACTAGGATGATGTGGCTGCAAGTGGAGCGAGGTGTAAGAGTTATCCCATGTGAAGGGATAAAGGGAACAAGGGTGTGTGAGATATGGCAAGGGATGTTGGTGAGGTGACTAGGACACATGTCTAGTGGGTAGGAATGGTATCCTAGGCCGATTTTCCAAATTTAATAAATCTAGAAAATAGATTAATGTGTAGGATTTACATGCCTAAGTTTAAACTTATGTATATAATTTTATTATGCCGTATTTGATGCAGGGGGTCCCAAATGTGGTTTTGTGGATGCCTAGGTTTTTGTGTCTATAGATGCCCCTTTTTGTACCATGTTATGTGAAAAAAAATGCGATGTAAAAACCAATGACACCTATATTTATTGGATGAATGGACTCAAATCTTCTCGATGCACAAAAATGAATGTTTTTTGAAAATTTTGATGAAAATTTGAATTGTTTGATTACCCCCTCAATTTGTGAATTGTTAAAGGATGAAACTCATGAGCCAATTGAATAAATGTGGATAATGAAAGGAGATGGATGATTGAATGATGTGAATTTTGTATGCAAATTTATGACATTTTGATCAAATTAATACCCCAAATTTGGGAATGTTCTATGTTGTTGCGAATGTATCTTTAGTTTTGATGATGTATAAAATGTTGTGGTAACATAATAAACCATGTTTATGATTTTTGGATTCCGCTACTAGTAGTTGCTTCTATGTGTTAGAACCAGTGCATTAGGAATTCGATACTCGTGTGATTTTTTTTTATACCAAATTTGATTTGATTATTTTCCACTTTTATACCCAACAAAAGAGGGCTTAAGGATAACCTTGTGCAAAATTTATTGAACATAGTCAAGCTCAAAGATTAAGGGACCTAGCTGATTTAATGACATAGTAATTTGATTGTTTGAATAAGTGTTCTTATGGTGAACTACCCATCCGACTGGATTGAATGGATTGCTAGTCATTGCATTCACTAGGTGTATAGGAATAGTCACTAATTATGAGGTGCACTCAATTATTATGATGATGATGATTGGAAAATGCATGATGTGATGATGATGATGATGATTTTGATGGATTTGGTTGTTTTTGAGAGGGTGATTATTATTATTTTTTGTTTACTACCCACATGAGCATAGTATGTATGGGTGCATATGAGATGTCAATATGATTGATGGAATGAATGATATTATCTAATGATAATTTGGTATGCTTTAGACTTTTGCTTGATCAATTGTATTCTTATCACTTAATCAGGGGCACTAACATGTGGTATTTGTGAATGTTTACTGATATGTAATAATGTAGATGATATTAGATGATTTGGATAGATGATTTGTGGTTGTTTTGCAAAGACTCAAACATCCTAGTGGTCTCAAACAAACTTGTTTATGATCTCATAAATCTTCATGATGCTAAGGTTGTCCTAGTGTTTTCAAATATCTTCAAGGACCAACTGTGTGTGTAATGAATGTTTATTTCCCATTATGAGCTAGGTCAAACTAATCAATTGTGACTTATGCTAATAAGCTAGCTCATACGAGAGCGACCATAGGTCTGTATAAATAAGGTCATTAATGTGATAGACATGGCACCACATGTAAGGATACCTCATTACCAGGTAGGTTTCATTCAACCCATTGCTGTAATGAGGATCACCCCACGGTTTAAAGAAAAAATATTTCCAGGGATTCAAGCTCCTTTCCCTTAATTTATTGCATTGGATTTTGGGGATTTTTATTTCTGGTTTTTGCTCATTTTTGTAATAGAGCAACATGCCTTTTTATTGATTTTTTGGATAATTACTCATTTTGAGAGAGAGCAAAAGGAATTTTATTGCTTTGGGGCACTTTTTGGGATACTTGCTCATTTTGAGAAAGAACAAAGGAATTTTTATTGCTTTTTTTTTGGAATACTTGCTCGCTTTGATGTAGAGCAAGGGATTATTGCTTTTTTTTATTTTTATTTTTGGGTGAAATGAAGGTGGAGCTTGTCATTTTGTCAACTCTTAGCACTCTAGACCATGTGCATAATTGGATGAATAGGGAAAACCTTTCACCTTATAGAAATAGCAACTTATGACTTAATTTTTTCCAAGATTCACAATATTTTAATGTGTTTTGATGTGTGTGGTCCAAGAGGAAAATTTATTGACTAGGAATAAAATATTTCTTTTAAAGATTGTTTGATTTTGAATTAAGGTTGTTCAAAAAACTAGGAGTGGGTGAGTGATTGAAAACATTTAGGATTTTCTTATGGATTGATGTGGTATGTAAGGTTTTGTGATACTTTCATTGCAAGCTTTTGAAAATTAAAATGTGCACACAAAAGAGCCAGTGACCACATAGTAATTATTGCTAACAATTATATAGTATCTATCCTACTTTATGTGAACCCCTTAATGATAAAAAGATTATAAGGAAAACTGCAATTTATTATTTTTGATAAATTGCTGAGTGATATTTGATGGAAGGTGCCTCTTATTAAGGAGATAGGACATAGTAGACTGGTGATCATCCAAATTGACCAAATTATATCTAATATGATGAATGGTATGAAAAAATACCTAAAACACATCTACGTAATGTAGGTGGAATGCATGGATGAATATATGAAAATGCAATGTATATGAAAATATTTTTTTCTTTTGTTGTTTTTCTATTTTTTTAGCCATGTATATATAATGCTTTTAGGTTGGCTCAGGTTGTTCTTATGGAAGGAGCAACTAAAATATGGGTCGATAGATAGGAAATTTTTTGATGTAGTACTCATATATCTCATAAATGGGTACTATGGGGGGCCACATATTTAGAATCATCAGAGGTGATAGATAGGACATCAATTTCCTCTCCAAAGTCTTCCTCATTGTCATCATCAAAAATATAATTTATCATGTCAATGTATTGTATCATTTTCAAAAAAATTTCATGTAAATAAGGTGTAAAATCAGGGTTTAGAAACTTATTATTGCTATCATCACAATACTCATAATCATCGCTCTCCTCATCCTCTTCTTTGGTCTCAAGAGTGAGTCATTGGAATGTATGCTCAAAAGAGGAGTTTGAAGTAGATGGTCTATATCTCAGGCTAGAGCGATCATGTACTTCTCAATATTCAAGATTAATAATGTGATGTGGATCCTGTTCATGTTGTCCAAGGCCATATCCCTACTAGTTAACACTACAAAAATATTGCAAAGGGAAATCTATATTGGAAGATATTATAGATTGGCACAAAACTCTTGTATGGGTTCCTCGTTAAGAGGATGTAGATTGGACGAGGAATCCACCCCCCATATATAAAGTTGATCCTATTTAGTTGGAAATCTTAACTGCACCTATAGTGATCGTAATATCTGTATGACTGGATAGGTGGTGTAATTGTGACACTCTCAATAATGTACTCACAAATACCTATATTGGCAATATGAACTACAACTTGAACTGGTTGGGATGTGGATAGTTCAGGTGATGAGGTAGATACCTCAATTTTGGATTGTGTCTTAGGTGGAGGTAAGGGTTCACTTGGCAATGGCTCTTTTTAGATAGGTGACCCTATCTACGATACAATGGGTGGTGAGGCTTAAGGTGGATTAGGTTTGATGGGATTGTTAGTGGTTGGTGGAGTTGGTTGGCCTAAAAAGGTGAAAAGCATTTGTGAAGTGGGATATGTGACTATGAAGTGGATGGTTGGTTAGCTAGATGATCATGTGTAAATGAAAAATAAAATGAGGTGGATGAATGTTGATTTGGCTTGATGGTTTGGGATGCAAACACAGGATACACTATCAACAAGGCTTTTGGGATGGGAACTTTTGATGAAGTGGTTCAGGTGATGAGAGGATGAATTTAGAGGTGGGTGGATGGAAGAAGTTGCTCATAGGGATTTGATATCAAGTTGCAATACTTAAATGGCTCAGTTTTTTCTTGGATGCAATGGAATTTACCCTCGTGTACATATTTTAAACATTGGTGTAATATCGAGAGCATACACTTCATCTCGCTAATCCAGAGGTATCCAAGAAGTATGTTATATTGCATTATCCCTTCCAAGATGTGGAAGAGTACATGGATAGTCTTCACCCCCATAGTGAAAGGTAGAAGTGCATTCTCCACAGTGGAACATGAAGCATCATTAAAGGCTCGCAAGGCGAAGGTGGATGATGTGATATGGGATAATGGTAGGTTAAGATTCTTAATAGATGGAGTGGTGATGAGGTTGGTGGAGGAACCAATATCAATGAGTACTCTCTTAAACAATTTCCTATCAATATAAGCCACAAAATGCAATGGAAAATCAAGTAGATTCGATGATATGCTCTTTTTCTTAAAGTCATAAAATGCTATTGAGGGCTCCATGTATTTTTGGAAACTCCCCACAAAAGTGTTGAAGGTATTAGGGTCTTCTATTTGCACTTCAATGGAATTTAGAATTTCTTTCAATGCCTCATGATGTGAGGTAAATTGTTGTATTAGCTCATATATTGATAGTTTGGTTGAGCCATTCCTAGGATCTGTGTCAACTGGATTCTAAAGGTAATGATTGGGTATGATGGATGATTTGGATTATGGATGGGTGGAGGTGGAATGGATGGACCTAGTTGTATGGGCACACTAGGTCATGCTACAGGAGTGAGTATTTCTTAAGTTTGATTTGTTGATGGGGTGTAATTGCATTTGGGCTTGAAATGATGTTGTTACCTTTTTGTGGGTTGATTTTGGTTTTGCACCTATTGTGGGGGTGGAATCGCTTGACAATTTAGTTATTGTGGTTGTTGTTGTTTATGTTGGGATTATTTTACTTGAACTTGGGAATATTGGATTTGTTGTGAAGGTTGGACCAAGACTACTTTATTAATATGAGAAACCTTGGATTGGTCGTGGTTATTTATATTTTGATTATTATTTTTCCTTTCTTTCTTTTTGGGCTTGATATCTCCCTATTGAATATTGATATCTTTAATTAATCATGCTTGGGTGAGTGCCTCTTTGAATGTTATATACTATTGCAACTATAGCAACAAGAAAATAGGCTTATCATAACTCTTATTAAACATTCTTATTAACTCTATCATAGGGAGGGATGATGGCAATTTTATCATGATCACCCTCCAACGATTGCAAAAATTATAGACTGATTCATCATCATATTATCTCAAATTAAGTAAATCGGTCAATGTGGTATTATTTATAACATTCAAGGTGAATCACTCCAAGAATTGGTCCATGAGTTGCTTGAAAGTGTAAAAAATTTGGTGCGGTAGGTGGTTGTACCAATCCAGGGCATCTCCCCTAAATATCTGAGGAAAGGTGTGGAGCATGAGTGCATCATTATACTTAATACTGAAGCACACATTGATGAATCAAGTTACATTCTTGTGGGGGTCCTCATCCCCCTTGACTTTATCAAATTTTGGCACCTAAAAATCTATCGAATAGGGCAATTATGGTATCGAAGCATGGATCGGGTGATTGAGTAGCTACCTCAAGGTGGGTTTTTGGTACTGTATACACGATGTTTGCATGGTGAGGCTATCAATATGAATCTACAATAATTAGAACTTAGGGTACTATAAAGAGTTAAAACACTAATTTACTAATGACCACTAGTAATACTGTGCACCATTGGTGGGGTTGGAATGATATGGTGTGTTACGATGGAATAGATTATGGTATGGTTGCTGATGAGGGATTTGATTATGATGAGGTGATGTGGTATGTAGGTATGCTGAATTGAAGAGCTAGAATACATTTGATGAGATGGATTGGTTGCTATGGTTGTGGTTGGGGGATGCAACACCCAAGATGTATCTTGGGTGAAGAAGGTGTTTTGATGAGATGTTGATGGTTGGTTTTGATCTATTTTTTGTAGCTACTATTATAGGTTAAAATTAATGATTCGATTAGCATTATCTAGAATAATTTGTTGTAATTTCAAGAAGGCTTATTTCATGGCAGTCGTAGAGGAGGATGTTACAGTTGTACAAGAAATATATGATGAGGCTGGTTGGGTGGCAACCATATTAGTAGATGTTGATGGAGGGTAAGTGGAAAAAGGTATTTACATTGAATGGGGGATGTTATAATGAATGGGGGATATAGGTGTGGTGGATGGGATGGCTACTAGGATCTAAAAAGTAATGCTAATTGGTGCTTCATAGAGGGGATTGGTACAAATGATATTTTATTTGGTAATATGAAGGGCTATTGGTTAGATGATGATGGATGGTTATGTGTTATGGTGGTAGTAGTCGGTTTAAAAAGTGGATTCATGAAGGTTAGGTTGAACTACTATGGGTGTAGAAATGTGGATTACTAATTAAATGATGGAATAATGTAGGGTGGAATAGTGAGAGGAGGTAATGATGGGAAAACTAGACCAGATGCATTCAGGTATTGCCTAACGATGTTCATGTCCACAAGTTTAACATGACCATCCATCGATGTATGTAGATCACTCCTAGGTTTCTTAGGGATGGTAGTGTGAGTAGCCCTTTGCATGATATCTATAATTAAAATGGGGGCACCACTAGAAGACTCGATATTCATGTTTAGGTACATAGTGTTGGGTGCCAAATACTGGTTAATTTTATCCCAAATTTGTTACATCGCTCGTATTTAAATTGTCAACCCAAGAGCTCGTAGAATTTTGAAGTGCCACGATTGAGACTACTCAAATTACCACCTTTGAGATGAATCCTTTAACTACCATTGGGGGTGTTTATAAAACATTAGTTTATTTGTCCAAACCAAGAAAAGTTAGACAAAATTAAATTACATAAGAAGATAAACACACCACTTTGAAAGCAATTAACACACTTACATAAAAAGAACACAACTTTAAAATGATTAAATTAATCTATGAAGTGAATATAATACTATGCATAATTGAATATATGAAGAAAATAACTAAGAGGTATGGGAGTAATACTGGCTTGGAGTGGGCCTGAGCTCCAGTAGATCCTGCCCGACTAAGAACACTAAAGCTTTTATTAACAGTGCAATGAAATATTACATGCGGTAGTGTTCTCTAAATTTTGACTCACCTACTATAGAGAAGTTTGTGTGTTTATATATCACACACAATACTTCCTATTGTAGTTATATTACAATAGGTATCCCAATTATAGTCTAAACTGGGATAGTTTGGTTACTGTAGCCGACATGCGATGATTAACTTCTTCGTTGTTTCTTTGCAATCGGGCGATTTCCATTTCATTAGGGTTTTTCTTTGTGAATAGTTGCATATTTATCCACCTTGGCCAGGACACCTCGTTCATTAGTAGTTTCCCATAGATGACGTGGAACAATGGTCAAATGGGTCCTTCTCTAGCCATTTTGTCAATGCGCATGATTTGGGCATCCACTTGAGTAAGGTGCCTAACTCAATAACGTACCTACTTCAGTAAGGTGCCTACCTCAGTAAGGTGTCTACCTTAGTAATGTGCCTACTTTAGTAAGGCACATACCTCAGTAAGGCATCTACCTCAGTAAGGCACCTACTTTAGTATCCCTTCGTATGATTGAGTGGAACTGTGCCAGGTCCATGTAGGACCCCAATTGAGCAAAAGATAATAAAATATGAGAAATAACTACACAAAACACACTTCATGCATGGATTAGATAATAGACATGATTTCATTAAATAAATACATAATATTTCATAAAAATATACAACTCAAGATATATTTCCACATAAAAATTGTTAGTACATATACAAAAATATGAGCATATCTGATGCTCATCATACCCCCATGGCTAATATGTGCCACACCCTTGTGGCACCTAAAACCAGTAATCACCTCCTCAATGTAGGCCACTATTTCTCATTTAATTTTCTTGCTAGTGGCCTTGGATTTATCTCTATCCTAAGGCTTCCATTTATGTTGAGGAGCCCTAGTTTGTTGCGGGGCATCCCTGGGTTGTGCTACCCTTTGGATAGGCTAGCTTTCGATTGTGCTGGGTTGGCCTTCATTCTTCACCAGCTTTTTGTTATGTTGGATCTACCTCCCTACCATACTTGGACCAACACCTATATTGGGTGCTACTACCATAGTCGTTGCTCACTTTTGGAAGGCTACCTCTGCTTCCTACCATAAATCAATGTGTTGGGAGTGTAACTCTCTAAAGGGAATGTCAGAGTCATCCCTCTTCTGTACAACAATACTGGTCTTGTATAATCTAAGTTCTTTAGGGGTGAGGCTGAAATTTTATTCTACGATTGCTTCCACCTCTACCTTTGGTCCATATACCCCCTATTTTTTCAACCATTTCTTCATCTTAGAGGGCCGACGCTACGACGAACCATAGATCTCCCAAAATTGATCATCTACAATAAGGTCTACATAGATGCCTAGCCCTATTTCAACATTTTTGGTAGCTTTCCTAGCTACCCTTACTACCTCAAGCTCCACTTGGATATTTTTGAATTTTTATTTTCGTTCAGTGAAGGCCTATAGGCCTTCTTACCATTCCTCGTCCGAGTGGGGGTTTGGTTCGGTAAATGTCACTTTGGCCTTTCTTTTGGCCCTCTTCTGCATCATTGAGGTGCCTTACCTTTTCTATTATATTATATTGTGGCAAAATTCATGGGGAGATCTTCCTTTCCCACAAATTTTTCCTCCGTGTTAGAGGATCCAGGGATCTATTCTTCTATTCTTAGGCCCCCCGTGGCTATTTTCCCTATCTCTTGGTCACCCGACGCCTGATCCTCTAGTTTTTCTGATAGTGGTCCCTTAATTTTAGGTCCCTAGAACTCTGGAGAATCCTCATTGGTGTTAGGTTTAAGATTTTTCCCTTGGATCTGCCTTGAAGGCTCCTAATTATCATCAATATTGATAACAAGAGTTTCTATTTGAAAAATAGAATTCCCCTCTTCTTCTGTAATTCCCTTACTAGAGGTGCACGAACCTTCTCCTACATCTAATTCCTCATTTTGGGCATCTAAACTAACTACCCCAGATGAAAATACTCTCTCTTGCAAGGTTGGAGAGTTCGTGGGCATATCAAGAGACGTCCTATATTTCGATCGCTTTGACTTCCAACTACTGGTTTTATGCCCTGAGTTTCTAGATTAGTTGCTAAAATTGGGTGATGGTAGCCTCATACCTCTAAATTATTCTTGTAGTCATCTCCTTATATTCATATAATAGTGCCAATGTCTTGGATTTCTCACTCTTCTCGATGTGGTCCTCTTCCATCGACACCTCAAATTACTGTTGTAGGCCTACTAAGGACTGTAGATCTTGTGGGCTATGAGCAGCCAAATTCCATAGGGTTTGGGCCATGAAGCTGAGATCTTCATATTCCTCTTCCTCCTTGCTTGAGATGATTAGGCACCATAGTCATCTCCGATTGTGTATGCACTCTATCCATTGTACTGTGGGTTTGGGGATGGAGGATTTTGGACTTTCTTCCACATAATTGGGCAGAGAAATTTGCCCTCCCTCTGTAGCATCTGGTGGAAATTGAGGGTGCTTCTCATTGGACCTTTCCACTAATTTTACATTGTATTATACCTCTATTTCCACTTGATCCAATGAATCAGAGGGTTCGGTTCTAACCTCTTCGACCTCTCCTCATAATTTAGCCTCTTGTTCTACTTCGACCGCTACCTGCTCTCGTGCACCAGAGTGTTCAGACCCAACCATTGATGAGATTTCCTTGTGATCCTATGCATGATATTAGGGCTATAATTATCCCATGGTGGGCTAGGGCAGAGAATGTACCCCTATGATATCACAACACCTTGTCTTGCAAGGTATTTTCTATGTATAACAAGATGTTAATTTCTTGCTCGTGCACCAGATGTCTTAGGAATTGCATATGGTTCATATTCACATGTGAATACTTCCTGGTGCATGTGAAGTATCTTGCAACCTACTCAAAGAGCTTCCTTAGGTGCATCTAAAGTCTCTACTTTGGGATACTGTGTTGGTCGTATGGGATGTTTGCTTGTTCAAGCAACACCTCTACACACTTCTTTGCCACTCTGTATTTATATGTGCATTCCCTAGTAAGGGGGAGGATGGTGACATGAGATATGTGCTCTGGAGTGACTAGAATTTCTAGTCTGTGTAATTGGGTAACTCCTCTATTCATAGTGGTAGAAAACTCCTTTGCAACTTCTATGTCCTAGTATTGGCTGACCAGGCAATAGTAATTCATCCACCTAGCTGCTTTGAACCAATTGCATACTTTTTATTTAATCCCCTTAGTATCGCTAGGCTCATTCTTTTGGAGCACATGATTCTTTGATTGTCCACCCATGGAAAATTCCCTACTGGTTTTGACTGATTTGATGCCCTGATCTTAGTAAGGTACCTTTTTATAAACTCAAGCGCCTAACTCTAGAAATTGTTTCAACATTGGGGTTGGTAAGGTATGCTACCCAAATTAACTTTCGGTATGACATATTAGGCATGAGGGGTGAATTCAATTCTTGCACCGACATTATTTTTAGAGAAGCATATAATGTGAAAAATTACGTATATATCTAAAGAAAATCATGTGCATACCTAATTAGTCATTTCATGCTACGTGGAGTATGCCGAATTGGTACTCGATAATATTTTTTCCATGTGATAATTATGTCACCTTGGATACTTCATTCTTGGTTTGCTTGATGTCCTACATTGAAAATGCAATGGATCCTATTGGTTCAGGTTGGGATGCATATCTCCTTAATGGTTAGCCTTGGGATGTGCAGAGATCCTATCCAATAATTTCAAAATATTTTTGGGCACTTCTAGATTTCCATCATGTGAGATGATGGCATTGGATTCTGTTGCTCCACGTACTGCCAAGTTGCACATGTATTTTTGAGTTTATTGAGGTACCTGATTGAGTAAGACACCAGAGTAAGGTGCTTATCTCACTAAGGTGCCTACTTCAGTAAGGTGCCTACCTCAGTAAGGTGTCTAATTCAATAAGGTGCCTACTTAAGTAAGGTGCCTACTTGAGTAAGGCACCTACCTTAGTAAGGTATCGTTGGACTATGAAGAACGCTCTTGGGTGGTGCCTCCTTGGTAGAGTAAGGCACTAATCCTCTAGAGTAAGATGCCAATGTAAGGCACCTCCATTAATTTGTTTTTGATAATAAAATTCCTCGAGGTGGTGCCTTGTTGGTGGAGAAAGGCATCACTCCTACAGAGTAAGGCATCAGAGTAAGGCACCTACTTGAGTAAGGCATCTACTTCAGTAATGTGCCTACCTCAGTAAGGCACCTACCTTAGTAAGGCATCTAATTCAATAAGGTGCCTACTTTAGTAAGGTGCCTACCTCATTAAGGAATCTACTTGAGTATAAAGAACACCCTAGGGTGGTGCGTCCTTAGTGGAGTAAGATGTCACTCCTCTAAAGTAAGGCACCAAAGTAAGTCACCTCCCTTCATACTACCAAATGAAAGAACACTCCAAGATGGTGCCTCCTTGGTGAAGCAAGGTGCAACTCCTACAAAGTAAGGTGCAAGAGTAAGGAGCCTTTCATTTGTCGTTGAAAATTTAATGGCTAACATGTCTGTTGATGTGAGATTGATCAAGCATCCTAAAATCCTCATTATACAATGTCAGCGTTCGCTTCATCCAGGCATGGGGGTGCATAATTTTTCCTTTGCGGGTAATTGGTGCCCACCCTATTCCTAGATCAACACTATCCTCATATTGCGCAGGTTCATGGATGCTGAGCTGGTCTAGGCCCTATTCCCAAAGATACCTATTGTTTGATCAATCAGGCCATTCCCCTGCAGAAAGAAAATAAAAAAAATAAAAATGTAGTTAAATGTAATCCATACCTGTTAGGACCTACCTCTTAGGATTCCTATAGCTTGCATGTGGGTGGTGTCCCTACAAAACATACCGTAAGCTAAAGAATATAATAAACTATACTAATTTCTTCTTGGTGGACACCTCTGCATCCACCCTATTATTGAGAATTCTAGAAAAGTTTTACTTGGATGGGGTCTCCCCCATGCCTACTTTAGATTATACTAGCAAGCTTTCAAACCTGTGGTATGGGTGCAAATCGTGGCCATTGGCTATTAGAATGGTGTTGCTGCTATTAATTATCTTGACCCACACAACACGATTTTTGATTATTTCCACCACCTCGTATGGTCCCATCCATATTTGCATAAATTTTTCCTTCCATTCCTTGAATCTAGAATCATACAAAAATACCCAATATCCCTCTTTGAACTATTTCACTTTAATGTGGTGGTCATGCCCCTGCTTCATTTACCTTTGCATGATTTTTTTTCTTTGGAGGGCATCCATTCAAAATTCGTCCATCTAGTTCAACTGTTGAATTCATTCCCTCTATGCCTCATCTAGGCTCAGGTCTAGTTCTACCACCATTTTGAGTGTCTTAACGAATTATATGGGCATCATTGCATCCTTATCGTATACCAGTTGGAAGGGTGTGAAGCTGGTGGTTGATTTCCACATTGTATTATATGTCCATACTGCATTTTATAATCTTGCAGCCCAATCCTTCTTGTGCCGTTGCACAATTTTCATCAGGATGTTTTCTATCTCCATTTTGGTTACCTCCACCTATCCATTCACCTACAGATGGTAGGGGTAGTTCTATTGTGTTGTATCCTATACTATTCCATTAGTTACTCAATTAGCCTGGAGGTGAATTGGGGTCCTTGGTCCATTGTAATTTCCCTGGGCACTCCAAACCTTGTGAAAATATGGGTGAATAGGAATTCAGCTACCATACCCTCCTTAGAATCTCTCAGTGCCTAGAATTTGATCCATTTGGTAACATAGTCTATGTAGAATAGAATATACCTCCTTCTAGTTGAAGGTGGGTTGATGGGTCCCATAAAATCCATGCCCCATTTATCGAAGGGCTCAATGTGTACGTGAGGTTGAAGGGGTATTTCATCCTTGTGGGTCATTCTACCCATTATTTGGCATTATTCACACTTGCTAGCATATGCGGCTGCATATTTAAATAGAGTGGGCCAAAAATACCCACTTTATAATACCTTATACGTAGTACTTCTCCTTGAGAAATGTCCTCCACATGGCTCATTATGACAAGCTTTGAGTATCTCTAGGAACTCATGCTTTTCTACGCACATCCTTAAAATCTGGTCGGGTCCTATTTTGAATAGGAGACCATCAATCCATTGAAAGAAAATGCTCTTTTCAATCACCCCTTGCTTATATTTGTATGAAAGAGTACGGTATGTTCTACCGATGGCTAGATAATTGGCTATGTCCACATACCACGATGTTTGTTCATTGATGATTAACAAATGTTCATATGAGAACTGGTCCTCTACCGCTGCATGATCTGATATAATTAGTCTAGATAGGAAGTCTGTGACTATGTTGTCCTTCCTAGGCTTGTCAACTATGCTGATGTCAAATTACTACAACAAAAAAAACCACCTAATTATCCTACCACTGATCGTTGGTTTAATCATTAGGTATCTGATGACCGCATGGTCTATGTGAATGAACACTTTGTACCTAGTGATATAGTGGAAAAACTTGTTGATGACGTGTACTACTATAAGAAGTTCTTTCTATGTTACCATGTAATTGAGCTCAACCCCTACTAAATTATTACTAACATAATAAATTACGTATAATTCTTTGCCATCATTCTGCCCGAGGACTGCTCCCATTACATTATTGGAGGCATCACAATATATGTGAAATAGGATGGCCCAATTTGGATCTTGCAACATTGGGGCAAAGATCAACTTTTCTTATAGCATCTAAAATGCTTGGTCGCAGTCCTCTATCCAGATGAATTCCATGTCCTTCACCAGTAGGTTGTGCAGTGGTTTGGTGATCTTGCTAAAATTGATGATGAATCACTTGTAGTACCTGGTAGAGCCGAGAAAACTCCTCACTTCCCTCTATGTTTTTGAGTTGGGTAGATATTTAATAACTTCTATTTTCTTTTGATCTACTTGTATCCCTTCTGTCGAGAGATGATGTCCCAACACTAAGCCCTCATGCATCATCATAAAACACTTCTCATTGCTGAGGGATAAGTTGTTCTTCTTGCATCTCTAGAGCACATGTTCTAGTTTCATTATCGCTTCTTCGAATGTTTATCCATAAATAGTGAAGTCATCCATGTATACCTCTAATGCCTCCCCCATCATATCCAAAAATATGCTCAGCACTACCCTTTGAAAGGTGGCTAGTGCATTGCACAACTCGAAGGGTAGCAATCTATAGGTAAACATTCCCCATTGGCAGGTGAACATTGTCTTGTCTTGGTTCTCCTTCCCGAACTGGATTTGGTTGTACCCACTGAATCCATCTAGAAAGGAAAAGTACTTACTTATGAAAAATGTGTCCAACACCTGATCAATGAAAGAAAGTGGGAAGTAATATTTCTTAGTCACCTTGTTCAACGATCTGTAATCAACATAGATTCATCATTTCCCATTTTTCTTGAGGACCACCACTAGTAGTGACACCCACTAACTGTTAGAGATCGGGTAGATGAACCCTATAGATAAGAGCTTATGTAGCTCAACCTTGATGATTTATTTCAAGGCTGAGTTCATTCTTATCTACAACTATCTGACTGGGGTCGCTTGCTCTTCGAGGTATATCTGATGTGTGCAGATTTTAGAGTTGATTCCATTCATATATGAATAATCCCAAGAAAATGCTCGTTGGTTCTTGGTTAGGAGCTCTTTTAATTCATTCAAATATGTGGGGGTCAACCCACTGCTGATATTCAACATTCTACCAGGCCCAATGTCAATTTTCTAGGTATGGTGGTCTTGGACACTGACCAATGGCAACTCAAGAACTGTGAGGGAGGATTCTCCTTGTAGGAATCCTATTATAATGCCATCCTCATAGGCATCCTCCTCCAACTATAGCTGGAGCATGGACAATGAATTATCATTCTGATCAATCAATGTGGGTTCACCCAACATGTCCATGGAATAAGCAGGGGGAGAGATTGTTAATCTCTTGAAGTTTTATCCATCTAAAATATTCATGAGTCCATCACGGTAGTTGATGTAGGCATATATCGTAGCTAACCATGGCCTCCCTAATATGAGTGGGTAAACACCCAGTCCCATATTTTATTGTAGCACCAGTAAGTCCATCAGGTATTCCCATGCATAAACTATTATGATGATATCCGAGCATCCCTTATGGTACTAAAATTGACCGGTTGGCCAGTTGCAACACCGTCTTGGTGGGTTTCAAGTTTGTAAGCTTCAACATTTTCATGGTATCTTGCAACATCATGTTTATGGTTGCACCTAGATCAACTAAGGTGTTCGCTAGTGAGTACCCTCCTATTTTTACCATCAGCATCGGGCTACCTAGGTCTACATATTTGGGATGATATGCATTCCCCATCATGAAATCAACCAATTTTCCCATGATATTTATGGTTTGTGTTGCTTTACATCATATTTTCCTTAGAAATAATTCTTTTATCACCTTGGTGTAAATGGGCACATCTCGAATGGCTTGAAACAGTCAGATAGGGACTGTAAGGTTCCTCAGGCTAGAGAGGATATCAAAATTTGGTTGTGTCATCTTCCTTTGCTCTTGAAACCATTTAGGGAATGGAGCCTCCATTTTCTCAACAAATTTCTCTACCTTCACCTTCTATTAGAGGGGAATATCCTACCTCTTTCACCTATTATACCAGAGGAGGTGCTTCTACTCCTAATTGCTTGCATGATCTAATTTGAATAGGATTACAACTAATATGATACATTAAATACATCTCTATATCTACTTGGTACGCTAGCTAGTTCACCTTATTATTTGGTTCTCCATTGGCTATGATGGTAACCACATAGGTCTCAGTGTAGGTAGGGCCAGTAAGCCTTGCTGAAGTGGAACCTGTGCCATGTTTTGTAGAGTGGAGTTCCATGAAATGTTGTTCCTCCACTATTGCCCAGGGTGCTGATATGGCATCCATGGTTGCTGATTGGAAAATGTAGTTTTTGGAAGCACATTCATCCAAGGTGGTAGTCCACACCATACCATATTGGGTGGTTATGGCTATCCTTGTGGCATATATGGTCCTCCTTCATATATCGACATCCCCATGGGCATGTTACCCATAGGGTATTGCTGCCAATTTGTTTGATTGCCCATAAAATATGATTTCGTCATGTCAGCCTCTTCTTTGGAATTGTGTAGCTATGGGCACAGTCAATTTTTATGGTTTTTTTGGCAAACCACACATAATCTAACCTTGTTATTTGGGTATGCATTCCTAGCATGCTTTCCTCTATATTTTAGGTAAAACTAGGTCAACACTGCATCATTCTCTTATTTCTTCTTATCCAGCAAGAGCGTGTCCAACTGTAATGCTAGAGAGGATAGAATTTCACTCTAAATCTTCCAACATGTTGCCTATCTCTATATTTATGATCGATGCGATTGCCTTCACTATCTGGAGGTGGGATTACCTTTTCTCCTGAAGAACACAAGCTTATACTGAGAGGGGGGTGAATAGTATAAGACCTCTTTTTACTTTTTCCTTTATACTTCAAAATAGTAAAGTAATATACCCAAAGCAATATCAAAGCAATGCACAATATCATCCACAAAGTGACACCAATTTTAACGTGGTTCACCCGGAATGGTCGGGCTACGTCCACAAAACTTTTCTCTAAAAGTTATCTCAAAGTTCTTTGGGAATCCTTCCCAATTACAATGTTTATGAGCCTCGGCCCAAAGGAGATACCTTCCCCCAATCAGAATTTATGAGCCTCCGCTCAAAGGAGATACCTTCCCCCAATCAAAATTTATGAGCCTCTGCTCAAAGGAGATACCTTCCCTCTGCTTTGGAAATGATCCCTCAGAAGATCAATCGCCTCTACCTCTTGCCGACACGTGGAACTCCTTTCCATCGAAGACCTCCTATCCTCAATGCTTAGCCTAAGAGACCTTTGCCTTCTATGATCACGTCCACAGCAGCTCAACAACCTGTACCAAACACAGTCAGTCGGTCTAGTACAAGTCTTCCTCTGTCTGTCAGATCTGTCCAACTCTTGAACAAATCAATCCTCTGCATACAAGCCTTCTCAAAGACTTGCCAACTATCCTCGGGTTCTTCTCATAGAACCAATGCACCTCTATCCTCAAGTTCTCTGATAGAACTATCAAACTCAGCTCACAAGTCCTCTACTAGGACCTGTCCAAATCTGCTCACAAGTCCCCACCGAAACCTGTCCAAAACTGCTCACAAGTCCCCATCAGAACCTGTCCAAAACTGCTCACAAGTCCCCACCGGAACCTATCCAAAAACTCCCACAAGTCCCCACCGGAACCTGTCCAAAAACTGCTCACAAGTCCCCACCTGGAACCTGTCCAAAAACTCAGCAAGCTCACCAAGAAAAACTTTCTTAGTAGGAAATCACAAAGTGAATTGTTAGAGACCCAATGTGATTTGTCAAACTCATAGAAGCATAAAGAGAATTGTTAGAGACTCAATATGTTCTATACTCAAATCCCAATCTCAAAACTCAACTCAAATCAACTCAGCTCAATCTCAATCTCAAATCTGAAAACTCAACTCAATATCTGAAATGGATAGGATAGAATGTTTTCTTTCAAGAACATGAAACCCCAACAATTGCCAACTATGCAAAGAATCACATAACAATGATACTCATGTTATTTTCACCATCAATTAGGGTTTCAACAACAATGCTCATCAAACAAGGTTTAGTCAACCAACACCATTCAACTCAACATCAACCTTGAAGCATTCAACCAATCATCACAAGAAAAGGAAACAAGTAGAAATCCTTTTCCCTCCAAAGATATTTGAACAAAACAGACCACCAACACAATATCACCAAATGCAAAGAATAACTTGCTCAAATCAACTCAATGGAGTAAGCCCAATATCATGAATCAAGTAAAGCAATAACTTGATCAAACAACCTCTATGGAAGCAACTCAACCATCAAACTCAAAACAGCCAACCAAGGGTTCCACCAACTCAATGCAAGTAGCTAGACTCACAAATATAAACCCTAGTGCACAAAGCTTCCACTATCTCAAACCAGAAATTATGCATTCACCAAAAACTCTCCTTAAGGATAACAATGCATAAGTAGTCTTCAACAAACCAGAAAATAGGATTTACACCTAGCCAAAGGATACCTAGTAGAATACCTTTTCACTCCAACCTTATTTTAGAAAACATACACCAATCATACTCATAAGAAGAATGTGCCCATACCTTATTGGAGTAGAAGATAATTGAACCTTCAAGTTGTCACCACACACAACTCTCAAACTTATAAATCGCTGTCCAAGAAACTCCGAATTTCGTGGCATAAAGACTTTTTAATAAAAACGTGTGTTACTCTAGCAAAGCACCCCGCGAGACTCGAAACGATGACCTCCGCCAATGCAACGGCCAACAACAGCCTTCGCTGCCACTAGCCCACGTGGGCTACGAAGTTCACAAGTGAACTTCCCTCCACTTCACCCTCGAAAAAACTCCCGAAGACTTTTCAACCGCACGTGCTTCTAAGTCTTCCTTCGATCGCAACGAATACAGAGCACAAACACCGCAAATTGCATTCGAGGAATTTTGAATTGATTAGCCTTCCAACCTTAGGAGTTGGAGAATAAATAGTCTCTTCGAAGACACCTTGACGTCGGTGGAAATAAAGACCATTTCGAAATTAATCAAAAGTATTTTCAAAAAGGGTTTAAAAACCCTTAAATAATTTTAATAAATTAAGAATAAAAAAGGTTTAAAAACCTTTAAGTATTTTTAATAAATTAAAAATAATTTCTCCCTTAATTAATTAAATAATTAATTAATTAAAACCTTGAAGGGTTTTAAATAATAATTAAATAAATAATAAAGAGAACCTCCATTGGTTTTAATAAAAACCATTTAACTTGGTTTTAATAAAAACCCTATCCAACTTGGTTTTAATAAAAACCGGTTTGGTTTTAATGAAAAACCCTTGCCAATGGAATCTCTCCGGATTCTCTTAAAAATATTCTCTTGGAATCTTCCACCTTTGAAGCCAACACATCCTCTTAACATTAATGCCATTTCCTTTTGACATCAATGACAACTCATAGACAAGAAGCTAGGATCTCAAACCCAAAATTGCCAACAATCTCCCCCTTTGTCATTGATGGCAAACCATGCTTCTCAACAACACAGAAACTCAACATAAATAGCTCCCCCTATCTTGAGGCTCTCCCCCTTACTCAAATCTCTCCCCCTTTGTCATCAATGGCAAAGGGTCACCTTTGGGGCTCGAGACTAAGAATGAGCCTCTTAGCTTAGTCCCTCCCCCACCTCCTGATGAGGTGATTAATTCTTGGGTGGGAGTAAAACTCCCATTAGGCACTGATCATCATCAGCATCTATAACTTCCTTGTCGGGCCTTCTCTTGAACTCTTTGTCCATATTCCTGTTCCTATCACTATTCTTGTTCTTGTTCTCATCCCTGTTCTTGTCCATGCCTTGATCCTTGGACCTGATCATGCCACTGTTCTTGTTCTCGTATTCTAGAATTTCAGCTCTACACTGTCTGATTGTGTGACCTTCATTGTTGCACTTGAAACACTTGACGATGTTGTTTCTCTGAGGTAAACCTGATCTTTGAATCCACCAGTTCTGACCAAACCTGTTTTGACCAAACCTATTCTGGCCAAACTCGTTCTGACCAAACCTATTCTGACCAAACCTGTTATGGCCAAACCTGTTCTGACCAAACCTGTTCCTGTTATTTGCCTTGCAATAAAATGCCTTGTGCCCAAACTGTTGACAAGAGTAGCAATACCCTTGAAAGTAACTAGCACTTCTAAAGCTGTCATTTACCTCCTTCACTTGAGCCATGCAATGTGAATCCATGTGACCAAACCTGTGACAAGCAAAACATCCGCCTTGAAACTTTCCTTTAATTGACCTCTTAGGTTCGAAAACTTCTTCTTCTCATTCTGAATTCTGTTTTCTGTTTTTGTGCATCTATCATTCAAGGACTCCTTTTCTGAAATACTTTCCTCATCAGAACTCTCTTCCTTTTGGAGTCTCTTACTAGACTCTCCAACTTGTTCCTTGTGTGGCTTAACAAAACCAAGGCCTATTTTATCTGTTGTCTTTCTTTGACCTTTGATGAGTGACTTAACCTTTTTGGAGCTATCTTGAAACCTGTAAAGCTTATCCTTGTACTCTTTAGTTTCCTCTTTCAAAGAAGCCATTTTCTGTTCTAACTCACTATACTCAAGAACCTTAGACTCTAACTCATCCTTGAGTTCTTGTGTCTTAGCCATAGAGAAGTCAAGACTTTCTATAAGATCATCTCTCTCCATACAACATTCATCTAACTTATCCTTGAGTCTAGCATTCTTCTTTCTTTCCTTTTTCAAAGCACTAAGAGCACTAATAAGTTCACCTTCAAGATCTACTTCACCTTCCTCTATATCTTCCTCTATTTGTTTGCTTTTTGAATCATCAAAGCCTTTTTCAGATTTCTTATCACTAGAGGTGCTACCCTTTTCAAAAACCATACATGCATCTTCCTTATAGTTTTCTGAAGCATCCTCATACATACTAGAAACCAAATCATTATTTGTGCAATCATCCTCAAGGTGACCAAAATTTCCACATCTAAGACATTTCATGATAATGAATCTATGTTTCGGTTCTTCCTCTTTTCTCGATATGAACAACATCTCATTTTCATTATCACTTGAAGAACTTTCACTATCACTACTAGAACACTTACTTGCTTTGTCTAGGTAGAAACTCTTCTTGTGCTTGTGAGAATACCTCTTTCCTTGATTGTTGTGCTCATCTTTGTTTTTCCTATGATGCTTGTGCTTTTCAGAATCCTTGCTCTTAGAATCCTGTTTATCTTCATCACTTTCATTCTTGGGAATAGTACGTCAGTAGCATAATGACCAAACTTTCCACAATTGAAACATCTTATATTTTTCATACTTTTGTGCTTTCTAGAGAACTTGCCTTTCTTGTTGTAATATGCCTCTTCATCACTAGAAGACTCATCACTATCTTGAAGTTGTTTACCCTTGGAATTCTTGGTAGCCTTGAAAGCCGCATCTTTCTTGACATCAACCTTCACTTGAGTTCTCAACTCAAATGCTGCAAGTATACTATGGAGCTCATCCTTTTTCAACTTATCCAAATCTTTAGCTTCCTCAATAGCAGAAATCTTTTCACTAAATCTATTAGGAAGAGATCTTAAAATCTTATCACAAACATCATTTTCAGCAAGCTCAAGACCTAAGTCTTTCATGGAGTTAACAACCTCATCCATACGAAGCATGTAGTCACTAATATTTTCATCATCATTCATCTTGAGTTGTTCAAACATACCTTTGAAGTGTCTCAACTTGGCCTTTCTGACATTTGTATCACCTGTATGAACCACCTTCAACTGTTTCCACATTTCACTAGTCTGTCTTGCAGTGAATCACTTTGGTGAGATCTGCTTTCTGTAAGCCTTTCAAGATTGCATTCATTGCTTTTGAATTGCTATGATGTAGGAGCCTTTCTTCTTTAGTATTAGGACCATGTTCAAGAATAGTGTACTCATCTTCAATCACTTCCCAAACCTCATTCCCAAGTGCCATTAGATGAACCTTCATCCTTGCACTCCAAAGACCAAAATCTGACCCATCAAGAATAGGTGTCGCATTGCCACTTGAATGATCCATTGTGTTCTTTACTAGCTTTTCCTTCAAGTCGTTAAACTTTTCGAAGGCACCTGCTTTGATACCAATTGAAGAACACAAGCTTATACTGAGAGGAGGGGTGAACAGTATAAGACCTCTTTTTACTTTTTCCTTTATACTTCAAAATAGTAAAGCAATATACCCAAAGCAATATCAAAGCAATGCACAATATCATCCACAAAGTGACACCAATTTTAACGTGGTTCACCCGGAATGGTCGGGCTACGTCCACAAAACTTTTCTCTAAAAGTTATCTCAAAGTTCTTTGGGAATCCTTCCCAATTACAATGTTTATGAGCCTCGGCCCAAAGGAGATACCTTCCCCCAATCAGAATTTATGAGCCTCTTCTCAAAGGAGATACCTTCCCCCAATCAGAATTTATGAGCCTCTGCTCAAAGGAGATACCTTCCCCTCTACTCTGGAAATGATCCCTCGGAAGATCAACTGCCTCTACCTCTTGCAAACACGTGGAACTCCTTTCCACCGAAGACCTCCTATCCTCAATGCTTAGCCTAAGAGACCTCTACCTTCTATGATCACGTCCATAGTAGCTCAACAACCTGTACCAAACATAGTCAGTCGGTCTAGTACAAGTCTTCCTCTGTCTATCAGATCTGTCCAACTCTTGAACAAATCAATCCTCTACATACAAGCCTTCTCAAAGACTTGCCAACTATCCTCAAGTTCTTCTCATAGAACCAATGCACCTCTATCCTCAAGTTCTCTGATAGAACTATCAAACTCAACTCACAAGTCCTCTGCTAGGACATGTCCAAATCTGCTCACAAGTCCCCACCGAAACCTGTCCAAAACTGCTCACAAGTCCCCATCGAAACCTGTCCAAAAACTGCTCACAAGTCCCCACCGAAACCTATCCAAAAATTGCTCACAAGTCCCCACTGGAACTCGTCCAAAAACTCAGCAAGCTCACCAAGAAAAACTTTCTTAGTAGGAAATCACAAAGTGAATTGTTAGAGACCCAATGTGATTTGTCAAACTCATAGAAGCATAAAGAGAATTGTTAGAGACTCAATATGTTCTATACTCAAATCCCAATCTCAAAACTCAACTCAAATCAACTCAGCTCAATCTCAATCTCAAATCTGAAAACTCAACTCAATATCTGAAATGGATAGGATAGAATGTTTTCTTTCAAGAACATGAAACCCCAACAATTGCCAACTATGCAAAGAATCACATAACAATGATACTCATGTTCTTTTCACCATCAATTAGGGTTTCAACAACAATGCTCATCAAACAAGGTTTAGTCAACCAACACCATTCAACTCAACATCAACCTTGAAGCATTCAACCAATCATCACAAGAAAAGGAAACAAGTAGAAATCCTTTTCCCTCCAAAGATATTTGAACAAAACAACCACCAACACAATATCACCAAATGCAAAGAATAACTTGCTCAAATCAACTCAATGGAGTAAGCCCAATATCATGAATCAAGTAAAGCAATAACTTGATCAAACAACCTCTATGGAAGCAACTCAACCATCAAACTCAAAACAGCCAACCAAGGGTTCCACCAACTCAATGCAAGTAGCTAGACTCACAAATATAAACCCTAGTGCACAAAGCTTCCACTATCTCAAACCAAAAATTATGCATTCACCAAAAACTCTCCTTAAGGATAACAATGCATAAGTAGTCTTCAACAAACCAGAAAATAGGATTTACACCTAGCCAAAGGATACCTAGTAGAATACCTTTTCACTCCAACCTTATTTCAGAAAACATACACCAATCATACTCATAAGAAGAATGTGCCCATACCTTATTGGAGTAGAAGATAATTGAACCTTCAAGTTGTCACCACACACAACTCTCAAACTTATAAATCGCTGTCCAAGAAACTCCGAATTTCATGGCATAAAGACGTTTTAATAAAAACGTGTGTTACTCTAGCAAAGCACCCCCGCGAGACTCGAAACGGCGACCTCCGCCAATGCAGCACCCAATAGCAGCCTTCGCTGCCACTAGCCCACGTGGGCTACGAAGTTCACAAGTGAACTTCCCTCCACTTCACCCTCGAAAAAAACTCCCGAAGACTTTTCAACCGCACGTGCTTCTAAGTCTTCCTTCGATCGCAGCGAATACAGAGCACAAACACCGCAAATTGCATTCGAGGAATTTCGAATTGATTAGCCTTCCAACCTTAGGAGTTGGAGAATAAATAGTCTCTTCAAAGACACCTTGACGTCGGCGAAAATAAAGACCATTTCGAAATTAATCAAAAGTCTTTTCAAAAAGGGTTTAAAAACCCTTAAATAATTTTAATAAATTAAGAATAAAAAAGGTTTAAAAACCTTTAAGTATTTTTAATAAATTAAAAATAATTTCTCCCTTAATTAATTAAATAATTAATTAATTAAAACCTTGAAGGGTTTTAAATAATAATTAAATAAATAATAAAGAGAACCTCCATTGGTTTTAATAAAAACCATTTAACTTGGTTTTAATAAAAACCCTATCCAACTTGGTTTTAATAAAAACCGGTTTGGTTTTAATGAAAAACCCTTGCCAATGGAATCTCTCCGGATTCTCTTAAAAATATTCTCTTGGAATCTTCCACCTTTGAAGCCAACACATCCTCTTAACATTAATGCCATTTCCTTTTGACATCAATGACAACTCATAGACAAGAAGCTAGGATCTCAAACCCAAAATTGCCAACATCTCCATGAGTAGTTCCGACATAATTACTGGATGTCTTCCATAGTATGTTGGTAAACGTCTCCTCTCAAAGTCATGTTTAGCACTTTCAGTGACTCATTGTTGAGTCCTCTCAAAAAAATCCTCTTGAGAGACTTATCTCCTAGCTTTGCATGAGGAGATCATTGTAGGTTGAAATTTAACATCTCCCAATATTCTTCTAGGGACTCATCCTCCTTCTATATCATGCTGAGTACTTCCTCCCTAGAATATTGCGCTATATCGAAGTCCTGGTAATGCTCTAGAAAGAGCTTCCTCATCTCTTCCCATGTAGTGATCTGCTTGTTTCCGAACCCGATAAACCATCGTAGAGTTGAGTCATCTAATATCGATGGAAAGAGTTTCAGCCTCTAAGCGTCTAACTTGTAGTCAATAGACCTGCATAGTATATCACATTTAAAAAAAATAAATTAGGGTCTTCGGTTGGGTATCCTTTGAAGGTAGGAATATGGGTAGGGGATATGTTCTTAATTTTGGTTTCCCCTGCTCCTTTCTCTATCAAGAAGCTAAATCCATATGAGACTTCTTCAACTATTTTTTTTAGGAAATGTGGTCTCTAATGCATCTTATATGGCCTTTTTGTCACTTAGGAATTTTTGAATTAGAACCTCTAAGTCAGTTGGTGTTACGGTCTGATCCTATATAACTTTCCATAATAGGATTTCCTCTGGGGGTGTTCTTTTAAACAATGGGTTTAGAATGATCCTTTCTTTCCTAGGTCGATGAGATGAGGAGGAAATTTGCACAAAGTGAGGATACTCACTCCAATGGACTACTGGTGATGAGTCAGGAGAAGCTAATTCAAATTCTTGGTCGTCGATGACTCAAATTTTTTTGATGGGATTTATCTTATAAAATGACTTTCGGGTCCTCTTTTTTTTGGTGAACTCATACAAGGTCAAGCAGAAGGTTTTATAAAGTAATGTAATCAGTCTACTAGTGACACTTCCCCATTAACGACACCAAAATATTGGATGCCAAACACTGGTTAATTTTATCCTAATTTGTCATAGCACTCACATTTATATTGTCAACCCAAGAGCTCGTAGAATTTTGAAGTGCCACGCTTGAGACTACTCACATTACCACCTTTGAGATGAATCCTTTAACTACCATTGGGGGTGTTTATAAAATATTAGTTTATTTTTCCACACCAAGAAAACTTAGACATAATTAAATTACATAAGAAAATAAACACACCACTCTAAAAGCAATTAACACACTTGCATAAAAATAACGCAACTTTAAAATGATTAAATTAATCTACGAAGTGAATATACTACTATGCATAATTGAATCTATGAAGAAAATAACTAAGAGGTAGAGGAGGAATATTGGATTGGAGTGGGCTCGAGATCCAGTAGATCCCACCCGATAAAGCACACAGACAATTCGCTGATGAAGAACGCTAAAAATTTTATTAACAGTGCAATGAAATATTACATGCGATAGTGTTATCTAAATTTTCCCTCCCCTACTATAGAGAAGTCTGTGTGTTTATATACCACACACAAGACTTCCTGTTGAAGTAATATTACAATAGGCATCCTAGTTACAATCTAAACTAGGATAGTTCGGTTACTGTAGCCAATGCACGATGATCAGCTTCTTTGTCGTTTCCTTGCAATTAGGCAATTTTTGTTTCATTAAGGTTCTACTTCATGAATGGTTGTGTATTTATCCACCTTACCTAGGATACCTAGTTCATCAGTGGTTTCCCAAAGATGACGTGGAATGATGGTCAACTAGGTCCTTCTCCAACCGTTTGGTCAACACGCATGATCTAGGTATTCGTTCGAGTAAGGTGCCTAACTCAGTAAGGTGCCTTCTTCAGTAAGGTGCCTAATTCAGTAAGGCACCTACTTTAGTAAGGCACCTACTTTATTAAGGCATATACTTTAGTAAGGTGCCTACCTTAGTAAGGCACCTACTTCAATAAGGTACGTACTTCAGTAATGCACCTACCTCAGTAAGGTGCCTACTTCAATAAGACACCTACTTCATTATGCCTTCATTTGATTGAGTGGAGCTGGGCTAGGTCCATGTAGGACCTCGACTGAGAAAAATATGATAAAATTTGAGAAATAACTACACAAAACACACTTCACACATGGATTAGATAATACACATGATTTCATTAAATAAATACATAATATTTCATAAAAATATACAACTCATGATATATTGCTATGCAAAAATTGTTAGTACATATACAAAAATATGAGCATATCTGGTGCTCATCACATAGTAGGATCTACTCTAAATTGCCCTACCACCAAAGTTTTAGGGGCCTAACAAGATAGATGGATCCATGGGAGAAGGCAACTGACTTTGAACTAGGGCTAACCTTTTGGCTTGACCATAGGTTGTTACCATACGCTAAGGGTGGGATGAGGTGAAAAATGTAAATGTATGCACGTGAATGTGTGATAGAAGTACAAAGTAAAATAACACTCAAAGCAAAAAAACAAACAATGTTTTTGTTCTTAAGTTTATGCAGAGTTTATTTTTTGTGTTTGTTTTTTTAATTTTTGAAGGAGTTTTTGATTTAATTGGAGTTTTTGGTAAAAAATAAAAAGTGATGTGCAAATGTTTTACCCTAAAATAGGTCTATAGATTTCACCTAGATGCTCTCACACACTAAACCGATGATGAATTTCAAGTTGTGAAACCCACCAGGACTTGGAGATGAAACCCAAATCCGATGAGGGAGTGTAGGTCCTACCAGTCCTCATACATACTCATCGTTGGCAGTGATACACCCTCCGAAGAGAAATGCATGCTATTTTAAATGGCTAATATGGTTCTTGGATTTGGCCTTGGCTAAGTAACATGGTAAAATATGTTGGGGGTTTGTGATGAAGTCCAACCCTATCCAACATTCACATGAGTGTGTGATGGCTTTGTTTGTTATTGTGTGATGTAATTTAATATGCAATTCTATTTGTTGCCTAATGCAAAAAGTAGGAAAACACATAGTAGTAGATAGAAGAGGCCATATGGGTAATTTAAAATGAGATATACGAATTTTTTGAAATATAGATATAACAATAGATGCGCAAGTAGGATTGGTTAACCATGACTACACGGTTAGCCAATCATGTATGTGTATTTGGGAGATCCCAATCGTGGATCCATGGTTTCAACTATATGCTATAAAAATAGGTAAAGCAAATCTAAAACCCTAAATGAGCCTATTTATAATCAAGCTACGTAGATGCTTTGCTAACTAATCTAAAGTGTAGATTTTTTTATTTTACTTTTAGAAAATTAAATATTCCTATCCTAAGACCTAAATGCAAATAGTAGCAAACAAGATAGAGAATCTTAATTTAACCAAAAATATATTGTTAAAGCTAAATCAGAGAAAAGAGGGTTTCTGGTGTACAAACCTGTTATCCTTCGATGCTCCTTTCAATGCATTCAACCACTAATCTAAATCTCCATAGTGCTTCAACCATTGATGTGCAGTTCCATAGAAATCCCACCACCTATGCATGGTTCCTTATATCTATAACCATGTACTCATGATTTATTAGGCATAAGGCCAAGTAGAAATAGGCTCTAGATTTTTCAATCTTGATTTTGAATCTTCACAAACTCGAAATCCAAAAATATGCAACCATATAAAAACATAGATAAGTAATTATGCAAGGCAAAAACAAATAGAACCCATAGGGAGTCCCACCATGATCACCATTTTTGTAGTAAAATAATTGACATCGAAAAAAGTACGCATAGATGAACACTTGCCATAAAAGAAATATCTATTTTGTTTTAAAATAGGGGATCCTAAATCTCCCAATATCACAATGCTTTTTGAATTACCCCAAGTGTATTAAAGGTAATGTTACAATGTATAATACAAGTGTCCAAATGACAATGTTGGGCTCTCCAAGCAAATCAATTACTGTCCTTCATTATTCCACTACAACTTCAGAGGGGTGAGTGGGCTTCTGATATCCAATGAGAGGGCCACTCCAAATTTAGTAGCTCTCCAAGATAATTTTTTATTGTACACACAAAACTAGATAAAATTTAGTAGCACCTGTTGATCAAGATATAAGATACTACTACAAACCCTAGCTAAAGAAACATGTGATGTAGAAAATAGAGAAACATAAACTAAATGCCTTGTTGAAATAAAAAATTACTAATTGTGTTCATGGTGTTTTTTTTGCCTCTGAGAAACCATAGACACACATTATGGATAGGTAAACCACACAAGGGTGGTGGGGAAACCATGCAAGTGTAGTTTCAACTATGTAACTACAAACATGTGATTTTGACTGAGTAGCAGAATACTCCAAAATATGGCTTTGAGCTTCAAATCTTAGGTTTCCTCGAGATGCATGTGAACGCTTGGTGTTAATTTGGTAGCTTGACAATATAAATTATTAGTATCCTTTGTTTAATTGGGTTAATGTGCATTTATAGTCCCCTTAGGGTTTTGGAGGGAAATGGGAGGTGAAAAATGAGTATTACCAAGTGGTATCCAGGGCTACCAAATGGAGGGGGTAGTTAGAGTGAGTCATCCAGGGTGTCTCACTTAACTGGGGTGATGTGGCTACAAGTGGAGTGAGGTGTAAGGGTTGTTTCATGTGAAGGGAAAAAGGGGACAAGGGTGTATGAGATGTGGTAAGGGATGTTGGTGAGGTGGCTAGGATACATGTCTAGTGGGTAGGTAGGGTATCCTAGGCTGATTTTCCAGATTTAATAAATCTAGAAAATAGATTAATATGCAAGATTTATATGCCTAAGTCTAAACTTAGGTATATAATTTTATTATGCCATATTTTATGTGGGGTATTTCAAATATGGTTTTATGGATGCCTAGGTTTTGGTGTCTATAGGTGGTAACCTCCAAATATTCTTAACTCCCTCCAAATGTATGTAACTCCCTTTTAGGTGACCACCTAGATATTCATGAACATTGGGATGCTTAGAGAATTTGTGCCAAGTGGTACTCAAGGATTGTGCATGTAAGCCTTCTTTCTAACACTTAAAATATGAGCTTGAAACCGTAGATATTCCTTTATATTTGCATCCTATGTGAGCTTCCTATGTTTCTTGATATGTAAGCTTCCTTTTGCATGCTAGATTGGTGAGGATGATGGATGGCCACAATTGGATTTCTCCATAGTTATATGGTACACTTTTGAGATCATTTTTGGTGGACGTTTGATTCAATGGATGCATTAGGTATAGCTCCTTTAAATTCACCATTTTGTAGGTTTTGTATATCGATTTGTGTCCTTCTTTAGTGCTTGAAAGATAGTGCTATTTGTAATAGCCAATAGGTAGCCCTTTTGCTTAGTTTTTACATAGCTAATATCTCATTGAATACTGTCCCTTTTTTTACATAGACACATGTGATAATGCCTTCTTTCAATGGATTCAATGTTGTAGGTGACATGCTACTTATAGGGTTGGATTGGATGAGGGAAAATGGTGTTTTTGAACACCTTGATTCTTGGATGTGTGAGCCTTCCTCTTTGCTTGAATTTTGCCCTTCAATCTATTGGATATGATGTCCTTACTACCCATATAAATAGAAATACTTTTGTCCTTTCACAGGAACAAAATAGGTGCTTTGTAATAGCTGGATCTTGCACCAATATGAATATTTTTTTATATAATCCTTCTTGCTTCTTCTTTCTTGGATGATAGTGAATCCAAGATAATGAGGTGTTTTTGAATAGGAATTCCTGCAGTCTGTATTGAAATGAAACCCTTACATTCTCCTTTAATCTTGAGACTTACAAGGTCTTGATTTGAGGCTTCTTTCAAGGACTTCAATGGTGGCTTTCTTTTGGCCATGAAAGTGCTATAGATTTTGTGCTAGTTTTTGTCCTTTTAACAACACAAACTAATTAAGAATAACTAGTTAAAAATAAACTAGTATAGTGCTAAATGGATTAATGGTGCAATTTTAATAGTAAAATAATTTCACCTTATTGCTCCACTAATTTCTCAAAAATACACTTAACAATCCCACTGCAACCTTTCAATCATAATTTGGAATGAAACCTTGTAAATTTCACTACAAACACAATTGTAGGATCTAGTATTTTTTTTCTCTTTTTCCAAAGTAGAAGATAGGTAGTTAATAGATAATTGTAACTTGGAAATCTAATAAACTCCTAAGTGCAAATGATACTTAAAAGGAATTTTTATCTTTTTGCACTTTTGAAGACTGTAATAATTTTTTTTTTTTATTAATTTTCCTACAGTTTCTCCACAAAATTATCCTATAGTTGTCTTACAATTGTTCCTCAAAATTATCTAATAATTTTCCTACAATTTCTCCACAAAATTACCCTAAAGTTTTCCTACAATTTTTCTACCAAATTGAATTACAATTTTTCCACAAAATTGTTTCACAATAATATTCAATTTCTCCATAAAATTATCCTATAGTTAACCTACAATTTCTCCACAAAATTGTTCTATAATTCCCCTACAATTTCTCCACAAAATTGTCCTATCACTAATATTCAATTTTTCCACAAATAATGTTTTACAAATCCTATCATTTTTTTTCCAAAATTTCACCTAACAATGCTTTCAATTATACCCTTTATCTTGGATGCCTTAGAAATTTAATTTGGCAAATAAAAGGAGGTTTAAAAGAAAAGTATATTAATACCCCAAAATATTAATATTTATTTTACCAAAAAAAGGGTTTAGAAGGTCAAACAATCTAGCTTCGATTCAAACTAGACAACTAGTTTCCAACTAGTCTACCTCCCATAGTGCTAAGTCGCTGTTCTCAAGACTCCACCAACAAGTATAACAATAGTGGCTAGCAATCGAGGCTTTAAATTTGTTAGTTATCTTGACCACCACCTCATGGTCATGTTAATAGGGGTGGTTTCCCCTATTTAAACCCCTCAAATGCTCCCATTGGGAGCATGTGGGATAAATCCCACATGTATATTTAAAAGGGTGTTTGTATCAAATCACCCCTAGGCAACTAAGCATACAAGCAGGCATAGTCAACCACTAAAGACCAACAACCAACCACACACAAAAATCTATGTGGTAGGATAAGGTAAGTCAATTGGTGAGTCTAAGCAACCAACCAAAGCTACACAAGTGTCCAAAGCACACTCAACTAATATGTAGTGGCCCTCGCTCAATGACCACCTTGACCATCGAGTGGTGGTCACAAAAAAAGGAGCATATTTTTCCCTTTAAACCACATATTTCCTCCCACATGAGCAATTTGGGATAATCATCCCATAGTAAAAATAAAATGTGGTTTAAACTTTAATGCCACGTAAACATACAAGTGTCAATTAATGAACATCCAGGTGGAAACAACGGGGTAAATACAAGAAACAAAGTGGTAATAGCAGGGCAAGAGAAAGGAACTAAGTGGCAACATCAGGTAAGGAAAAGTTATAAGTGGTGACATCAGGATGAGGATAAACAACAATGCAAACCTCCAACTGACACTTAGCCCACCACCAAGTTGCTTGATCTTATGACCACCACTTGGGGGTTGATAGACATAGGGATCCAAGATACCTTTAAATTATATTATCACTCAAGGACATCCCATGTGGTACAATGATCATGAGATAATTTATAAAAACCTTTCACCTAAGCAAAGTTGAGCATGAACCAGTGCACTTCAGCCCACTCAAGAGCCAACTCGTAGAGGACTGAAACCTCATTGAAGGCTCCCCTAAACTCCTATACAAGAACTTTAACACCTTATAGGGTAGGTCTAATGTTTATTGGTTTGGCATAGAGGATTATACCACCTCGTTTATTGTTCACAATGATGCAACATAGGGATACTTTGCATGACTATAACAGGGAATATGTTACTAACATAGACCAAAGCAAACATCTTCTCAACCTACGTTCGATACCTCTAACAAGCAATACTAGACCTTCACAATGAGCAATGTATAAAGAAATTTTTATAGTGCTAAGGGAGTATGAACCAAGATACATCCACCATAATAATAAAGGTTTTTACAGTTTGATCCAACAAATAATTCAATGTAGCACAGGGAGGCTCTATTAGAGCGACTAAAATAGGAAGATTTCAAGCTAAAATTGAGTGAATTTATTACTTTTGCTATCTATCATTGCTAAAATTTTCAATACCATTGATAGCAACTAAATTTCAATGTATATTTAAAGTAAAATCCATGAAAAAATAAGGTTCTATTAATATATCAAGGGTCTATTCACACAAAGACTGATTACACTATCATTTGAGGCAACCAATACAAGAAAGAAAAGGTAAAACATTGAAATATTAGCACCATAGTTCAAGCATAAACACATAGGATTTAAAAATAATTAGGGTCTCAAAATAAGCACACACATATAATTATTAAGAAGGTATATAATCACAATTCCTTGAGTGAATTAGGAGACTCCTTAAAGAGCTAAGGACATTCTAAAACATCCATTGAAGCATAAACAAAGCAAGACAAAAGCTTGACATTCCCCAACTTGGTTCTCCTAAAAGGTTGGTCTCATTAAGCTCCTTATTTAGTCTCCTAGTATCCTCATTTCTTGTCTAGATAAAATAAGCCCCTTTAGGCTCCTTTTTAAGGTATTCTTCCCTGTGAAAAAGTAATATTATTTGAAATAAATTACTAATTTCTCCTATGCTAGGAAAAGAAAAGAATAATAATATAAAATAAAAAAGTAGATATAAGGTGACTCATCATTTTTTTTCTTGCTCCTTAGAAACATTAAAAAATTTAAAATTATTAATGAAGAGAAAGATAATCTCTTTTACAAATTAACCACCATGAAGCAACCATGGAAGAGAATGAATAATCCTCTGTAGAAGGGGAAAACTGCCCTACCACGTATGATTCTTGGTTGGATCTGCAAAATAGAGCTAAGGTGATAGTGAGGGTATGTTATTATCTACACTTGATGTAAAAGAGGGGGGAAGGGTTCACCAACAATGGTTTAAGAACTCACTCCAAGTCCTCTAGTTTTCAAGGATGTGATGCATTCAATTCAAGACAATCACCTATATTTTGCCTTTCTAGACCTATGCTATGAAAGATAAAGGACAATGTAAAAATATGGTATGCAAGAAGACAAGAGATAAACTTAGAATTATTATTTATTGGAATGCTTTCTAACCCAAGGGTTTCAAGATAGAAAACCTTCAAGCAAGGGCTCAAGAGAAGATGCACAAACAATATTAATGCTAAATTCACACTATATGTTGTTTTCCTTTCAATACCTAGAGATCAAATAAATTTATTATTTTAAGATCAGATAAAGGGTTTGTAATAGAAATAAAAAACACCAAAGAAACAACCTAAAGACTAACTAGGGCACTTATCTTATTCGGTGGTTGATCCTTGCTGTTATCCTTTTGTTTAGTGATATCAACAATTCTTGTTCCTGCAAGATAACTTGGCAAACACTTGAAAAATATGATTAAATTTAGGGGGCCTACTTAGGCCACTATATTATAATACTTGGAGGTGCAGAATTCAATCCCCCTAGGTCCTTTTAGCTAACCTTAAAAATAAAAGCAAAAGTTGACCTTTGGAAGATGATGAATAAGCATGACAGAATATAGCAAAATAGAATGATAAATCTTAACATAAAGTACAACAATATTTCCTATATGTAGCCTAGAATGTATATATAGGGTTTGGAGATTATAAATTACCCCTAGATGTGGTTTGGGTGAAATTACACCCTCTAACAGGTGACCACGATTTTTTAGATTGGTGAAATCATGCCCCACAAAGACCAGGTACGATTTTATAGAAGCTTTGCAAAAAATAAGATAATGATGCAAGAACTTAATTACATCATACAAAAAATAAATGCATGCATTAAAATATATGAAAACACTTGGTAGATAGTGTAGAAGTAGATAGAAGGGTTAAGACCTTCCAAATAGTTGATCTCTCCTTAGGGCTCCAATACAAATCCACCAAAGCGAATGAAAACAACAAATGATCTAATGTAGTAGAAAATATATCACATTCCACAATTGTGAGTTAGCTTTCTTGCAAAGAATAAGTATGCATATCACTTAGAGAGCACTTTAGAAATTATTTTAAGAAAAGAGCTTGCATGAGATTGATATCCCAAAAATCACTTGTTTTAAAAAATATTTCAAACCCTCCTTATATAGCGGATTTAAAAGTAGAATGGGTGGGAAAAACCAAGGAGATCTGACTCCAAACATGCCATATTCAAGAATGAGGGTTTCCCAAAAAGAAAACCCTAAAATGAAAAATTGCACCCTATTAAGGATGATCGTGATTTTGCACAAAAAGAGAAAAAATAAAAAATAAGGGAAGAGAAACCTAGCCCTTGCCCTAGGCAAGTATAAGGGGTATCTCTAAAGGACTCAGGGATAATTGCCTACTTGGATGGGTCAATTTTTTGTGTCTATATTTTACCCCCTCTTTGATGCATTTATGGCCTAATAAATGTGTCAAAGAAAGATGTAAATACTTACAAACAAAAGACAACAAGCAAAAAAAGGGTGACTAGTTTAGAATAAAGGAGTGGTGCAAAAACAATGTTATTCTAAATACTTTCTTATTTTTCACATGAATCAATGCATTAGGGACATTAATACCTCTTATGCCAAGGTGTCTCCTCGAGTTTCATAAGGGAGGACCTATCCCTGATGAAACTCGAAACAATAGACAAAGAAGAAGAAAAGGATTAAAAGAAGCGAAAGCAGAAGGAAAAAAAAATGAAGATAAAAGTTATAAGGGGGTAAAACCCTAATTCATTTTTATCACGTAAGGAGAGAAGAAAGAGCTCTAGCGAAAAATAGGATATGGTTCTACCAATGCATTGATAAATGATCATGAGGGGAAAGGCCGACATAGAGGTGGAGCGAGTAGAGGTAAGATAAAAAACCTTTCCAAAATTCTTTAAATTTTTCACATTTTTATAAATTTTGGGTGATTTTTCGCCAAATCCAATAGGTTTGCCATGTATGACCCAGGCATAATTTCGTGGTCCAACTATGATTTTATCCTAGTTTGTAGTGGTGAAATAATTCTTGGTGAAAACAACTGGGCACGATTTCATAAAATTATGCCTTGCAAAGATAGGGTACGATTTTGCAAAGGTTAAATCACAGTCCTAAAGAACTAGGCGTGATTTTGCCAAAGAAGGAAAGACAGAAATAAAGAAAGAGAAAAAAGGGAAATAAAGGAGAGAGATAAGAGGGAAAGTAAGCAAGCAAGCTATAACTCAAAATGCAAATGTTATTTAGTAATTAATTTGGATTATTGATTAATGAAACTTATGAGATATTTTGTAATGTTTGTGAATGTAGCTTTGGGTACTCGAGAGCCATGAGTGATGAGTAGGCTCCTTAGAGGTAGAGCTACATGAGCTTGAGTAGGTAGTTAGAGACACTCTAGGAGTGGTGGGAATACCACCTAGTAAGGATGCTTTGGATAGAGGCAGACAAGGCACTATTGATAGCTCTAGTGGAGAGGTGGTACCTAGAGTCATCAACCTTTTAGATACCCACATGAGACATGACCATCATACTAGAGGATGTGTGACACATCTTGCACATCCCCATCAAGGGGAGAGCAGTTTACAAAGCACAAGGACATATAACGACCTTATAATGACTATTAGGAAGCTAGACTCACCAGGTGCAAGAGAGCACGATAGTTGTAGATGACCTAGTGGGGTGATATGTGGTGGAACTATTGACAATCATGCTCTATAGGTGTAGCACCCTAAATTTGGTGTAGTTAAACCATCAGTAAAAGATAAAAAAATTGAATTTTAACCCCAAAACCACCCGTTAACCGCTCACCTCATTTTTTGCACCATTTTTAGAATTTGTTTTGACCGTTGGACGATATCGTCGCCGATATGAAGATATCATCCCAAATCAGACGAATTCATCTGGAACATAATGTCTAGACGATTTCATCCCAAAAACAAATTTTCATAATTAGCTTCTATTTCAACAATCTCTCCAACTCGGGAAAAAGCGTGTCTGCACGGTTGGATATTCCTACATTGGAGATCTCCCAGATTGGGATGATCCCCAACCTCCTAACCTCCCCCTAATCCTATATAAACTTGGCATTTTCCTAGTTTATCCCTCTGGCTGATCATTTCCCTGCAATTTCATTTTTTCTATGTTAGAATGTCCTATTCCCCATCATTTGCATTTGTATTTTCAATTTTTATTGCAGGATCTCACTGTGTTTTAGTCGAAAGAAGCTCAGATCGTCGCAGGTGATTCAACCATAATTTTGGATGATCCTGACAATATCGACGATGATCTCATACGATTACAAATGATTTTTACTGTAGTTCAGATTGGGGGCAATTAGAGCCTTGAGTTTGCATTCTCTACCCCTTTCTTATTTAATTGTGCATTAGATTAATTCACTTCTGTTATGCATCTTGGAGTTCACCTCATTTAGCATATTTGCAAGATAAAATTCAAAGTAAATTATTAAAACATTGCATCCTATTTGATTTGATATTTGGATTTATCATTTAAGAATTTACATTCTTATTTCTATCATTTTGTATCATTCTTACAATTGTATTTTTGGTTTTTGGTGTCTGTTTTCACGATTGTAGGTTTCTGACGAATTCGTCTGATGAATTCATCAGGTCATTGACGATCTTGGCTGATCTCAGATGATCTCCTATGATCTGGATGATTATGTATAATTACAGATGATCCTGTCATATCCGATATGATTTGGACTCCTACAAGCTTCAAAATCTTCATCAGACATCAATAATCAGGTTTACTCTTCTCCATTTTAGATATTTTTTCTGTATTTAGGATTCATTTATGTTTGTTGTCTTCATATAAACCAAAAATTTCATATAGAATAGCTTAGATTCATTTTTTTCAACTTAGGAATTTGAATGATTGAACATAAAATGAACACACCAAACCCATTCTCGACCTAGGCATGGAAACTGCCACTCAAATTTTCCTAGTGAACCCCACCATCCATAAAAAATTCACCCTTATACCCCTCCCCCGAGAGGCGTGACCTTCAAAGGACCTCTTCATCCGAGGTATTATCCCATCCTTCTCGCATCCCCCTTTCGGGCATGGATCATTTAGCCTAAAGGTAAGGGTGCAAAAAATTTGGGCAATACATTTTTGGTGAACCCGACGTGAATCTAAAACACCTTTTGAAAACAATCCAAAAAAAAAACACATTATTAAGAACATCTAGAATCATTAGACAACTATTAAATTTGCATATCATATTTAGATGGTAGATTGTAATAGAAGACGATCAGTCTCCATAAATGTTGAAAATCAATTAATGACTATAGAGATTATTTATGTGCTTAGAGTACCTCAAAAAAATAGAGCCCAACCTTTGTGGGATGAACATAATAGGAGATTAGGTATTATCAAATCCAGATCTGTAGAACTTAGGAAAATTAAGAGGTTTGTCCTAGATAGAATCCTGGATCCTGATCAGGTGAATTTGTATCATGAACTTCAGAGAGCTTGCCATAGGTGGTTAGCAGATAAAAGAGCACTTGTGTCTTTTGAATTATACACCTTTGAGGAATACCTTGAGAACGCAGTTGTAGTACATAAATTTCTATCTCGTATAGAGGATCAAGAAGTCATTCTTACGGATATAAAAATATGGAATAGAGTTCCTAGAGCTGTGTTATATCGAGATTATTGCCATGAAATTTATTTTTACAAGTCAGAGTCTAAAGTAGATCATATTACCATAGCACACTTTGTCAAATTCTTGAAAAACCACTTCCAATTTGAAGAGGAGCATTTCATGACTCCTGATGAACTTGACCCTATCAATGATATCCATAAAATATTCATAGAAAACTAAGTGATTATTTCTACTATTGTTATTTCTTGCAACTAGCATGTTGTTTGTTATTTTTATTCTCGCAAAATAATAATATAATAAAACCAAAAAAAAAAAACAAAAAACAAAACATTTTCCTTTTAAAGTATTATAGTAGGTGTATAGTTAAAATATATACCTCTCAACCCTACCTATATATATATATATATATATATATATATATATATATATATATATTCTATAAAAAAAAAAAAAAAAAAAAACCTAAGTGTAGCACAATGCCTAGACTTAGGAATGGAAAATAAACTGAAGAAGATGAAGATTTGTTAGGAATACCATTAATTGACCAAAATATCCCTCCTGAGGACCAAGTTCAGGAAGAAGAAATCCTAGACCAACAAGAAGAAGAGCTTGCTGTCGCAAATGAACAAGAAGAAACTAATAGAGAGGAAGGATCCTCATCCCCTAAAATATCTCTGGGAGGAGCTATCACTTTTGAAAACATGGAACAATTTTGGAAGTTCATTAACACTAATATTGGTGTTTTTAATAGAGCAGCCCTTATGGACAAGGATCGAATTAGTGACACTCAAGAAACTCTAGAAGACGTATTTCAAACATGCACTAATACTTTGTCCTTTATTGATCAAGAGAGTGATCAAGCTGGACCATCCAATTTGGATATGGCAGCTGTGATACAGAACATGCAACAACAACAGGCTACTCAAAAATCTAAAGTGCCTGTTAACAAGCCTAGGGTCATTCCCGCACAAATGAAACCATCATTTACTGCTCTATTTTGCCAAGTTATTGATCAAAATACCTCAAATCAACAAAAACACAAAACAAAACCAAACACCAATTACCAACAATCTAGGGTACAACATAATACTATTACAAATCCCCTTCATAATACTCTTCCTACCAACACTTTGCATAATAGCAATATAACATATAATCCTTATGTTACACCATCATACACCCATAGATCCCATACCTATGTCCCACCGAACCAATATGGTGGACAAACTAGTAATCTTGAAACCATGGTGAAATAACTAGTTTCTCGTATGGACCAGATAGATCCCTACTGTCCCTCGTACAACTATCAAGAGATGTGTAGTCAGCATTTAGACCCTATAGTCATAGCACAGTCGTATCCTAAACATTTTCCTATGCCTGTTCTTCCCATATATAAAGGAATCGAAGATCCCATAGAGCATCTTCGTATATTTAGGATAACATGTCATGATATATCACATGATGACTTGTTATTACTAAAAATGTTCCCGAAAAGCTTAGGAGGAATGGCATTAGAGTGGTATTATTAATTAACCACTAATTATTTGAGGAATTTCGAAGAAACTGTCGAGTCTTTTGTTCATCAATTTATTGCCTACATCGAAAGACATGTGACCATTAAAGATTTATATAACTTAAAACATGACAAAAATGAATGCTTTGTAGATTTCCAAGCTAGGTGGAGATAGTTGATAGGAAAATTGCACTTTGTATTACCTTATAGGGAGATGTTGGACGTATTTATTAATAATTTGCAAGAGCAACTATCTTACGAATTATCAACTGCTACCTTGACCACCTTCGATCAAGCTATAGACTTAGCCCGAAGAGTGGAAGATGCTCTCATTAGGAGAGGCCAGCTTAAAAAGAAATACGATGAGAAAACATCCAAAAATCAATATAAGAATAAACAAGTTGTGGGTGATGGAGTCACCGATAGCAAAAATATTTCTAATTTTAATGCTGCAAAGACAGCGGAGAAGTTTGTACTGAAACCTCCTGATAGACCTCCTCAAGAATTTACTAGGTTAAATCAACCTTTATCAACTATTCTACCGTAATTATTAGAATGAGGTTTGATTCAATTACCAAATATATGAGAACCTGATCCAACTATACCCGGATACAGAGCAGATTTACATTGTGACTTCCATAGAGGACCTGGACACACTACCAACTCTTGTAAAAGATTAAAACATAAAATATAGGATTTGATTGATAACAATGAGATGGAGGTACAAGCATTTCAACCTAATAAAAATCCTCCTTTCAACCTACGCAAAATCCTCCTAATAATGTTCAAAATAATGCCCCACAAAACCAGAATTAGAACGCCAATCAGTCATTAGACATATTTCAACATCCCTTACCAAAACATGGTAAGGATGTGGCTAATCAAATTGAACATCATAATGTCCCTCCTTCCACCCAATATGTAGGAACTATTAGTGGGCATTTATCTGCTCATGATCTGGAAATCTTTGACACAACTTTATCTGTGGTTACAACCAGGCCTCTATATAATATTTAGATACCTGTTCTTAGTGATATAGAATATGAGACTGAGAGTGATATGGAAATCACATCAAATCAATCAAATAGTTTTGAAGATGAATCGGATCCTATTCACCCTATCACAAGTTATACGGTTCCAGAAGAACCATTTCCAAGAATAGTCACTACTAGACCATCATCTCACCAATTACTTTTCAATGAGCTAGCTATAAACGCTAGACCAAGACCCATTCATCATCCACAAAATAATATTGTGGGTACCATCGAAGCTGTTACTAGACAACAGGCTCAAAATTATCAACAAGATCAAATTCAGAATGGTGGATCAACTCCATTTGTTTTGAAGGTTCCTAATAAAGGGAATCATGCACCTAATGTTCAACCTAAACCTCCTTATAATATTAATGAACAATTATCAAATATTACTTCTAGAATTTCCCTCTTAGACATTTTAATATCTTCTCCTACACATAGAGATTAATTAATGCTCACATTAAGCCAGATGATGGTACCCCAAGACATTCAACTTGAAGCCATGGCCAATACTATAATAACTCATGAAGTTGATTGTATTGAATTCCGGGATAGAGACATACCTCAACATAGTTTACATAAAGATAACCCCCTATATATTACTAATTTAATTGGAGATGTAGTAGTCAAACCAATTTTGATTGATAATTGTTCATCTTTAAATATCTGCACTTTTGACTTCTACCAAATATTTGGGTTTAGAAGTGAGGAAATGAAAAGAAATGATATGATCATAAAATATTTCAATGACAAAACACAAGAAACATGTGGAGTTATTACCATTCCATTGCAGGTTGGTCCAAGAACCTTGGATATGACTATGTTTATTGTACATTGCCCTGCATCATACAATATACTCTTGGGTCATCCTTGGATCAACACGATGCGAGTTGTTCCCTCAACCTTACATCAATGTGTTAAGTTTAAATTTAAGAATAAGTTGGTTACCATTCATGGTGATCCAAGACCCTTTGATATGTGTGCTTTGGCAGAACCTATTGGACTTTAATTTTTCCCAGCTCTATCATCCACACATCCTAATTATCATTATCCATCTAAACGTGTAAAACTCACACCCATAAAGTCATATATTTATTCTCCATCAGTTGCACCTCCACATATAGCTCAACCATATTCTGAAAAAACCGCATTAGGACCTAAGAAAGATCCTAATCCCACAACCAATGTCTCTTGTTCTACTCCTATAACTTCCATACCTATAATAGACCCATCTATCGACACATCTACACCGTCTACATCCACCAAAGTCATATTTTTTGCATCAAAAGATGTAGGGAATGTTCCTTCTACCTCTTATGCTCTTACTGACGAATTCTTACCCGATCTATCTAAAATTCTTATATTAGAAGAAACGAATGCTTATATGCAATATTCTCTTATTTTAAATAATTTGCCACCATATCCTCATACCTTGGGCCTCCCATAGCCTATGGTAAGTATTTACCAAGTCGGGAGCTATGCCTTTATTTATAAGGGATATGACTGGGGTCGAATACCTAGAAACATCAGAACTCATTATGATGGATATGCTCGATGTTATTTTACTAATGAGTATATTAAAGCCAAACCTATAATGCTGAAATTGGGATATAAAGGGAAAGGTTTGGGACCTTTCCAGAATGGTATGATGGAAGGATCAAACTTATCCTTCGGCACAATTCAAATTTATACACAGATAAATTGGCACAGAATAACGCATTCAATAAACCGAAGATGGAATTTAATAGCAAAAGGATAATAATAAATCAATGGCCACTTAAGGTGGGCACACCCTTGAGCAAACGCAGATGAAGAATATAAAAGATATAAGATGATTTTCATTTAACTATTTGTGAATCCATATATATTAAATGTACATGCTTGGACGTCATAGCCGACGTATATTATATTTGGAGTGTAACATGACTCCCCTCCTCGGAAAGCTTTGTCCTCAAAGCTGGAAATGTCTGGAAAATACTTTCAGGTTCCCATGTGGCGTCTTCCTCTGGTAAATCTTGCCATTTAATGAGAAATTCTTGAATCTGACGTGATCTCAGTCTTCGGGTTCTATGTTGTAGTATATCTTCAGGTTGGAGATGTATGCGTCCTTCCTCATCGAGCACTGGTAAGTCCGATTGACTTTGTACTTTCTGGCCAATTACTTTTTTAAGACATGAAACATGAAATACCGGGTGTATTCGTGATGATGTAGGTAGCTCTAATTGATAAGCTACTTCTCCAATGCGGCGCATAATTTTGTAGGGACCATAAAATCGTGGAGCCAACTTTTGGCTTGACTTTATCCTTAACGAGGATTGTTTGTAGGGTTGCAACTTTAGGAACACCCAATCACCTATATTAAAAGTTCTCTCTGATCGGTGCAAGTCTTGTTGTTGTTTCATACGATTCTGTGCTTGGACTAAATTCTCTTTGAGGATGGTGAGTGTAGACTGCCTTTGTTGGAACCAATCATCCACTTTGGCTACTTTGGCGGATCCCTGTACGTAATCTGCGATTGCTGGAGGTTTGGTGCCATACAAAGCTTCAAATGGAGACATCTTAATTGAATAATGGTAAGAAGTGTTGTACCACCATTCTGCCAATGCTAACCAATGGCTCCATTGGTATTGTTTATCTTGAGCAAAACATCTTAAGTACGTACCCAAACATTTGTTAACTACTTCTGTTTGACCATCTGTCTGTGGATGGTAAGTTGAAGACATGTTCAATTTGGTACCACTAAGGCGAAATAACTCCCTCCAAAAGTTACTAGTAAAAATGGGATCTCTATCACTTACAATATTTTTTGGCATACCATGTAATTTGAAAATTGAATCCATAAATACCTTTGCCACCTTGCTTGCGGAAAATGGATGTTGTAAAGCCTGAAAGTGAGCGTATTTGGATAACCGGTCTACGACGACGAAGATTACTGTCCTGCCTTCTGATTTTGGAAGACCTTCAATAAAATCCATGGATATATGTTCCCACTGTCGTTCAGGGATGGGTAATGGTTGTAACAATCCTGGTGATTTGACTGTTTCTCCTTTATTGCGCTGGCAAACTTCACATTCTGCTACCCATTGTTTGACTTATGCTTTTAATCCTTTCCAACAAAATGATTGTTTGACCCTTAAATATGTCTTCAAAAATCCCGAATGTCCTGCTGATGGAGAAGCGTGTGATTCGTCGAGGATCTTTGATTTGAGTTCTGAATTATGTGGAATGTAAATGCGGTTCTTCTTCCTGAGGATTTTATCTTCATAAGAGAACAAAGGGTGTTTGGAGGACCCTATAGATAATTCATGAATTATCTGGGAAGTTTCACTATTGGACAACCATTCATCTTGTAATTGAGTTACCCATTGGGAGCAAGGACCTGAAATAGCATTAATGATTACTTCATCTTCATATTTTCTGGACAGCGCATCGGCAGCTATATTTTCCTTCCCTTTCTTGTATTCGATAACGAAATCATAGCCCAACAGTTTGGTTAACCACTTATTTTGTTCCGGATAAGAAAACCTTTGCTCCAAAAAATGCTTGAGGCTACTATGATCTGTTTTTATAATGAAGCGGCTACTGATTAGGTAGTGTCTCCATTTTTCTACTGCGTGAAGAATAGCCAACATTTCTTTTTCATATGTTGATCTTCCCAAATTTTTTTCGGAAAGCTGTTTACTTTCAAATGCCAATGGATGACCTTCTTGCATTAATATAGCCCCAATTCCTGTTTCGGATGCATCACATTCAATAATAAATGGTTTGTGAAAATTGGGAGTCGCTAATACTGGAGTTGTACACATGGCTTTCTTAAGAGCTTCAAAGGCTTGAGTGGCCTCTTCTGACCAACGAAAGGCATCCTTCTTTGTAAGTGCGGTGAGAGGTGCTGCAATCTTACCATAATTTTGTACAAACTTGCGATAGTAGCCGGTGAGACCCAGAAAACCACGAAGTTTCTTGATGGTTTGAGGTAAGGGCCACTCTTGAATTGCCTTAATCTTATTGGGATCGACTTTGACACCCTCATGTGAAACTATATGACCAAGATACTCGACTTCTTGAACACCAAATGAACATTTGGAACGTTTAACAAATAATTTTTCTTTGTGTAAAATGTGAAGGGCTTTATCCACATGATGTAAATGGTCCGTCCATGTTTTGTTGTATATGAGAATATCATCAAAAAAAACTAACACAAACTTACGGAGGAGTGGACGAAACACTTGGTTCATGAGACTTTGGAATGTAGATGGTGCATTAGTGAGACCAAAAGGCATGACCAAAAATTCGTAATGACCTTCATGAGTACGAAAGGCCGTTTTGGGAATATCTTCTTCTCTAACACGGATTTGGTGAAAGCTAGAGCGAAGGTCTAATTTTGTAAAAAATTTTGCACCATGCAACTCATCTAATAGGTCATCTATGACAGGGATAGGAAATTTGTCCTTGATAGTGAGTTTATTGAGAGAACGAAAGTCAGGACACATACGCCAAGAGTTATCTTTTCGTCTAGCCAGGACTACAGGTGAGGAATAAGGACTAGTGCTCGTGACGAATGACTCCATGATCCAAAAAATCCTGAATGATCTGTTCGATTTCTGTCTTTTGTGGCTGAGGATAGCGATAAGGACGACTGTTAGGTGGGACACTCCCTGGAATCAAATGGATGGCATGATCATGAGATCGTTTAGGTGGTAATCCTTGAGGTTCTTGGAAAACCTCTTCGTAATGTGTTATGATATCTTGTAACTCAGGTGCAATAATATCCGAAGTTGCTGAAGATTGTTTTTCCAAACAATTAATTTGAGCTATAAACCCATATCCACCCTTTTTTAACATCTTCTCCATACTATGAGAGCTCACCATTTGTGTTGGAGGAGTAGTAATGCCTTGTAAGCGAATGACTCGTCCATTTTCCTTCCATTCCACAAATAATTTTTTGAAGTTGAAGCTAACTGTGTCTAATGTTTCCAACCATTCAACTCCCAAAATGACATCCGAGTTCCCTAAATTCATGAAAAAAAGGGATCCTAACCAGGTATAAGTTCCCATATTTATGGAAACTTGAGATGTGCGACCAACACATTGTGCGTTCACCCCGTTGGCCACTAGAACCTGGAATTTGTCTTTGTTGGAAGAGTTAATGAATAAATTCAAAGCTTTTGCTGTTTTGATGTCGATAAAATTGTGGGTGCTACCAGAATCAATTAGCACATTCACCTTTTTCTTGCGGAGAAATCCCGGTACCTTGATGGTATGGTGGGCGGTTAAACCCATGAGAGCATGCACTGAAATCGCCATTGTATCCTCTTCTTTTTCGTCTATAGTACATGGTAGGTCTTCTGGCATAGGTTCTTCTGATTGGTAAGGTTCATCCTCTTCTCCTTCACATTGATCACCTTCAATATGAAAGTTTTGTTTTTGGGCACATGCTTGTTCCCTGGGGTGATGAGTGCGACATTTATAGCAAAAATATCTTGATGGTTGATCATTTCTACGAAAGGAGTTGTTGCGATATGAGGGACGACTATACGTTTCCCGCCGTGCAGACAACTGATGTCTCTTCTCGGCCAACTTGGCTATTCTTATACAACTGTTCAACAAGGTTGGATCGTGCATGTCTACTTCCACTCGAATACTTTCTTTCAAACCATTGCGAAAGGCTCCTACCACTGTGTCGGGACTGAGGTCTGAAGTGTATGGTAGTAAACTGGTAAACTCCGAAACGAATTCACTAACTGACCCTTCTTGTTTAAGAGATAACAATCTTACTGTGTATGATGATGTAGCTCCGTCGTCAAATCTTTCTAAAAAAGAGGTAGTGAATTTTCTCCAATTAATAGGAGCTTCATTCTCTCGTTTAAGCCATACAAACCATTGGTAGGCCTCAGTGCCTAGTTTTGATGCAGCGAAAGGAACTCTATCAATTTCCTTAATTTGATATAAGTCAAGGATGCCTTCCATTTTGGCTAACCAACCACGAGGATCATGACCTTCAAAAGTGGGCATATCAATTCGTGGAAAATTATTATTAGGGCCTCTTGGTTGGTGATAACCCGTGTCCCTTTCTTGATTTTGGTTATACCGCTGTCTTTGATAGGGATCCTTGTAATTATCCGAATCACCTCGTTGTTGTTGCCAATCATCATTAGGATCGATATTTTCTTCATTCCGTTGGGCATGGGAGTGATTTTGGGGATTAGTATTGGGATTAGGCTATTTTTGTGCTTTGACTAGGTCTTTTAGGAGAAGACTAACTTCGTTCATACCCTCGAGTAGGAGGTGTAGAGAAGCATCATTGGAAATGGCTGATTTACTTGAGGTTCCTTGTGTGATGTTTTCGTGAGTTGGGGAAGGATTAGTAGCCATCGGATCTACTAGTGGATGATGTGGATTATAACTACCAATTTTAAAAGGAGAAGGAGAATTTTTTGTACCTGGGCTTCGATTTGGTCTTCTTGTGTTGTTATTGGTCGTCTTCGAGCTTGATAATCGACCGTCAGGTCCTTTGGTCCAGCTTTTACTCATGCACTGTTTAAACCTTCCGGATTAGTAATCCTTGATCTGCAAAATTTGGTTATCTTTTGGTAAAAAATTTGGTGTTGATTCCGCCTTAATTGCCACTCCAACTGCGACGCGGAATTGGATGTTGTGTGCTCCGAGGACACTAGACACGACTCGTAAGACCGAGACTCAATGGATACGACCCGAGCAACATGGGACACAACACTACGTAAGGACTGCGACCAGGGACGAGGACGCGGGGAACACGACTCACTACACGACGGACAGACCTCGAACGGATGGATAGACCTCGAACGGCATGGACACAAGGTGACGCGATGGACAGGACACGTGGGAGGACGCGGGACACACGACTCGCTACCCGACGACCAGAGGACACGACGAACCGAACTTGAACAGCGCGGATGCACAACACGATGGACAGGACACGCTGGAGACACGCAACACTATGAACAGGACAACAAGACACGAACCAAACCAAACCTGACAGAAAGACACGAACCAAACCGGACACGCTGGAGACACGCAATACTACGAACCGGACAACAAGATACGAACCAAACCAGACAACAAGAAGGAAAGACGCCAAGACGACACGATAGAACCACAAGAGGAACAGACGCCAAGACACCACGCGAAGGAGCAACTAGTATGTGATCGAGGTCACACCGTATAAGGTGTGGCAATTGCTATTTAAACCATGTTTTGCACCCCGTATCCCGAATGTGGGATAAATACCACAAAACGAAAACCCGACGGATGACGTCAGCAAAAAATTAATCGCAAAAAACCTTAGCTTCCCTCTTTAAAATTTTTAATTGCTATTTTATGATTGGTTGACGATGCTGGCTATATTTTTGCTGGAATGTGTGCATTTTACTCTGCGTGCGTTCGGATTTGGGCTGCGTCGGAGGATCTACGACCCTGGACAATGCTGTGGTAACGACCAGGAGTCCTGGCTTTGGATCTGTCTGCGAAGGATAACTGATATTCGGCCAACTGTTGTGTTAACCTGCTGCATGTGAGAACGAGCGGACGGAGACGAAGGCGAATGGATACGAAGAGGGAACAAAACGAAAGAGCAGGGACAAAGAGACGAACGGCAACAGTAATATTTGTTTACTGCGAAGGATAACTGATATTCGGCCAACTGCTATGTTAACCTGCTGTGTGCGAGAACGAGCGGACGGAGACGAAGGCGAATGGATACGAAGAGGGAACGAAACGAAAGAACAGGGACAGAGAGACGAACGACGGTAGTAATATTTGTTTACTCCAAATACGCAAGCGCTCCCGGGATCGGCTAGACTGATACCACTTGGAAGGATCAAACTATCCTTCGGCACAATTCAGATTTACACACTGATAAATTGGCACAGAATAACGCATTCAATAAACCGAAGATGGAATTAATAGCAAAAGGATAATAATAAATCAATGGCCACTTAAGGTGGGCACACCCTTGCGCAAACGCAGATGAAGAATATAAAAGATATAAGATGATTTTCATTTAACTATTTGTGAATCCATATATATTAAATGTACATGCTTGGACGTCATAGCCGACGTATATTATATTTGGAGTGTAACATATGAAATAAAATTTTGAGGTAGAAGCATGGCCTACCCGATGTGGTGTGGGCCTATTTCCTAGTAAGGGTTAGCCATTCCCATTTGAGGATGATGACCAACTTATATGTTACCAAGATTATTTAGATGAACGCAATGCCTTGCGTTTAATAAATAAGACATTCACATGTAATATGCTATCTATAGCTTATCCTGAGATGATCACTGAATTCGATGATGAGTTGGAGGGAGATATATTTCACGATGTCTCCGTTGAGGAATTATTACATAATGGATTTTATTTTGATGGCTCTATACCTAGTATAGCCCAGCTTGAGGCCATGACTCCTCAAGATGAATTATCCAAGCTAACCTTGGAAGAATTACAAGAATTGGGCATTTCACCCGCCTCACCTAATTTTGAGAGAGATCTACACATGGAAGTAGAAAATGTCATAAAAATTAACATTGGAACCGAGGATAACCCCCACATAATCAACATTGGATCAGAAGTGAGTCAAGAAAAATAGGATAAATACATTGTATTTCTTAAAGAATATGAAGATGTCTTTGCTTGGACATATGAAGATATGCCAGGATTAGACCCTTATGTAGTTATGCATCACCTAGTAGTGCACCCGAATGCTAAACCTGTTAAACAAAAACTTAGAAAAATGCATCCTAAAGTGGCCTTACTAGTCAAAGGGGAGTTAGAAAAAATCCTAAATGTTATTTTTATACAAGCCATTAATTATACAGAATGGATCTCGAATGTAGTTTCGATAACTAAGAAAGAAGCTACTAAGGTTAGGGTTTGTATAGACTTTAGAGATATTAATGTTGCATGCCCTAAAGATGATTTTCCCCTTCCCAATATGGATCAGATCATTGATTTTACTGCTGGGAGTGGAATGATATCCTTAATGGATGGATTTTATGGTTATAATCAGATCAAGATAGCTCCTAAAGATCAGGCTAAAATAGCCTTTATTACCCCTTGGGGGACTTTCTATTGGAAAGTGATGCCATTCAGGTTGAAGAATGTAGGTGCAACCTATCAACGAGCCATGAATTATATCTTTCATGATATGATGCATGATATACTACATGATTATGTAGATGACATTATAGCTCGTTATACTAAAGAAGATGACCATTTAGATGACTTGAGAAAAGTATTTGATTGGTTAAGGGAATATCTTATCCGATTGAATCCAGCCAAATGTATATTCGGAGTTAAGTCAGGTAAATTATTGGGGGTTATAGTTTCTTTACATGGCATCGAAATTGACCCTCTCAAGATTATGGCTATCACTGATATACCCACACCGACAAATATATCTAAATTATGGAGTCTACAAGGTAAGCTTCAAGCTATCCGTCGCTTCATCAATAAGCTGACGGATAAAACTAGATCCTTTCTTAAGCTTCTTAAGAAGGATGTCTCTTTCCATTGGGATGATGAATTTTAGGAAGCATTTGAACTCCTCAAAAAATATCTTCTTAACCCACCTGTACTTTCACCACCTAAACCTGATCGCCCATTTATCTTGTATATTTTTGCTTCAGATTTTGCTTTAGGAGCTATGTTAGCTCAACTTGATGATGAGAAAAGAGAGCGTGCTAATTATTACATTAGCAGAACATTAATTAGTTATGAAACCCGCTACATAGCATTAGAAAATTTATGTCTAGCAGTCGTATTTTCTACATAGAAACTACGCCATTATATGCTTAGTCAAAAAACATACATTATTGCTAAATCCGATCCCTTGCGGTATCTCATGAGTCGACCTTATTTATTTGGTCGCACAGCAAAGTGGGTTCTTGCACTAAGTAAGTTTGAACTCACATTTATAGGATAGAAGTCTGTTAAGGGTCAAATCATAGCAGATCAATTAGTTGTTGCACCCTTAGAATCCACCCATCCCCTCGTCATTGAGTTTCTTGACGAATGCCTTAAACTAGAGGTAGATCATTAAGAGCAATGGTCCTTATACTTTGATGAAGCCCAATGCATGAGTGGGGCTGGTGTAAGTATTATTTTGATATCTCCATATAAACATCTCATACCTCTATCCTTTAAATTAATGTTTACCTATACTAATAACACTACTAAATATGAGGCTCTCATCCTTGGATTACGAGTAGCCCTGGCACTAAAAATTAAAAATCTATTAGTTTTCGATGATTCTCAACTTGTTATAAATCAAATTAATGATGTTTATCAGACCAAAGATGATAAATTGTGCCCATATAAAGCATATGTATTACAATTAATATCTTTATTTGATCAAGTTACCTTGGAAGCTATTCCTAGAACTAGAAATTGTGCGACTGACACTATGGTCGTAGCTACATCTCTTTTACCCTTGGAGTTAGATGACGAATATGCTACCATTATTATTCATCGACTCCAGGAACCCACTTCAATTAAATCATGCTTGGAACCTTTGGACATGTTTCTAATCAATGAAACTACTCCTGAACTTTGGTACACTGATATCCTCAATTTTCTTCAAAATGGGACCTTCCCTAAAGGTTTTAATAGAAACCAACGCTGGTTATTACATAGACGAGCAAGTCGCTTCGTCATAATTGGCAATACCTTATATAGGAGATCTTTTGAAGGTATCCTATTGAGATGTTTGAATCTAGAAGAGTCTAGATCAGCTTTGAGTGAAGCCCACGATGGATCTTGTGGGGGACACTTTAGTGGTAGTGCCATTGCTAAGAAGCTCCTTAGGATAGGATATTTTTGGCCTACCATGGAGAATGATGCACATGATTACGTGTGCCATTACGACAAGTGCCAAAAACATGCTGACCTTGTCCATGCACCTGCACAAGAACTGCAAGATATTTCATCTCCTTGGCCCTTTTCAAAATGGGGCTTAGACATCATCAAAAAAATCAATCCTGTGTCATCTGATGGACACAAATTCATCATAACCACCATCGAGTATTTTACAAAGTGGGTTGAAGCTATGCCCTTAAGCTTCTTGCATTGGAACCCAAGTTTCCAAATTTATTTTTAATCAAATTATTTGTAGGTTCGGAATTCTTGCAAATCTCATCTCGGATAATGGAACTTGTTTCAAAAATAAATATGTAAAGAAACTATGTCAAAAATATAAAATTCAACATCGTTGGTCCACTCCCTATTATCCTCAGGGTAATGGCCAAGCAAAAGCATCTAATAAAACATTAATTAAAATCCTCAAAATACTGGTCAATAAATATGGCCGTGATTGGCACATTCAATTATATCCTACTTTGTGGGCTTATCGAACTAGCATTCGTACTCCCATGGGCACTTCACCTTTTTTTTTGGTTTATGGCACTGAAGCTATTTTTCCCTTTGAATTAGAAGTTCCTTCTTTGGCTCTGCTACTTCAAGATACTATAGTAGGAGATGAATATCGTACTAGCAGATTTAGTCAGTTGGAACTCCTAGATGAGAAGCACATTAATGCTTTGGAGCATCTTTGTGCCTACTAGAAAAAGATCAAACGAGCATATCTCAAGAAAGTTCATCATCGATCCTTTGAGATCGACGACCTCGTCTTAAAAGAAAATAAAAAAAATACTAATGCAACTAAAGACCTTAAAGGTAAATTTGAGCCTAACTGGCTTGGGCCATATATTATCACTGCTAAATTTGGATCGGGAGCATACATATTAGCTACCTTAGATGGTAAAGATCTTAAAGAACCTATGAACATTATGCATCTTAAGCACTATTATGCATAAATCTGGTAATTTCATCATTGTATATATTATACATATTGTTTTATTTTAGTAATTCATATAAAAATTTCAAAAACAGTAATATTATGTATTCTTTCAATTCATAAATTAAAATCAAAATATAAAAAAATCAAAATCATCAAAATTCAAAAACATCTTCTATTTTTTGCACCTGTCAATTCTTGAAGTATTGCATTTATATTTTTAGTTATTTTGGATAAATTAGCATTTATTTGGAATCCCTCACTTTCACACTCACATGAATAAATATCTTGATCTTATTTGGTATGATTATTAATCTCTCTTATATCAAAGTCCACAGTTGAATTAAATAAATTTTTGAGCATAGAGAACTGATCTTGTTATTTACTTGAACCAAGTACACCTTTTCACATTAAAATGATTTCATTGCAAATTCAAAGCGATGCTACATAGTAGAAGTGGTCTCTTGAGCAAAAAGTTTCCCATGCTATCCTATCATGCACATGGTCTAGAATCTTTGAGAATTGACAAAAGGACAAGCTCACCCATTCCCAGAATAAAAATCCCTTGCTCTACAACCAATCTGAGCAAGTATCCCTAGTATAGGAAGAAAAAAAAAAGAAAGAAAAAGAGAGGAAATCAAGAAAAATCATGAGAAAAAGAAGCATTATTTCAGCATCATTTTGTACCACCTCAGCAATATTTCAACATTATCTTAGTGTCAAGCAAAAATACAAAAAAAAAAAAGAGATAAAAGAAAAGAAAAAGCAAAAAGCAATAAATCCTTTCCCCTACCCTTTGAAAATAAAAGAAGGGTGAATGAGGTTGAATCCCTGGAATTCTCAATTATTCGAAAACTGTGAGGTAAGCCCCATAATAGGTGGTTTGTTCCCAACCTTCTTGGCCTTGGGTAACTCCTAGCGTGGTGATATGTCTATCACATTAGCGACCTTATTTTGTATAGACCTATGTTCACTCATGGATCAGCTAGCTCTTGATGACCCGACTTACATAGTAGTCTGGTACAATTACATGCATATAAATCATGGTCAACGAACACCCATTTGGTTAATTCAAATTACTTGTATCAAATTATCTTGCTCAAAATTGGTAAATGAACAATACAATTGCACACACATTTGTGTTTGAGAGATTTTGTATCATTATGATAGATCAAGATCGGTAATGAACTCACATATGCACATGGGGTTCCTTATAAATCTAAATTTTGTCTTTGAGATAATTTAAAATATTTATGCAAATCTTCTGGAATAATTTGATTTTCTTACTTGAGAATATTGGCTTAGCGTAAAAACAATTAAATACATTTTTTTCAAAAATCCAAAATTTTCTTTCAAAACATGTTCAAAAATCTAGCAATAAAGTCACATTTATATATTTTTGACTTTCGCAACGATGGTATAGTTCCTAAACCTAAATTGGAATTTTATGCCTAGTGCAAGTCCTCATTTATTTTCTATTTATCTCAAAATCAAAAATCAACTATGCAATAAAACTATTACATCAATTTCTTCTTTGGATTTCATGATGATGGTATAAGTCTATACCTAAAATTCTATGCCTAGCGCAAGCCATCGTTCTAATTTTATGTCCCATTTATTTAATCCATAAAAGCATATGGCTTAAATCATTATGTTACACAATTGTGCTTTAAAAAGAACTAAAACTTTTCTATTTCATTTCATTATGTCAACATTCAGTTTTGCGATGATGGTATAATTCCTAGGCAATTGTTCAAATTTCTATCACACTTAGGAATTTTATGCCTAGAAAAAATCATATTTTTAATATTTCATGCATAATATTTTCATGGAAATCTAAAAAAAAATCATCACCATCATCATTTTTCATCATCACAACACAAAGTCTTAAGAAAGTCTCTTAAGCACCCTTTTACTTTTAGCAATATTTCTCTCATACTGGGATTAGCTTGATGACCTAGCGAGCGACGACTCCATGAAATGGTCATGTAAAAATGACAATGTCCTTTGAAATTATTGTTTTTTTTTGAAAAAATTAAAAAACTTGTATTAAAACAAAGATCAGTTACAAATGGGAGTAAACACATCCCAGCCGAGAACAAAGAAGCATGATTACAAGGCACAAAAATGCGGCACTTTCCACCGCAGACCGCAAAAAGTCAACAAGGCGCGAAAACGCGACATGTCATGAAATCGTGACATGTCGCGATATCGCGACAAGCAAACCATCCATGGCCACGCCAGAGCAACAAGCCTTGAAATTGTGACATGTCGCGATATCGCGACAGCCTGTCCCCACGACGCCTATTCACCAAAAGTGTCGCGATATCGCGATGGCTTTTCCCCTTGGTGCCCATTCTCCAAAAATGTCGCGATATCGCGACAACTTTTCCCCTTGGCACCCAATCACCAAAAGTGTCACGAAATCGCGACGACTTTTCCCCTTGGCACTCATTCTCCAAAAGTGTCACGATATCGCGACGTCTGTTCCCCAAGGCGCTAATACTCCAAAAGTGTCACGATATCACGACGATTTTTCCCTTTGGCGCCCATTCTTCAAAAGTGTCATGAAATCATGACGGCTTATCCCCTTGGCTCCTATTCTCCAAAAATGTCGCGATATCGCGACGATTATCCCCCTTGGTGCCCATTCTCCAAAAGTGTCACGAAATCATGATAGCTTCCAGCCAAAGGCCGCGACGATGCACTAGGTCACGAAATCATGACAGCTTCCCTCCAAAGGCCGCGACGGTGCAATAGGTCACGAAATCATGATAGCTTCTCTCCAAGGGCCGCGATGGCGCGACATGTCGCGATGTCGCGACAGCTTCCCTCCAAAGGCCGCGATGGCGCAGCATGTCGCGATATCGTGACAGCTTCCCTCCAAAAGCCATGACGGTGCAACAGGTCATGATATCATGACAAAAACCACCCTTAGCATTATCTTTGCTCATTGTCTCAAGGATCGTTCAAGACCCTGCCTAATCACTTCATCCTCCAAAGGCATGTCACTGTGCAGCTGCACCCCTACCTCTTTCTCAGCACCCATCTTCGCAAGGAAATCGGCCGCTTTATTTAATTCTCTACTCACATAGACGGGGATCACATCATCTAATTCCCTCCAGAGTTCCTTAATTTGAGAGACCAGAATCCGCAACCTCCATGCTTTCGAAGCAAAGTTCCTCATGCAGTCTAGAGCGCCAACCAGAATTTGAGAATCAGACTCGAGAATTATCCTCCTGTGGCCCTGATTAATAGCCCAGATGGAAGCAGATTTGATAGCAATGGCTTCTGCTTCATTGTTTGTGGCTCTTCCCAGACCTTGCAGTTCCCAATAGAGCACTGAACCAGCATGATCCCGGCAAACTACACCAATTTTGGCACTACCCGGATTGCCTTTTGCAGCTCCATCAGTATTGATTTTGATCCAACCTTCTGGGGGAGGTTTCCAGCTAGCTCTGTCCTGTCTCTCTTGCTCTTCAGCTCCCTCTTCCAGTGGCCCAGGACCAACCTGATTTTCCTCTTCAGCATAGATGGCAACCATTTCTGTGACTTTGCTCCAGATGACCTGCCAAACTCCATCTAGCGAGGAGAAAGTTTCTCTAAAAATACGAGCATTTCTCTCCAACCACACCTGCCACCAGATGAAAAGTAAGCCAAGCTCCCAACCAATTCGAAGAGCTTTAGATTTAAATCTACCTCTCTTCCATCTTTCCCAAATATTGGTCCGAGTCAGATCACCATTAGCCTGGAGTTTATAGTGAGAGAACCAACGCTTCCAAATCTGGCGCGTGAAATGGCATTCAAACATCAGATGATCAGCTGTTTCCTCGTTCTTGTGGCATAATACACACTGAGATGGACCGATGATTCCTCTACTTCTGAGATTATCAAAAGTGAGAATTCCATTATGCATAAACTGCCAGGCAAAGAAATTCACTTTCGACCAACCCTTGGAATGCCATATCTTCCTCCAATCTTGAACCGAAAATGAATGTGGGGGAGGCTCTGGGAGGATCTTATCATATCCGTCCTTCACTGTATATACCCCAAGGTTCCCATAGCCCCAAGCTAATTCATCCTCCTCGTCTCTCCCTGTGAGAAACCTTTCTGTCAAGATTTTGGTCAAGATGGGTGCCAGCTCCGGAGGGATTGTAATTGGCCACTCCTCCAACCTCTTAAACTTCTTGAACTTATACTCCCCCATTTGGCTAGTGTTGAAATAACTTTCAATTTGGACCCAGCCTTTGGCTTCTATGGCAGATTTAATTGGTTGCAATTCGGGAAACTCAACAATGATGGGTGGGTACTGGTCCCATGAATCAGTCCAAAAACGTGCCTTCTCCCCTCTCCCCACTTTCCAAAACAATTGGTCTTTAATAACCTGAGATCCAAGCTTGAGAGCCTGCCACACTAAGGATCCAGTACCATCCAGAGGGAAACGGCCCACTTCATTGGGGTGAACATGACCCAAGTATTTACTCGGTTAGGATTCTATTGAATAAGGATGTTGGTTGGGAAATCCACCTCCAATATAGTTTTCCAGCCAAAGCTTTGTTATTAAGCTTGGAGCTTCTCAGTCCCAACCCTCCTTTTTCCTTGGGCTGGGTAACTTTATCCCAACCAACCAAGGCCCATTTCTTCTCCCCTTTTGCTCCTTCCCATAAAAATCTTCTGGCCATTTTGTCCAGCTCTTTCCAAATAGTATGTGGGGCAGCCAGGATAGAAAATTTATAAATAGGCATGGCCTGAATAACTGACTGTAAGAAAGTTAATCTGCCCCCATAGCTTAACCATTTATGAGACCAATGATTCATTCTATCTTTGATACCATCCAAAAGATCCTTCCAGATATCTATTTTTAATTTTTTGAAATGCAAAGGAACCCCCAAGTAAACTACTGGAAGAGAGGTCCTAGTGAATCCCAAGATCTCTATAACTCTGTCTCCGTAGCCTTTGGTCAAGATTGAAGAAGACCACTTTGGATTTTTTATCATTGATGACTTGGTTTGAGGCCCTAAGGTAGACATTAAGAGTATCTCTGATTCCTCTAGCTTCCCTGAAGTCGGCCACTCCAACCAGTCCAGTATCATCCACAAACTGTAGGTGAGTCAAAATTTCCTCACCCACCTTGATACCTGTTATCAGGCCTTGATGTCTTCTCCTCAAGAAGAGTCTACCTAATCCTTCAGCCAAAATGAGGAAAAGATAGGGAGAGCAAGGATCCCCTTGACGAAGACCACGTGTGGCTCCAAAAGGTTGCGAAGGAAGACCTTTGATTAGAACAGAATAAGAAGGCGTAGAAACACAACTCATGACCCAATCTATCCAGTCCTGAGAGAAACCAAAGGCAGCCAACATCTTTGACAAGAAACCCCACTCCACCCTATCATAAGCCTTGGACATATCCAGTTTAATGAACATTCCTTTATTACCAGATTTTTGCATTGAATGTATTGCCTCCTGGGCGAGAACCACCCCATCCAAGATCTGTCTACCCTCTACAAAACCCCCTTGCTCTGAGGAAATGATGTTATGAAGGAGAGGTTTTAGCCGTTCAGCCATTATCTTTGTGATTATTTTATAAATCACGTTGCATAAGGCAATAGGTCTGAAATCAGAGATATGAGTCCCCTCCTCCCCTTTTGGAATTAAAGTGATGAAGGTATGATTTATTGCCTTAAGCATTCTTTTATTAGTTCTGGACTCCTCTGTGACAGCCAAAACATCCTCCTCCAAGGTATCCCAAAAGGCCTGAAAAAACTCAATAGGAAAACCATCTGGACCTGGAGATTTGCCAGTGCTCATTCCAAAGACCACATTCTTCAGTTCATCTCTATCAATGGGTCTAAGAAGGGCCTGATTTTCTTCTTCAGAGATAACAGAGGGTATGACATCAATAACTTCATTTTGAGCCTCTACATCTTGCTCCATACTTTCCTTAAAAAGTTTAGAAAAGTAATCCATTGAATGGGAATGCATACCAGGAAGAGTATCAAAGGAGTGTCCATTCTCATCTTGAAGGACTTCCATGTTATTCATCTGTCTCCTAGCGCAGGCTGATCGATGGAAAAATTTTGTATTTCTATCTCCTTCTAATAACCAAGTGTTTCTTGCTCTCTGTTTCCAGTAAGTCTCCTCTTGGTTATCAATGTCCTCAACCGCTTTGCGCAAGGCATCATCCTCGGTTTTGAGCTGCTCAGTAATTGTTCCTTCCCTGAAGTGTTTTTGAACCTCTTCCCATCTGGCCACCAAGGGAGCTCTTTGGAGCTGGAAATCTGACTTATTAGCTTGCCTCCACTGTTTCAGTTTAACTTTGACAAAATGAAGCTGTTTGTGGAATCGAAACATTGTTGTCCCAAAAGGTAGACGACCTTCTTCCCACCACTATAGAATTTTCTTTCGAAGATCCTCCTTTTGTAACCAAAAATTCTCAAATTTAAACGGTTTGTGATGCTGCCCTGTCATAGTCCCTCCCTCCAACAAAATGGGAAAGTGATCTGAAACTAGGCCCTCCAAAATCTGAAATTTAATATTCCACTTTACAAATGCCTCCTCTGAGACCAAAAAATGGTCTAGCTTTACCTTCCTGTTGTGTGGCTCCCTCCTCTTGTTAGTCCAAGTAAAGTAGGTTCCAGGGCCTTTGATATCCACTAGGTGAAAGGCCTGGACTTGGGCAATCAGAAGCCGGTCCCCTGGATCCAAAACTGGGGTTCCACCTTCCTGATCACGAGCAGATAATTTAGCATTAAAATCCCTAGCAATAATCCAGTCTAAATCTTCCCTTGAGGACCTCATGTTGTGTACAACTTTCCATTGGAGCCTCTGGCCTTCAAGGTTTTGAGCCCCATAAAAATTTGTAATTAAAACATGTTCAGCTGTGACATTATTCCTAAAATGAGATGTGAGAACACCCCTCCAAGCTATATGTTCTATTGCAGTCCATTCCAGAGGGTTCCAAAGAGTAACAATCCCCCCTGAGGCACCTTGGGCAGCCACATCCATATGGCCAGCGCCCCTCCAGATTCTACTAACTGTTTTACACATAAGATCTAAAGACATTTTTGTCTCCTGGAGGAGCAAAAAGTCTGTTTTACATTTTCCTAAGAGTCTTTGAACAGCAGATTGATGGGTTCTACTGTTTAAACCCCTAACATTCCAAGATTGAATAATCATTGAAAACCTTGAGAGCAGTAAGAATCAATTGTCCTCACCGATCCTCCAGTGATCAACTTGTCTCCTTGAACTGCTAGCAGGTCCTTATTAGACTTTCTGCCCGCTCCTTGAGAGTTACTATTTTTGGATCTCTTTTCCACCTGAGTTATCCCTAGGGCTGGCCTTTCTCTGTTCTTTTCTGCAGTTCCCATGCTGACATCCTTAATTACTGGCTGCGCTTGGGAGTGCACTATCAGTGCCCCTACATTCTCTGGTGTGGTAACTCAGTGGACTCAATCACCTGTTCTAAGACAGGGGGGATGAAGGAGAAGCATGAGTGTGGATGTTATTATCCTCAATATTCCCATCCACTCCTTCCATGACTTGATCCTCTTGATCCACTAGTGTCTTAAAAATTTCATACCTATTTGCTGGCTTGAGTTGTGATTGCTCCTTACCATTTTTCTTTTGCTTTCTCCTTCTTTTGGCCTGTTCAAAGCCATATTTCTGAACATCATTACCCTGAGGAGTATTGGATGGTTCTTTGACAAGAGTAGACTTACCCTCTCTGGGGCGATTTGGCATTCCAAGCGGAGCCTCCGCTTTTGTGTTCACAATATTTGGACAAAACCGTGCCAAATGGCCATGTTTATGGCAAACTCTGCATCTGAAGGGCAGAGCCTCATAATCTAACTGTTGGATCCAAGATAGTCCTGCCAGTTCAAGTTCCACCTCTGCCGGGAGAGGCTGGCTAATATCCATTTCCATGCAAATTCTTGCAAAGACAGCTGTGTTACCTTCTATGGTGTCCTTGGAGACGCCCAGATGTCTATCGAGGGAGTTACCGATCATTTCTAGAACCTGCTCACCCCAAAACTCCATCGAAAGAGCGTACAACCGGATCCAAACCGGGACAGCCATGGGTTCAATACGAGGATCGAAACCCACTCTCCAGGGTTGAACAAATAACCCTGTCGGACCGTGGTTCCTCTTTTCTGATTCAAACGCCCTGTTTCTATCGGCTAGAGAAGAAAAACTCACAATGAAATACCCATTGCTGATAAACCATAAGGAGTACTCACCGTGAGGCTCCCAGTTCTGTCTGACCCAGGTATGCAAGAAATTCAGGGTAGGTCGGATACCCATGAATTTACAAATCAGATCATGGTTAGCTCTGTATATGATTGTGTCTTCGACCATCTTTGGTTCGATGACAATCTTGGGTCTTGAGGCGGATTGTGGGAGGCATCCATTAACTCGATGTGTTGTTGAGCTCTTTCCAGCGTTCTTGAAGAGCGTATGAAGAGCATTCCTCTGAGCTTCGTCATTGGCAGACGAAGAATTTTCTTTTAGCAAATCAGCATATGAGCTCTTTCTCCCAGAGAGAGGATCTGGAGGAGACCCCATTGGGCCCTCCTGGGGCAGCAGACGTTCCTTCAGATCCACAGTAACCAGAGTAACACTACGTCAACCCACCAATTGCCCTGGCTTTTCCTTCACTCCACAAACCCTAGAGCATCGCCTGTCGCCTGCACAAAAATTTTCCCGCCAGTTCGCCAGAGCTCGAAAAATTTTCCCGCCGTTTGCCCGCATGTGTATTTATTTTTCAAAAAATAAAACCTTTGAAATTATTGTTAGAAGTCACTTTATTTTTCATTAAATCACACCATAACAACCAGTTTGTTTACATCAAATTATTTCATTTAATTTTATAGCATGACATAAAATTATAATATTTTCAAAATGACATAATTACATGAATAATCAATCAACGATTAAAATATTAAAGCATCATAAAACATATGCACAAGTCATATCACAAAAAGAACATATATATATCAAGAAGTATATACATCATATCAAAATGGATTGGTATGCCACAATCTATACCCTGGCATACTCAATCCTCTCAAAAATATATGGTCTATGTACAATGAGCAGCTAGTCTCGAGAAGCCCTCGAGCTCTTAGCCTCATCTCCTCTCCCACCCTGAGGTGGAGGAGGTGGTCCCATTGAGATCCATGCTATATCGTGGGTCCTCGACATCGATCATGATGATGTCCTCGATGACCCCATCTTGATCGGCTTTGTAATGCTGGTTGGCAGCGGTATCCTCTGCCCCTCTGGAACCACATGATAGTACAACCCCTAGTAGAACGCGGTCTGTGCAATAGCCCACACCAGATCTAGAATGCTTGCCCCTCCACTTTGAGCCCTGAGCCATGTAGCCTCATCCTAAAGAGTCTACACCTGAGCTTGTAGGTGGGCATTCTCTACCCGGAGAGCCACCATCTCGCTGCTCTCCCCCACCTCGACACCCTTGCCCTTATCGAGTGATGGTGGCCTATCCCTCTACTGAGAAGGGAGTCTCTCCCTCCTCTCTCGGTTGCTACTGTCTCTCTAGAGCCTGTGGTACTCTCTAACGTCTCTCCTAAGGAGGCCATCATTGATCCCTCCCTTTGTGACCCCTCGCTACATCGATGGCAGCTTGGTGCTGCCTCTCCATCCGTTGCACTACAACGTGCATTGGACCCTATGCCCTCATCATCCGAGGAGGGCGGATGCCTGCATACCAGGCATCATACCCGTCTACTACCCCCACATCATCCCCATCCACTGGCTAAATGGGGGCATCATCAATGTCCTGAATCTAGAACCACTATATGTCTAGAGCCCCGCTCAATGTGGTATTATCCCGAATAGTCTAGGAGTACTCATAATCCCTAAGAGAAGGGATCCCCTACTATAGACCGAACTACCTCAAAACTTAGTCATAGCGGTGGAGCTCTACCTCTCCCCGCTCTGTCCTCAACCAGATGACTCACCTGATGTGAGCCAACTCCTATCCATCCTCTGCCCACCCTGGATGCTCTCTCCATGGTCTCCAGGTGATCTAATCTGGGGTGAGGTCATCTAGCAACCTCTGGGACATCGACAGATCTATCTGCCATTATGACCCTCTCTAGAGCCACCAATAGAAAACTTGGGGTCTCTCCCAGTCAACTCCTATTAGTGGAAGCCCTACCGGCCTCTGCACCGTAATGTGCTCCCAGCACCAAACCTGTAGCAGCGATGTCAGCACCAGATATCAACCTCCCTTGTATACGACCCCGTAAAGGATCCTATACAAGCGACATAATACAAAGCTACCCCAAGCAAACCTATATCCATGGTCTCTCATGTCATAGACCACATCTGAGAGGAGCCATAGTAACCTGCATCCACTCTGGTGGCATAGAAGAAGGCCACCCACCACCCCTACCAAAACTCGGGTCAACCGAGATGCCCCAGGCATCTGCCTCAAAGCCTTGATGTTCACTCCGCCCTTCTCCAGGGTGAAGCTTGGGTCACTACACAATCTCATCATGGCATGGCCCTGATTGGTCGAAGGAGTCATGAACCGCCCATGTATGGGGATCCTCAAGATCCTCCATACATCCTCTAGAGTGGGAGTCATCTCCCCTATCGGTAGTCAGGAAGCAGGACAACCCCGGATACCATCTCTCTACTAGGGCCGTCAGTAGCCCCATGTTTGTAGGAATTTGTGGCATCTCTGCCACATGCCGTAGTCTAACCTGTAATAGTCTGTCTCGCTCAACTTGATCGAGCATGGCTAAGTCATCCTTGAGACCTCCGTATTTCCACTCTCGACTCTTTAGCAATCCCCTCTACAAAATAAACAATAAAACAACAAAAATCATTAGTACATAATCATTAAAATCAATTAAAATTAATTTCATCTCATAAAAAAATGATATCGCCCATTATTGGATGATATCATACCAAATTTAGTTAAATCGTCCTTAATAGGACGAAATCATCTCCGATTCTTCAATTTGGGGATCGCCCCTTATTGGACGAGATCGCCTCTATTTCTCCAATTTCGTCCTCCAACGAAATCGATGATATTTTGATGAAATTGGGATGATTTCATCCCGACGTCATCGACAACCTAAAAATGGCCGCGATGCCCAAAAACAATTAAAATTCAAATAAAAATTAAAAAAATCAAGTTAAAAACATAGTACACTAGGTTTAGATCCTTACCCACAACCCGCGTCGAACCTCTATCGATCTGTGTGCCGTTTCCACCATTTCACCTGTAGAGCTCTAAAACAACGAAAGTGAACAGTAAAAATGAATTAGGGTTTTACCCTATTTTTCCTATTTTTATTTTAAAAACAATTTTTTTTTACTTTTTTGCTTTTACGCACTTATACCTCAAACTTTTGATTTGGGTAAAAACTCAGAGGGGGCACCATAGCAAACAGTTGTACGATTCGACCTAGAATCGTCGTCTAAAAAATGGAATAAATTTTTGCTTTCTCATAAAGCGTGAAGAACTCGTCTTTAACGCATTTTCTTTGGAAAATTTACTAAAGAGGGGGAAAAATGTAGCACCCTAAAATTGGCACAGTTAAACCATCAGTAAAAGATAAAAAATTTGAATTTTAACCCCAAAATCGCCCGTTAACCGCTCACCTCATTTTTTGTGCCATTTTTAGAATTTTTTTTGACCGTTGGACGATATCATCGCCGATCTGATGATATCGTCCCAAATCGGATGAATTCATCTGGAACAGAACGTCCAGATGATTTCATCCCAAAACCAAATTTTCATAATTAGCTTCTATTTCAACAACCTCTCCAACTCGGGCAGAAGCGTGTCTGTGCGGTTGGAGATTCCTACGTTGGAGATCTCCCGATTGGGATGATCCCCAACCTCCTAACCTCCCCCTAATCCTATATAAACTTGATATTTTCCTAGTTTATCTCCATGGCTGATAATTTCCCTAATTTAGTTTTTTTTGTGTTAGAATATCCTATTCCCCATCATTTGCATTTGTGTTTTCAAGTTTTATTGCAGGATCTCACTGTGTTTCAGCTAGAGGAAGCTCGGATCATCGCAGGTGATTCAACCATAATTTTGGATGATCCTGATGAGATCGACGATGATCTCGTACGATTGTAGATGATTTTAAATGCAATTCAGATTGGGGTCAATCAGAGCCCTGAGTTTGCATTCTCTATCCCCTTTCTTATTTAATTGTGCATTAGATTAATTCACTTCTATTCTGCATCTTGGAGTTCACCTCATTTAGCATATTTGCATGATAAAATTCAAAATAAATTATTAAAACATTGCATCCCATTTGATTTGATATCTGGATTTATCATTTAAGCATTTATATTCTTATTTCTATCATTTTGTATCATTCTTGCAATTGTATTTTTGGTTTTTGGTGTCTGTTTTCATGATTGCAGGTTTGTGATGAATTCATTTGATGAATTCGTCAGGTCACTGATGATCTTGGATGATCTCAGATGATCTCCTATGATCTGGATGATTCTACATAATTATAGATGATCCTATCATATCCGGGATGATCTGGACTCCTACAAGCTTCAGAATCTTCATTAGACATCAGAAATCAGGTGTACTCTTCTCCATTTTAGATATTTTTCTATATTTAGGATTCATTTATGTTTGTTGTCTTCATATAAACCAAAAATTTCATATAGAATAGCTTAGATTCATTTTTGCCAACCTAAGAATTTGAATGATTGAACATAAAATGAACACATCAAACCCATTCTCAACCTAGGCATGGAAACTGCCACTCAAAGTTTCCTAGTGAACCCCACCATCCGTCGAAAATTCACCCTTATACCCCTCCCCCGAGAGGTGTGACCTTCAAAGGGCCTCTCCATCCGAGGTATTGTCCCATCCTTCTCGCATCCCCCTTTCGGGCATGGATCCTTTAGCCTGAAGGTAAGGGTGCAAAAAATTTGGCCGATACGAGTAGGGTGGTGGTGGGTATGCTGATGTGCCATACTAGTAGGCGATATCTACCATGGACGATGGTGGGTGTAGTAGAAGATATGCGAGACTAGAGAGTGTGGTTCACATGGGACCCATATGTGCTGGCTCACTTGTACAAGATGTTGTACAACATCATGTACAAGTGGTATACTAGGATGGTATGTATGATATTGCTCTAGGTATGGAGCTGGGAGCACATAGCAATGCAGAGATCGGATGCACTACTAGGACCATTGCCTAGCCCAAAGTGACCAACTACATATAGATGGTCTAGATCCTTTGAGCGAGTCATGAGGACATACACTAGGAACCTACCACTAGCGAGGTGGGTAGTAGATGAGCTGAGGGAGGCCTAAATTATATGGTAACCCTGGCATCTACACCCAATATGGGTTGAGGATAGGGAGGAGCTATCTAGGGTTAGGAGGATCAAATGGCTGACCATGGAGAGAGGGGAGCCAGAGATCTTTCAATTTGATAGAGTCCTGAGGTAGTTCAGGATTTTGTAGGGGATCCTAGACCTTGGGGACTACTAGTATCAGAGGGTATACTGGGACCCAGCAGGGGGTTGGAGGTGAGCCTGACTTGGCTAGGTGGGTAGAGGAGGACTTGGATGATCCTCCTTACATGGATCTAAGGGTGGATGATGCAGGAGTGGCCTTTGGATATCCAGAGGTGGTATAGGGGAGTCATGCCCTAGAGGGTCTCCCCACCAGTATCGATATAGAGGCACCAGGTGATGGACCCAGGCATGCAACAAGAATTTCGAGAGGTAGCTCATAGGGCCACAAAGAGGGAGTAGTAGGGCTAGGTGGCCCTAAGATAGAGATAGGCATGGGTTTGGATTGAGATGGTGATAGAGGCCACTAGCGTTATAGGGATCAGGGAGGTAGGGGCATCTAGAGTTACCCCCACAAAGGTCGAGGTGCTACCACATAGAGGATCAAGAGAGGCCTCCACATAATTAGTAGCTAGCTAAGGCTAGGCCTCAGGTCGAGGGGACCCGAGGGGGGAGGTAGAGGTGCTACGAGCATAGGTGGTGACTCTATAGAGATAGGTGGACCTACTCCAAGAGGATAGGTCCAAGAGGATCGAGGGAATATAGAGTACTTTGAGTACCATAGATGTAGAGAGGGATGCATCTCAAGTGAAGGTTGCTCATATCTAAGGGGAGGTGAGCCATCTAGACATAGAGCATCAAAGAGCTTGAGTAGAGGGGATGGTTATCATTGGGAGCAGCTAGGCTAGAAATGAGATCCACCTTCTACAAGTGAAACTACGAAGGATAAGGGAGAGGTTGGAGGTGGCCATTCAATGGGCTACCTTTTATGAGGCCATGTACTACTAGGTGGTACCAGAGGGGTAGAGGGTGGTACTCCCTCCATCCCTACAATCAGCTAGTAGGTCATAATCTTGATCATGGATAGTCTCAGCCTCACCTTCTATGGGTATGCGGCTGCTTGGACCACCTCCTCTAGGTGGAGTAGAGGAGACGAGATCTCAGAGCTAGGGCTAGGGATTAGGATGACATACTAGTTTTGATTGTGGTATGCATCCCTAGGGATTGGTTGAGTGTACCAAGATTGGATTGTGGTACACCAACTAGACACTTATGTATCTCTCTTTTACCGAGTAATACTAAGATGCTTTCTTTTATGTGTTAATGTGTGTGCATGTGATATAAATTGATTAAGTGTTATATATTCTTTTTTATTTATATTTATGATGTTTTATGCATGAAAAATTCCTAATGCAAAAACTATATGAAATGCATGGATGAGATGGATGTGAAAATGGAAGAAGAAACACAAGAAAGAAGGAAAGAAGGAAGAAGAAAAAGAAGAACCAAAGGTCAACCATCGAGAAACAGAGAAGAGCAAGTGAAACATAGTATTTGAATCAGCATAGATCATGGTAGATCAGTGTGACCAAACACTATGAATCAAATCATAAATAGGGAGCTAAACCCACTATGGGTGTAGTACTCACCATGAGTGATGAAGTGTTGGAGTCTGACCCGCTATGGGTGGTTGCTCACTAATTGACTGCTATGGGGTGATTACCCACTAGGATGTATGTTGAGGCCTACTAAAATGGCCAAGGAGCTTATCCTATAATGGGGTGTTGAGCCCATTGAGTCAAAAGGAGTATAACCCGATAGGGGATCATATCCAATAAGATACCCACTAGGATGTACATTATCCCATGTGGGGTGCAATATAAGTAGATAAGAATTAGCAGGTGAGTGCTACCCCTGATAGGGGTGTGAAAGATACAACCATGAAAAACACTTTGTGAGTGTGTGCAAATGCTTAGAAGAAGAAAAAAATCAAAAGAGAAAGAGAAATATATATCCTTGTCTAAGCAAAAAGACAAAGAAAATATCAAGAAGAAAAGGGTAACAAGGACATATTGACAAACTATCATCCTTGACCTAAGAAAATGATGAACATGAACAATACTTTCAAGATCAAGGAAGAGTAAAAGAACAAAGGAAGAAAGAAGAAGAAGCAAGAAAGAAGTTGGAGAAGAATCCCTAGGTGGGGATTTTTCTAGGCATCAAAACCCTAGTGAAAGTGCAATGCATGTGAGTTATGACCTAACTAGGTATCATCACATGCCATTGTCATAAGATCCCCAAAAATCTATATGATCAAGCAATCATGAACAAGCAATCATGCAAAAAATGATACTCAAGCATGCAAGTTGTGTTAAATGTCAGGCAACTAATGCAAAAAATGATAGGCAACAATGCAATATGAACAAGCAGATGGATGCAATGGAAATGCAAATGCATAGCTAAATGATGATTGATTGATTTGATGTTATATTTTTTTTTAATTTAAGCAAGTAGGATGATAGTCGACACAAAGTCTGAATGTGTCTCCTATCTTGACAAAAAGAATAGGTGTACCATGGACTATTTCATCAAAGAAATCTCTAAAAGGTAAGCCATATCGATAACTAGAATCATGGAGAGGCTCCTTCATAGCTTTTTCTTTGATAGCCATAGCATGATAATCAATGCATTCTCAAACACAACCATTATTTTTAACATAAGGAGGAGCAATTCCTAACTTTGCAAGATCCCTATAGGACAATAAAGTAGGATCCTTTTCTGAAATAGAAAGCTTATTTTTGGAGCACACAAAATCAATCATATTACAAAACAATATCTTAAAAGAATAAGGGGGACCATCATCCTCATCACCCACTCTTGACTTTTGATAATCCATGTATTCAACATAAGTCATAAGATGATCATCATCGTCAAATGGTAAAGGTTGGTCTTTTCTAGGTATAAAACCTATGCCACATCTCCCAGGCCAGATCTCGACATCCAAGGGCTCTTGAATGCCTTTCTATTGTGGTCCCAAACCTTTACCTACATATCCCATACTAGATAGGATCTATTTAGGAAGTGGGTAGTCATTGGAAAGGTAACAATGAGCAAAAGAATGCTCAATGAGAGAGGGGTTGCTACCATGTATCTTTTCTTCGAAGGCAGTCCCTACAAAGATAAAGGTACACATGCCAATGTGTACAACATCACCTTTCTTATGGGGTAAACCCATGGCTCTAGGTGAAGGTGGTAGCTTGGCAAGATCCAAAAGAGGCTCTTGAAGAAACTGATTATCATGATCCTGAGATGAGAAATTTATGATATGTTCCTCACTCATATTTAAATTTTGAAATTGCTTTGATATCTAAAATGAGGAACGTGGAGAAACCATTGAAGAAATAGAAGGATAAAGGTTGAACTCAGATTGAGCTCGCTCTACATTTGAGAAAAACTCAAATGGTTGAGGGTCACTCGAAATGGTGATAACTTGTTCTTTAAATTCAAATTTCAAGTATTGATGAAGAGTAGAAGGGATGACCTTCATTGCATGGATCCAAGGATATCCAAGAAGAAGATTAAAATATGTAGGACAATGTACCACATAAAACAAAGTATCCAATATTTTAGGCCCAACCTTAAGGGGAAGAGATATGGTATCACAAGCCTCTTGGGACTCATTGTTGAAAGCTTTTATGATGATATCAGACTTAGTTAAATCTTCCTCTTTTAATCCAAATTTTTGAAAGAATTGATATGTGCACAAATTGAGGGAAGAACCATTATCAATCAGGATTCGCTTGATAAAGGTATCCCCAATAAGTGTGGTGATGTAAAGTGAAGAATCTTCTTGTAAGTTTGAGGAAGGCTTATCATCATCCGAGAATGAGATGTGATGTATCCCAAAATATCCTATGACATCAACTATGGCACTAGGAGAAATATCTAGAGGAATAGATTGTTGTCTTAGAAATTCCATCAAAGCATCTCTATGGTTGGGAGAAGTTTGCAAAAGTTCTAAAATGGAAATTTTAGCTGGAGTATTGGCCAACTATTTTTGGAGATCAAATGAAACTCTAGGTTGTGGTTTCAACACTAAAGGTGGAGTCCCTATCTCTGAAACCTTTCTCTGATTATTCTTCGAGACCAAATTGGGTTGCAATGCAGAATTCTATCCTTGCTGAGAATGTTGAGTAGGCTGAGTTTGAGCTTGTCTTCTTGTAGTTACCTCAACCATGCCAACCATATTACCATAGGGAGGAGGCTCATTCTGATGAGCCACCTGATTAGTTGCTTGTTGATTATGTTTTGGTAATGGATCCTTGAATATTCCCATATCTTGATTTGTGGTTGAAGCTTGTTGAGGAGGAGCTTGATTATTTGATGATTGAGAACTCCCTATATCAATACATCCTACATCGATCAAATCTTGAACCACATGTTTCAAATTCTTACAAGAATTTGTCCAATGTCCTTCTACTCTATGATATGCACAATGTTGACCTACCTTGTACCAATTAGTTATAGTATTTGGTTACCTTATAGGAGGTAACTCAATTGCATTGGCTTCTATAAGTTGTTTCAAAACTGCTTCCATAGACATATTAAGCTTTGTAAAATTTCTTTGTGGAGGTTTCTAAAGTATTATCTTTTGTAGGTTGTTAACAATATTATTAATAGGCCTACTATCCATTGCACCATCACCTCCTGTATGCCTATTCTTGTGTTGAGACTTAGTAGGTTTATCTTCTTTAACCTTGAGTTGACCTCTTCTGATAAGAGCTTGTTCTACTTTTCTAGCTAAATCAATTGCTTGATCAAAGGATGTAATAGTAGTAGTTTCTAGTGCATAAGATAATTGTTCTTGTAAATTTCCAATAAATATCTCAAGCATATCTTTTGGAGGTAAAGTATACCTCAAACGTCCAACTAGACTTCTCCAACGAGCCAAAAATTCTAAAAAACTTTCTTCTTTACCTTGTTTCAAACTATAGACATCTTTCATTGTTACTTCTTTCTCAATATAGGCACCAAACTATTGAACAAATAATTCTATTGTTTCTTCAAAATTTCTCAAGGAGTAATTAGGTAATCGATAGTACCACTCTAATGCCATGCCACCAAGACTTTTAGGGAATATTTTTAGTAACAACATGTCATCATATATGAGATCATGGCATGTTGTCCTAAATCTTCTTAAATGCTCTATTGGATCTTCTATCCCCTTATAGATAGGTAGAACTGGCATAGGAAAATGCTTAGGATAAGGCCTTGCAACAACAATAGGATCCAATGGCTGATTACACATTTCCTTATAACTGTAAGTGAAACTTGAAGGCTGAATCATCTCAACTTTTGAAACCAACTGCTTTACCATATTTGTTAAATTCTGCACTTCTAGATTACTGTTATGCAATATCCCTAGATTCCCTAAAGGAGGGATATAGGTGTGTTGGGGAGTGAGTGCTTGGCTTAGATTGGATGCATGGATACTATTATTATATGTGTTACCTTGTGAAAAGGGATAGCCAACATTTGGTGGGACAGAAGCAAAAGTGTTGAGATTAGAATATTGAGGAGGAAATTGAAAATAATTTTGAGTGACACTACTAATTGGAGGAACTTGTAGATTCCTACCAATGTTGGTGGTCATAGTAGTGGCATCAGTTGCTTGGTTTCTCAAATTATCAAGATGCAATTATTTGGACAAGGGGTTATTTTGATCAAGCACAAGAGAGCTTACTAGAGGAGGAAGTGGGGGAGTCTCACCTCTTTCAAGATGAGCCTCCCATTCCATACCCTCTAATATCTTATCTTTATTAGCTTTCATAAAACCCCAAATATGCTCAAATGATGAAAAGACAAACCCACCATTGGGTCCTTCATAAGGATCAAAACTCATCTCAGTTTCAACATTATCTTGTTCTTCTAGATCTATGTTAGGATCCTCTCTATCAATCTGATCATCTTCTAGGGGAACATAATCAGATTCAAGGGAACTTTCATTAACTTCTAAGGAAGGGATAGAAGATAATACTAACAACAAGCACACAAAGAAATATTATTAAAGATGTTATTAATGATCTAAAACCAAACAAATAAATTAATGATCTTGTTTAAGGTTTTAAAATAAAAGGAGGTGTTCACATCGAGTTCACCAAAGATGTAGAGGGGGAAAACTACCCTACCACGTATGATTCTCAGGTTGGATCCACAAGAGAAATCTAAGGTGACCATGGGGGTACATTGTTCTCTACACTTGATGTAAAAGAGGGGGAAGGGTTCACCAGGAATAGTTTAAGGACTCGTTCCAAGTCCTCTAGTTTTCAAGAATATTTGATGTATTCGATTCAAGATAATCACCTATGTTTGGCCTTTCTAGATCTATGCTATGAAAGATAAAGGACAATGCAAAAATACAGTATGCAAGAAGATAAGAGCTAACCCTAGAATGATTCTTTCTTTGAATGCTTTCTAACCCTAGGGTTTCAAGATAGAAAAACCTTCAAGCAAGGGCTCAAGAGAAGATGCACAAACAATATTAACCCTAAGTGCACACTATATGTTGTTTTCCTTTCAATGCCTAAAATTCAAGTAGATATATTCTTTTAATATCAGATCTAGGGTTTGTAAAAAAAGTAAAAAATACCCAACAAACAACCTAAAGACTAAATTAGGGCACTTATCTTATCCGATGGTTGATCCTTGCTTTTATCCTTTTATCCAATGATATCAACAATTCATGTTCCTGCAAGATAACTTGGCAAACACTTGAAAAATATGATTAGCATTAGGGGGCCTACTTAGGCCATTATATGATAATACTTGGAGGTGCAACAATCAAGCCCCTAGGTCCTTTTAGCTAACCTTGAAAATAGAAGCGGAAGTTGACCTTTGGAAGATGATGAACAAGCATAATATAATATAGCATAATAGAATGATAAATATAAATACAGAATACAACAATATGTCCTATATGCAGCCTAGAATGCAGATCTAGGGTCTGGGGACAACAAATTACCCCTAGACATGGTCTGGGTGAAATCACACCTCGTAATAGGCGATCACGATTTTACAGATCGACGAAATCATGCCCCATAGAGATCGGGCACGATTTCATAGAAGCTATGAAAAAATAAAATAATGATGCGAGAACTCAATTACATCATACAAAAAATCAATGCATGCATGAAAATATGTGAAAACACCTGGTAGATAGCAGAAGCAGACATAAGGGTTAAGACCTCCTGAATAGTCGATCTCTCCTTAGGGCTCCAACACAAATCCACCAAAGTGAATGAAAACAACAAATAATCCAATGCAAGTAGAAAATAGATCACACTCCACAATTACAAGTTAGCTTGCTTGTAGAAGAAGAAGAATGCAGATCACTTAGAGAGCACTTTAGAAATCACTTGAAGAAAAGAGCTTGCATGAGATTGGTATTCCAAAAATCACTTGTTGGAAAGAATATTTCAAACCCTCCTTATATAGTGGATTTGAAAGCGAAATGGGTGGGAAAAACCAAGGAGAGCCGATGCCAAACATGCCAACTTCAAAAATTAGGGTTTCCTTATGAGAAAACCCTAAAAATGCGAAATCACGCCCCATCAAGGGTGATCGTGATTTTGCATAAAGAGAAAAAAAAGCAAAAATAAGGGAAGAGAGACCTAGCCCTTGCCCTAGGCAAGTCTAAGGGGTCTCTCTAAAGGACTCAGGGAAAATTGCCTACTTGGGTGGGTCAATTTCCTTGTCTATAATCATCATATTATTAAATTATCTTAGTGATATTTTGGTCCAATCAAAATTAAACACCTTTTTTGAAGATAAATATCACCTAATTGTATTCCAATACCAACCAAATTAATGAGGTAACATACATTTAAATTAATTAAAAATATTTCCTAAAATATATCTTTCACAAAATCATTAATTAACTTCAAAAAACATTACAAAACTAAGAATTAGGTCCTAATTCATCATAAAGAAGGGTTCTGCCATGGTGGGTCATGACAAGAAAGGTAATAAAGAGTTTGAAGATTAAGGCCATCCATTCCTACAACTCATATAGGGATAGACATCATCTAGAAATATAGATGTGATTCTAGAAGAAGATGAGTTTGTAAAGAGTGAGAAATAATATGAGATTTATTTTATGATTTTAGTGAGAAAAGAGAGGAAAATAATATAAGCTTATGAGAAATCACTAGCTAAATTTCCTAGCACACATGCATTAAAATGGGTGAGCTAACTACCTAGTATCATCCTTGCATCCTAATAGTTTTCCTTAGGGGAATGACCAAGATTATAAATGGCCGCATCATCTATGCTTTTCAAGAATTGGGGGTGAATTAGGAAAAAATCCACTTAAATACCATCAAAGTATATTTAAAAAAATTATCTATTGTTGATGAGTTTAATAGTCCATGGAAGGGATGGTTCTTGCTTTATTCACTAGTCATTCACCCACTAATCAATGGAAAATTATTCCATGTCCTTCAATGGTGTATAGGCTAGATGGGTGATGATATGCATTTATAACAAGTTGGTGTTTTAGATTATTATGTTTCCTCCACATGGGCATATATAGAAAATATGATCATAGAAAATATTAAAATCAAAATGAATTAAAAAGGGGGGACGAGGAGAACCACTAGCTTAGTTTTACTATTGTGAATGCAATGCATGTGAGCATCCTAACTAGGATCATCATAGCATAATTGTGTTCCTCTTGATTTGGAAAACAAGAAATCCATGTACATATAAGCAAGCATTGATAAAGTCAAACAAAAGTATGTATCAATCATATATACAACATAAAAAAATACGAGGTGTAGGGTTACCGCTAGCATATAATACCTAACATAAAATAATTTGATTTTTAATTAGGGATATTTATTGCATCCTTGTAGAATTTTGAACAAGAATAAGAGGGGTTATGGTTTTTAGCCATGATAGCCTTGTTTATGAAAGTATCATAGATGTTACGTAATTAACGACATCATGTTACACAAATGAGATATATGGGGAAACCATAATGATGAGTGAAGGAAATTGAATAATATAATACAACATTAATGAAAAATGCATTATGTAAACTTAAAGGAGTGATAAGGAAAATATGCTAGTATCAGTTTACCTAGTGTAAATGAAATGCAAGTGCCAATCTATGCTAACTAGTATCATCATTACATCTTGATGGATTACTTGACTCGATATGAATTAGGCAACCAAGAATACATGGATAATTTAATCATGTATGCAAACAATTATGTATGTCAGTAAAGCAATGTGGTGAGCAATAAAAAGGAAAAATCTACTAGGATCAATGACCTAGTGTGAATGCAATACAAGTGTTAATCTACATTAACTAGGATCATCATCTCATCCTAGTGAATCAAATAATTCAGATATGCATTAGGTAAAAAAATACATATAAACTAATATATCATGCATTCAAGTAGCAATGTAAACAAGCAACAATGCAAGCAAGCCATCATGCATATAATTATCTATAGATAAAGATGCAAAAAATAATGTATATGCAATAATCCATGGTGATGTTGATTAGATACAGTATATTTTTAGGTGCATTATATCCATAAGTTCCTTTAGCCCTTTTTCATCAAGCATAGCTAGGCAATACACTCTTGAACCATACTTGGTGATTATTATAAATAGGCCTAGCTGATTCGGTTCAAATTTTACTTTTAGCTTATTTTTCAAGTTAGTAATTTTTTTATGTTTTTTTAAGAACCAAGTCATATGCTTCAAAGGAATGGGGTCATACTTTTTTTCATAGACTCTTTTAAGTTGTCAATGATAGAATAGTAGGTGCTCCAAAGAATGGATATACTTTTCATCAAACAACACTAATTGACTAAGGAGAGTGTGGCAATACTCATCACCAACAAAGGGATATTTTAAGAGCATTCAAAGGAATGGGAATTCTAGTTCAAAAGGGAAGAGGCCTCAGTCCCATAAACTAAGGCATAGGGTGTGGTGCTAATCAAATTATAAATAGTGCTACGATAGGCCCATAAGGTAGGATATAGTTGAAGATGCCAATCTCATCCTATTTTATTAACAATTTTATTTAATATCTTGATTAGAGTTTTGTTATATGATTTATATTGGCCATTTCTTTGTGGATAATAAGGCATTGAACACTTATTTAGGATTTTGAATTTCACACAGAGTTTAGAAACATCCTTGTTTTTGAAAGGTATGCCATTATTAAAAATTATCATGTTAGGGATATCATTTCAATATAAAATTTGGTTTAAAATAAATTTAGACACTTGAATCCATATGAAAGAGGATAAAGGCATAGCCTCTATCCACTTAGTGAAGAATTCGATCATAGTGATAATGAATTTGTGTTCATTTGATGATAAGGTATTTATTTTTCCAATGATGTCTAGGTCCCAAGTAGAGAAGAGCCAAGGGAATGTTAGGGATTGGAGGTATTAATATGATGCATGGATAATATTACTGTTCTTTTCACATTTTTCAAAATTTTCAACATAGTCATAAGCATATTTCTCCATGGAGGTCCAATAATATCCTAACCAGAGAACTACTTTGGCAGTGAAATTTATATTAAAGTGACCATTGCATGTTCTTTCATGGGAATATTGAATAAATTGCTTAGATTTATTTAAATTGAGGTGTCTAAGGATGTCATCAAAAGATCATTCATAAAATTTATTACCTATAATTACAAATCAACAAGCTCATTATATCATATTATTTCACTCATTTATATTGAGACCTTCTGGTAAGGTGCCATCCCAAAGGAATATGAATATGTTTTTATACCATAGGTCAAGAGAAAGTGTTTTCTCAATAGCAAATATTTCTAGAAGGTTATTGAATAAATTCTAAAGTCACAAGATGTTTTTCTTTTCAGGTAATGATCGTGGATTAAATCATCTAGTTATAAAGGAATGAGTGAAGTGGCTACAACTATAGTGTCTATCTAATAGATACTAGAATAAGAGATAGTATAAATGGTGACATTATCAAAAGAAACCATTAATTTTTCAACAATATATTTGTATAGTTTGAGCTTATCATATTTGGTTTAATAAATTTCATTAATTTTATTAATGATAAGTTGAGAATCCCCATAAATGAATAGAGTTGTTACATTTAAGGCTAGGGATGCACAAAACCCAAGGATAAGGACTTCATATTCAATTGTATTGTTAGTGTATGTGAATTAGAGTTTGAAGTATAGAGGAACAATGATTTTTTGGAATGACACTAAGATAATTCTTGCTCTTTCTCCTTTGACACATTTTGTGCTATCAAAGTATAAGGTCTAGGAATCTAGTTGGGTAGTTTTAAGGATATAAATTGTTTCGAGATACTCAAAAACTATAGGGTGACTTGTAGGAAAATGTGTTTCTACTAGTTGGTCATCTATCACTTGTCCTTTTATTAATTTATGGCTAATAAATTCAAGGTTGAGTTCATTAAGGGACATTACCCATTTGGTCAGCCGACATGAAAGGTAATTTTTAGAAATGAGATACCTTAAGTGATCAAATTTGACTATGACATAGGTCTTATGGCTCAATATATAATATCTTAACTTTTATGAAGCAAATATGACTATAAGGCAGGGTTTTTCTAAATATGTATACCAAGTTTCATAACTAACCAATGTTCTATTGATATAGTAGATAACCCTTTCCCCATGTTGATCATCACATTGTTCCAACATAGCATCTAGGGTATGAATAATTATTGTGATGCATAACAATAAAGGCTTAATTAGGATCTAGTGTAACAAGGACAAGGGGAGATAAAAATGTATATTTTAGAGCATCAAAACTCTTCTAATAATAATCATCCCATATAAACTCATTCTATTTACTCAAGAGTTTGGAAAAAGGTTGGCACTTTTGGACAGCTAAGAAATCCTTTATCTAATGGCTTACAATTTACCTTGAAGGCTTTGGAGTTGATTCAATGTATTAGGGAATGTCATATCAATAATAGCAGATATTTTATTTGGGTCTACTTCAATACCATATTGAGAGACTATGAAACCTAAAAATTTACCTGATATTACTATAAGTACACATTTGGAAGGCTTTAATCGGACCTTATATTCTCTTAGTCATTCAAACCTTAGATCTTGAATGTGATCTTATTTTATAGATCATCCAAGAAGATCATAAACATAGTATTCAATAATATCATACATCATATCATGAAAAATATATGTCATAGCTTGTTAATACATAGATCCAACATATTTAGGGTCAAAGGGCATGATTTTGTAGCAAAAGGTTCCTCAAGGGGTGATGAAAGATATTTTAGATTTATATTTTGGTATGATTTGAATTTTATTAGATAAAAAAAATCTATCCATTAGAGATAGCATCTTGCATTCTATAGAAAAGTTGATGATCACGTCTATGTTAGGTAAAATAAAATCATCATTGGGACATGCATTATTAATATCCCTAATGTCAATGAAGACTTGCACAACACCTTCCTTTTTTACTATAGGTACTATGTTGGATATCCAATCAGAATAATCAATTGCTTTAATGAATTTGAATTCTAAGATATTTTGAAGCTCTTCTTTGATAAGTAAAGCAAATTTGGGGTGAATATTTTTTAATTTTTACTTTACTAGTTAGGCATCAAGTTTGACCACTAAATAATGCACTAAAAGGGAAGGATCTAACCTTGACATATTTTTAAAATATCAGGCAAAAATATCACAAAACGCGATAAAAAGTTTGGCATATTCCTCACATTCTTCAAGAGTTAGGAATTTTTATAATTTTATTATCTTAGAATTATATTGGGATCTGATGTTGATATCAATTGTTTCTTCAATTAATTAATGGGACTCATCTTCCAATTGTGGTGAAGCAAGTAATACTTGTTAACATTCTAGGTCCATAGGATCAAAAGCTAATTGTTAGAGGAACTATCTTGACAAATACAACCATGAGGTTGTGAAGTATCAATAATGTATTTCTGTAAAAATGCTCCTTTGTTATGGGAACTATCTTGATTGACAAGTACAACCATGGGATCCATATTGAGGATGGTCATGGGGTAGATTTATTAGCTCATAATCATTATATTAGATATGGAAAAGAGAATGTTATCTATTTGGGATGGCATTATATTATTTCTTAAATGATTCCTATCAAAAAGATAACTTTTTGGGATATTATGGGGGTTTACTTCAGTCCTCTTAATTTAATCCACACTTAAAGTGTTTATGTGAGTAATTTGCAAGAATAAACCAAATTTTTGAAAAGGGTAAGGTTTTATGTCCTATTAAACCCAATCTAATCCCTCTATTAAGGTGATGTGACCTAGATATTTAGGTGCATAAAGTTCAAACTCATCATAACTATAATTTGAGGAAGAAGAGTGAAAAATATCATTATAGTTGGAGATATAACCTAATCCCCAATGAATTGGATAAGCATTATATTATAGAGGCTCTTTTATACCCTATTCATGAGGTCTTGTCCCTTTTCCTCTATAGCCAATATTCTAGGGGACTTGTTTGGGTATTAATTAAATATTTAATAGATAGCACAAAGCATATTTGCATTTGGTTGGGCATGGGTTATTACCATAAACTCTCTCCTCATTGGTTTTTCCAACACATATAAAGGTGTACCTTTCTATCTATATAATATTTCCCTTTCTAGAGGGGAGTCCCAAATTCAAAGGTGAAGGAGGTAACCTGGATAGGTCTAATGCTAGTAATTTATTTGATTGGTTATTGAGATTTATATGATTGAAACCTTAGATTTTAGATTGATTCTCATCTTGTGTTATAGGCCATATACTTGTTCCAAATTATTTATCAATGCTTGTTTCTTTAGATATTGACTGAGTGGATTGATCCTAGTGTTGAAGTCTTAGGGCATCATTGAAAAATCATAGGAAGAATTTAAGGATAGACAAAGGTAAGATTTTAAAATTTTTGCATTAATGTTTTAATAGTATACAAAGGGCTTTGGGTCTACCATAATTCTATATAAATTTCCTTGATATTCATATTTCAAGCAATGATGATAGGTTTAAGGGACAACCTGTAGAGCATGGATTCAAGGTTGTCCTAAAAGGATATGATAATTTAGGCCAAAATGTAAAATATAGAAAAAGGTGTTGAGTATATGGGGTCCAAATTTTAAGGGGTGTTATAGTTTTGAAAGCCTTAAATTCCTCATTAGAATATGCTTTGATAACAATGTCAAAATTTTCTAAAACTTGTTTTTTTAGTCCAATCCTATTGATGAACTAGAGGCTACACATATTTAAGACAAAGCCACTATTAATGAGAAATATTTTGATAAAATGATTGTTGATATTGCATGTGATATATAAGGAGCGTTCCCCAAGAATGGAAGGGGATGGAACATCATATTTATAAAAATATATTATTGCATGGTTTATGCTAAGAGATCCTACTATTGTCATCTCATAATGCACTCCTTAACCCAAGTTCAGGGCTTGAGGATATGAATGTGCTTGCACTTCACTTAGAGTGAAATACTAAGAAGCACTATGGATGGGGTAATAAATATGGGGTAACCCATAAGGTTTTTAATAAATGTCATATCCTCATTAGAATATTATACTTGATGCAAAATGGACCTACCTGAGCTAAGGCCAGGAAAATAAATGTAATGAAAGTAAAAACAAGAAATTAAATGATTTTATAGAAAATTAAAATTCTAATATATGATGATGATGAACCATAGGATTAGGACCCCAATTGTTTTATTACAATAAGTGGAAATTGAACACAAAATATGCCACCTACAACTAGAGAAAACAACCAAGCAAATACGCTGCTAAGAATTGAGACAAGCTAAGAGGAGGGTAGAGCAAACTTAGTCATGAATTCCATTAACATGCTTAAAATAATTATAATAAAATGAGGCCCAAAGGGTTTGATGCTCCTTAAGCATGAGATAAGATTTGGGCTCCCCTTGTTATAATAGCAAATAAGGGTGAAAGAAAAATCCTATAATATCGGGTACCAGGTATAAACAAACGACTCCCAATGCCTTTTACAATAAAATTGGGCCTATTTATAAGCCAAGAGAAGGGTTATTTATCTATAAATTTTTATGCAAAGGCATATAAATATCTTCTATTCTTGTAGTCAAGAATCCTTCTACAACTTATGCGATAAAAAATTTGAGCTCTCTAGATCTATAGCCATAAATACTAAAGGATTCTAGGACTTTAGATGATCAAGTGTGGTTGAATTGGCTCTCTATTGTTACATAGAGATGGCTACACCATTACGCTTCCATAATATTTATCCTAGTATGCATTGCTATGTTGATGTAGTGGATATGGCCTCCTTGACTAGTGTAGGTGGCTAAGATAGGATCACATGTATGATGGGCAATGACTATGACTAATGCATGATTGGATCTAATAGGCTTGGCTTGGCAAATGGTAAATATCCTATTTAATGTTCCTTAGCTTGCTTTCCATATCATGCATACAATAGTCATGTGTCCTTGGATGAGGTGGAACCTTCTTTGTCTAATGGAAGCCCTTATTCATTAAGCACTAGTGCTTTCCTTTCTTGGATTACTAACTAGTCGTCATGTGTCTAACTTTGGTCTCTATTAAAGCCTTACCTTTGTTTATATGCTTTCCTTCCTTAGAAGGACCACATAGATAGTTGGATTAAAAATCAATGGCTCACAGACCTTAATGCCTTTGATATTACTAGGTTTGGGTAGAATATGAGCACCAGTCATTATGGAAGATCTAATAGTCAATGTGACTTCTAAGATTGCTCATCCTTCTTTGGAGATCCCTTCTTCCAAATAAAGGTGGGAAGTGCCTTCTAACAATGTTGTCTTGGCATATCCTAATTTTGATTGGTATTAGTAGGAATGAAGTAGGATTGTATAAAAAAGTTCCCTATAACTTTGGTGGTTCCCAAGGCTCCTCAACCTACTAAAGGAGCAAACCTAGACTTATTTCCTTTTCCTTGGGAATGAAGTCAAAATTTGGAAGGTTGCTCCTCAAGAATTTTTATTTCTTTAAAAAATTGGGGTTCCATTTATGATGAACAAGGTCTAATTCTTGGTTACTTCCAATAGGTATGAGGAGTTATAATTGAATTCCTTTTGATAACCTATATTTTTAGCACAATTCAGCCCATGTTGTCATCTTGCATTTTGCCTAATTTCTAATGCCACCTTGCTGCTCTTAATGCAAAATATCTAGACCTTTCCCTTGGATAATTATATCTAAAATAAAATGTCTAAAGATTGTTTTTTCTTTGGCCTCTTCTTCTTCCTCCATTGTTCCTAATATTCATACTCTCAAGGCCTCTGTTAATGTTCTTTCATCAATAGCCTCAAGGCATTCATGACTAATGATATAGTAGTTGTGAAGCTAGTCACCTATGGAAGAAACATCAATTTTTGAATACCCACTTGGATTATGGGCAAGTTATAGGATAACTTTGAATAAGGGGTCCCACCAAAGATATGAGTCTTAGATCCTCTTCAATGTCAACTATGAGTGCTCTATCTTTGACAAGATCAATTTTAGCTAACATTGAATAGATCATGAGCCTCCTTTTTTCTAGTTTAATGAGTCAAATTGCCCTCATGGAATAGAGATATTCAAGATATTTCTTTGGAGGCCTTCCCTTATCAACATATTGAGCATATTCCTAGCATTGACTACTAGGAAAATTGAAGGGGCTTCTGGTCCTCTCATCTTGTTTTTGCCCAAAGTTCTTTTCCTTTAGTTGTATGAAGGAGAAACTATGAGGAATGTATAATTTTTTGCAAAGGCCACTCTATTTAGGAGCTAGTGGTATGTTGAGAGAAGGAAATACCTATATATAAACCTCCTCAATTGGGTAAGTCATTATCATTTTCTATTCTAGACCCACTTGGTATGTTTGTGCAGTGACATTTATTGTGAGTGAGTCAGTGATGGTATATATTTTCAAACATTCTTAGTTATTTTGTTGATTCTCTATCCTTCATAATTCATGCAAATTTCTCCCTTGTAAAATCCTTGGCACACCTTCTAAAAAATACTCCATGCATTTATTTTGACCTATTTCCTCTTTTACATGTTGTTGTTTGGCTCAACCAATACTCGAATGATCTTTGGCATTGCTAGAATTTTTTTAAATGCCAACTATTTATTATATGATATACATGTACTTACGCATTTTTCAACATAACATATACTTATGGAAACTATTTGTTATATGATATACATGTACTTATGCATTTAAATGCCAACTATTTGTTATATGATATACATGTACTTGTTGTCATCCTTCTCATTTTAGTCGGGTTCTCCTTCTTGACTTGTGCATTTACGAACTGTCATGAAATCATGACATTTCTACATCTGTAGCTTCTTTTTTTGTTGTTGCCACGAAAATATAACATGTCATGATATCGTGACACTTTCACCTCCATACGCTTTCTCTATTCTTTTGTTGTGATATCGTGACATTTCTGCCTCTACAGACTTTATCTTTTCTTTTGTCATGATATCATGACATTTTTGCCTCCGTATACTTCATCTTTGCTTTTGTTACAATATCGTGACACTTCTGCTTCCATAGACTTTGACTTTGCTTTGGTTGCGATATCGCAACACTTCTGCCTCCATAGTCTTCAACTTAGCTTTTGTCATGAAATCGTGACACTTCTGCTTCCATACTTAGCTTCTTTGCTTTTGTCATGAAATCACGACACTTTTGCCTTTGAAGTCTTCTTCTCTGCTTTTGTCACGAAATCACGACACTTTTGCTTTTGTACTTTACTTCTTTGCTTTTGTCATGAAATCATGACACTTCTGCTTCTGTACTTTACTTCTTTGCTTTTGTTGCAAAATCATGACACTTCTGCCTTCGAAGTCTTCTTCTCTGATTTTGTCATGAAATCGTGACACTTCTACTTCTGTACTTTACTTCTTTGCTTTTTTCATGAAATCGTGACACTTCTGCTTCCCATGTCTTGCTTTCTGCTTTTGTCGTGAAATCGTGATAGTTCTGCTTCCGTACGCTTCCTCTCTTTCTTTTGTCATGAAAATGCGACATGTCACGATATCGTGACACTTTTCAAACTTACTTTCTCTCTCCTATTTTAGTCACGAAAATGCGACATGTCACGAAATCGTGACACTTTTCCAACTTACTTTCTCTCTCCTATTTTAGTCGCAAAAATGCGACATGTCACGAAATCGTGACACTTTTCCAACTTACTTTCTCTCTCCTATTTTAGTCGCGAAAATGTGACATGTCATGAAATCGCGACACTTTTCCAACTTACTTTCTCTCTCCTATTTTAGTCATGAAAATTACGACATGTCGTAAAATCGTGACACTTTTCTTACTTGTTCTCTTTCTTCGAACTTGTCGCGAAATCGTGACACTTTTTCCTGCTTTCTCTTTCTCTTCCAACATGTCACGAAATCGTGACAATTTTTCCACTTGCCTTTTTCTCTTCCAACATGTCACGAAATCATGACAGTTTTTCCTACTTTTTCTCTCTTCCAACATGTCACGAAATCGTGATAGTTTTTCCACTTGCCTTTTTCTCTTCCAACATGTCGTGAAATCGTGACAGTTTTTCCTACTTTTTCTCTCTCTTCCAACATGTCACGAAATCGTGATAGTTTTTCCTGCTTTTTCTCTCTTCCAACATGTCACGAAATCGTGACAGTTTTTCTTGCTTTTTCTCTCTCTTCCAACATGTCGCGAAATCGCGATAGTTTTTCTTGCCTGCTGTATATGTCGCGATATCGTGACACTTTTCTTACTTGTCTTTTTCTTTGATCTTTTGCATATGGGCCACTTCGGTCTTCTTGGAAAATCACTGTACATACTCTGAATAACCTTTGAACTCCTATCTTCTGCATCTGAATAGCTTTTGAACTTCCTATCCACTGCATCAACAGATCTATCTGACTGTGTTGACAACAATGACAATACTGTTGTTGCACCTTGCTCAACAATCTCCCCCTTTGGAATTGTTGGCAACACATGTGCAATTTCTTGTAACTCTTCTCCCCCTTTGACAATAATACCAAAGGGCTACTGTAGACTCCCCCCGAGTCCATGCACAACATTCTCAGGCAAAATTTATTACACTTAGCAAAAATCATGAACATGAGCAAAAAGATAATCAAATACTTAAATGCTCCCCCTGAGAATGTGATCCCTGTAGCTAGTCAATTCTTGGGAAGTGTGACCACTCCCAATTTATTGCGAAGGTACTCAAAAAATTCCTTGGGCAATGGTTTTGTGAAGATATCTTCTACTTGCTCTGTAGTTGGAACAAAATCCAACTTAACCTCACCTTTCGCAACTTTCTCCTTCAAAAAGTGATACCTGCGTACAACATGTTGTCGTTGCAATATATTCTACCTCTATTGTCGATAAAGAAACTGACTCTTGTTTCTTATTGTGCCACGCAACCAATCTGTCTCCAAGATAGAATGCACCTCCAATGGTACTCTTTCTATCATCGACACCTCCTGCCCAATCTGCATCTGAATACGAAATAAGGGTGAAGTCTTTACCTTTCGGATACCATAACCCATACTCCATAGTACCCTTGAGGTACCGAAGAATCCTCTTCACTTCTGTCACATGAGTCTCCTTGGGATTAGCCTAAAATCGTGCTACCATGCATACTGCTTGCAAAATATCTGGTCTAGTAGCTGTTAGGTATAGTAAGCTCCCAATCATAGATCTATACATGGTTTGATCAATAGGTGGAGATTTGTCATCCTTGCTCAACTTGCAACCTGTCGTCATGGGAGTGCTAGCTAGCTTACAATACTCCATTGTGAACTTTTTTAACATCTCTTTCACTAAACCAAATTATCAAAACTATTATAATCCATAACTTTGAACAATGGCAGTAAGAACCATCAAAAAGTACAACACTGACATATAGCAATACTACCAATGGTGACAACTCTCAATTTAATCACCACCCTTCATGGTACCTCCACAAACAACTACATGAACTGAAACACACTTTGACAACTATATGACAACTCCCCCGACTACTTGCCTTTCATCCTCAGATAACCAAACAAATACATAGGAGCATTAAAATAAAACTTTAAGATTGCTCCCCACGAGGATGTGCTACCGGAGTTGCTTAGTGCAATAGAGGAGTAGTCTCCTTCAGTCCAAGGAGACACGATTTCCTTTCTTCTTTCTTTCTCCACTCTGGTTTGATTACCATTTTGGGCTCTTGTTTTGCCTTTCCCTTATCAATAGCTTGTGCATGTTTTTTGGGAAGTTTTCTATTTTGTCTCATCCTATTTGGTTGAAATTTTCTTCCCTGAAACTGATTTGATGCAAGTGTACTTCTACAGTTTCTTGCAATGTGCCCAAAATTATGACAGTTATAACATTCTACTGTATAATTCATCAGAGGAGAAAAAGCATTTCTATTGGTGAAATTCCTTGGTCTTACATTATATTTGCAGACTAAGATTTTATGTCCATAGCCATTGCATTTAAAATAGAAACCAGAAAAGGGATAATTGAACCTGGGTGATGGTCTTTGCCATGTTGCCGTAGGAGCCATAGGTCTTCTTCTTCTTTGATGTGTGACATTGGTGAATCCATCATTGTCAATTCTCCTTTCGTGCCTGGCATTATTGATTTCTTTTGCATGAGACATTTTTCCTTGATCAACCTATTTCTTATCTTCATTCTTTATGGATTCTACATTTCTAGCCTTTGATCCATTTGATGATTCTCCTTCGATGAAACCCAGACCAAATTTGATGCCTGCAGGTCTTTGGTCATTTATAATCTTATCCAGCTTCATAGAAATTTCTTTGCATTTGTGATAGCAACTAATTTTGTGATTCATCTCTTCTATCTGCGTCCATAAACCAACATTCTCTTCTTCTAGTTTGCAACAATAATCTATTTTCATGGTAATTTGTACTTCGAGATCTTTAGATATTTTCTTGTATTCTTCTATCTGTACTTTTAGACTGGTTATGATTTCATTTGCATCCTCAAGCATTTTTGAAATTTTCTTATTCTTTTTCCTCTCTATTTTCCACTCTTCAAGTGCAGAGATCAACTCACCTTCTAGATCTACTTCAGCCTCAGGGTTTTCACCACATACTTCAGAGTTCACTCCTTCTTCCTTTTCTAATTTTACTTCTTCAAATGCCATTGTGTTACTTCCAAGATCACCCTAGCCGGTTAAGCTTGTACAGGAACTTAGCTCTGATACCAATTGTTAGTCTTACAATGACATTAAGAGGGGGGGTGAATCAGTGTAGCTCTTTAAACTTGAATTTACAGCTCTTAATACCACAACAATTAAAACTTATTACTAGATACAGCAAGTATAACAAAAGAGCATCACACAACACAAGATTTAACGAGGTTCACCAATGTGGCTACTCCTCAAAAATTGATTGCTTGGACTACCATCCAAATCTAGCCTTTGCAAAGCACCAACTTTACAATCAATTTACCAGCACCCACTGGAAGGAGCACCAACCCCTGATTTATCTACACCAATAGAAAGGAGCAAACCACCCAATTAGGACACACCCACGGAAGGAGCACCAACCCTTGATTTACTAGCACCAACTGGAAGGAGCACCAACCCCTGATTTACTAGCACCAACTGGAAGGAGCACCAACCCCTGATGCCAAGCTCCAACCTGGACTTCAATTTGAATCTATAAGTTTGATAGTAAGATACCTTTGCTTTTGCAAGACCCTGATTGGTCTTCTTCACCTTTGCATTCTCTGTGCACTTTGCTCTCTCTGTGCAATCACTTCGCACACTCTGCTTCGTTACAGTCAAACTTCATGATCGTCTTCTCCCTTTTGTGCACTCTGCTCTCTTTGTGAATTTTGCACTTAGCATGATTCGACATGACTTGCTCTCTACGCACAATGATCGTATTTCACACACATTCCACACTTCCTCACAATTCTCCAAACAGCCCTCCTTTTATAACAATATTTTTTATGATGAAAACCCTAATCTTAGTCGGTTGTAAATCCTAATCTTAGTCGGCTTTCATAACAACTGTAAACCCTAATTTTAGTCGGTTGTCATCCTTCTCATTTCAGTCGGGTTCTCCTTCTTGAATTGCGCATTTACGACCTATCACGAAATCGTGACATTTCTGCCTCTGTAGCTTCTTTTGTTGTTGTTGCCATGAAAATATAACATGTCATGATATCATGACACTTTCGCCTCCATACGCTTTCTCTATTCTTTTATCATGATATCATGACATTTTTGCCTTCGTAGACTTCATCTTTTCTTTTGTCATGATATCATGACATTTTTGCCTCCGTATACTTCGTATTTGCTTTTGTTGTGATATCACGACACTTCTACTTCCATAGACTTTGACTTTGCTTTTGTCGTGATATCGTGACACTTCTACCTCCGTAGTCTTCAACTTAGCTTTTGTCACAAAATCGTGACACTTCTGCTTTCGTACTTAGCTTCTTTGCTTTTGTCACGAAATCGTGACACTTCTACCTTGAAGTCTTCTCTTTTGTTGCGAAATCATGACACTTCTACTTTCGTACTTTACTTCTTTGCTTTTGTCACGAAATCATGACACTTCTACTTCCGTACTTTACTTCTTTGCTTTTGTCACGAAATCGTGACACTTCTGCCTTCGAAGTCTTCTTCTCTGCTTTTGTCACGAAATCATGACACTTTTGCTTTTGTACTTTACTTCTTTGCTTTTGTTGCAAAATCATGACACTTCTACTTCCGAAGTCTTGCTTTCTGCTTTTGTCGTGAAATCATGATAGTTCTGCTTTCGTACACTTCCTCTCTTTCTTTTGTCACGAAAATGCGACATGTCATGAAATCGTGACACTTTTCAAACTTACTTTCTCTCTCCTATTTTAGTCACGAAAATGCGACATGTCGCGAAATCATGACACTTTTCCAACTTACTTTCTCTCTCCTATTTTAGTCGTGAAAATGCGACATGTCGTGAAATCGTGACACTTTTCCAACTTACTTTCTCTCTCCTATTTTAGTCGCGAAAATGCGACATGTTGCGAAATCGTGACACTTTTCCAACTTCCTTTCTCTATCCTATTTTAGTCGCGAAAATGCGACATGTCACGAAATCGTGACACTTTTCTTACTTGTTCTCTTTCTTCGAACTTGTCGCGAAATCGTGACACTTTTTCCTGCTTTCTCTTTCTCTTCCAACATGTCACGAAATCGCGACAGTTTTTCCACTTGCCTTTTTCTCTTCCAACATGTCGCGAAATCGTGACAGTTTTTCCACTTGCCTTTTCTCTCTTCCAACATGTCGCGAAATCGTGACAGTTTTTCCTACTTTTTCTCTCTCTTCCAACATGTCACGAAATCATGATAGTTTTTCCTGCTTTTTCTCTCTCTTCCAACATGTCGTGAAATCGTGACAGTTTTTCCTACTTTTTCTCTCTCTTCCAACATGTCTTTTTCCTGCTGTATATGTCGCGATATCGTGACACTTTTCTTACTTGTCTTTTTCTTTGATCTTTTGCATATGGGCCACTTTGGTCTTCTTGGAAAATCACTGTACATACTCTGAATAACCTTTGAACTCCTGTCTTCTGCATCTGAATAGCTTTTGAACTTTCCTATCCACTGCATCAATAGATCTATCTAACTGTGTTGACAACAATGACAATACTATTGCTGCACCTTGCTCAACAGGATATATCATAGACCTCCAATAGTGAATTACCACCCTTAGAGTTGACCATCATGGCAATCTCAAAATTAAAAGATTTTAGATTGTAAATGAATGCCAAATTCAAAGGTGGTTAGATCTTATCAGGGATCCTTTGCCAAGTCTTGTAGAATAGAACATTAAAATTATCCATTGTCTCCAGAGGTACCCTCTTGATAGTTGTGAGTTTATTTAGGAGGGATGCTCCATTTAGATTTTATTTGAACCACTTTACTAAGAGCTTTGCAAATTGGTCCCAACTTTTGATTGATCATGGGTTAAGACTACGATACCATTCATGAGATCTCACTCAAAAAGAATATTCCAATAGCCTCAATGCTATATATTATATTTAAATGAAATACATAATGAATAAGCTTACTAGGTGCTGCAAGTGTTCCATCAAAGTGAAAACATCTTCTCTCAAGAAACATGGTAAATATTTTAGCATCAAGATGATATTTAGGTCCCATGTGCTAGGAAACATTTATGGAATTAGGGGGGCCTCTACCATTCCATGTTGGAAAAATTCTAGGAGGCTAATGTACAACATCTACCATATTGCATTGTTGGTTCCTTCTTCTTTGTATTCAATTTAGAGGTGGAGTCAACTCTTGCTGATTAGCTCTAGTAAAGGCTCTAGAAATTTTTCTCATTAAAGTTTGGGCCTTACCTTTGAGAATGGAGTTTACTAGTGGGGATTTTTTGCTTCAACAAGTTTATGAGATATATAATCCTACTATAATCTTGGTCTATCTTTTATCATATGACTTATTTAGAGTTAGTCTTTTCAATTTGAGTCATCAAGTATAGTCACCAGGTGAATTTTCCAAGTGCTTATATTCAAGTAGGAAGATTATGAACTTCATTGGATTCATGGACAAAATTATTTAATATTTATGATATAAACTATAAATTCTCATTCCATAGGGTATACCAGACAAATTATTGTTATTTTAGAATGCACCTTCCAAAATTGGTCTAGGGGATTTGATAAGATAAATATACTCATGCTTTGCATAGAATAAAATAGTATAAAATGCCATGGATGGGGAACCACCCATGGGGTAACCTCCCATGTTTTTAATTGAGGTCAAATCCTCATAAAAATATAATCCTTGAAACATAGTGGACCTCTATGAGCTGAAGCTAGGAAAATAATTACAATGAAAGTAAAAATAGGATAGTAAATTATTTTACAAAAATTAAAATCCTAAGCTATGGAGGTGATGCGCCAAATAATTAGGACCGATTATTTTGTACTATAAGTGGAAATTTAACACAAAAAATACCACCTACATCTAGTGAACACAACCAAGTAAACACATATCCAAGAATCGAGACAAGCTAAGAGAAGGCGAATAGAGTAAAATTAGTCATGACTTTCATTAACATGCTTAAAATGATTACAAGATAATGATACCTAGAGAGATAAATGCTTCTTAGGTATGAGAAAATATTTGGGCTCCCCTTATTATAATAAGAAATAAGCGTGAAAGGAAGAGCCCATAAGGCTGGGTACCAAGCATTAGAATATGACTCCTAATACCTTTTACAATAAAAGTAGGCCTAATTATAAGCCAAGAGGAGGGTGTATTTCCTTTGAAGTATTGTGTAGAAGGCCTACAAATATATCTTACTCCTACATTCAATAATCCTTCTACTAGTTGTGTGACATTAAATTTGAGGTCTTTGTATATGGATTCATAAATACTAAAAGCTTTTATGCCTTCGAATGATCAAGTGTGGCTAACTCAAATATTTTATACTACATTGGGGTGGATACACCATTAATCTTCCATAAATATTCTCTTGGAATGCATCGTCTTATTTATGTGGTAGACATGGCCTCTTTGAATGGTGTATATGGATAGGGTAGGCTCACATGTATGGTGGGTTGTGGCTATGGTTGATATATGATTGGCTCTAATAGTCTTAACTACAAAAGTCAAGCTTTGCATCTAGTGGTGGATGTCCCTATTTAATGCTCATTTTCTTACTTTCCTTCTCATGCACATGAAAAACATGTGTACTCAAATAAGGTAGAACCTCCTCTAGCCAATGACATGCCTTCATAATTAATCATTGGTACTTTCCTTTCTTGGGCTACCAACTGGTCACCATGTGTTTGGATTTGGCCTTTGTTGGAGCCTTCCCTTTTTTTACATGCTTTTCTTCATTAGAAGGATTGCATAGATCATAGGATTGAAAATCAATGGCCCTTGGGCCTTAATTCCTTTGATGCTCTTGGGTCTATGCAGAAGATGAACATCTATAATAGAAGGAAAATCTAATAGTCAATGTGACTTCTAAGCTCATCCACCCTTCATTGGAGTTCCTTTCTTCCAACTTAAGATGGTAAGTGCCTTTTGATAGAATTGACTTCTCCTATCCTACTTTCAACTGGCCTTATTTGGAGTGAGGTAGAGCTAGTGGGAAAATTTTCCTACACCTACTATATTAGTAAAATTAGCAAGACTAACATCCTCTAATATAGATTTCTCAGTTAAAAGCTTAAAAATAGTACCTCTATGAGTAGATGAGGCCTTTAGTAAGTTGAGTATGGAAATATTTTCTAGGGTGTCCTCAAGTTATTGAATATTAAAGGATTTTTTTTACTTTTATCTTGGGATTTTAGGATCAAAGGTGGTTATTTAGAGGAAGAGATATGCTTAGGTATTAATACCAAATGGGGATTATAAGATAGATTTGAAGATCAAGCCATATATTTGTACTAGTGTCTAATAATAGTGCTAATATGAATCATTCATTTTGATTAGGTGGGGTACATTATTGTATTGGATATGGTTAGTGGTTCTTTGTTCATGATTAGGTAGGGGGTCATGAAATATTCCCACTTATTCATTGGAGGATGATGTTTATTAAGTATCATCTATGATAAGACAACCATCATCAATTAAATACTGAATAAGATGCAGAAAGTTCCTACACTTATTGGTGTGGTGACCATTTGGACAATGGAAGGTACAATGTTTATCAACCTTGAACTAAGGGAGCTTCTCTCTATTAGGATTTGCAAGCCTTATTGTTGGTAACTCTATCATTTTAGTGGTTAATAAATTATTATGTTTGATTAAGGTAAGGTTTAGGCTAGAAGGTTTTTAGAACCCATGTGGTATTTAACATCGGGTTCACAAAAGAATATGGTGGTGAAAAAGGAGTCGATCCTTCCTACCACACCTTAGATCGAGGGTAAGTGATTATGCCCTTGATGTTTTTATTTTGAGGTGTTTTCATTGGTAAAGTGGGTTCACTAAGGGTATTTATATATTTATCCTAAGTATATGTTTTTTGTGTAGATTAGAAAGCACATAAGGTTTAATTTCTAATATCTATGATGAAATAGATTGAATATGCAATGCATGTAAAAACAAAGATGCAACAAGAAAGATCGTTAGACCTACACACTTTTCTGTATTGAATGGATGCAAGTGTTGGAGAATATTACATTATTTACTACATGCTAATGTACCCCAATGGTACCTTATGGTATAAATGTAAATATGTAGTAGATTAGTGTATGAGTCTATATTTTAGAAGTGTGATTTATATTTCCCATTTATGTATGTGTCCATGTGTGGGATGTGCATAAGTGTCATGTGATTATGTGTGCAAATGTTATGTAATAGAGTGTGCATGTGTATAGATTTAGGAGTGTGTAATTTGTCATAAATTAAAGTGTGTAAGAGTGAACAGAGAGTCAAGAGTCATGTATGCAAGTGGCAAGGTGAGAAGCCAAAAGACATGAGAGGATTTATCTTATGTAAGGAATAGGAAAAGATGCATCTCTAAAATATGTTAGAAGAGCAATTGTCCAGTATTGAAGAGTCATATTTATAAGGATATATTAAGGAGATAAAGATCCATGAATTATTATTAAAGAATATATGTATTTCAAGCATCAATCAAAGAATCCTATATACAGTTTGAGAAATTATATTGTATGTTTTCTTCATGTTATTGCATGAATGATATTAGCCATTTTACTTCATATATTATTATTTTGTATAAATATTTGTTTATTAATATTTTCCATATATGTTGAATGCTCAAACATTGAATATTATATTGTGATCCTAAACATTGGGACCTATGATAATCTGGCTAAAAATCCAACAACAATAAACTACATACTTTTCCTTTTTTCTTTTATTTTTCAAAACAAATATTATGCAAATAAAAAGCAGTAAAAGACTATCCTAAAATTCATAACTATGTGCTATTTTGTATTTTATTTTCTAAGTGCAAAAAAATATGAATATAATACGAAAAAATAAATTGCAATAAAAATATTAAGTTTGAGATGACTCTTGGTTCAAATGCAAGCAATAAAATAACACATTCTTTTATTCCTTTCCTTTCTCTTTTATCTTCTTTTACCCTCCAAAGTAAAGATCATGCAACCAAAAGTAGATAATGCAAATTACATGCCACTTTTCTCTTCATTTCCTAAATGCAAACAAAGAATGCATGCAATACAATATATAATAAATTACTTGTGACATTTTTTTTAATGGCTTGATAAACAAGATCAAATTACAATTAGCTAAACTATATGCCTGATATCAAATCTGAACTTAACTTGCAATATTTATATTTTCAAAATTTCATGAAAATATTTAAGCCTATTTAATGCTACAAAAACTGTTAACAAATTAGAAACTACCTATTTTGGATTGAGGATGCAATAGATATGGAAATATGCACCTATTTTAAAGATCTTGCAAAAATGTTATGGAGTCACAAAAATGCTTTAACAATGAAAAATGCTCTGATAGTGCAAAAATGCTCTAACAATGAAAATGCTTCGATAGTGCAAAAACACTATAACCTACAAAAGAGATAAATGCTACAAATACATACAATAGATTTATGTTTTAGTGCATTGGGACATGTTCATATGATCCAAGATGACGAATCCACTTGATTTAAGGATAAAGTCCCAAGGTCCCATTTATAGTTTAAAAATATTAAAAATGCTTTGAAATGCGAAATCATGTAAAAGATAGTGTTAATTATAGGGGCCATTATTTTGCTCCTCCTGTATTGCCCAATCTCATAATTTCTCAAATAAAAATTCTAAAATACCTTGAGCAACACTATGAGAGTCTTGAGCCATTATCCTACATGTATCCCACGTGACCCTCATGGTGGTATATAAAGCACAACATCCACATAGAGCTTTGCAAATCGATAAGTAGGCTTTTGGGTGAAATGCCCAAGTGAAAGTAGGTGAACCATGACCCAACCTCTCAAACGAGCGAATCATGGTCATATGCTCCATCCTCTCCTATGAGAGCATCGCTCGATTGTGGGAGTGTGGAATTCTCCCCATGTGTTGTTTCCATTGGCTATTTTCCCTCGTGGATACCATGTTCATTCTAGGGTCCATTATTTTGCTCCTATCGTACTTCATAGTCTCATAATTTCTCAAATAAAAATTCTAAAAATACCTTGAGAAATGCTACGAGAGTCTTGATCCATTATCCCACATGTATCCCATGATGATCCTCATGGTGGTATATAAAGCACAATACCCACATAGAGCTTTGCAAATTGAGAAGCAGGATTTTGAGTGAAATGCCCAAGTAGAAGTAGGTGAACCATGATCCAAACCCTCAAATGAGTGAATCATGGCCCAACCATATGCTCCATCCTCACCTGTGAGAGCATCACTTGATGGTCATGAGTGTGGAGTTCTCCCCATGTGTGGTTTTCGTTGGCTATTTTCCCTTATGGGCTCCATGTTAATTCTAAGGTCCATTATTTCGCTCCTACCATACAACTAAGTTTCATAATTTCTCAAACAAAAATTCTAAAAATGCCTTGAGCAATACTATGAGAGTCTTGAGTCATCATCCCAATTGTATCCCATGATGACCCTCATGGTGGTATATAAAACACAACACCCACATAGAGCTTTGCAAATTGGAAAGCAATATTTTGGGTGAAATTCCCAAGTGGAAGTAGGTGAACCATGAACCAACCCCTAAAATGAGTGAATTATGGCCTAACCATATGCTCTCTCCTCTCCTATGAGAGCATCGCTTGATGGTGGTGAGTGTGGAGTTCTCCCCAGGTGTGGTTTTCATTGGCTATTTTTCGCTTGTGGACCCCATGTTAATTCTAGGGTCCATTATTTTGCTCCTCCCATACTGCCTAGTCTCATAATTTATCAAATAAAAATTCTAAAAATACCTTGATAAATGCTACGAAAGTCTTGAGCCATTATCCCACATGTATCCCAGGATGATCGGCATGGTGGTATATAAAGCACAATACCCACATAGAGCTTTAAATTAATAAATATATTTTTGGGTGAAGTGCCCAAGTAGAAGTAGGTGAACCATGAACCCATCCCCCAAATGAGAAAATCATGGACCAACCATATGCTCCATCATCTCTTGTGAGAGCATTGCTCGATGGTGGTGAGTGTGGAGTTCTCCCCATGTATGGTTTCCATTGGATGTTTTCCCTCATGGGTCCCATGTTAATTCTAGGGTCCATTATTTTTGTGCCTCCCATATTGCCTAGTCTCATAATTTCTCAAATAAAAAATTCTAAAAAATACCTTGAGAAATGTTGCAAGAGTCTTGAGCCATTATCCTACATGTATCCCACATGACCCTCATGGTGGTATATAAAGCACAACACCCACATAGAGCTTTGCAAATCGAGAAGTAGTATTTTGGGTGAAATGCCCAAGTGGAAGTAGGTGAACCATGACCCAACCCCTCAAATTAGAGAATCATGGCCATATGCTCCATACTCTCTCATGAGAGCATTGCTTTATGGTGGTGAGTGTGGAATTCTCCCCATGTGTGGTTTCCATTGGCTATTTTACCTCGTGGATCCCATGTTAATTCTAGGGTCCATTATTTTTCTCCTCTCGTACTGCCCAGTATCATAATTTATTAAATAAAATTCTAAAAATACTTTGAGAAATGCTGCAAGAGTCTTGAGCCATTATCCCACATGTATCCCATGACAGCACTCATGGTGCTATATAAAGCACAACACCCACATAGAGATTTGCAAATTGGTAAGCATAATTTTGGATGAAATGCCCAAGTGGAAGTAGGTGAAACATGATCTAGCCCCTCAAATGAGCGAATCATGGCCCAACCATATGTTTCATCCCTTCATTGAGAGCATCACTTGATGGTGTTGAGTGTGGAGTTCTCCCCATGTGTGGTTTTCATTGGCTATTTTTTCTCGTGGACCCCATGTTAATTATAGGGTCCATTAGTTTACTCCTTCACTACTTCCCAGTCTCATAATTTCTTAAATAAAAATTCTAAAATTACCTTGAGCAATGCTACGAGAGTCTTGAGCCATTATCCCACATGTATCCCATGATGACCCTCATGGTGGTATATAAAGCACAACATCCACATAGAGCTTTGCAAATCGAGAAGCAGGATTTTGGGTGAAATACCCAAGTGGAAGTAGGTGAACCATGACCCAACCCCTCAAATGAGTGAATCATAGCCCAACCATATGCTCCATCCTCTTCCGTGAGAGCATCACTCAATGGTGGTGAGTGTGGAGTTCTCCCCATGTGTGGTTTTCGTTGGCTATTTTCCCTTGTGGGCCCCATGTTAATTATAGGGTCCATTATTTCACTCCTCCCGTACTTTCGAGTATCATAATTTCTCAAATAAAAATTTCTAAGTTTTTCATCTATTATATAATAGAGAGGACCTCCCAAAGAGATATGGATACAATAGAATTTCTTAGGTGCTCTACCACATTGAAGGTTCCAAAAAATAGGCTCTTGGAATATTTGACGTTGTTGAAAGCCTAGTCATTTTTATCATTAGAGGTGGTCTTGAAAAAGTTGTAATAGGTTACCTTGGTGGTTTAGAGGAAGCTCTTATCACTGTTAGGACTACTCCACTTTGATTCATTAGTGTAGATAATTTATTCATTAGTGTAGATTATTTATGAGGAGTCTTCTGATTATTCACTTCTCTAATATAAGACCTAGAACCAATCAAGCTAGGTGTTCTATGATATTCAATGGAATTTATTTTAGACCATGTATTATACTCACATTTGACTTGTGGCCTCCCACATGAGGGGCCTACATTATTTAACATAACATATAATTTTGCTTCATCGTAGGTAACAAAGGTCTACTATGAGGTTGATAAGTTAACAATTTATGGTATGACCAGAGACCGAGTGATAGGTTCCTAAATTGACATTGAGAATTTACACTAAGAAGAATGACTGATATTGTGGTTAGAATATGGAGACTAAATAGCCTAAGATTCTATTCTAATATAATACTTAGAGGAAGGATAGTACCAGCCACTAGAGTCTTTGACATATTTAATCTGGATGACAGCTAGATCCCTAGCTAAGCTTGTAGGCACTCAGTGAATTGGGACCAACATGGATACTATATACTAAGTTGGGGCTTAGGGATGACCAAGATTCTTGTTGGAAAATAATGGGGGCTTATGATATTCAAATGAAGGCAATCAAAAGCCTAGGTTTCCCTATTAGAAAAAAAGGCTCTAGATAACTTTGATAGGGAAATTTTTTGACATTACATTTTCTCTTCAGGGCTATGCCATTATTAGTGAGGGTCATCATATTTTTGAATATCTCATACATTTAATCATCTAGAGAAGAGGAAGTTGGATTTTGTTATGGCTATTTAGGAGGATGAGTTGAACTGGTGGAAGGTTGCATGGTTAAAGATTAATGGTAGGGTGATGGATGGAGTTAAACAATGGTATAGGTGGTCTAATATCTAGCTTTACTATTTGGATTATATCTTTCTTAGCTTGGATGGATATCTCATAGACCTCCAATAGTGAATTACCACCCTTAGAATTGACCATCATGGCAATCTCTAAAGAACATAAGCTTATACTGAGAGGGGGGTGAACAATATAAGACCACTTTTTGCTTTTCTTTCCCAATAAATATTATGCAATGTATAAATAGAAATATTAATAGCAGTAATAAAAACAATGCACAAATCACCACACACAATAGAGACACCAATTTTACGTGGTTAACCCAATGTAGGCTACTCCACAGAGAAAATATTTCATGAAAATTTTCTCAATCAATATCTTGGGAATGCTTTCCCTATTACAATATTTATGGACCTTTGTCCAAAGGAGACATAAATCCCCTAATAAATTTTGTGGATTTCTATCCACAGGAGAACTCCTTTCTCCTCTTGCTCTAGCTGGTGATTTTCTAGAAGAACTGTTACCCCACTACTCTGGCTAATGGATCTCTATCCACTAAAGACATCTGTCCTCATTGCCTTGGCTAATGGATCTCTATCCATTGGAGACTATCATCCTCTATACTCTGTCACCTCCAAAGCTCTATCTCAAATATGCACTAAACACAGTCCTTTGGTCTAGCACAAATATGCTCAATATCTATCTCTGCTATGGTACAAACCTATCCTCAAATCTACACCAAAATATTTCCTCAAATCTTCACTAAACACAGTCCTTTGGTCTAGAAAAAATCTATCCAATATCTATACTTTGATCTATACTAAACACAGTCCTTTGGTCTAGCACAAATCTGTCCTCAATCTCTGTCCTCAAGCCTTAACACAAATCTTGATACACTCACAAATAAACACTGTTGGATATGCCCCAAACCTTAAGTCAAGGTTTGAACAAATAAATCAATCAAATATACTCTCAAGTCTTCTCAAAGACTTGTATCAATATGACTTGTAAGATTCCACAAAATATCACACTAATCTATCCATAAGTCCTCTCTTGAACTTGTTCAATCTGCTCAACAAGTCTTCACCAAGAGTTGTCTCAATCTACTCAACAAGTCCTTACTAGAACTTGTCCAATCTCACAAAAATATATAGAGAATTTTTAGAGACTCAATATGCTTCACATTCACCACAATGCTCAATCACTTTCAATCTTTCTTTTTACCATAGAAACATATAGAGAATTTTTAGAGACTCAATATGCTTCACATTCACCATAATGCTCAATCACTTTCAATATTTCTTTTTACCATAGAAACATATAGAGAATTTTTAGAGACTCAATATGCTTCACACTCACAAACTCTCAATCACTTTCAATCATAGAAACATATAGAGAATTGTTAGAGACTCAATATGATTCACACTCACAAACTCTCAATCACTTTCAATCACATAAACATATAGAGAATTTTTAGAGACTCAATATGTTTCACATCCATCAACACTCAATCTCTTTCTCAATTCAATTCAGAATATAGAACAATTTGTTTTACAGAACTTAAACTATCACATCAACACATCCACTCGAATAGCCTCAACTAACTCTACTCAACCAATCACTCAATGAAATAATCCTTACTCACAAACCCTAGTCCAAGCATATGAACACTCACTCAAATATTTCCAACAATGCTTATCAATAAATCTCACATAACAATGATACTCATGATCTTTACAAACCCTAGTTCAATTTCTTCACTCAATTACTTACTTCAACAACAATGCTTATCAAACAATATTCACATAACAATGATACTCATGATCTTTGCAAACCCTAGTTCAAGTTCACTCATTTCAACAACAATGCTTATCAAACAAGGTTTTATCAACAACTCTTTATTCCAAAAAACCTTGAAGCATTAATTTAAAACACACTCAACAATGCTTACCAAACAATCCTTTTCACTCCAAACTTGTTTTTAGAAAACCTCAATCAATCACTTCAACCAAAGAAGAATATGCCCATACCTTTTATTTGATGTAGAAGTGACCTTAGAAAACTTGTCTCAATCACAATTCCCTTATTTCCAATTTCAATGGTTAGATGACAAAATATCATTCTTAACACTTTCTCAAATATTTCTTAGACAAAAAAATAATCAAAGATCAATTATACTTTATTGCTCCTTCTTGGAATTAACATCCATAAAATCATACATAAAAAATAATTATTTAGATACACCTTATAATCTCCAACTTTAAAATAATATCCAACACCACAAAAATTCAAACAATTTCCTTAAAATCCTTATTATACTTTTCAAGCACCCAAGAAAATATCACAAAAATATTATTTTACATTCACCTTATAACTCCCCTTATAACCTTACAAACCAAATAAATTTATGCAAAAATTAATTTTTAATTACTCAATTAATTCCCTCCAAAAATTTTAGTGCCAGCAAATTGTATACATTTGTCTTCTACCCAAAAGAGTTTCGATGTGATTCGATTCTTCATCTCCCTCAGCACCAAGTGCCTTAGCACTTTGGTGCCCACTGTGTGGGCTATAGGTGCCCATGTGAATGAAGGGAAGCTTCCTTCCTTTTCAAGCAACGCCCACCATCAACTCTAAACAAAACAAAAATCCAACTCTATCACAAATTTGAACTTGAATTGATCGCTGCCCTCAGGCCTTGCCTTCATCAAGGTTGCCAACTGCGCTAGCAAGTGCTTGGTGACCAAGGTTATTCCTTGGTAAATGAAAAACCTCTACCTCTTATTAACACTTAAAAAAAATTAAAATCCTCTTGATCACATAGAATAATTCACATGTTTTTCGCAAGCATGGAGATTAAAATCGAAGGCATGAAGTAGATTTTCTAAGGTGGGGAAATCCCCTTTTTATACACACTTGGTTACTTTGCTCCCCACATCAGCGCTCAATGTCAAATTCAAATTTTTGAATTGCGACTTAATAACCCACCTTAGGGTTATTTAAAATTAACATAAATTAACTTATAATTAATATTAGAAATTAATTAATAATTAATTTAAATAACTTATAAGTAAATTAATTTATAATAAAATTATATTAATTAATTTATAATTAATTTTAAACTTCCCTTTATAATATTATAAAAAATATTATAATATTATTTATTTGGGCTCTTTCTTTATAATTTGGACCACATTTGACTTCATGGAACCAAGTTTTCACCAACTGAAAGCGGGCTTTCCTTTCTGCACTAATTGCGGAATTGCTTCTTATTGCACTGCTCACTGAAACTGAAATTCAACATTAATGACCATTTCTTCTTGACATCAATGACAACTTCATTTACTCAAAATGTCCAACAGTCTTCCCCTTTGTCATTGATGGCAATTCAAATTATTTTTACCAAAACTTGACTTGTTTCTGTTCTGCTCCCCCTCAAAAACTGCTCCCCTTGACTCAATGCTCTATTATTAAATCAAATATCTCCCCCTTACTAAAATCTCTCCCCTTTTACATCAATGGAAAAGGGTCACCTGTGGGGCTCGAAACTAAGAATGAGTCTCTTAGCTTAACCCCTCCCCCACCTCCTTTTGAGGTGATTAATTCTGGTGTGGGAGTATTTCTACTCCCAACAAGCGCTGGTATTTACCTTTGTCCTATTTCCTTCTCATATGATCCTTTTGATTCCTTTGACTATTCCTATTCATATCCATGTTCTTGTTCCTATCCATATTCTTTTTCTTGTTCCTATCCATATTCTTGTTATTGTTCTTGTTCTTGTTTGTGTTCATATTCATGTTCTTGTTCCTATTCCTCTTCATGCTTGATTCTAGAATGTCTAATCTATATCACTTTGTTGTATGTCCATAATTATTGCACTTATAACACTTAATGCTATTATTTATTGGAGATGCAAATATCTTGGGATTTCTCCTAGTGGAGCCATATTTGTTCCTGTCATGTACCTTGTAATTCATTGCCTTGTGATCAAACTGATTACATGAGTAGCAATACCCATGGAAAAGTTACCTGTTTCTGAAGTTCCCATACTCCCATATTTCATGTGTCCTGCACTATGAAGCCATGTGCCCAAATTTGTGATATGAGAAACATCATCTATTGAAATTTCCTTGCCTTGACCTCATTGGTCTCTTAGTCTCTTTTAAAATTTGTTCCATATGTTTCTTCTTTGTGCATTGTTCCTTTCCTTTTTGAACTTTCTATTGTCCAAATCATCCTCAGAGGTCTCACTTTATCTTACACTATCTTATTCTAAAGTTTCTTCTTCTTCAAAACTTGAGGTTGACTCTTTTTCTTGTTTCTTTTGAGCTTGTTATAAACCAAGACCTATTTTGTTTATTGATCTTATTTGTACCTTTATCATCTTATCTACAATATTTGAGCTCTTTCCAAACTTGTGTAGCTTATCATTGGACTTTTCTAATTCTTCCCTTAGAAGAGATACTTCTTGTTCTAATATTTCACATTCTAAGACCTTTGCTTCTAGCTTATCCTTGAACTTCTTTGTCTTAGCCATTTACTTGTTTAGATCCTCTATAACCTTTCCTCTCTCTTCATCACATTATTGAAATTGAATCTCGAGTTGTAAATTTTGCTTTCTTACCTTATTTAAGGTTTTAAGAGCATTAATAAGCTCTCCCTCAAGATCAAATCCTCCTTTTTCTGATTCTTTCTCTATTTTTTTACCTTTTATAACATATTCATTCTTTTCTAACTTGTCTTCTATAGGATCACCTTCTTCTTCTTCTAGTGCTATTAGAATAATATCTTCTAGTCCTTCAAATGCATCCTCATATTCATCATCACTGAAACTGAAACTATTCCTTGTACAACTATCTTCAAGATGTCCAAAATTACCACATCTAAAACACTTGAGAATTATTGGTGACCTTTTCTTAACTTCTTTTTTCTCAATTAGAAACAAAAATTCATATTTATCATTACTTGAAGAACTAGCATCACTATAACTTGAGAACTTGCTTGCCTTATCTGCATATTAGCTCCTCTTTTGTCTATGAAAGAACTTCTTTCTGTGATTGCCTCGTCCATACTTGCCTTTCTTTTGGTACCTGTAAATTTCTGATTCCCTGTTCTTGTGTTCCTATTTTTCTTCATCATTGTTATTTTTAGCTTCTTGACAATTAGTTGCATAGTGACCATACTTTCCACAATTGAAACATCTAACATATTTTACATATTTAAATTCTCTTGAATCCTTATTCCTTTTGCCATAATTAGCTTCTTCATCACTAGATGACTCATTGCTTGAATCTAATTTTTTGCCCTTTGTATTCTTAGTAGCTCTAAATACTGCTTCCTTCCAGATATTAGGTTCCTCTTTTGTTCTTAACTCAAAAGCTATAAGAATACCAAGTAACATATCTCTTGTCAAAAAATCAACATATTTTGATCTTCTATAGTAGAAATATTTTCACTAAATCTCTTTGGAAGAGATCTTAAGACCTTATCACAAACATTCGATTCTTAAAAATTAAGTCCAAGTCCTTGCATGACATTAACAACCTCATATACTCGAAGTAGACAAGTACTAATGTTTTCCTCATCCTTCATTTTTAATTCTTCAAATTGTCCTTTGATATTTCGTATCTTTTCCTTTTTGACACTTTTATCTCCTTCATATATGCTTTGCAACTTATCCTAAAATCCTTTAGCATATTTAAAATGCATAAATTTTATGGATTTTGTTCTATGAAAACCTCTCAAAATTGCATTCATTGATTTTGAATTTTAATGTTGTAGAAGCTTACCTTCCTTATATGTAGGTGGATCAACTAGTGGTATGTATCCATTTTCAACTGCTTTACAAATTTCATTGCCAAGTAACATCAGGTTAATCTTCATTCTCATACTCCAAAATATATAATAACTTCCATCAATTATTGGTGTTGAATTATATGAGGACACATTCTTAGAATCCATTGTGTTCTTGAAAGCTTTTCGATCAAGCTGTTAAACTCTTCCTAAGGAACTCGCTCTAATACCAATTGAAAAACATAAGCTTATATTGAGAGGGGGGTGAACAATATAAGATCACTTTTTACTTTTCTTTCCCAATCAATATTATGTAATGTATAAATAGAAATATCAATAGCAATAATAAAAATAATTCACAAATCACCACACATAATAGAGATACCAATTTTACGTGGTTCACCTAATGTGGGCTACTCCACAGAGAAAATATTTCACTAAAATTTTCTCAATCAATCTCTTGGTAATACTTTCCCTATTACAATGTTTATGGACCTCTTTCCAAAGGATATAATAATCCCCTAATCAAGTTCATGGATATCTATCCATAGGAGAACTCCTTTCTCCTCTTGATCTAGCTGGTGATCTTCTAGAAGAACTCTTACCCCCACTGCTCTCGCTAATGGATCTCTATCCACTGAAGACACTTGTACTCACTGCCTTGGCTAATGGATATCTATCCATTGGAGAATATCATCCTCTATAATATATCACCTCCAAAGCTCTATCTCAAATCTAAACTAAATACAGTCCTTCGATCTAGCACAAATCTGCTCAATCTCTGTCTCTGGTATAGCACAAACCTGTCATTAAATTTGCACCAAACTCTATCATCAAATCTATACTAACACAGTCCTTCGGTCTAGAAAAAATCAGTCCAATATTTGTCCTTTAATCTGTACTAAAAAAAATCCTTTGATCTAGTAAAAATCTATCCTCAATCTTTGTTCTCAATTCTTAACATAAAGCTTGATCCACTCACAAATCGATACTGCTGGATATGCCCCAAACCTTAAGTCAAGGTTTGAAAAAATAAATAAATCAACTCTACTCTCAAGTTTTATCAAAGAATTATCTCAAATATACCTTGTAATCTTCCACAAAAGCTCACACTAATCTATCCATAAGTCCTCTCTTGAAATTTTTCAATATACTCAACAAGTCTTCACCAAGACTTGTCTCAATCTGCTCAACAAGTCCTTACTAGAACTAGTCCAATATCATAGAAACATATAGAGAATTGTTAGAGATTCAATATGCTTCACATTCATCACAATTATCAATCACTTTCAATCTTTCTTTTTATCACAGAACATATAGAGAATTGTTAGAGACTCACTATGCTTCACATTCACCATAATGCTCAAAAACTTTCAATATTTCTTTTTACTACTGAAACATATAGAGAATTGTTAGAGACTCAATATGCTTCACACTCACAAACTCTCAATCACTTTCAATCACATAAATATATAGAGAATTTTTAGAGACTCAATATGCTTCACACTCACAAACTCTCAATCACTTTCAATCATAGAAACATATAGAGAATTGTTAGAGACTCAATATGTTTCACATCCATCAACACTCAAATCTCATTCTCAATTCAATTCAGATTATAGAATAATTTATTTCACAGAACTTGAACTATCACATCAACACATCCACTTGACTAGGCTCAACCAAATCTACTCAACCAATCACTCAATGAAATAATCCTTGCTCACAAACCCTAGTCCAATCATATGAACACTCACTCAAATATTTCCAATAATGTTTATCAATCAATCTCACATAACAATGATACTCATGATCTTTGCAAATCCTAGTTAAAATTCTTCACTCACTTACTTACTCCAACAATAATTCTTATCAAACAATATTCACATAATAATGATACTCATGATATTTGCAAACCATAGTTCAAGTTCATTCATTTCAACAATAATGCTTATCAAACAAGGTTTTATCAACAACTCTTTTTTCTAGAAAACCTTGAAGCATTAATTTAAAACACACTCAACAATGCTTACCAAACAATTCTTTTCACTCCAACCTTATTTTTAGAAAACCTCAATCAATAACTTCAACCAAAGAAGAATATGCCCATACCTCTTATTTGATGTAGAAGTGACCTTAGAAAACCTGTCTCAATCACAATTCCCTTCTTTCTAATTTCAATGGTTAGATGACAAAATATCACTCTTAACACTTTCTCAAATATTTCTTAGACACAAAAATAATCAAATCTCAATTATACCTTATTGCTTCTTCTTGGAATTAACATCCATAAAATCATACATGAAAAAATAATCATTTGGATACACCTTATAATCTCCAACTTTAAAATAATATCCAACACCACAAACCAAATAATCATACATGAAAAAATAATTATTTGGATTCACCTTATAACTCCCATTACAAACTTACAGACCAAATAAAATTATGCAAAAAATAATTTTTAATTACTCAACTAATTCCCTCCGAAAATTTTGGTGCCAGGAAATCGCATACCTTTGTATTCTAGCTAAAATAGTTTTGACGTGATTCGAATCACCGTCTCCCCAAGTGCCGAGCACTTTAACACTTTGGTGCCTACCGTGTGGACTATAGGCACCCACATGAAGGAAGGAAAGCTTCCTTCCCTTTCAAAAATCCACTGTCAACTCCAAACAAAACAAAAAACCAACTCTATCGTAGATTCGAACTTATGCCGATCGCTACCCTCACACATTGCCTTTGTCGAGGTTGCCAGCTATGCTAGCAAGCGCTTGGTGACCAAGGTCCTTCCTTGGTGAATGAAAAAACTCCACCTCTTCTTAACACTTAAAATAAATTAAAATCCTCTTGATCACATAGAATAATTCGCACATTTTTCACAAGCATGGAGATTAAAATCGAAGGCATGAAGTAGATTTTCTAAGGTGGGGAAATCCCCTTTTTATACACACTTGGTTACTTTGCTCCCCACTTTGGCGCTTAATGTTGAATTTGAATTTTTGAATTGTGACTTAATAACCCACCTTAGGGTTATTTGAAATTAACATAAGTTAACTTATAATTAATACTTAAAAAATAATTAATAATTAATTTAAATAACTTATAAGTTAAGTAAATTAATTAATAAATTAATTTATAATAAAATTATATTATTTAATTTATAATAAATTTCAAAATTCCCTTTATAATATTATAAAAAATATTATAATATTATTTATTTGGGCTCTTTCTTTATACTTTGGACCACATATGATTTCCTGGAACCGGGTTTTCACCAACTGAAAGCGGGCTCTCCTTTTTGCACTGATTGTGAAATTGCTTCTTCTTGCAATGCTCACTGAAACTGACATTCAACATTAATGACCATTCCTTCTTGACATCAATGAAAAATTCATTTACTCAAAATTTCCAACAATCACAAAATTAAAAGCTTTTAGATAGAAAATGAATGCCAAATACAAAGGTGGTCAGATCTTATCAGGGATCCTTTGCCAAGTCTTATAGAATATAATTATTAACATTATCCATTGTCTCCATAGGTACCCTCTTGATAGTTGTGAGTTGCTTTAGGAGGGATGATCCATCTAGATTTTCTTTGAACTACTTTACCAAGAGCTTTGCCAATTGGTCCCAACTGTTTACTGATCATGGGTTGAGACTAAGGTACTATTCATGAGCTCTCCCTAAAAAAGAATCTTCCAATAGCCTCAATGCTATATCTTACATTTCAATGAAATACACAATGAATAATCTTACCAGGTGTTTCAAGTGTTCCATCAGAGTGAAAATATATTCTCTTAGGAATTAGGGTAAGGATTTGAGCATCAAGGTGGGATTTAGGTCCCATGTGCTGGAAAAATTGGTGGAATTAGGGGACCTCTACCATTCCATGTCGAAAAAATTCTAGGAGGCTAATGTACAACATCTACCATGTTGCATTGTTGGTTCCTTCTTCTTTGTCTTCAATTTAGAGGTGGAACCAACTTTTTCTTATTAGCTCTAGTAAAGGTTCTAGGACTTTTGCTCATTAAATTTTGGGCCTTACCTTTGAGAATGGAGTTTCCTAGTGGGGATATTTTACTTCAACAAGTTTATGAGATAGAGAATCCCACTAGAATCTTGGTCCATATTTTATCAAATTACTTATTTAGAGTTAGTCTTTTCAATATGAGTCATTATAAAATATCATTCCATCAAGTATGCCAGACAAATTATTGTCATTGTAGAATGCACCTTCCAAACTCGGTCTAGGGGGCTTGATAAGACAAATGTACTCATGCCTTTCATAGAATAAAATAGTAGGAAGTGCCATGGATGGGGGACAACCCATGGGGTAATCTCCCAGGTATTTAATTAAGGCTAAATCCTCATCAAAATCTAATCCTTGATACAAAGTGGACCTCTGTGAGCTGAGGCTAGGAAAAAAATTACAATAAAAATAAAAATAGGAAATTAAATGCTTTTACAAAAATTAAAATCCTAAGCTATGGGGGTGATGCACCAAATAATTAAGACCCCTAATTTTGTACTACAACTGACAATTTAACACAAAAAACAGCACCTACAACTAGTGAACACAACCAAGTAAAGCTAAGAGAAGGAGAATAGAGTAAAATTAGTCATGAATTTCATTAACATGCTTAAAATAATTATAAGATAATGAGGACTAGAGGGATAAATGCTCCTTAGGCATGAGAAAATGTTTTGGCTCACCTTTTTATAATAAGAAAAAAGGATGAAAGGAATATCCCATAAGGATAGGTACTAAGCATGAGAAGATGACTCCTAATACCTTTTACAATAAAATTAGGCCTAATTATACACCAAGAGAAGGGTGCATTTCATTTGAAGTTTTGTGTAGAAGGCCTACAAATATCTCTTGCTCCTACATTCAATAATCCTTATACAAGTTGTGTGACATTAAATTTGAGGTCTTTGGATTTGGGTGCATAAATACTAAAATATTCTAGGTCTTTGAATGATAAAGTGCGACTGACTCAAATCTTTGCTACTACATCGGTGTGGCTACACCATTACTCTTCCATCATTATTCTCTTGGAATGCATCATATAATTGATGTGGTAGACATAGCCTCTTTGAATGGTGTATATGGATAGGGTAGGCTCACATGTATGGTGGGTTGTGGCTATGGTTGACATATGATTAGATCTAATAGGCTTGACTGTAAAAGTTAAGATTTTCATCTAGTGGTGGATGTCCTCTTTAATGATCATTTTCTTACTTTCCTTATCATGCACATGAAAAACATGTGTACTCAAATAAGGTGGAACATCCTCTAGCCAATGGTATACCTTCATCATTAGGAATTTATGCCTTCATTTATTGGGCTAGCAAATGGTCACCATGTCTTTGGATTTGGCCTTTTTTGGAGCCTTCCCTTTGTTTACATACTTTTCTTCATTAGAAGGATTGCATAGACCATTGGATTGAAAATAAATGATTCTTGGGCCTTAATTAATTTTATGCTCTTGGGTCTACCGTCTAGGCATAATATGAACATCCACCATAGATAGAAAATCTAATAGTCAATGTGGATTTTAAGCTCATCCAACCTCCATTGGTGTTCCTTTCTTCCAAATTAATATGGTAAATGCCTTTTGATAGGATTGCCTTCTCTTATCCTACTTTTGACTGGCCTTATTTGGAGCGAGGTAGGGCTAGTGGGAAAATTTCCCTACACCTACTATATTAGTAAAATTAGCAAGACTAAGATCATCTAATATATTTTTCTCACTTAAAAGATTAAAAATGGTGCTTATATAAGTAGATGAGGCCTTTAGTAAGTCGATTATGGAAATATTTGCTAGGGTATCCTCAAGTTGTTGAATATTAAATGATTTTTTTACCTTTATCTTGGGATCGTAGGATCAAAGGTGGTTCTTTAGAGGAAGAAATATACGTAGGTATTAATACCAAATGAGGATTATAAGGTAAATTTGAAGATCGAGCCATATCTTTGTACTATTGTCTAGTAATAGTGCTAATATGAATTATTCATACGATGTTTTGATTATGTGGGGTACATTCTTGTATTGGATATGGTTAGTGGTACTTTGTTCATGATTAGGTAGGGGGTCATGAAAGATTCCTACTTATTCATTGGAGGATGATGTTTATTAAGGATAATCGATGATAAGACAACCATCATCAATTAAATCCTGAATAAGATGCATAAGGTTCCTACACTTATTGGTGTGGTGACCATTTGTACAATGGAAGGTACAATGTTTATCAACCTTGAACTAAGGGAGTTTCTCTCTATTAGGATCTACAAGCTTTATTGGTGCTAAATCTATCATTTTAGTGGTTAAAAATTATTCAAGGATAGATGCTAGAAATTGATGAATTTGGATTAACTTTATTTTAGGTTTTTATTGAGCTTTCATTAGGACCAAATTTTTAAAGTAGTAGCAATATTGATATTACTAGTTTTAACATTGTTACTAGAGTAGTATTTTGTCACCCTATCACCCACAACATGCTTATTCTTGTACTAAAATTTAGGATTAGAGGAGGTTAATTTTTGTCTTCCTTCTTAGTCTTTAGCTATCCTCTACGTAAAAGGGAAAATTTCACTTATTTAGATAATTTAACCACATATTCAAAGAAAGATATACATGTCATCTCCAAAGAATATGTGAGTTTCTCTTGTAAATTACATATGAAGATACCCAATATATCCTTTTGGGGAAGAGTAAATATGATTTTACTCCCCAAGGCTCACCATCAAGTTAGGAAGTCTGTAAAATACCTACCCTTGGCCTGTTTAAGTTCATAGAGATCATCCATGGTACAAATTTTTATAATATACATAGAAAATTATTGAATAAACATCTCAACGAGTTCCTCAAATATTTTAATTGAATGACAAGGTATTTGAAAATACCATTCTAAGGCTTGAACACTAAGGGTCTTAGAGAATACTTTTAAAATAAGTGCTTCATCATAGGGAATATTATGAAAGGCAGCTTGAAAAGTCCTAAGGTGGTCGGTTGGATTCCCTTCTCCATTGTATATGTAAAATTTAGTTGTTTTAAAGTTAGAAGGGTAAGGTTAGCTAGCCAGGTTTAAGGACTGATTAGAATATTATTCATAAGAATATTTTTGGATAGTTTAGGCTCCTTGGAGGGAAGCCAATTATTGTTTAAATTTAGAATTTTCCTTGATATTTTGTTCTAACTTAGAGTTTCTATCTTGGTATACAAGGTAAGGGGGATTAAATGGATCTTGAGGCATAATTAGATGGGATTGTGAACGAACAAATTTATGAGGTTTATAACTTGGAGGGGTTGACCCTAAAGGTAGGATCATATTATTTTCTTCCAAGCTACTTGGGATAAATGGATTGGTGGAATGAGTATTGAGAGGAACTTGACTTTGGGAAGATGGCATATTGAGAAAGGGGTTGGAAGAAACCATAAAAAATGTTACTAGGGAAGATAAAAAAGGGAGTCTTCCATAACAAAGGTTGTCAAAGACTCTTTGTTTACACTTTAATATAGTTTATGTAACTTTCCCTATTTACTTAAAGGAAAGTAGCTAACTGATCCATAGATATGGAAACTACTCCAATTCATAGAGAAGCTTCTTGAGAGAGGATCTTCCTCCTTTTCTTCCTCATAGGTAGGATTATTGAATATTTTTTGTTTCTCTCGAGGATTGGGTAATGTTGGTAGGGAATTTAGATTTTATGGTAAATAACATGCAATAATATGGGTAATATAAGGAGGTTTAGACATAAATTTAGGAAGGAAAATTCATTTTTTATTATGGTTTTGTTTATAGAGTTGCTTAAAGAAGAAAAGAAGATGTAAACCTCTTATATCACCAAAAATAATTGTCCCTCCTTATGACTCCCATTAGACTACCATTTTATACTTTCCAAGAGAGATAAATCTCAAGGTTTATATGATGGTTTACTCAAAGGGTCCTTAAAATTCCCCTATTAGGACTAACCTTTTGGTTATATTCTTGTTATCTTTATTGATGTGAGTTAATCCAAGTAAACAAAATTAGGTGGTCTTAGTTAAAATGTGATAAGTTATTATGTTTTATTAAGGTAAGATTTATGTTAGAATGTTTTTAGGACCCATTTGGTATTTCACATTGGGTTCACCAAAGAACATGATGGTGAAAAAGGAGTCAATCCTTCCTACCACACCTTAGGTCAAGGGTAAGCGATTATGCCCTTGATGTTTTTATTTTGAGGTTTTTTCATTGGTAAAGTAGGTTCACTAAGGGTATTTATATATGCATCCTAAGTCTATGTTTTGTGTGTATATTAGAAAGCACCTAAGGTTTAATTTCTAATATCTAATATGTAATAGAATGAATATGCACTACATGCAAAAACAAAGATGCAACAAGAAAGATCGTTAATCCTACATACTTTTATGTCTTGAATGGATGTAAGTGTTGGAGAATATAACATTATTTAGTACATGCTAATGTACCAGAACGATACATTATGGTATAAATGTAAATATATAGTATATTATTGTATGAGTCTATAGTTTAGAAGTGTTATTTATATTTCCCCTTTATGTATGTGTCCATGTGTAGGATGTTCACAAGTGTCATGTGATTATGTGTGCAAATATTATGTAATAGAGTGTGCATGTGTATAGATTTAAGAGTTTGCAATGTGTCATATATTAAAGTGTGCAAGAGTGAATAGAGAGTCGAGTCATGTATACAAGTGGCAAGATGAGAAGCCAAAATACATGAGAGGATTTATCTTATGTATGGAATAGGAAAATATGCATCTCTCAAATATGTGAGAAGAGCAATAGTCAAGTATTGAAGAGTCATATTTGTAAGGATATATTATGGAGAGAAAGCTCCATGAATTATTATTAAAAAAATATGTATATTTCGAGCATCAAACAAAGAATCCTATATACAGTTTGAGCAATTATATTGTAAGTTTTCTTCATGTTATTGTAGGAATGATATTAGCCATTTTACTTAATATATTATTATTTTATATAAATGTTTGTTTATTAATATTGGCCACATATATTGAATGCTCAAATATTGAGTATTATATTTTGATCCTAAACATTGTGACCTATGATAATCTGGCTAAAAATACAACAACAATAAACTACATACTTTTCCTTTTTTATTTTATTTTTCAAAACAAATATTATGCAAACAAAAAGTAGTAAAAGACTATCCTAAAATGCAAAACTATGTGCTCTTTTATATTTTATTTTCTAAATTCAAACAAATATGAATATAATATGAACAAATCAAGTGCAATCAAAGTCTTAAATTTGAGATGACTCTTTGTTTGAATGCAAGAAATAAAATAACATATTCTTTTATTCCTTTCCTTTATCTTTTCTCTTCTTTTACCCTTCAAAGTAAAGATCATGCAACTAAAAGTAGATAATGCAAATTACATGCCACTTTTATCTTCATTCCTAAATGAAAAAAAAGAAAGCATGCAATACAATCTATAATAAATTACCTGTAACCTTTTTTTTTAATGGCTTCATAAGCAAGATCAAATTACAATTAGCTAAACTATATGCCTGATCTCAAATCTGAATGTAACTTGCAATATTTATCTTTTCAAAGTTTCATGAAAATATTTAAGCCTATTTAATGCTACACAAACTATTAACAAATTAGAAACTACCTATTTTGGATTGAGGATGCAATAGATATGGAAATTTTTACCTATTTCAAAGATATTACAAAAATATTGTGGAGTCACAAAAATGCTTTGACAATGAAAATGCTCAGATAGTGCACAAATGATCTGATAATGAAAAATGCTTCGATAGTGCAAAAACACTATAACCTACAAAAGAGATAAATGCTACAACTACATACAATATATTTGTGTTTTAGTGCATTGGGGCATGTTCATTTTATCCAAGATAACAAATCCACTTGATTTATGGATCAAGTCCCAAGGTCCCATTTATAGTTTAAAAATAATAAAAAAGCTTTGGAATGTGAAATCATGCAAAATATAGTGTTGTAAAAATCCTCAAGGAGAGAGAGAATTGTTTAAATCCTAAATATAGATTTACCCCCATAAAAGTAATTTAAATGGTGATTGCCCAATTCTTCTTAGATGTTTGCCACAATGGAATTATGATGTGTTGCACCCTTCAATGGAAATTTCACCACCATACACCTATTCTAGATTGAGGATGGAACAAAGATGAAAAATTTACATTGATTCCCAACATCATGCAAAAATACTACAAAGCCACAAGCATACTCTAAAAATACAAAAATGCTTTGACAATGCAAAAATACTTTGGTAGTGGAAAAATGCTTTAGCAGTACGAAAATGCTTTGATTGTGCAAAAAAACTCTAATAGTGCAAAAACACTCCTACAATGAAACAATGCTCTAACAATGCAAAATGCTTCAACATTGCAAAAATATTGTGGTCCTTTCTTTAGGATAATTTCACTAGCATATCCTTGCAAAATCCATTACCCTTTTTTTCTCCCCAAAAAGGATTTTTTTATATATTTTTCATTGCTTTGAAAGGTTTGCTAAGCATTGTGTGAAACAAAACTAACATGTGTAGTTCAAGATAGTGAGATGTTTAGTTAGGCTAGTTACATGGCCTAATTGAGGTGTTAAATTATATTACATGGAGTTAAATGCCTTGATTGACAGTTGCATGATGCTTGATTGATTCTTGATTGGTAGTTCTAGGTAAGATTCCACTAAATGCACACAAGATTTGGTTGGTGGGATGTAGGATTAGTGAAATTTGTGGTGATTGGGAGTCACACTATTGAAACTAAAGTTTTGTTGACACTTTTGTTAAAACACTGTGAGCTTATAAAAACATTGTGACATTTTTGAATTGACAAAAACAATATGCAAAAACATTACAACATTTTTGCATAACAATATTTTTGTAAAAGGTTATTTTGGTGGATCTAATGTTGGTTAAACATGGTTGTTTTTATACTCATTGCAAATATCTTATTGAGCTCTTTCCAATGGTACCCTTTTTGTAAAAGTTAGAGGTATTTTGGTCATGTTTTATAAATGACAAATCCAAAACATTTTATATCTTAAATTTTTGTACAAGAGGGGATTTATGTCAAATTAGTCAAAAGAGGCAATTAGTGATGTGTCAAATCGACTAATATATGTACAAAATTGGGTGTCTATAAGTTATAAATTCCTTATATTCCAACAAGATAACATTGAACTTGAAAGGTCCTATTGGTTTCTCTTGATATATTTCTAACTATTAGAAAATTGGTGAGTGATCAAATCCCCCACCTTGATATATCCAATATTTAATATATTTTTCTTAATCTATGATATTCTAATACACTAAAATTCTATCCAACCTTTCAAAAATACCCTATCTTCTAGTTATTTTATTCCTCCAAGTGGAAACTAATTTAATGGGTTCTACATCACACAACCCTACATTCTAATTTTTTTGTAGGAGACATTTAGTGAGGGGATCCATTTTGGCCTCTTCTCCCTATATTTTTGATCTTTTAGTTATAAAATTTAAGTCCCTTACCACCATTGCATTTTAGTTTTTATAAAAAATCTTGTATAAATAATTCTTCCCAATACTTCCTTCTACCACCATAAGGACCATACAAATTGACTACAATAATCAACTTACCTGGCTCCATAGAATGTAAATCTATAACCATACTTGCCTCAATATATACCTTTTTAACTAGCTTAAAGGATAAATTCCATCCCATTACATCCCCCCTGATATTCATTTTGAGTCTATCCCTACAAAGTTCCAATTTTTTAGGAGAGAGGCGAGTATGATTATTACTTATTTTACATCCATCATAGGCTCTTGGATTAAAATTATATTTGTAAGTTTAATTAAAAACTTTAGGGATTTTTTTATGATGGGCAATGATCCATTTGATATTTAAGGAGAGTATTATAATTGATTCCATTTCCCCTAGGGTTATCCTACTCTAAGAACCCCAACTATGGATTTTTTTTTACTAGCTAAAATCTCCTCTCAATTTTTTCTATGCAAATTTTAAGTAGGAATCCTTCCTACTATAAATTCATAAGATTGAATTGTATCAAGACCCAAGTACCTTGATACTTGACAATATCTAGTATATCCTTTACATTTTTAAGGCTATTAGAGAATACCTACAAAATATGTGCTTATATTATGGCAATTTGGAGAACTTGGTGGGGACAAGATCCTACTAGGGTTGTTTAAACCCTACTTGATTCTTTGGCATAAAATATATTTGGCTAAAGAGGATAAAAAATCAATAAGTTTTATAACTTCCCCTCTAAATTTTCTAATTGTTTGAAAGCACGACCCTATTTTAAAATCATATCTAAACTTTGGCCTATCAAGACCTCCATATAGGAGCTAAACCTAAGTCAAGATGATATAGCAAATTTATAATTATTAGAATTTAATCCATTATCCCTAAAAAAGGGATATATTAGGTTCAATATTTTATGTTTACTTGATAAATCACCTCCATATTCTTTGTCGGTTGCAAGTGTGGCCTTATTTCCATCATTTGAAGCTTACCTATTGCAATTATTGGGATCCAACTATTTCTCCTTCATTTGGATATTGATGATGAGAAATATTTTTTAAGTGATTTAGGATCCTTGAATGGGTCCTCTTCCATATTTGCTTTAGTTGTTGCTACCTCTATAATTTTTAGACCAAACAACCCTTCAACTTACTTCTGTATAGTGCCTTTCCCTTTGCTTTATTTCATTTTATAATATACATTGATATGACCATAATTATGAAAAATACTACATCAAAATGACACCTCGATATCATATGTTTGATTTCATAAAATGAACTCCATGTTCTTCGAAAACCTTAAACTAATATCAAGATCCACTAAGATAGGAGCTACCATTTTTTGATACAATTTATTTTTTTGTATTTTCTACAAGAAAAACACCTAAGGAGTTCCCAATCTTATGCAATATTCTTTCATTCTAGAATTTAAGGGGTAAAGAGGGTAGCTTGAACCAAATAGGCTAGGTATTAGCTTTCTCAAAGCATGGATCAAACCTAGGAGATAAAAATTGTAGATTTAAAATGTTGAGCCTCCAAATCCATCTTTATTTTTTTTTATTTAAGCATATTTTACCTTTTGGAAGATAAAACCATCCAACCCTTTGTCATCACATGATATGTGGGAGTATAGCCTAGAACCTGCAACTACGTAACCTTGATTATTTCTCATAGTTTTTGGTTTCACGATGTGGCTTATAAATCATCCTACCAAAGCCTTGTTATTTAGTGATAAAACTTGCTCTAGCATCAAATCCTAACCTACAATCATTCATATTGACTCCTACAATTTTATAAAATATTTTGGATTTTCTTTCCCCCTTTTCTACTTAGTTTTTTTATCTCCCAATTTGTCCAGAATACCCTTCAGTGTTTCCTCTAGTTAATTTGATGGTACTTCCCCTTCTCTATTGCCCCTTTGTATGCCCTAGGGTTAAGGTTTAAAGTTGATTAGGCCTTCAGGAATGGGTTTGAGTTAAGTCCTCCATGTACCTTGTCCCCTTTATACTAGATGTGAAAAATTTATTCCTTGGAGATAAAATTGAGGCCTTTGTATATTCCTTAGGATTTCATTGTATTCCACTACATCCTCTTCATACATCATTGAATTAGTCATCCTACCATTATTAGTTATTGGTAGGCCAAGTTTGCACTGGTTGAGAGTTCTAGCCATTTTTTTTTGAATTTTCCATCCTCCCCTCCTTCTTGGCCCTATTAATCAAAGCTCGATGATGAGAGACTCATTTGCTCAATTTCAAGAATTTTTTTTTTTTTTTAGATCCTGGTTGCTACCCTCTATCATCCTTCTATGACAATGATAACCCATCCTTGACACTATCAAAAACCCTATCAATTATTGGATTTTTAGCCAAATTATCATAGGTCCCAATATCCAATATCTTGAGTAGTCTCAAATATAAGAGCAATTACTATATTAAATGACCAAAATAAAAATATAACATTCATAAAATAATAATATTATGAATAAAATGGCCAAAATAATTCATGCAATAACATGAAAAAAACTTATAGTATAATTGCTTAAAATATGCATACAAGCTTCAATATTATTAATGCTTGAATGTGATTTGAGATACTTTGATAATCTAGATCTATCTCAAACATTACAAGCTTCAATCATTTTTAATCTTTGAGATCTAGCATTGTTAGGCAATATTGCATTGTGCTTCATCTTCTGTTGATATTCTTCTTCATATTATTTATATAGTTCTTCTATCTTTGTATCTTTGCTATGATATTCAGGATCTTTCCCATAGACTACTTGAGATTCTTCTTTTATTTCTTCACTTTTTATGTCATCAGTTCCATTAGAAAACTTCAAATAATTTTCATTGATATCATTTTCATGACTATCTTCAATTTGATTTTCAATTAGAATTCTTGTTGTAAGGGCTCTAATTTCATTCCCTTTTGTAGCCTCTTCTATTTCTTGAATCTCTTGAATTTCTTGTACTAAATTGCCTTTTTCATTTTTCTCTCTTTTAACAACTGTTATTGTTGTCTATGTTGATACCGAAGCTGATATGGCTTAGTCCAAATTTTTTTATAAGGTGTATTCATTTAATTTCCTTGATTCAAGGAATTATATCTACAAAAATTTGCATTATGATACTTTGTTTTGCATATATGAAAAAATATTTATCTCCATTTGTATTGCGGCCTTGATGATAATGCTATAGTATCATTTGGTACATTTTCTTTAGATATCAAAGCATTATTTTGATAGATTTTGGAGCTAAATACTTAAGATAAACTAACCACAATATCTAAAATAAAGTTGCAATATGAAATATAAGATAATGGAAATATTCTAAACATATAAAACTCATAAATAACTTCAACAATAACTCATAGAATTTCCATTAACAAATGCTCACGAAAATTGTATCTCCATTGAATAAAGATCTCAAATACACCATACTTCCACACACTCTCATTCTACAATGTATATCTCACACTCACACACATAGATACATATATAATGGAATGTGACTCTTCATATGGATCAATATTAGTCTTCATTCTTCTAGAGACTCTTCATCTTCCTATTATATGGAATCATGTGCACATGGACTATTATGCATATTTACATTACCAAAATACTTTGTACACTATAAAAACACTTATGCATTTATTACATTGTATAAAGTAAATACTCACACTCTAATCTAGGATACTCTCCTAATATAAATATGTACCCAAGTTGGTAAATCAACATGTACCAAATAATGTAATATATTCCAACACCTCCTGTATTACATTACTTGGTTATTGAAGACTTTAGTCTTCAATATGGTTCTTTGTCTTTTAACTCACTTTGCACTATATGCCTTCTTGATCAAGTTCTTTCTCTTTTTTCTTATCTTCACCATTGATGTCAGTATTTATGCTTTTAGATGATATCACATTATCATTTTATTCTTGCAAAAACATTTTTTCTTTGCCTTTGTTATTCATATCATAAATCTTCTTTTGTACATGACCTTTTGAATACTCATTTATAGCATCATGATAGGACCTTGAATTAGATTAAATTGAAGCATCGATATTGCATTAAGAACAAAATACTTTTTCTAAAAATGATTCATCAATAGTTGCTTTCTTCTTAAGGGATTCAATCAACCCCTTTTATTTCAAGTTATTCTCTTTGAGATGTTAAAGTGTAAAGAATACCATGTATATTATACTAGTAATGTTTAAAGGAATCATAACACTATCTTTGTCATTGTCAATTGCTTCAAACATTATCACATGTAGATAGTATTCTAATGTTTTAAAATTTTCTTCTAATGCTTCTTTGTAAATGAAACTTGAGACAGTCTAATTGTTTCTTTAGAGTTTTCAATCAATTTTTTTATTCTATATTTTATAACCTTTACTCTTCCTTTTCTAATTTCATTTTCCATTTCATTATTCAATGAAATCTTTGGAGTAGACATCCTTTTAGCTCCTTAGTATTGAGTATTGAGAATAATTCTTGATAGAATATTTTCCTTTTCAAAAACTTTGAGGTTGACTACCTTATGACTCCCTAGTTTTGAATATATTATCTTTCTTGATAAAATATTTTCAACTTCTAAATTTTGAGTTGAAATTTGAGTATATGAGCAAATACTATTTTCAATTCTTCAAGTTCTCTACTCTTTATTTCTCCTTAGTTTTGGGTGATAGACTAAGAACAATTTTTCAATTGTTAATCTTAAAGTTGGAAACTTTTTATCTCCCTAAAAATACTTGTCAAATAATAATTTTTGAAGTAATTCTATTTTTCAAAACTTTAATCTTTATATCTCTTTAGTTCTTGAATAAGAGACTTAATATCAATGCAATTTTCAGTTTTCCAAAAACTTATGTTGAATTCCTTTTATCTCCTAAATTTCAAAAAATATAATTTCTTCAATTCTAAATTTCTCAATCCTATGTTGGTGTTGAATTCCTTATAACTCCAAATTTAAAAATTTTATAAAAATATATTTGCAATTTTTGTATTCCTAATTTGATGTAGGAAACCTTATTTCTCCAAACTTATCAAATTGCAAATATTTCAAATTGTTTTGTAAACTCAAATAATCAAATTACAAAACTTCAAATTAATTCCTTCAATTATTCAAATAATTTTTTTTCAAATAGCAATAATCAGGTTTCTAAGGTTTCAAATATTACTTCAATATCTTATCTCTCCAATAATCAAGTAAATAAAATAATTTCACTTTAACCTTAGAAAATAATAATTTCATCCAACCTTATAACTCCTATCTTGGGCATATAATTAATTTCAAATAAAATAAATTACCTCCAATATTGAGGTGCAAATTATCTTGGTCAAAAATATTTGACCTTCTCTTGATCGATGCTCCTTCTTCTACTGTACTTATGGAGCTCTTACTCCTATTTTTTGTACTCTAAATTTGCTTCAGAAAAATAGTTCTCTCATCTTTAATTGGGCAAATGATTCCCAAGATTTTCAAGGTGCTCAAATTAAAACTCAAATATGTTATCATTTTTGTTGTAGTAGAAGTGATAGTGGTAGTGATAATGGTGCAGACTTATTTTCAGACTTGAGTTTGAGTCTCAACTCCCTTCGTTGGTGCCTCTTGGATGACCCTATTGCATGAGCCGAATGGAATGTCTCCTCCTTGCTTTCAAGTAGATTTCAATAAATGTGCTTACTTGCTTTCACTCCTCTTTCAGGCATTCTCCAAAATCAAACTCAAACTTTTGCTATATTTGGTACCTTGAATCATGCATTAATATATTCACTACAAATGTTTGAATTACTCCAAGCCTATTGATGTTTCACTTCTCATGTGCCACATGGAACTCAATCTCTTCTACTTCTTCAATTTCACTCACTTTGTTCTCCTCAGGTGTTTCTATTCTCCTTACAACGTTACTTTACTTAGTTTGGTGATATTATTACGTTACACTTTACAAGTGTCTTACCTCCAATAAAAATTTAAATGTCTCCTTCAATATTGGTACTTGGAGTTTGTCCTAGCTCATCCTCTTCAATGCTTTGTCTTCTCTATGCATGTCCCTTCAATATCTTTTGCAAAAACATCTTGGTTGCCTTCATTTGAGCTCCTTGAGTGGAGCTATGGCATTGGAACTTCAACTCGGTGTCTTCCTTTTATTTTTTGGTGGATCTTCCTTGAGTTGTGGTGGCTCTTCCAAATCGGTGGTGCTTTTACTTCTTCAATATGGTGGCTCCTCATTTTCTTACTCGGTGGTTCCCTTCGTGTCTTTAGAAACTCTAAAATTTGCTCTATTTTGAGCCCTTATTTGGTTTTCTATTTTCTTAGTAAATATTTCCTTATTCGGTTTCTTTTCACTTCACCAAATTTACACTTTTATAAGCTTGTGAAAAATAAAATTTAATACTAATATTGTTTCCTCATTTCTCCTTTTCAAGCAAACTCTAACTTTGATATTTGCTATTTTATTTTTATAGATTTTAGGACAAGAATGCTACCACCTTATTTTTCTTGAAGACTCTCTATTTCAACTTCCTTTTTCTGAATTTAATAAAGCTAATACGGTGCTCTCAAAAATTAACATATATGGGTTTTAATTCTGGAATAATAAACTTTTGTAAAACCAATATCACACACCTTTTTGGCCTCCTTTTGTAGCTAATATCCTTGGTCATTTGATTCACCATTTTGCTGTCTCAAATTTGTAAATTTTTCAGCTTCACTTCCTTTCACTTTGCTAATCTAAACTTATCAATTTTGCAGCTCTAATTGCTGCCAAAATATCAGCTTGCTTGCTGTCCAAAAATTTCTCAAATATTCCTTGAAGTTCTCCAAATGTAGCTCTTTGTTCTCCTAATGCTGCCCACGAAATCTGATTTTTGTGGCATCAAATCTCCTCCAATTTTTTTTTCTCAAAATATGAAATTTGCAACTATTAGTGCTTCCCAAATGCTTCCCTCTTTCTATCCAAAAATTTACAAATTTGTAGCTTCAAAAAATGTAATTTCTCCTCATTATCTTGTTGTGCAAGAATTTCTTCTAACTCCTCTAATTTTATTTTTTCTTTTGCTATCAAGCCTTCCTTCAATTGGTTGTTCAAGGAATTTTAAAAATCTACCCATATATTATCCAATATGTAGCTCTATATCTTCTTCAATTTGTTGTCTTGTTATCCTTTACCTTCTGGCTCAAAAATCAACAACCTCCTTGTTTGCAAATCAACCTTCAAAATATTTTATAGTTGTTCTCAAAATTCTCTAATCTAGTGACTTCTTCTATTATTTTTATCCTAAAATATTCTTTTCAAATTCTGACTTCAAATTTGACCTCTTCTATTGGCCTCTTCCTCAAGAATATGAATGTCTTGAGGTCTTCAAAAACTCTTTCCAAAATTTGGTAAACTTCTTGCTAAATCCTTCTTCTTTTTGGGCTTGTTGTCATATGGCGATAATTACCTCAAATTATTCTTTTCAAAAGCTTCTCCTAATTGCAATCTCTACCTCGAGCTTTCTTCAAATATCCTCCAATGACCACTTATTCAACTCCTTCAATATGGATTCTTTAGCCTTCTTTTTTATTCTTCTAAATTTACTTGAAGCCTCTTCACTTGGATTTCCAATAGCTTCTCAAATGTCATTCTTTCTTCTCTATTCTCTTATTTCTCCTTCAAAATTTCAATGGACCTTTTTTCTTAGGCCTTCTCAATCTTCTTTCTCAAATCTAAAATGGGGACCTCCTTCTTGGGTCTCCTCAATATTTAGTCTTCAATCTTCTATGGGGACCTCCTTCGTGGGTCTCCTCAATATTCAATTTCTACAGTATTTAATCTTCAATGAGACCTCTTTCTTGGACCTCCATAATCTACAATGTCTACTCTTTTTCTGCAACGCTGCAACTCAAAACTAATCCCTGCACGAGGAAAGCACATATATTTTTAAGCAACTGAAGGTGAAATTCTTGTCTATATATTATAGGAAGCTTCTCAAATTATAATAACTAACTTTTTACAACAAAAAAATTAGACACTAGCAACCAGATATATTCAAATTTCTAAAATTCTAAAATCAATAAATTTCACTAGTTATTCTAAAAAAAAATGGAAATAAATCTATGCTAAATCCTAGTATTCACGAGTTTTCCTTCAACCCTGTGCAAAGACTCTAGCAAAATAGCAATATGAAATCCTCTTCAACCTATTAAATTTTTCAATATCGTTCTTGTGTCTCTTAATCTCATTAGTGTTAAGTTCTATCTTCAATACCTATAAATTTTCTTTTATTCCGAATTTGCTCTTGGAATAGAGAAATCTTCAAACTCCATTGGTTTTCCTTCAATATAGTGAAAAAATAATATCTTCCCTAGTTTTCCTTGCCAAAGGTAATTTATTCAACTTCACTGGTTTCTCATTAACCAATAAAAATCTCCTTTGCAACTTTAAAACTTGTGCAAGATAAAATCTTGCTGTAGCTCTGATACCATTGTTAGATTTTGAAGCTAAATACTTAAAATAACCACAAGATCTAAACTAAAATTACAATATGAAATATAAGATAATGGCAATATTATAAACATATAAAAATCTAAAATAAATTCAACATTAACTCATAGAATTTCCATTAACAATGTTGGAAATATGAGCAAGATTTATTGTCATTGATGTCAAGAGTTAGTCTTAATGAGCAATACAAAAGGAAGAATGTCAGGAGTCAGTTTCGGTAATTAGTGCAAGAGAAAGATTGCTTCTAGGCCTAAGGAAAAATATGAGGTCAAAGATGAGGTCTAAAGAGCAAAAGGAAGGCCCGAGAAAATAATATTATAATTTTGTATTATAATATTAAAGGTCTAAGGTTGAGACCTAAAGATTTAAATTAATTATAATAATTTCATTATAAATTAATTTATAATTTAATTTAATTAAATTTAAAGTTATTAAGTTAATTATAAATTAATTATAATAAATTATAAATTAGTTTATGATTTAATTTAATAATCCTAAGGTTAGGGTTACAAAGGGCAAGCAAGAAAAGTCAAGGCACCGACGTCGATTACCCCTTCCACCCATCGACGTGTTAAAAGGGAGAGAAATTTTTTAAATTAATACCATATGCTTTGGAGAGAAAACATTATCCTTCGAATAAATCAAAATCAAAGTGCATGCGATTTGTGCGAACTACATGAAAGAAGAGGAGAAGAGGACAAAGTTTTGAAAACATGGCAGTCAATGAGTGCATAAAGGGAAGACGCTTGGAGATTTGTTGCCAACCATGGTGGTTGGAACAATGGTAGGTGATTGTGGCTTAAGGCACTAGTAGGTGGAAGGTTCCACGATCGAAACCCGGTGGTAGCTTTTTTCTAAGGTACATGTGTTAGAGTTTTTGGTTTGGGCACCAAGGGAAGATTCAAGGTGCACGAGGTGCCTTTTGGTGCCAAGGTGAGTGCCTAGCTCACGTGGCACATGGGCCATGGCTAGGGCATTGTGGAAGGCACAAGCAGGATTTTGAATCCTACCGAGAGCAAGGTATTTAATTTTTAAATATTAAATTGCTTCTAAGGTTTAAAATGTGACATGAATTATTTTTACTAAGGGGGAGTTATAAGGTCTTTGAGGGTTAATTTTTTTATTGTGATTTCTGAAAAAGTGAATTGAAATAGGAGTTATAAGGTTTTGAGGATTAATTGTTTTATTGTGATTTTTGAAAAGTGAATTGAAATAGGAGTTATAAGGTTTTGAGGATTAATTGTTTTATTGTGATTTTTGATAAAGTGAATTGAAATAGGAGTTATAAGGTTGAAAAATGGAATTATATTTTTAATTGGGATAAGCTATGATGTGTTAAAGAGATAAGGGTTTATAAAGAAAATTATTGTGATTATTTTCTTTACACAAATTGTTGGCTTGCATTTTGAAGTGTGGAGATTATAAGGTGTAATAAATATTTATTGCTATGTATTGTGAAATATTTTGAGGGATCAAATTGAGTGAATGATTGAGAATATATTGCTATCTAACATTTGAAATTGGTAAAGAGTTGATTGTGATTGAGAAAAGTGTTTGGGATCAAATCTTATTCAAACAAAGAGGTAAGGGCACATTATCCTTGAGAGTGATTGTTGGATGTTGCGAATGCTAAGTTGGAGTGAAAAGGGTTATTTGATAAGCATTGTTAAGTTTGATTGTTAAAGGTTTTTCTAAGTGGAAGTTGATAAAAACCTTGTTTGATAAGCGTTGTTAGAAAAATTGAATGAGCCTTCATATTCATGACTAGGGTTTGTGCAAGATCATGAGTATCATTATTATGTGAAGTTGAGAACTATCTTGAACTAGGGTTTGTGCAAGATCATGAGTATCATTGTTATGTGAGATTGTTTGATAAGCATTGTTGGAAATACTTGAGTAAGTGTTCACATGATTGGAATAGGGTTTGTAAGCAAGAAGTGTTTCATTTAATGATTGATTGAGTGGAGTTGATTGACCCTAGTCAATTGGAAGTGTTGAAGTAATAGTTCAAAAACTCTAAAATAAATTGTTCTACATTTTGAATTGATTTGAGAAAGATATTGTAAGTGATTGAGTGGTTGTGAGTGTGAAACATATTGAGTCTCTAACCATTATCTATATGTTTCTATGAGATTAAAACAAGATTCTATGTGAAACTTGTTTGTGTGATTGAAGAGGCTTTTGTGATATATTGAGTTGAGTTGTGTAAGCTTTTGTGGAAGCTTATAATATAAATTTGAGGACAAATATTGAGCAGATATATGCTAGATCAAAGGACTATGTTTAGTGTAGATTTGAGGATAGAGATTGAGCAAATTTGTGCTAGATTGAAGGACTGTGTTTAGTACATATTTGAGGACAAATATTGAGTAGATTTATGCTAGACCGAAGGACTGTGTTTAGTGTATATTTGAGGATAGATATTGAGCATATTTGTGCTAGACCAAAGGACTATGTTTAGTGCGAGATAGAGATTGAGCATATTTGTGCTAGACCGAAGGACTGTATTTATTGTATATTTAAGACAAAGCTGAGAGCAAGATTTAGAGGTGACAAAGTATAAAGGACATTAGTCTCCAATGGATAGAGGTCCATTAGCTAAGCCAGTGAAGACAAGTCTTCTGAGTGAGGACAAGAGTCTTCAATGGATAGAGATCCATAAGCCAATGCAATGGAGGCAACAGTTCTTCTAGAAGATCACCAACTAGAGTAGAGAAGAAGGAGTTCTCTTGTGGATAGAGATCCATGAACCAGTTGAGGAGATTGGTGTCTCTTGTGGATAGAGACCCATGAACTTGATTAGAGGATTGGTGTCTCCTTTGGACAAAGGTACATAAACATTGTAATAGGGAAAATATTCCCAAGAGATTTATTAAAAAAAAATTAGTGAAATATTTTCTCTGTGGAGTAGCCCACATTGGGTGAACCACGTTAAATTAGTGTCTCTATTGTGTATGATGATTTATGCATTACTTTGATTACTATTGTTGAAATTTCCATTGATATACTAAATATTTTTTGGGAAAGAAAAGTAAAAAGTGATCTTATACTATTCACCTCCCCTCTCAGTATAAGATTGTGTTCTTCAAACAAATGCTCACAAAAATTGTATCTCCATTGAATAAAGATCTCAAATACACCATACTTCCACACACTCTCATTCTACAATGTATATCTCACACACACACACACACACACACACACACACATATATATATATATATAATGGAATGTGACTCTTCATATGGAGCACTCTTGGCCTTCACTCTTTTATGGACTCATGTGCACATGGACTATTATGCACATTTACATTACCAAAATACTTTGCACACTCTAATAATACTTGTGCATTTATTACATTGCATAAATTAAATACTCACACTCTAACCTAGGACACTCTCTTAATCTAAAGATATACCCAAGGTGGTACATTAGCATGTACCAAATTATATTATATATTCCAACATATTTATCATTTCATCTTTGACTAAATTATTCACCTCATATTCTTGAAGAATGTTAACTAAATAATCAAAGGTAGTTTCCTTATTCAATACTTAAAGTAAGGTAATTAAATGTTTGTAATTCTCTAGAAGTGCTCTTAATGTTACTTGAACTAGAAAATTGTCTTCAATATTTTATTTGAGAGTTAATAATTTTGCTTTTATATCTACTATTCTTCGGAAAAAGGGTTCTACACTTTCTCCACTATTAACCTCAATTAATATAATTGAGTGTAAATTCAAGATGGTTGCTTTATTTTTTTCTTAAAATTTTTAATACAAATTTTTCCAAGCTATTGCTGAAGTCTGAGCTTCACTAATATATGGTAATATTTCATTGACTACCCCAAATATAATTAATATAAGTATTTTTTTTTACTTTCTTTAAATATTTGTATTTCTCTTTCATCTTCGATAGGTTTTACCTTTGTCCCATTTACTATAGGCCATAATTTTTCTACAATGAGAATTGATCTCATTTTATTTTTCCAAGATGCAAAGTTAGGTCCTTTCAAGAGTTGAGATTTTGAAAGGAATATCTTGTTATTTGACATGATGGAACTCATTAAAAGAAAAAGATTTTAAATTCTATTAATTCCTTTGAAGTTGAAACCCTTATAACTCCAAAGTTTAATTTATCAATCAAATTCAAATAAGTTTACAAATTTAATAATGAAAGTTTTTCTAAATATTTTTAAATAGAAGACCTTATGTCTCCCTAATATTTAATAAAATTTATAAATTCTTCTAATCAATTTTTCAAATATAAAATTTAAAAATTTTCAAAAATCTATTTGAATTTGAAAACCTTTTGACTCTCAAATTATTAATCAACAATTTTCTATTTTCAATTTTCTTCATAAATCTATTTTAGAAGTCAAAGTCTTTTCACACCAATTATACTTTATAAACATCAATAAAGTCTTATTTTTTTTCTAAAATTTATCAAATTCCAAATATTAAATCATGCACCAAAATTAGGTTTTTAAACCTTATAGCTCCAATATTAAAAAATATAAAGGCTCCCAAGTATATTGCCTGAAATTATTACCTTGGATCACGTGCTGGACAATAGTCAATGTTGTTCTACTCTTGTCAAGGTGTTATGGTAGGTATATATCCAAGCAAATGATCTGTCTCATATAGCACCATGCAAGTCCAAGGAAACGTTGCAACCATTATTGCTCAAGACTTTGATGCTTTGTCTTCGTCTTGAGGTGAAATATTCCCTTTCTTTAGATGTTATTCTGCTCTTCTTTTCCCCTGACTTGTTTCTATTTAAATAGTTACATGATGTTCTTTCCTCAATTCACTGTTAATCTATGACATGCTCATCTATAGGTACTTCTACTCTGCTTTGACTGTAAACTCTTCCTCTTGGTTGGCTATATGAGATAGTCTTACATAGGTGCAACATTCCTTTTTTCTATGAAGCCAATAGACTCTTATTTTGGGCTTTCCTTCAATGCTTTCACTCATGTCTATGAAGGCAATCCATCCCTTATTCTGGGCTCTTCCTATAATAATTTCGCTCAAGGCTATGAAACCATTCTTTCCCTTCTTCTGGGCTCTTCCTATAATGCTTCCACTCAGGGCTATGAAGCCAATCATCTTTTTTTGGGCTCTATTCTAGTGATTCTAGAAAAATTCTTGAGAAAAATTCTTTAAAAAGTCTATCCAACTTTATAGTCTCTTTTGCACTAGATATGAATAAGTTTAATATTCTCCAACCCCAATGACACTATATATTCTCTTTGCTAGTTCTTTTATTTCTAATATCCAATATTGTTAGGGTATAATAAAATACCCAAAAAAATGGCTTGTGTATTCTTCTGGTGCCTAAAAAATTTAATTTTTTAAATTCACACCAAAGACTTCCTTTGATGATAGCTTAGAGACTAATTCAAGTAGCTTTGAATATAACTCTTCTAGAAAGGATAGAGTTTAGTGGTAGCTTTTATGACACTATTAGCCTTTTAGTTAGATTATCAGAGGTCCCAGTATCCAAGATCTTGAGTAGTCTCAAATATAAGAGCAATCACTATATTAAATGACCAAAATAAAGAACATAACATTCATAAAAATAACAATATTATGAATAAAATGACCAAAATAATTTATTTAAGAAATCATGAACATTCTATGACCAAATGACCAAAAATTATATTTGTAATTTATTTAAGAATGAAATGGCCAAGTAGAAATCATTCATGTAAGAATGAAATAGAATGTATGACCAAATATATATACTTTTTAGTAGTAAATTACTTCAAAGACTTGTATAAAGATCCAAATAGAGAAAATATAGAAGAGACAATCAAACTAGTTTTTAATCTACCCAAGATGGTCAATGAGGAACAAAAAGAAGCTTTGTTCTTAGAAATCACCAAGGAGGAGTTACATTCAGTAGTCAAATCATTCTATAAAGGAAAAATTCTAGGTCTAGATGGATGGATAATTGATTTTTATTTGGATTTTTATAAATTATTGAAGGAGGATCTTTTAAAAGTGGTAGAAGAATCAAGGATTAAGGGACAATTGCTAGGATCTATAAAATTCACTTTCTTGGCTTTAATTCCAAAAAAGGCCAATCCATAATATTTCGGGGATTACAAACCTATATCTTTATTTAGTATCCTCTATAAAATAATCTCAAATATTATAACTAGGAGAAATAAATGGATCTTTTGGAAGATAAGTTTAGGTTTTTAAGTAGAAGGTATATTCATGAAGAAATAGGAGTAGCCCAAGAAGGACTACATTCAATAAAGACAAGGAAGCAACAATTAATGATAATTCAACTAGATCTAGCAATAAAGTAAATTAGTTATACATCAGGTTGAACCTTATTCAAATAGGATGTAGCATTCCCTTTTTGAATTAGGTGATGGGATGTATCAATTTAGGTACCTTTGCTATACTTATCAATGGCTCAACTTTAGTTTTTTCAATGCTTCTAGAGGTTTGAGACAAGGGTGGCCTATTTCTCCTCTCATTGTTATTTTGGTAGCAAAAGACTTTAGTAGACTGATAAAGGAATAGAAAAGACAAGAAATGATCAAGGGTATCAAAATTGCTAACTCTTTGAAGGTTACCCATTTGCTCTTTATAGATGATATTTTACTTTTTAGAAATAGGACATTGAAGGAAGCCTCAAAGTATAAAGAAGTATTTGACCTATATTGTATGGCTACAAGAATAAAAATAAATCTACAAAAAATAGATATAGCCTTTAATAGGTTTCAACTAGGGTAAGTAGAAAGAGTAAAGATAATTTTTGGTTTCATGCAAGTAGACTTTGATAAAATACTAAAATATTTAGGCTTTCATTTGAAATCCAATGACTATGGGTACCAAGATTGAATTTGGCTATACAAAAAAATAGAGGAGATGATCACCATTTGGTGCACTAGGTGGCTATCATTTGGGGTTATCTTACATTGGATTGGTGAAATCAGTCTTGGAAGTCACCTTAGTCTACTAGCACCCCTAGCTTACATTCCCATCACAATAGTAGAGAAAATAAGGAAGAAGTATTTCCAATTCCTTTGGTTAGGAAACAAACAAAATGATGTAATAGAATTAGTTAAATGGAACAAAATAGGTAAACCAAAATCAAATGGACGATGGGACCTCAAGAGTATTTTAAAAAAGTTTATGGAGATTGATAACCAATTAAGAATTATGGTAGAAATTTATTTAAGAAAAATATTTAGGTACCTTGTCCTTTATAGTTTGGATTAGACTATAGAATAAATTAGTTTTAAAACCCACAATTATTGGAAAACACTAGTGAGAGTTTTCCCATTAATTGGAAATTACTTCGTATGGAAAATAGGGAATTGAATGGAAATAAGGATAGACAAAGATCCTTGGATAGGCATTAAAGGAGACTATAAATCTATAAAACATAATAGATCATCTCCATAGCCAAGGAAATACAATATTGGTATAGGTGGTATTGGTAGAGATCACTAATTTATGGAAACAAAGATGGATCATAGTAGAAGAGCTAACATTGGGAGGACACAAAGCACATATTTGCCATGATTACACAAAGGAACTGGAAAGAGCAAATATAATAATAAATCAACAAAGATACTTTTTGATATGTTCTAAGAATCTAGTAAGTAGGAAGTACATGACCAAAGAAGGGTATAAGGCAAGATTTAACAACAACAAAGCGGAAAAGCTTTGGTGGTGGAGTAGAATCGGGAAGCTCCTAAAAACTAGAATATTTGCTTGGTTAGCTCTAGCCCAAAAACACTAACATGAAGGCCAATACTTCTCCCACTTTAGTTTAAACCAACTTTTAGATAAGATATAACTGAAATTCTTGAGAATACTTCATACCTAATCAAAAATTATATATATATATATATAATCCATTTTTTAAGGTATTGAGATGTTAAAGGAATTGAGTATATAACTAAAATTCTTGAAAATATTTTATACCTATAACATTGTAATTTTTTTATTAACTCAAAAATAAAAATTACAATGATAGTAATATATAGGGATATAAGAGAGAGAAAGAGATGCGTACTATGTATAGATATAATTGATTTTATTGTTATGTTTCATCATCCTTCTAAATTATTTTGATGTTTTGTCATATGTCACTTATGAATCTTCTCGTCCACCCTTGACTCCATGTTTTTTTTTTTTTGATTGGTAGAAAGGGTTTTGAAAGGTCCCTGAACCTTGTACAAGAGAGATTACAATAAATCCAAATCGACCGAGGTGGTCCAAGAAGAGAGGAATAGAAAGTTGGCAAACCTCCACCCTAGGGAAGGTGTCACGAAATCATGACCAAAATGGTGATGTCGCAAAATCGCGACAAGAAGCGCCGTTGAAGCCGAAGGAAGAAAAGAAGTCACAAAATCGTGACAAGAATCACCATCGGAGCCGAAGAAGGGAAGAAGTCGCGATATCGCGACATGTTGCAAAGTGTCGCGATATCGCGACAAGTTGCAGGGTTGGAGCCGATCGAGAAGAAGAGTCACGAAATCACGACAAGAAAAAGGAGTCACGAAATCGCTACAAGAATTGAAAACGCTGCCGAAGAGAAAAGGTGTCATGAAATCGCGACAAGAATGCAGACCGTAGCCAAAATAGAAAATGAGCCCCGAAATCACGACGAAAGTGGAAGCCTGCTGCCAAGAATAAAAGGTGTCACGAAATCGTGACAAAAAGGAAGACCTCCGTTGGAGAGAAAAATGGTCGCGATATCGCGACAAGGATGAGAGTCCGCCGTTGGAGAGAAAAAAGGTCGCGATATCGCGACAACCTGGAAGCCCGCCGTTGGAGAGAAAAAAGGTCGCGATATCGCGACAACCTGGAAGCCCGCCTTTGGAGAGAAAAAATGTCGCGATATCGTGACAAAATTGCAAGACCCCCTTGGAGAGAAAAAAGTGTCGCGATATCGCGACAAGTTTGCGCAAAGGCACCCGGAGAGAAAAAGTGTCGTGATATCGCGACAAGTTTGCGCAAAGGCACCCGGAGAGAAAAAGTGTCGCGATATCGCGACAGAATGGAAGACCGCCGTTGGAGAGAAAACCCGTCGCGATATCGCGACCGAATGGAAGACCACCGTTGGAGAGAGAAAAGGTGTCGCGATATCGCGACAAAAAGCAAGACCACGCCTGAAGGCCAAAAGTGTCGCGATATCACGACAAGTTTGCGAAAAAGCACCCGAAGGGAAAAGGTGTCGCGATATCGCGACAAGTTTGCGAAAAAGAACCCGAAGGGAAAAGGTGTCGCGATATCGCGACAAGTTTGCAAAAAAGCACCCGGAGAGAAAAGGTGTCGCGATATCGCGACAAGTTGGAAGACCGCACCAGAGGGAGAGAAAAGTGTCACGATATCGCGACAAAAAGCAACCTCACGGCCTGAGCAAAAAGGATAACGCAGCAAGCTGAGATTTTGCAACCAACTTAGAAAAATGACGCGAAAGCACTCCAAAGATGCCAAAACGCCGTCGAAAAACCCGAAGACCAGTAACCCACTCACATTGTGCAAACATTGGAACTTGAAGAAACGTCCCTTAGACCGATTGGAAAGGAATCTCTCCAGACCTGAATGTCTGTTGCGCCAACTCCCTTATTAGCAAGCCAGTCCGTAGCTTTGTTTCCTTCCCGGTATTGATGTTGAATGATTAATTTTGGATAGACACCAATTAGTGTCTTGCATTCGTCGAAGATGGAAACAAGGGCCCAGGGAGGCACAGAGGTTCCTTTGAGCCAGTTGATGCAATGCAATGAGTCTCCTTCTATGATGAGTTTATTGATAGACAAGCCTTCCAAGAGAATCAAGCTTTGGAACAAGGCCCGAGCCTCGGCCATATTGTTGGACTGAATTCCTAAGTTCTGAGCAAAGGCCAAAATTATTTCTCCTCTGTGATTTCTAAGAATTCCACCTCCGCCCGCCGCTCCAGGGTTGCCTTTGGCTGCGCCATCGAAATTGAGCTTGTGCCACCCAGAAGGAGGAAAGACCCACTTGATAATAGACCTGTCAACAGAAGTGCGGGGTGTTGCAAAAAAATTGAGAAGATTGAAATGATTTGCTAGATCCAATTCAAGTCCAGGAGGGGGAGGTTTGGATGATGAGACGAGAGAGGCATTCTCCGCAGCAAGGGCCAAGATTTTGGCAACAACAATCTTCTTATCCTTGGCAAGGTTTTGAAAAATTCTAGCATTTCTCTCAAGCCAAATCTGCCACAGGAAAATGTGAAGGCACGCTTGCCACATGAATTTGAGTTGACTACTTTTGAAGGGCCGGGGCCACTGTTGAAAAAGGAGGGGAATGGAATGAGGGAGGGCTATGGAGATGGCGAAAGTGTTGAAAACCTGGTTGAGCACTGCAAGGGAGAAGGGACATTCCAGAAAAACATGCACAGTAGACTCACAGGCGTTTTTACATAGGATGCACCAATTGGGGATGAGAAGCCCTCTGTTTATCAGATTGTCAGTGGTGAGGATTCTATTTTGGATGGCCAACCAGCAGAAGAATTTAACCTTGGGAATGATCTTGGGAACCCAGACCAGATTAGTGGAGTCACGGCCATCACTGGGAGCTTCTTGGCTGTAGTAGGCAGATTTAACAGTGAACTGCCCAAAATCTTCAAGGTTCCAAACCATGGAGTCTTCTTTGTGAGAGTTGGGGATTATGCAGCTCCTCAGTAAGTTTTGAAGCCGTCTAAGCGCCTCGGTGATAAGTCTAGGCCCATTCAAAGCCAATTGTTTCCATTCGGGTCTTGTAGTACCTGGGTTGATGAAATGACACACCTTATCTCCAAAGGTAGCTTCGGTCACCGTCTTGAGCATAGCAAGATGAGGATCTTGACTGAGAGGTTTGTCACGGATCCAAGGATCGTCCCAGAAACGAATGGCCAATCCATTTCCAAGACACCACCTTAAACCTTCCATGATGATCTTCCTTGATTTAGTGACACCATTCCAGAAATGAGATCCGCTAGGAAAGTTTTGCTTTCCAAGAAAGGGAACCTGATGAAGGTACTTAGCTTTGATGATGTCAATCCAGGTGGCTTTTTCATTGATGGTAAGTCTCCAGGATTGTTTGGCAATGAGAGCCATGTTCATCCACTTGATGTCCCTGAAGCCGAGACCTCCATCCTTTTTCTTGGAACAAACCTTGTCCCAGGCAACAAGGGAAAATTTGTTCTTGTTTTCGTTTCCCGCCCAAAGGAATCTACGTTGAATTTGCTCAATTCTTTGCAGATGGAAGTCTGGAGCTTTGAAGATAGATAAGAAAAAAACAGGAATACTTTGCGTGCAAGCCTAGACTAGAGTGGCTTTGGCTGCCTGACTGAGCATTGAACTTTTCCAGCCTGCAAGTTTCTTGTTGAGACGATCTACAACAGGGTTCCACATAGCCGAGACCGATTTGCCATGGAAAAGCGGTAATCCGAGATAAGTAGTTGGAAGGCTCCCAATGATACACCCAAGGATCTCAAAAATCCTGTTTTGCCTGTGGATGGGAGTATTGAGGAAGTATAGCTTGCTTTTGCGGTAATTGACTTTCTGGCCCGCCGCCTCTTCATAAGAGTCAAGGATGTTCTTAATGATTTTTGCTTTGGGGACAGAAGCCAAAGAGGAAAGAATAGTATCATCCACAAACTGCTTGTAATGAAACCAAATTCATTTTGGAACATTTTGAAAATATTTATCACATCAATTTAAAAAAAATAAAAAAAAATCCTTAAACAGTAATATAACCGTTTAGAACCGTAAATCTTATTAGTACCCTAAATTTTTAGATATATAAATATTTAAATTACATAATTAGTTAGAAAAGAAGGAAACAGTTGGCAATTTTTTGAAGCATGTTTAAATTACATAAATAGTATCCATTTTCTGTCATACCAAATAAACACACAAGATACTATGGAAATCTTTAGGTTGTTGTTACTAGATAAAATCCAATTTAAGTAAAAGGTTGCAATTACATTGAAGTAAAAAGCTTTTAAACAACTATTCACTATGAAATTTGGAATAGGACGGTACCATTGGATTAATTAAACCGTAATATTTGCGTTTATTCATACAATGGATTTGAATGTACTGTGTAGGCTGCTGAATTAAGAGTGAAAAAAAAGACTGCTAATTCTTTATAAAAATAATTGCTACCTGACAATGATTTAAATGTGCATTGAGAAATTTCAACGCAACAATTAAATGATCGTAAAAGGTACTAAGCAATAATTCTTACAAATTTGAAATATACTCAGATGAAATCCTTAATATATGTCCTGTCCAACTCCAGAATACAGGAAGATATGGCTTACTAAACATTTGGAAAAAAGTGGTCTCTTCAGATTCACCTCGAGAAGGTGACAGCTGCTTATTGCAACCAAATTTGTTAGAAAAAATAATGCTTTATGTAAAAAGAAAGCATGTGAAAGTGCTGTAAAATTAAAAAAATAGAAAAGTATTTGTGATGGAGAAAGAAAATAAATAAAAAAATAAATTTAAAGATAGAAAAAGTGTAATTTGTTGGTTAAAAAAAATATTATTATAATACGATTATATATCTATGTATTTTTTAAAAGTTGAATTATTATTTATAGGTTAGGTAGATCATTTAACATATGCATCATCCATTATTAGATTAAATTATATGGAATAAAATTTATGTGATGTAGTTAACAATATTCTATGGAGTTGGATGGTAACAATTTTACTATAATGGTTTTTTAATTCAATGAAATAGTTGAAGTATAAATATCAATAAATTTACATGGTTTCATAGCTGTAAGAATAAATTTACATAACAATCAAAGTATTTGATCTTGGAAACATTAGAAAATGAAAATTATTAAAGGCCAAAGCTGATATTGAAACTAGGAGCCCTAAGAACTCAAAGTATTTGATCTTGGGAAACATTAGAAAATGAAAATTATTAAAGGCCAAAGCTGATATTGAAACTAGGAACCCTAAGAATTCATAAAATAGCTTGAAGAGATTTAAATAATGAATAGAAAATTAAAATTGGTTAAAAACAAATCAATAACTGATAAAGCAACCTCAACCATATTCTATTCCTACACAATGTGTTATGTGAAGATCTGGAAAAAAGGGTTGGTATTTTGTCTAATGAGAATTTCAAGGGCTCGCAATTCTTCATAATGAGTCTGGTCGGTGAACACTGTACTGAATAGTATTACTTGAGTTTTGAAACCAATGGATTAATGTGTGTTTTCTCTCTTATACTTTCTCCAAAACAAAATTAGATTGCACCAAAAACATAAGATTTCAGGCATAGTAATTCCTTCATAAAATAATATATATAGAGGGTCCTTCAACCCACGATAATTCTTTATTACCTTAGGTAAGTAAAGTAGACGTGATTTCTATTACTTCTGTACTACACTCAATTTTTCAGACAAACGAACGATGAAGATGAAATTTCCCATTACTCTTGTGTGAGTGGGGTTAATTTAAGCCCTTATTCTTAAAATATTCGTTCTACACGAAGCTGATACTATGTTGTCATAGTTCATGACGAAGGCCAACGATCTTTCCATAATTAGAAATCTATGAACGTAGCAAACTGCACAGATATGATTTTGATATGTGATGCCATTTTCTGTACATGGGCCTCCATATTTTGTATACGGGAAAAATTAGGGTTGCCCCGGTCGTGGAAAGGATTCGATCTTGGCAGGGTTTAATAAGGAGAGGAAGAAGCTCTGGTTAAAATATAATTAGAGCGGCCATGTGCTTGGATCCAGAATTAACTTCCTAACGGCTAACCAAATTCTAGAGATTTCCAAAAAGGTTGCCTGTCAAGGAGGTCTGTTGTTGCTTCTTGATACAAGTTGGAACCATGATCACATTATAGAACTATTAGGCTAGTGGATGTGATAAGACTCAGCTTGCTAAATGTTAGAGGAAACAATCAGGGTAGACCATTAAAGATTCACCTCTCTAGGTTGCATTAAGCTGATCATGTTGGCATGAATTCACCTCATATTAGAGAATAATAACATGAGTCTACCAATGGCCAGAGAAAATAACTAACTAGTTAAAACTATGAGAATAATAAGATGAGTCTACCAATGGCTAGAGAAAATAACTAACTAGTTAAAACTATGGCACTTCCTAGGGTGACAGGGACTTGCATAATGTAGGTGAAGGCATGTGGACACAGACTTATATGACAAAATTCAAATGGATCCGTTTTGTTAACTTTCAAGTAGCTTATTGAAGGAGGAAGTTCTAACCCTATTAAGTAGCTTGGGGATGGAAAACGTTCTAATCCTGTGATCAAGCTTATAGATCCCTAATCTTATGGAAAATTTTCAAAGTATGGGCAAAAGGAAAATAAATGGGGCTTGTGGAAGCACCACACAAAGACCAAGTAGGTTTGAAAAGCAAGGTTTAAAATAGGTGCTACTTGGACTAGCCCACTATCATCTTAAGGCTACTTAAGAAAAAGGAAAGGGTGAGATAAACCTGTGCTGGATATAGAATGTGACCAAATGTGGGGAAAAATTTATTGAGATTAAAATTTTTGTTAGGGATCAACTTGAAAGGGGATCAAGCCAATAGTCTTACAATTATGAAATATATTTTTTTAATGTATGGATTGCAGTAAATAGTGTTACAATTATATATATATTTTAAATTGTATGGATTGCAGTAAGGGTGAGAGGAAAACTTTGAACATATAAAGATCGAAAATTAACAGGGTTGTCATACCCAAAATGGACGTGTTTCCCTAGGGTTGTTGTACCATCTATTTCTAATGTAAAATTGATATATTTTATAATTGGTTATTAAATTATGTTAACTTTGAACTATTTTAATTTATATTACACATTTGCTTTAAAAAATGTTTTCTTAATGAAAACATTTTTTTATGTTATATTTTTATAAACAAACAATTTTTAAGAAAATATATATTTTGCTTTCTTTTTTATCTAATATTTTTATATAAAATAAATAATTAATATTTATATTTTTTGCTTTCCTTAAAAGCATAAATGTTTTTTGTAATGTGCATACTTTCTCTATATTCAAGCATGATTTTTATATTGTATGTATAATTTTTAGTGTGTACATGTTCTTTCTTTTTAGGTTTATGAAGCATCCAATCATACATACATATATATATATATATGCTTTTTACATGTAATATTAAAATCCAAAATGTGTAGCTATCCAATATAATCATCAAAATTTTCATGTGCTTTTTGTTATTTATTCATATATGAACTCTTTGGATCCTTTTGAAGTTACAATTGTTGTATGTTATTAAAATCCAAAGAAAGAGGATGTTAAGTTGTGATAGTTATGTGTAGACACTTAATTTTTCATGCTAACCAACCATTAAATGAGTCACTAGTCTTGTCAACTAGTATTGTAAAAAAATCAAGCTAGTTTGACACTCTTGTACCAAATTTTGGGATAAAAAGTATCATGACATTTGGGTCTTATAAAATTGCTATACAACTTCACAAAAAATCACAAAACTAGTACCATTAGAATGACCTCAAAAGTATATTTCCAATGAATATGAACATGCCTATAGTTGTTTGAGGAATAACACCCCATAATGCCTGAACATAACACTATGGCACTTTTGTATGATGCTTTTGTCACCCTTTAGCGCTATTGTCAATCAATTTTTTTTAAATTGTTTCCTACCTACCAAAGGTCAATCATGATAGTGCCATGAACAAAAACACCATAGTGTTTTCATACTATTGTAGCACTTTCATACTACCACAACTAAAACCAAAGTTTTGATAGTTTAATTGTCCATCATTGCCTATTATTCCATGGATCTCACTTTGTTGGTTATATTTATTTGCTTTGTGATGTATCTAGATGGTAAAATATTATTAAAATCATAATAAAAAGGAGGAATCTTGTGTCTCACCCCTACTAGAATTGATCCTTGTACCTCCCTTCCATACTTCATCAAGTGTTCAATATAATAACAAAAGAGACATCAATGAAGGACATTGGATAAGCATTATCAACAATAGATCCAAATTGAATAGGGGTAACTTAGATCGTAGTTGTGTCTTTTTTTTAGCATTTAGTATTATTGTTCTTTCATTTTATTAGCATTTTAATCATTTACATATCTTTACTTTATCATGCATTTATCATCGCTTCTATTATCAACCTTGAAAGGGATAGGGCTTTGATACATTAAATAAGGAAGCATGTTGTTCCTTGAAATTGAACAAACCCTAGTTTTTTCTTGTTTTTATTTGTAGGATTTGATTTATAGGTATAGGATGAAAGCACCATAAGATGATGAAAGTATCGTAAAGTTTCCCATACATAACTTCCATCATATAGTGGTGCTTCTATACCTATAATGATTTTGTCTCTCTATAGTGCTTCTATCATCTATGACACTTCTATCATATCTAGTACTTTTGTAATCCTATGGTGTTTCTATCTTAGATCTAAATTAGGTGCTATAGTTTTTAATTCTACATAGTTTTTATATTATACTAGCATATTTAGGCTATTTGTGTTGTTTTATAATTACCAAGATAGGTTTTAGAAAGAATTTTTAAAAAGGGATCAATTTTACATTTTTATTTATAAAATTACTAAAATAGTAACTATAGGCAATAAACATTGCATTATGAATAATATTAAAGGTTTATTCATTAGTATCATAGAGTTTATCATTTTGTAACTTTGTTATTTGGTTTTGTAACAAAGTTTTTCAAAAGGAAATAGGAAGTTGGTTTCTTTTGTAAATTAAAAAGGGAACAACTCTTGTTTTTCTTCTTACAACTAGAAAATAAAAGAAACATGCATATATTTGTATTTCAAAGCAATTTTTTTGTCTGCATGTCCTCTTGAACCCTTACTTAAAAGGAAAAATTATACTTTTTGTAAGCATTCAAAGTAAATAATCACGTACATAGGACCTTATATTTTTGCATCATATTTGCACTTACATAATTACATATTCATAATAAAGTCTTGGTATTCTAGAATAGGATTAAGATATTAAAAACCCTAGATGCATGTTCAATGTACCCATCAAAATAGATCATTATGCCTCATAATCATCCCCTCAATCTTGAGTGTGATCCCATACAAAAAGGAACCCACACTCATGATTTCTTTTGATTTGTGTAATCACATATTTAGTGATCCTAACGTGAACACCACATGAGTCCCAAAGGTCTTCTCTATCCTACCAAAGATGCCAAATCATGATAAAAGCTTGTTAACTTAATTTAATGAAAATTGAGAACCTAACCAAAGGCTAATCCTATTGGGGATTGTATATGATCCCCTAAGTAACCACCATATGAACCTATAGGTTAAATTGGGTATATTGTGAGCATAGACCACCATCCATCCATATAAGGTCTTATGCACACTTTAAGCCTATATATGAGTATAATACGATGAACTAGTGGGACCCATAAGGAGGACTTTGATTACCCCTCATATACCATCTTGGATGACATACCTAGGAGGTCAATTCCATGTACCTTAAAGTCTCTATCACGTATTATTGCATATATCGAGAAGACTAACTTCTTCCATATACCAATAAGTATATAAGAAGGATTGGTATATAGAATTTTTTAGGTATATCGAGAGGTCGCCTAAGGTATATTGATAAAATAAGAATATAGAGGGAAGGAAAAATAAAATAATAAAGACATATTATCTTCTTATTTAAAAAATACCAAAAATTAAAAATTTAATTGTTCTTCCTCTCTAAGCCATGGTTGAAAGCCACTATATTGCTTGGAGTGTTACACACCAATAGGCCCACAACACAAACTCCTTGGTCAAGATTTAGGAATACCAAATCATGTTTAAAAATATCATCTAAGAAGAAGAAGATAAGGGATCTCCTCCCTCAATTTCCATCTCTCTCATTTGTGGTAAACAAGGAAGAGTAACTTTCCAATCATTCTATCACTTAACTTCTCTCTTGCATAGAAATAAAGAGACTATCCAAATCATTCTAAAGGAGACTAGAGATCCCCTAGCCACCTCTAGCGAGGAAGGTCCTCTTTTGGACTGCCATTAGTAACCCAAATCTAACCCCCTAGCATCTAATCCAATTGACTTATATCATGGATCTTTATACATAGACCTTAATGCACCAATCTCAAATTACATAGATAAAAACCCTCAAATTATCACAACTTTGATGGATAGTGGCATACAAAACCCCCTATCATCCTCAAGATATAAACCCCCTTTGTATCCCCTCAAGGAGTTACTATGAATCAATATAAGTTGTCCCATCACCCAACAAGAAAGCACAAGTTATGTGCCTTCTAGTATCCCTAGATCCCATTATTGTCTTAATAAAATTCCACCAATCCCAAGAAAAAGTGTAGGCTATACCTAGACTTTCAATCCTTCCATCTCTAATATCACATCTTCAAACCCCTTTGTCTTAAAAAAGTTAAGGGTAAATTATATAATACCTACTTTTACATCGTACACTTCAATACCTCAACCCTACCCTTTTATCAACTACCCAAGTCCTTCAATCCTAGTATATATCAAATATGCCCTTGAATCCTCTTCCCTCTAAAATTTAATCCTTAACTACAAAAATGGAGTAGTTAAGATAACAAATGAATTCAATCTAGGGTTACTAATTCAATCATAAATACTTCCACAAGGACCTATGCAACCAACCATTAGACCCAATCATAGCTAGTCATCCTTTCATTTTGAATTTTGAAACACGTAAATTCTAAATGTATAAGGGAAAAGAAGACCCTATAAACCATTTTAGGCTCTCTCACATTGCCTACAATGACATCGTGTATGATGAGATGCTACTTTTATTTTTTCCTAAAATCCTTAGTGGTATTTCCTTAGAATGGTATTATCAAATACTATGACATACTCAAAATATTTAAAGACCTAGTCGAGATGTTTATCCAAAAAAAATTAGTCTATGTTAAAAATAAGGTTACAATTAGTGACCTTTGTAAACTAAAATAGTTTAAGGATAAAAGTATTACTGAAATTTTAGCTATATGACAACATTTTATGGGGATACTTCAATATTCTACCCCATAGAGAGGCCTTTTGGATACTTTCATAGGAAATATTTAGGAGTAGTTGATATTCTACCTTAAGATAACCAATGTGTACACATTTAAGGATGTCGTAGACATGGAAAAATGAGTAGGATATACCCTTTTAAAAAGAAGACATTTAAAATTGAGAAAGAGGAAGATAAGGCCCCCTCTCACCAAAAAGGAAAATATAAAAATAAACTTTGTTATGGGTGATGGGGTCACCAATTCATGTCAGGTTAGTAGTGTGAATATTGTCATATCCCTTTAGAATATTTTCATACAAAAGTTTCAATAATAAAAACCCAAGGGAAAATTCACTAGGCTTGAGAAACCTCTCATAGTTATACTTGATCAACTTCTAGAGGCCAAAATGATAGAACTTCCACCAATTAAGCCTATAGACGTTAAGAAATAATAAACTTATTAATTCTATCCAGAGCAATACACCTCTCATTGTGTCAATGGTCATATAAAAAATAAATATAAAACCATTAGAAAGCATATTTAGGGCTTAATAAATGAAGGCCACATTTTCTTTAATGAATCTTAAGGTTAGTCTTATTCCAATAAAAATCTAGGGATTTTCCAAGATCCTCTACCCAACCACCATAAAAATGTAACAAAATATATCCAGTATAGGGTTGTTCCTCATATAAATAAAGGTATGGTATAAATGATCCATTATTCTTCCACTCGAGTAGTCACATAACAAAAATACAAGAACCAATATTTTTACCAATCTCCTTGATCTCCCTTGGTCCTCTATTCAAGATGAGCTTCTTCTTCTAGAGGATCACCATGGGTTATACAATCCTAAATTAAATACAAGGGTACAACCTTTACCATGAATTAAAAGTACACTTACCAAAATATCACTTCTTGATATCCTTAAGAATTCTCTAACAGATCAAGGGAAATTTTTAGTGAATAGGTATTCCTCAAGACTTAAACCTTGATGAAATCACTAATGTGCTATGGTCTTTTGGGATTAATCATGAAATAATACCATTATACAGAGATAATATTCCATCAACATCAAATGATAGGAGAACTCCCCCTTTATATAATTGGCTATATCATTGATATGCTTGAAGTGAATTCTCATTGATAATGGTTAAGCCCTAAATATTTGCATTCTAAAATTTATTAGTAGCTTTAGACTAAGTAAAAAATATTTGTAAAAAATAATCTTGTCATAAGAGCATTCAATAGTGAAGAGAATGAGACTAGTGGTATGATAGCCTTAGCTCCAAATGTCAGTACCTACATCCTTAACACCATTTTATAAGTCATGCCTCAAGATGAATTATAACATTCTTCTTGGAAGGTCCTATATCCATGTCATTGAGGCTCTTCCCTCTACTTTTAATCAATGTCTAAAGTATGAGTACCAAGGAAAAAAAAATCATATTCCTTCCAACCCCAAATTTTTTGCTTATTGCCAAGTGATCAAGGTCAAAAGCCCAAAATCCCATCTTTGTCCCTCTCTTAATACCACTTCTCCTCCCTCTTCTCAACTACCTATAAATTATGCATTAAATACCTTGATTATAAACCCCCAAACCAATTCACTTAATAATTAGTTTGAAGAAACAATATGATAAAACTAATATAAACAACAATAATCAATTTGAAATCCAAGATTATAAGAAATCTAAAATTCAAAATTTTAATCAAATAAATCCAAATAATTAAGATAATGATCAAAGAGTCATGGACCTAGCCAAAATCCCACCCTATCCCTGAACCATAGGCTTACCCTCTAGGAAGGGTAAAATGGTACAAATAGGGAGATGATCCTATTATTTGTGCTAGTAGTGTCAACAAAGAGAAGGTTCATGGCAGTAACCCTCACCTAATAGAAAATAAGTTTACCTCATGTTATTTACATGACCTATATCATACCTATGCAAATTATTTGTGATATGGGAGAGTTAAAGGTCTAGGTCTTTACAAATAGGGAATTAAATAGCCCTTAGAGGTAAAATCTTGGTGATGTCACTATAAAATAATGTATATACCCAGTTTTAGCAAGCCCTTTATTGCTTCATACTTATGTGATAGTTACAAATAAGACAATTTTACCCTTCAAGAGTCCTAGGATAACTCCATCTCAACTAATGGATTGAATTGGGATGAGGAGGATGTTAAGGATATTTGGCTTATTTTAATTTTTTTATTAGGTGGAAGAAGAGGTTTTGAAAGGGTCCCTGAACCTTTTAAATTTGAAACACAACCTCAAAAAGAGGACTATAGGAGAACCACAAAAAAACTACAAATCTAGAATAAATAGGATCTAGCAATAAGAGGAGAATCATAGAAGTAGAGAAAAAAATTGGAGAGAAAGTAAGATACTCCTAGGATCAAACTATTCTACCCTAATAAGAAAAAATAGGATCCAAAAAAACTACAAAGCCAAAAAAATAGTAGAGCTAGGAAAAAGTATGATCCATCAACAAGAGGAAAATTTTGGAAGTAGAGAAAAAATAACACAATCACAAGAGAGAAAGTGAGATCCTCCCAAGATCTACACTATTCTATCATAGCAACAAACCATACCTCTAATTTGTGAACAATTAACCTTGAGCAGAGAACTAAATAGAATGACATCAATTTTACTTGGTATGGTGTTTCTTCCTTTTATCCTTGGCTAGGGAACAATGGGATCTAAGTGATGGCTTTACCAACTTTGAATTAAACTATGAAACAAATATCAAGACAATATAACATATTATTTAATGAAAATATATTTGATAATTTACAAATGAAACTATGTGGCCCTTTATATAGGAAGATGGATTCCTTGGCCAACACTCTACCTAGCTGTACAAGGGGGCACCTTGCACACTTACAACATGCACAATGACACGTGCATATGCTACTTCTTTCCCGAGTAACTAGATAACTTCCTCCTAAAGTAATCTAATGTCCTAACTATGTACCTTAGGTACATTACATAATATCACCAAAATTATGTAATATACTCTAATTCTAACACCCCCTGTATTATATTATTTGGTATGAGATTCTCTTGAATCACATAGATGATATCTGAATGTTTGAAATTTGATTTTTCCAAGAGCCTTTGTAAAGATGTCTTCTAGATGATATTTTGTTCTAGATGCTTGTTCTAAAAGGGTTCTTTAATGAAATGACATTGAGCTTCAATATGCTTTGTTCTTTCATGTATGATTGGATTCTTGATCAGTTTCAATACTCCTTGATTATCACAAAATATCATAGTTGGAGTTCGTTTGAGTCCCATGTCAGATAGTATGTATTGCAACCATAGGGCTTCACAAATTATATCTCTTGCTACTCTGTATTCTACTTCAATTTATGGTTGTGCTACTATATGTTATTTCTTGTTGTACCAAGATATGGGTCCTGACCTGAGATAGAAGACATAATCTAAGGTGGATTTTATGTCATCAATAGATCTAGCATAATATGAATTTGAGTACCCCTGTAGACAGAAATATTTTACATCCTTCATATAAGTTAATCTATAGTTTGTAGTCTTCTTGATATATTAAAGTATTCTTTTTGTAGCTTTCCAATGACTTTTCCTTTTTTCTTGCATGAAATGAGAAAGATAATTTACTACAAATTCCAGGTTTGGTTGGATATTTGTTAGTTATAGAAGACTTCTGATTAATTGACGATACATTTTTGCTGAAACCAATGGTATTTTATCATTTTTGGATAGTTGAATTCCTTTTTCCATTGGTGTATCTTTGGGCTTACATTCTATCATTATGTACTTTTCAAGGAGAGATTTTGCATACCTTGATTGAGTGATGACTATTCTATATTTTCCATGATAAATATCTAGACCAAGGTAGTAGTTAATTAGACCTAGATCTATAATTTCAAATACCTTTTATAGATATATTTTGATGTCAATTATTACATTCTATGAACTTCTAGTAATCACTATGTCATCAACATATACTATGATAATCAAGATATCATTTCCATTTTTTTTGGTATATAGACTAGTATCTGATGAAATTATTTTAAAGTCAAAATATAATAGATGATCATTGATCTTTATATTCCATGCTCTGGGAGCTTGTTTTAGCCCATAAAGAGATTTATTCAATTTGCATACCTTTCTTTCCCATCCTTGAATAATAAAGCCTTCAGGTTGTGTCATATAGACTTCTTCTAAGTCACCATTAAGGAATGTACTTTTCATGTCCATATGATGAATTTTCCATCCCTGATGTGCTACTAGTGCACAAATTGTAAGAATAGTGGTCATTCAAGTTGTTGGTGTGAATGTTTCTTCATAATCAATTCCATCTGTCTAAGTATATCCTTTGGCTACTAGTGGATCTTTGTATTTGTCCAGTGTTCCATTTTCTTTGTATTTGATTTTGAAAACCCACTCGCATCCTACTATTTTATTTCTTAGGGGTAGATTTACTAGATTCCATATCTTATTATTTTTGAGTGATGCATATTCAGATTCCATAGCTACTTTTTAGTGTGAGTTTTCCAGTGCTTGAGTTTTTGATGTTGGTTCTGCTAAGTTGCTTAAAATTCTCATGTTTATTGTAGTCATACTACAAGTTTGTGGTCTTGTAGTGGTGAGATCCAATATTCTTTCCAAATTTTATTCTATGAGAGTATCCCTGAGCTATATTGGTTCTTTTATAGGTAATATTGATGATTCTTTTGTATCTTGTCCTTGAGATTCTGATTCTAACTCTATACTCATTGTATCTTCTTTTGATAGATCTATGAGGATTTCTATGTCACCACTGGATTCATCTATTTTGGTCTCAGATTTCTCATGAAAGATAACATCTCTACTAATGTAGACTTTCTTTGCATATGGATCTAAAATTATGTATCCTATAGATTCATTATCATAGCCAAAAAATATCCCTATCATAGTCTTGTCATCTAGTTTGGTTCTCCTTTGTTTTGGAACATGCATGTAAGATTTGCATCCAAATATCTTTAGCTTTTCTATGGATTTTAATCTAACCATACCTCTTTAGGTGTAATATGCTTGAGTACTCTTGTTGGTAGTCTATTTTATATGTAGACTGCTATTTGTACTCCTTCAACCCAATATTCATGACCAAGTTGTACTTCTTTAAACATACATCTTACCATTTCCATTATATATCTATTTCTTCTTTTTGCAATTCCATTTTTCTAAGGTGAGTATGCTTTAGTAAGCTATCTCTTGATCCTATTTTATTCAAGGAATGAGTCAAATTCCTTGGAAATAAATCCTTCTCCTCTATCTAAATGAAGTGCTTTTATGATCTTCCCTGATTCTTTTCCACTTGAATCTTGAACTGTTTGAAGTGACTGAATTATTCTAATTTGTACTTCATAAAGGATACCCACATTTTTCTAGTATGATCATCAACAATAACTAAAAAAATTTGTCCTCCAAAACTGTCAACTTTCATTGGTCAACATAAATCTATATATATTATTTACAAAGGATGTTGAGCCCTATGCTAACGAAGTTTGAAAGAAATTCTATGTTGTTTTCCTGCTAGGCATTCTGGAAATATAGTCATTTATGGAGATATATTGGGTAGTCCTTTTACCATTTCATATATGGATAATTCCTTCATTGATGTCTCACTGGTATGTCATAGATGTTTGTGCCATAGTTCTAATGCATTGATTGAAAGTGTTGAGTGAAGGGTTGTGTCTAAGACAAATAGACCATTTTTGTATGATCCTGATGCTATCATTATTCCCTGTCTAGAGATGTGACATTGTTTTCTACCAGTGAGAACCTTGAATTCAATAGTTATATCTTAATCCATGAGTTGAGAAATAGAAATAAGATTAGTAGTTAATATAGGAACATACAATACCTTTTTGATTACACCTTTTTCATATTTAAGATTCACTGGAATATTTCCTATTCCTTTTACTTCATATGTTTTGCTATATACTACATCAACTGGTTTTTCATTTATCTTCTTCAGAGATTTGAACAAATGTATGTTTCTTGTCATATGCTTACTTGCACCTGAATCTATATACCAATAATCCATGCTTGCTATTAAACTTTTTTAGACTTTTTAGAATATCTTATAACTCCCTAGTATGTTTTGCACAATATATAAAGTGCTTTTGTAAGTTATAGTTCAATCTTAGTTGATTTTGTAAAGTTTTGTAAATGCTAAAATCAACTTCTATTATCCTTATTTCTCCTATTGAACTAAGAACTTTTTCTAGATTTCAAGAGGTTTTAATGTTGGATATTTTGTCTCGATTTGAGAATATTTGAGACAAGTAAATATTATAATTTCCAACCTTTATATGTTTTTGATAAACCTCTTATAATGGTCCTTTGAGACTTGATTTTAATTTTTATAATTTCCAATAAATCAATTTGTAGTAGTAGACCTTATGACTCCTAAATTTGGAAAATTAGAAAAAATAATAATATTTACAAAGTATTAAATAGTTCAACCTAAGTAGAAGGCCTTATATCTCCTAGGTTAGTTTATAAATAGTATTTTGATTTTTGGTAAGTTATCTCCTATGTATTTTGCTTTCTCAACCTTAAACTTTATCCTTAAAATTATAACCTTATATATCCTATGTTTGAAAGCAATATTAATGAGATAGTTCTCTTACCTTAGCCCCTTGAATTCACACTTGAATGGTGCTGGTTTTGACTAAAATATAATAGTCCTTTACGTACCATTTCTTCAATGCTTGACTTGACGAATATGAATGACCAAGTGTGGTGTGGCTATCGAGCTTGCTCTTCGATGCTTGGAGAGTATGTGTTGAACTTCTTCAATGGAGCCTTAAATGATCCTATGCTTTCCTTCTTCCATGCTACACTTAGAAACAGATTGACTACGCTATTCCTCCTATCCTTTGACTGCACTTTGCTCTCCACTTCACACTGTGGACTTTGAACATAAATTATGTTCTTTCCCTCACTCTACACTGCATTTAAAGGGTAGTCAATGATGGATAAATAGAACCTACATTTATTAAGAGCACTACCACTTCTTATTGTAATGTTGTTGCATAGACCATTACTCCTTTGTAACATATTAACCTTTCTTTGAGTGCTTGAAACTCCTCAACATTCATCTCTTGAGCGTTAGAGATATGATAGTTGATATGGAATATTATGCCAAGTGGCACTCAACCCTCTTGCATGGGATCTTTAATGTAAAACCTTAGATAAGGATATTATAACTCTTTTAGTTATCTTCCTCCTTAGCTTGCTTTGATTTCTTGAGCAACAAGCAATGTATTTTCTTTTGTAGGTAATTTGTGAGCCACCTTGGAGATTCGAACGAGGATGAGGTAGCTCTTTTGCTACTCTCTGTTGATGTTATTCCCAATGTAGCATCTACTCTTCTTATTTGTGCTTATACCTTCATTATGCTCCCTGATCATGTTAATAGAGGTGAATATTGACGTGTCTTAATGCTAGATGTTCTCTATCCATTTTTTTTTTACATAAATAGCTTCTTATCCTTGTTATGGTTTACGTAAATATTTGTGATAGATTTACTTTGGATTACATAAATAACCTTGGTAGGCTTACTATCATTTATGTAAAAGTTTCCTTTGTCTTGTAGATCCATTCTTGGAGAGAATGCCCTTTCATTGTTGGAGAACGCTCAATCCTTTGGCCCTTTTTTTGGCTGGATTTTTCCTTGTACATGTTGTGCCTATTGTGGCACCTTTAAATATGCTCCTTTCCCTGCATTTTATGTATTGTAGAAGTGCGTGACCATGTAACCTTTAAATGTATATAGAATATTTTATTGCACCTTTTCTTGCACTCTTTTGCAGGTATGAGATTTTGTTGGACATTTTGAGGAGTTTTTTTGTCATTGATGTCAAAAGAATTTTTGTGCTACGTTTGTCATCTTTGAGGACATCAAGTGTTTCTTCCAAAAGCAAGGAGGTCTTGAAAAGCAATAGGTTATAATATTTATTTTTAAATATTATATACCCAGGAGGGCTCAAAGGATGAAGACCCAAGGAAGGAGAAGCAAGTTCAAATTAAATAATAATATTTTATTATTATTATTTAGGGCCAAAAATCAAGCTGAAGAAGATCAAGGACCAAGTTGAAAATGACCCACAATCAGATTTAATTTAAATTAAAATATTTTAATCTTTGATGACAATTTTAATTTAAATAATGATGGATGCTAAGGTTTAATTTAAATATTTATTTAATATTTAAAATTAATTTTAATATTCAAATTTGAATTTGAATTCAAATGCTCACCGACTTTGGAATATGCTATGGTTTGCATATAAATAATGCCAATGTTTGGCATTTGAAAATCATCCCATGCGACCAATTTTTTGGCTCGTGCAAAGGAGAGAAAATCTTGTGCATTTTCACATGTGTTTTGAGCACAGAAGAGGACAATAGTTCGTGGCCTCTAAAATTCACTCAAAGGCCCTCGTAGTTGAGTTGGCAGCCAAAGGCTACATTAGAAGCATTTAGGAATGCAAGGTGCGGATTCAAACCTTGTGCACTCCATTTTTGCCTAAGGGAAGATCGTGCTATGTTTGCACCATTCGAGGAGGATGAAATAAAAGGTGCATTCATGCCTTTTGGTTCTTGTGGAACCATGCATCCTAGTTGGTGGGTGCGAGCACTGCATAAGTACTTGGGGGAGAGCCATCAATGGCTTGAATTCCGCAAAGGCCTTTTGGACAACATTAACAAAGATATGCACATTATTTGGGTTGACTTGGCTTGCAAAAAATAAAAGAGGGAAAAATATTTTTGTTTTCCAAAGGTTTATTTTAATTAAGGTTTTTGCATAATTAATTTGGATTATAAGTTGTTGAAGGGAGTTAAAAGGGGTTTGAAAAACTTTAATTTTTGTGCTAAGTTTTTGAGTGATTAAGGAGTGATAAGGTGGTAAGGAAAGTTATTATTTTTGTGTTGTGAATTATTTGAAGGAGGTTTTGTCATCTAAACCCTTGATATTGGCAAAGAGTTTGATCTTGTTAAAACAAGTTTTTAAGGGCACTTCTTCATAAAACAAAAAGGTATGGGCACATATTTCTTGTGAGTGATTATTGGATGTTGTGAATGCTAAGTTGGAGTGAAAAGGATTGTTTGGTAAGCATTTTTGAGTTTGGTTTTGTATTAATAATTCAATATTTTTCTGGAATAAAGGTTGAAGATAGAAACCTTGTTTGATAAGCATTGTTGGAAATATTGGTTGAACCTTTATATGCATGACTAGGGTTTGTGAAAGAACATGAGTATCATTGTTATGTGAAGTTGTGAACTATATTGAATTAGGGTTTGCAAGATCATGAGTATCATTGTTATGTGAGATTGGTTAATAAACATTGTTGGAAATATTTGAGTGAGTGTTCATATGCTTGGACTAGGGTTTGTAAGCAAGGAGTATTTCATTGAGTGATTGATTGAGTGGAGTTGATTGAGCCTAGTCAAGTGGAAGTGTTGAAGTGATAGTTCTAGTTATGTGAAATAAATTGTTCTATATTCTAATTTGATTTGAGAAAAAAAATGAAAGTGATCGAGCATTATGTGAGTGTGAAGCATATTGAGTCTCTAAAAATTATCTATATGTTTATGTGAGATTGGACAAGTTCTAGTGAGGACTTGTTGAGAAAATTTGAGGTAAGTCTTGGTGAAGACTTGTTGAGCAGATTGGACAAGTTCTAGAGAGGACTTGTGGAAATATTAGTGTGAGCTTTTGTGGAAGCTTACAAGGTAGATTTGAGGTAAGTATTTGAGAAGACTTGAGAGAAGAGTTGATTGATTAATTTTTTCAAACCTTGAGTTAAGGTGGGGGGAAAAAATAAAAGAAAAAGATTGTGATTAAGTCAAGTTTTGTGTTAAGGCTTGAGGACATATTTGTGCTAGACCGAAGGACTATGTTTAGTGTAGATTTGAGGATAGATTTTGGTGTAGATTTGAGGACAAGTTTGTGCTAGACTAGAGATAGATATTGAGTAGATTTGTGCTAGACTAAAGGACTGTGTTTAGTGTAAATTTGAGAAAGAGCTGAAGAGTAAGCTTTGGAGGTGATAGAGTATAGAGGATGACAGTCTCCAGTGGATAGATATCCATTAGCCAAGGCAATGAGGATAGGTCTTTTGAGTGAGGATAGGAGTCTTTAGTGGATAGAGATCCATTAGCTAGTGCAGTGGAGGTAGTAGTTCTTCTAGAAGATCACCAACCAGAGTAGAGGAGAAAGGAGTTCTCCTATGGATAGATATCCATGAACCTGATTAGGGGATTGGTGTCTCCTTTGGATAGAGGTCCATAAATATTGTAATAGGGAAAGGTTTCCCAAGAGATTTGTTGAGAAAATTTTAGTGAAATATTTTCTCCGTGGAGTAGCCCACATTGGGTGAACCATGTTAAATTGGTGTCTCTATTGTGTGTGGTGATTTATGTATTGATTTAATTACTACTATTGATATTGCTATTGATACATTGCATAATATTGATTGGAAAGAAAAGTAAAAAGTGATCTTATACTGTTCACCCACCCTCTCAATATAAGCTTGTGTTCTTCAATTGGTATCAGAGTGGGTTCCTTCGGAAGAGTTTAAAAACTTGAAGGAAAAGCTTACAAGAACACAATGGATTCTAAGAGTGGATCCTCATATAATTCAACACTATTATTTTATGGAATCGATTATGTATTTTGGAGTATGAGAATGAAGATTCACTTGATGGCACTTGAAAATGAAATATGGGAAGCAATTGAAAATGGATACACACCACCAGCTACTCCACCTATAGATAAATATGGTAAGCTTCTACATCATTACAATTCAAGAGCAATGAATGCAATTTTGAAAGGTTTGCATAGAACATAGTTCATAAAGGTTATGCATTGCAAATCAACAAAAGGAATTTGGGATAAATTGCAAAGCATATATGAAGGAGATAAAAATATCAAAAGGGAAAAGATATAAAATCTCAAGGGAAAATTTGAAGAATTAAGAATGAAGGATGAGGAAAATATTAGTGCTTATATACTTTGTGTAGATGAGGTTGTTAACTCCATGGAAGGACTTGGACTTGAGGTTCAAGAATCTGATGTTTGTGATAAGATCTTAATATCTCTCCCAAAAAGGTTTAGTGAAAATATTTTTGCTATAGAGGAATCAAAATATGGTGATATTTTGACAAGAGATGAATTACTTGGTATTATTATAGATTTTGAGATGAGAACAAAAGAGGAACCTAATATCCGAAAGGAAGTAGCCTTCAAAGCTACTAAGAAGACAAAGGGTAAGAAGTCAAATTTAAGCAATGAGTCATCCAGTGATGAAGAAGCAAATTATGGCAGAAGGAAAAAGGATCCAAGAAGATTTAAAGATGCGAAATCTATTAGATGTTTCAATTGTGGAAAGTATGGTCACTATGCAACTGATTGTCAAGAATCTAGAAATAGCAATGATGAAGAAAAATAGGATCATAAGAACAGGGAATCAGAAAAATACAGGTACCAAAAGAAAGGTAAGGATGGACAAGGCAAACAAGGAAAGAAGTTATTTCAAAGATAGAAGAGGAGTTACTATGCAGACAAGGCAAGTAAGTACTCAAGTGATAGTGATAATAGTTCCTCAGATAATGATAAATATGAAGTTCTATTTTTGAAAAAAGAAAAGGAAGAAGTTAGGAAAAGGTCACCAATAATTCTCAAATGTTTTAGATGTGGTAACTTTGGTCATATTGAAGATATTTGTACAAAGAGTGGTTTCAATTTCAGTGATGATGAATATGAAGATACACTTGAAGGACCATAAGAGAATATTCTAATGGCACTAGAAGAAGAAGGAGGTGATCCTATAGAAGACAAGTTAGAAAAGAATGAAGATATTTTCAAAGGTAAACAAATAGAGGAAGAATCATAAATAGGAGGAGTTGATATTGAAGGTGAACTTATTCATGCCCTTAATGCATTAAAGAAGGTAAGAAAGAAAAACTCTCAACTTAAGGTTCAGTTTCAAGAATGTGATGAAGAGAAAATAAAGCTTATAGAGGATCTAAACAAGTCAATTGCTAAGACAAGGAAGTTTAAAGATAAGTTAGAAGAAAAGGTCTTAGAATGTGAAAGGTTAGAAAATGAAGTGGCTCTACTAAGGGAAGAAATAAAAGAGTCTAAGGATAGGTTACACAAGTTTGGAAGGAGCTCAAAGAATTTGGATAAGATTATCAAGAAACAAAGATGGTCAACAAACAAAATAGGACTTGGTTTTGAACAAGAACAAAGGAAACAAGGAGAGGAGTCAACCTCAAGTTTTGAAGAAGAAGAAACTTTAGAAGAAGACAGTGTAAGAGAGAGTGAGACTTTTGAGGATGAGTTGGAAAATAAAAAGTTCAACAAGGAAAGGAACAATGCAAAAATGAGAAATAGATGGAACATGGAACCAACACAAGGTAAAAGAGACTAAGAGACCAATGAGGTCAAGGGAAGGTAATTTCAATGGATGATACTTTTCATGTCACAGGTTTGGGCACAAAGATTCTCAATGTAGGACACATGAGAGACAAGAATATGGGAACTTCAAAATTTAGGTAACTTTTTCATGGGTATTGCTACTCATGTAATTAGTTTGGTCATAAGGAAATGAATTGTAGGGTTCATGACAGGAATAGATATGGCTTCACCAGGAGAAATCCTAAGATATTTGCACCTCCAAGGAATAAAAATATTAAGTGTTACAAGTGCAATAATGATGGACATACAACAAAGTGGTGTAGAGCAGAAATTCCAAAGACAAGCAGGAACATGAATAGTTAGAGGAATCAGAAGGATCAGATGATAAGGAAAGTGGACAAAGGTAAAGATCAATGCATGTTGGGAGTAGAAATACTCCCACCCCAGAATTAACCACCTCAAGAGGAGGTGGGGGAGGGGCTAAGCTAAGAGACTCATTCTTAGCCCTGAGCCCCAAAGGTGACCCTTTGCCATTGATGTCAAAGGGGGAGATATTTGAGTAAGGGGGAGAGATTTGATTTAAAGGGAGAGCATTGAGTTAGGGGGAGCAGTTTCCTAGGGGGAGCAGAATAGAAAAAGGTTAAGAAAATTGTAAAAGATAATTGGGTTACCATCAATGACAAAGGAGGAGATTGTTGGACATTTTGAGGAGTTTTGTTGTCATTGATGTCAAAAGTATTTTTGTGCTATGTTCGTCATCTTTGAGGACATTAAGTGTTTCTTCCAAAAGCAAGGCGGTCTTGAAAATCAATAGGTTATAATATTTATTTTTAAATATTATATACCCAGGAGGGCTCAAAGGATGAAGACCCAAGGAAGGAGAAGCAAGTTCAAATTAAATAATAATATTTTATTATTATTATTTAGGGCCAAAAATCAAGCTGAAGAAGATCAAGGACCAAGTTGAAAAAGACCCCAAGCAGATTTAATTTAAATTATTTTAATCTTTGATTAAAATTTTAATTTAAATAATGATGGGTGCTAAGGTTTAATTTAAATATTTATTTAATATTTAAAATTAATTTTAATATTCGAATTTGAATTCGAATTCGAATGCTCGTCGATGTTGGAATATGCTATGGTTTGCATATAAATAATGCCAAGGTTTGGCATTTGAAAATTATCCCATGTGAACGATTTTTTGGCTCATGCAAAGGAGAGAAAAGCTTGTGCATTTTTGCATGTGTGTTGAGCGCAGAAGAGGACAAAAGTTTGTGGCCTCCGAAATTCACTCAAAGCCCCTCGTAGCTGAGTTGGTAGCCAAAGGTTGCATTAGAAGCATTCGAGAATGCCAGGTGTGGGTTCAAACCTTGTGCACTCTATTTTTATCGAAGGGAAGATCGTGCTATGTTTACGCCATTCAAGGAAGAGGAAATCAAAGGTGCATTCATACCTTTTGGTTCTTGTGGAACCACATAGCCTAGTTGGTGGGCGCGAGCATTGCAAAAGTGCTTGGGGGAGATCCATTGGTGGCTCGAATCCCACCAAGGCCTTTTGGACAACATTAAAAAAGGTATGCACATTATTTGGGTTGACTTGGATTGCAAAAAATAAAAGAGGGAAAAATATTTTTGTTTTCCAAAGGTTTATTTTAATTAAGGTTTTTGCATAATTAATTTGGATTATAAGTTGTTGAAGGGAGTTAAAAGGGGTTTGCAAAACTTTAATTTTTGTGCTAAGTTTTTGAGTGATTAAGGAGTGATAAGGTAGTAAGGAAAGTTATTATTTTTGTGTTGTGAATTATTTGAAGGAGATTTTGTCATCTAAACCCTTGAGATTGGCAAAGAGTTTGATCTTGTTAAAACAGGTTTTTAAGGGCACTTCTTCATCAAACAAAAAGGTATGGGCACATCTTTCTTGTGAGTGATTGTTGGATGTTGTGAATGCTAAGTTGGAGTAAAAAGGATTGTTTGGTAAGCATTGTTGAGTTTGGTTTTGTATTAATGCTTCAAGGTTTTTTGGAATACAGTTTGAAGATAGAAGCCTTGTCTGATAAGCATTGTTGGAAATATTGGTTGAACCTTTATATGCATGACTAGGGTTTGTGAAAGAACATGAGTATCATTGTTATGTGAAGTTGTGAACTATATTGAATTAGGGTTTGCAATATCATGAGTATCATTGTTATGTGAGATTAGTTAATAAGCATTGTTGGAAATATTTGAGTGAGTGTTCATATGCTTGGACTAAGGTTTGTAAGCAAGGAGTATTTCATTGAGTTATTGATTGAGTGGAGTTGATTGAGCCTAGTCAAGTGGAAGTGTTGAAGTGATAGTTCTAGTTCTATGAAACAAATTGTTCCATATTTTGAATTGATTTGAGAAAGATATTGAAAGTTATTGAGCATTATAATGAGTGTCAAGAATATTGAGTCTCTAACAATTCTCTATATGTTTCTATGATATTGGACAAGTTCTAGTAAGGATTTGTTGAGCAGATTTGAGGCAAGTCTTGGTGAAGACTTGTTGAGCAGATTGAACAAGTTCTAGAGAGGACTTGTGGATAGATTAGTGTGAGATTTTGTGGAAGCTTACAAGGTATATTTGAGGTAAATCTTTGAGAAGACTTGAGAGGAGAGTTTATTGATTTTTTCAAACCTTGAGTTAAGGTTTGGGGCAGATCTAGCAGAGTTGATTTGTGATTAAGTCAAGTTTTGTGTTAATGCTTGAGGATAGATATTGAGGATAGATTTGTGCTAGACCGAAGGAATATGTTTAGTGTAGATTTGAGGATAGAGTTTGGTGCATATTTGAGGATATTTTTGTGCCAAACAAGAGACATATATTGAGTAGATTTATGCTAGATCGAAGGATTGTGTTTAGTGTAGATTTGAGATAGAGCTGAGAGCAAGCTTTTGAGGTGATAGATTATAGAGGATGACAGTCTCCAATGGATAGATATCCATTATATAGGGTAGTGAGGATAGGTATTTTTAGTGAGGATAGGAGTATTCAGTGGATAGAGATCCATTAGCCAGTGTAGTGGATGCAGTAATTCTTCTAGAAGATCACCAACTAGAGCAAAGGAGAAAGAAGTTCTCCTATAGATAGAGATCCATGAACCTGATTAGGGGATTTGTGTCTCCTTTGGATAGAGGTCCATAAACATTGTAATAGGGAAAGGTTTCCCAAGATATTTGTTGAGAAAATTTTAGTGAAATATTTTCTTCGTGGAGTAGCCCACATTGGGTGAACCACGTTAAATTGGTGTGTCTATTGTGTGTGATGATTTATGCATTACTTTAATTACTATTGGATTAGAAGCCATATAATGTATTTATTGAGTAGCCATATAAATACATAATGGAAACTAAAGATAGCCTTACGTGTGTAGCGAGTATGGCGCTAACAATATAATAAAATAGAATAACAACTAACAACAATACTAACTAATGTAATAATAATAGCATAGTAGAAACTATATGCTAACATCCCCCCTTATTACATTATTTAGGGGGGATGTTAGTATTTAGGGGGGATGTTAGCGTATAGTTTCTACTATGCTATTATTATTACATTAGTTAGTATTGTTGTTAGTTGTTAGTCTATTTTATTATATTGTTAGCACCATACTCGCTACACACATAAGGCTATATTTAGCCTCCATTATGTATTTATATGGCTACTCTATCAATATAATAAAATAGACTAACAACTAACAACAATACTAACTAATGTAATAATAATAGCATAGTAGAAACTATACGCTAACATCCCCCCTTATTACATTATTTAGGGGGGATGTTAGCGTATAGTTTCTACTATGCTATTATTATTACATTAGTTAGTATTGTTGTTAGTTGTTAGTCTATTTTATTATATTGTTAGCGCCATACTCGCTACACACGTAAGGCTATATTTAGTCTATTTTTTTGTGAGACGCATTCTGGCGATCGAACGCTCTTGGCGAGTTTGTGCATAGCCTGGAATAGACATTGGCATGATTTGCAGACATCGCCTATTTGCATATCTGCTTACCTTATTTCCTTGATCGTAGAAGCAGACCAAGATCAACGTAAGGGAGTTTTTTTGAAATTAAAACAAATAGTTATACCTACCTAATAATGTAATAACTATATGCTTATACTCTAACATCCCCCCTTATTACATTATTTGGGTAATAATATAACTACTAGCTATGCTAACATCCCCCCATACAACAATATTTAGGTAAAATATATAACTGCCCCAATATAGTGAAGAAGAATAAGAGAAATGAAACAATGGTGGCTCGTGCTTTGTCTTCGACTCTGGCTCTGGTGCATGGCTCTGGCTCTAGATCTAAGCATACCTTTGGATTTGTACCACTGGGTCTATCTTAGGATCTACCTATGAATCTGCCTCTAGATCATTGCCTTTGGATCTGCCTGTAGATCTACCTCTGAAATTTATCTCTAGGCCCGTCTTTAGGTTTGTATCTAGGTCATTATCTCTAGGATTGCCACCCGGTCTATCATTGGATTTGCCTAGAGATCTACCATAGGTTTTACCTTTTAGGTAGAAGCCATACAACATTTATTTCATCATGGTCCATTGTGTGCGATCTGTCCATCCACAATATATATGAATCTTGTTGGTCATTTTCATATTGTACCAACAACTTGAGGAAGAGTGATTCATACATCCACAAGAATCACAAGGATGTAATCTCCAATACTTAGCTGCAACATGTCCTATCACAGTGATTGCAAAAATGCTTTTTAGGAGATGTAGGAGATTTAGGTTTTACAAACATGGAATTACTGGTACTTGCATGTCCAATATAGCCAAGGCCTTCATTCTTTGCCCTGACATTTAGCATTATAGGAGTTTTAATGCCTTGTTGATGTTTACCTAATATCTCACCATTGAATCCCATTTTCTTCATTATTTTGGAACCAAATCCTTTGGTGTGTTTTTCAAAACACTCAATTTCATCATCTTCATTAATGCTTTTAAAAATATTGCATTTGTTACTATTAATGAGATTATGGAGCTCTTTTTGAGGAGTTTCAATTTTTAAGTCACTAGTGTCGCAAGCAAAATTGCTACTAAGATGAGATCACTTGTGCTACAACTGATATCTACCATCATAGGCATGAGGTCACTTGTATCACAAAAAGCATTGGCCATCATGGGCTCAAGGTCACATGTGTCACAACAAGCATTCGCCACCATGTGTTGAAGGTCACTTGTGTCACTACAAGCATCAACCATTAGGGGTTTGACCTCTGTTGCCTTACTAAAGTCCCTGTACACTTTACATTGGGCAATATCAAGAGAAATCAATGATATGTAGACTGCCCTTATGATTGCTGTAGGGATTTGAAAACCATTCTTCTGAAGATCTTCAGAATCTTCAAAATATTTGAGAATGGATTTTACACCACTGCATAGTGTAGAATATTTTTCATCCTCATAAAAATCCATTCCTTCCATATTTGGTGGAAAGTAAGGACCTTTAACTGATTTTTCAACAACATCAGTTTGTTTAGGGGCTTGCTTTTTCTTTGATATGCCCATTTTTAAGGTGTCGGTCATCGCTGAAAATGCACCTTTTACAATAAAATTTTGCAAAATAATTTGACTAAGGTGTCGGTCATTGCCAAAAATGCACCCTTATAAGTCTTCCCCATTTTTGTTTGTAAAATTATAATGTATCCCCCCTTAAGGCAGAAAATCGAAGAGGGTGGAGAAAAATTGTTATCCCCTTGGGGCAAAAATATCCCCCCTTTGTTTTACAAATCTTGCCTCTTAGGCAATTGTTGAAGTTTTCCCTCTTAGTGCAAAAAATTTACAATTTTGAAGCTTTTGAAGGTTTTTACAAAATTTCCTTCTAGAAAAGTTTCAAGGATTTTCAAATGGGTGAAAGCAAATAAAATTTACAAAATATAACCCCTTTGGCTTGTCCGCAATGGGTTTTTTTGATAGCCTTTTAAAAAAAAAAATGCAAATTTCAAATAAATTTAATCATAATTTAATTAATAATAAAATAAGTTTTAAGAAAATAAAAAAAATGATTTATTTAAAATACATTAAATTATTAATAAAAATATTAAAGAAATTTAAAAATTTACATAATAAAAAAAAAATTACCTTTTCTTTAGCTTCGAAGGGGTTTGAACCCTGATATTTTGCCTCCGAGCACCTTAGCTTGAGGCCTCTAAACACCTCGGCTACCACTGGCGGTGGAATTTAACGAGCAACTCCTTCTCTTTGTAATATTTGTCCTCCACCAGGATGAACGACCGGTGGTGTGGCTGCTCACACGTGACCGCGGTGGTCTTCGACGGGCTGCAACTCCATGCAAATGCTCTTGACAGTATTCAACCTCCATGTAGTGGTCTTCGGTGGGCTTTATATGCTCTCCATGGGTGTGACATAGCACCTTCTACATGCAGTGGCCATAGCAAGATATGTCTGTGCTGCCTGAGCAACACCAGATCTATTTTTTTTTTGATATCATGTCATCTAGCCATCGACGAGCTAGATCTATAGGGTTGTTGTGTTGCCACTTCTGAACGTGGTCATCTAGAACACCATCTGCAATAGTCAATAGTTCTGTTGCACCTATGTTCAGCAAATGATCTACATCAGGCGTTTGTACCAGGGCCTTTCGAGAGTATATCTATAAATTTCTTGTCGATTAAAACAACCTCCTTGCCTGCAATTTGAAGCATCTACTGTAATCGATCCTCAATACAGTGGTCTGGCATCAATACCACCTTTGAAGCATTAGATATCAACTACCTCCACACGATTTCACTCGAACATTTATTTTCTATCGCGTCTAAAAAAATGGCAATCAATCGTTAGACCATATTGGTAGGAATCTCTGTTCTTTGGCCTCCTTCTACAGGTCTGATTGCATGAATTGTTGAAATTCTTCACACAGCTTCCCGAGTTTTTTTTTATTTGCTACAGATCAGTGTAGTGGATGCATAGGATATAGCAGAGAAATCAGATTGAGCCTACTATGACCGAGGAAAGTCTACAAATCGATGTTAGAGAAGCAAATCTATTTGCTCTATCATAAACAATCTAGCAACAAACATAAAATATAATGAATCGACTACTCATGATCTAAAGGTGTCGATCATTTCCATCCATGAGTTTTGATGTCGTATGGGAATGTACTATGCTACAAATTAGAATGGCAGTGTCATTGGTACAGAATGAATACGTTGTGACTCAAATGCCTATGCAATGGTGTACGTTTGTCAATGAAATAGAGTCCCAGCTGTGCTGTCTGCCATCTAGGTAGATCTAGTTGTGACAGTCCAGTTAAATTTTTAGATCTGGGCTACGTTGGTAGTTCTAGGTCCAGATCAATTCTTTGGCTGGCCACCTCCACTCCTAAGACTTGAATCAAATCTGATGCTAAGCCTACATTGGAGTGAGGAGCGGGGTCAATCCAAACTGCTCTGATATCATGTTGGATTAGAAGACATATAATGTATTTATAGAGTAGCCATATAAATACATAATGGAGGCTAAAGATAGCCTTACGTGTGTAGCAAGTATGATGCTAAAAATATAATAAAATAGACTAACAACTAACAACAATACTAACTAATGTAATAATAATAGCATAATAGAAACTATACACTAACAATTACTCTTGTTGATATTGCTATTGATACATTGTATAATATTGATTGGAAATAAAAGTAAAAAGTGGTCTTATACTGTTCACCCCCCTCTCAGCATAAGCTTGTGTTCTTCGGATTCTTATTTTTCTAGCATATTAATGAGTGCAAAATGAGGGTTTTAAGGATGTCTCTTTGGCTAGACTCCTTACCCTTTTTTCTTGGATAATTGATGGTGAATCCAAGCCTTGTAAATATTGTAGAACATAATATTTCTTTTAGTTTCACTAACCCTAAGTGCTTTGGATTTGAGACTCACCAAGTCTCAATATTTGAAGCTTCTTTTTGGTTAGCTTTTCTTTGTTTGTGCCAACCAATTTTGGTGGCTTCTACTAGCCACTATGAGCTGCAAGTTTCTATGATTTAAGAGTGTCTTTAGACACTTGATAAAAACTAGATTTTGTAGCATTTATTTCAAAGCACAATACTAATTTCTTTTGAGAGTAATAATAGTGCAAATTAATCTAACAAATTATACTTTGAATGCACTAGATTATTACACCTTATCACTTCAATCTACTCTCAAGGAAATACACTTAATCAATTCACTACAACTAATCAAGAATAATCTTAAATGAACCTTCAAGAATTATTATGTAAATTTCTTATAAGCAAGATATTAGGAGATAGTATTCTTTTGCTTTCCAATGTAGATAATAGGCTAGTTTATAGATTATTGAAATTTTGAAATCTAATCAACTCCTAATGTTCAGATGAACCTTAAAAAGAATCTTTATTTTTGCATATTTGAAGACTATAAAATAAATATCGCTTATGCAACTTTAATAAGGATGAAGGTGCTTTAATAAATTTGATAAGTAATCTAGCTAATGAATCTACTTGCACCAATAGTTTCTTGTATTTTTTTGAACACTTTTGTAGCTCATTTTCTGCCTCTGTAGAGGATGAATATCTTGGTTCCTAAGATCACCAAGTTACTACCTTGAGTAGGATCTTGTAGCTCTTTGTAAGTTTTCCTGAACAAATCCTTCTGTCTTCAAGTCTCCTTGTCAAATTTTTACTTCAAGGAGGATATTTTGTATCTTCTTTTCTAGGGATTTGGTAGATATCCTTTTGGCCTTCTACCTTCTTCTTTTTGGGCTTGTTGTCAGATGGTGATAAATTTTCCTGATCTTATGCTTATTAAAAACTTCTTTTATATCCTTGTTCTTGTGAATCTCTTCAAATGTTCTCAAAGTAATGCAATTTGCAAGTGGCAAGTCCAAAGGCACATCTATTTTGCAAAACCTGTAACAGTGACTTTCCCTATTCCTATCTAGTAACGACCGTAACTATGATACCACTGATGGCTTTACCAAAATTGCATTACACCATGAGATAAAGATCAAGGCAATATAACATATTTTTCATTGAAAATATATTTGATAATTTACAAATGGAACTATGTGGCCCTTTATATAGGAAGATGGATTCATTGGCCAACACTCTACCTACCTGTGCAAGGGGACACCTTGCACACTTACAACATTCACAATGCTACTTATGCATATGTTACTTCTTCCCCAAGTAAGTAGATAACTTACCCCTAAATTAATCTAATATCCTAACTATGTGCCTTAGGTACATTACATAATATAACCCAAATTATGTAATACACTATAATTCTAACACTAAGGGTAGCTATAGAAGTAGGATCCAACTATAGATTCTATTTTCCCCTAAGGAAAGGATAGGATAAAAACCATTGGCTATTTTTGCTTCTTTTTATCTTTTCCTAATATCTTGGTTTGAGGGTTTGCCCATCTTCTTATCCTTTCCAAAATTTGCACTTCCTTTTCTTTTGATTTTTGGTTATAGAGCTTGGGGTAGTGACCATTTTCTTTTCATTTGAGACCTTGTGTGTAGGAATTAAAACATTATTTTATTTTGATGAGTGAGGCTCTTTTTTTCCTATGGAAGAATAATCTAGAAGGGTTTCCAGAATAGAGGCCTTAGTAGGAACTACCCTATTTTCTTCCACAGGATGTCGAAAGACTTCTCCTAAACATTCAAAAGACTATTTCCATGTAGAAAGAAGAGAGGAACACTCTGAAGTATAAAATAGAGGTCTTATCTAAGTTTAGGATTCCATAATATCCCCCTCTTCTCTCCCTTGTTAGACATTTGGAATAGGCAAGGTTTCCTAAGACTCCTTCAAAGATCTTGCTTTGAAAATATAGGGTTTGACTGGTTCTAATTGTGGCCCAAATTTCTTGGGGATAGGATAATTTTTTTAAATGGGTATTGGACATAAGAGTTTCCTTGAAATTTTTAAGGAGGCTCAAAATGAAGGCTTGGTTTCATAATCAATTTCCTAGACCCAAGAATAATCATCCAAAACTAGCTCTATAGATTTAGGAAGTTTTGCTTCCATATTCACATTGATACACATTCTAGAAAAAAACCATTCTTGATTTGACCTTAGTGGTAGGGTTATTCAAGACTAGGTCATAAATGGCTCTCACTATTCCAAGAAGGATATAATCATGCCAAAACTAGATAGTAAGGTTTACCCAAATTGGAGTTGAGTTGATACTTTGAGTGTTTGGGTTGAAATCTAGACCCCCTATTCATAGGAAAAAGTCATTCTTACAAAAGAACCAGGTTCCTTCTTTAAGGATTTGAATCACATCTTTAGGATAGTTTAACTTATTAAGAAAGAAGATTTTGGGAAGCACAACTAACTCCATATGCCCATACAACTTCCATTTGGAGAAGGTCCATATTTGGATGGATTCAATGTCAAGGTGAGATCTCAAGAACTTCCCCACTAGATTGTTAGCTTCCTAGATTGAATACATCTTCATAAACTCTATTAAGACATGGAGTTTTCATTGAGAAGGCCATAGGTCAAAATAATTGCTCCTCACGATCTGAGATCCCTAATCCTTTCAAATGACTTGAGCAAAGGACTTAAATCCTACATTATATGGCAATGAAGGGTTATCTTATAGGAGAATCCCAATATCTATGCTTCTAGGGTGTAGATATACTTAAAATTTATAGGTCTCCACCCCACTCGTCTGACCATTTCTAGGGGTGAACATGGAACTAGAGATTAGATCACAATCTCCCAATAAGTTATTCTTGGATTTTGTACTTCCAGGGGGTTGTGAATCCACCCTAAATATGGAAAATACCTTCCCAATAGGTAGATAAACTCCAATATCATTCCTGCTTCAAGAGTTCTCACTTTCTTCCAATTTCTTTTTCACTTCCATTTCAAAACTTTCCCTCCCATCCTAGGATCCATGTTCCTAGGGTGGGTGTTAGAGTTAGAGCATATTACATCATTTGGGTCATGTAAATGTACCAAATTTGGTACATAGTTAGAGTTGGAGATTACTTTAGGGGAAGTTAGCTACTTACTTCAAGCAATGTAATAAATGCACAAGTATCAATGTGCAAGTTGTAATGTGCAAGGTGTCCCCTTGTACAACTAGGTAGAGTGTTGGCTAAGTAATCTCTCTTCCTATACAAAGGGCCTCATAGTGATAGATGAGGAGAGTAAGAGACATATCAAGCATATCAATTGTATTGTATTAGATAGTGGTAGAACTCTCATAGGGAGTACAATGTAGTTCTTTAGCTTGTATTAATAGAGTGACCATTACCTCCATACTGCATTGTATTTTCACCACTTTCTATTTATAGTATATTTTAGTCATATTGTAGAATTACTTTCTTTTATATTTTTTGCATCTTATTAGGACCTATAATAGATATCTCCCATTGCAGATATCCTCAAAAGCTAATAGTGGTATTAGATCCATAGTGAATCAATAATAAGAGGACCTATATCCATCATAAGAGAAGTCCAATAGATCAATAGGAATAGAGAGGACCTACCATTGTGCACCGTTGTATGCAAAAGTTACCATTAGGAATCAATTGATAGAAAAAACCACAATAGTCAATAGTATTAGATAGAATCACAAGTGAGGATTAAATATTAGTTATAAAAATTATGATATTACATTTGGCTAGAGTCTTTCCATAGAGTTGTAGAAAAAATACTTGTGAAGACTAGGACTCAACATTCATTCCACTAGTTTGATGGATCAACTAGTGAATATTATTTCATTGTAGTTTATAACAACTTGTTGTAGGAAAAATGAGATTCAAAAAAAGGTTGGGAAGATTCATACAAGATATTTAGGAAGAATATATTATTAGAATCATTTTGGCACTTGCAGCAACAAGGAGAAGACTAAATATTTCAAAGACCTGGAAAAATATCCCATTACAAGCGTTGCAATCGTCCAGACTATAGAAGTGAAGAAAAGGCCATAGTTGCCTTATAGTAGACTCTAGGAAGAAGAGAATCCAGAAGATGATTCAAGGAGAAGATAGGATATTGGTGATCTCCATCAATACCTACAAAGTATGAAATCTAAAAAGGCCATTGAAGCCTTGATCCAGAAGAAAAGGCCAAAGAAGCCTTATTCTAGAAAATAAGGCCATAAAAACCTTAATTCTAAATAAAACTTCTAAGAAGAATTCCTGATTCAAAAAACTGTTCTTGATTTAGAAGAAGACTCCAGAGAAGAGTTCCTAAAGAATACTCCAAAGAAGAGTTCATGAAATAGGATATTGGTGATTTACATTAAATCCTATAAATTGCAAAAGAAAAGAAGGACCAACAGAGGTCAAATTCCAAAATTTAAAAGCAACAAATTTTAGAGATCCAAGAAGAAGATATCATCACCAACACTTCAAAAAGTATAAGGTTGAAAAAAATATCTCATTTGGAAGACCAGAGAAGTTGTAAGATAGAAGATCTTGGAGAGATCTCAAAGAAGAAAAGAAGAAGTCTTGGAGAGTAGTATTGCAAAGCTCATAGAAACATTATAAAAAGAGTTTCTAGGAGAACTCATTGGAGAAATCCACTACCAAGGAGAAGTTCTTGATAGTGAAGGACTTGGGAAAATTATCGCCATCCAAAAATAAGCCCAAGAGAAGAAGAATTTGGAAAGGAGTGCCAAATATAGAAGCAAAATCCAATGAAGACCTTAAGACATTCAAAATCTTGAGAAGAAGAATATCTTGTTTGAAGTCAGAATTTGACAAGAAGATTGAAGGAAGATTTAGATAAAAGAATCCTACCAAATTTAGAATATTTAGATATTACCTATCATAGTAAGAAGGCACAATTAAAAGGAAATATTTCTCTGAATCTACAAAAAAATATTAAATATTACTGTAAGGATCAAGCCACCAAACCCTAGGCTCAAGATAGAAAGTTCAAGACCATAGTTTGGTGAAGCAAGAAGCTATTCTGGACAACCAATAAGAAGCTATGAATTCATCCATTACAAGGCAATAACTTGGTGAATCAAAACACCAAGATATACATATAATACATAATCCATTAAAGGTAAGCAACTAGGGTGCAATTAGTTGAACTTCAAATTAGGGTTCATTATCAAATTTTATTAAGCACCATATTTGGATTAAAGTTGCAAGAAGGACTCATATTATAGTATTCAAGAAAGTGCAAAAATAAGAGTTCATTTTAAGGATATATTTGCACACTAAATAGGAGTTGAATATTTTTTTAATGATAGAAAATTATCACCTACCTATTATCTATCTATAAAGCAAGAAGACTATATCCTACAATATCAATTATAGTGAAAATTGTAGAATATTCATTAAGGGTTATTTCCAAATTACTCTTACAAAGTTGTAAATATTATTAAGTGCATTAGGATTCAATTTTAGAGTTTACTTATAGGAGCAATAAGGACATATTATTGTTACCATTAAAAGTACATTATTAATCTTTTAAGCACTATACTAGTTGATATTTAACTAGTTACTCTAAATTAGTTTGTGTTGTTAAAGGCATAAAATTAACACAAAATTTGTAGCATTTTGTGGCCAAAAGAAGCCAAAAATAGAAATAAAAAATATGGAGAAGGAAGCCACCATTAAAGTCCTTGAAGGAAGCATCAAATCGAGACTTGGTGAATCTCAAGATTCAAGGAAAATAAAAATATTTCATCTAAGTGCAAAGTGTAGAAATCCTTAAGAATCAACATTAACTTGGAATAAATCTCATTAAAATATCCAATGAAGAAATAAGTTGCCTCATAAAAATCAATAAAGGATTTTAGAAAGGTCCTTTATGTTGGTGCAAATCTAACTATTACAAAGCACCTCTTTTGTTCCTTGAAAAGGAAAAAAGCATTTCTATTTACAAGTAGTAGCATTGCCATCATATTTAGTAGGTAGTAAGGCAGAGTTCGAGCAAGAGAAAAGTGCTACCAAAAAGCACATATTTCATAGAAATCAAGGTGTTTAAAAAAATTGTTTCTCCATGTTCGATCCAACCCTAGAAGCATGTGTATCACCTGCAACATTGAAGCCATTACAAGAGTCTATTATCATTCAAGTTTACATAGATAAAAGACAACATACGAAAGGAGATCATATATGTTAGATATCACTATCAAGATAAGTATAAAATGAGCTATTTCAAAAGCTAAAAAACATCGCAATCAATCAGTTATTATAAAGGGTACACAAACAACATACTACAAGCATCAATATAGAAAGTGAAAAGTGCTATACCCAAGGCCATTGCTTGGAGAGAATGACCAGTATAAAGAAGCACAAAAGCTACCATAGAACCATCATTAGGAATGCCATATAACCATGGAGTATTATAGCTAGAGCCACCCATTATCCTCATCAAGATAGTGTACAAATGGGGAAGAGGAGATGCTTGTGTTTCAAGAAACATAGCAAGGTAAGCCTACGTATAATACAAAGATATAGGGGTACAACACTCATATTTGGAGTGTTAGGAGAAAGGCTACATGAACAAGATGTGAGTGCCACTTAGCATAAGAGTTCTAAGTACCCAATGTTTGTGAATAATCCAACGTTCACCTAAAAGGAGTTACAATTGTTTGGAGGTTACTACAAAACTTATCATTGTATACAAATACTTTGTAACACCAACATCTATTTGGTAACTCTTAGGTAACAATTTTCCATAATTGTTAAGGTAATGATCCTATTTAAGGAACCCATTTTGGATAAGGAGATAGAGCTAGGTTAATAGAAATTCAAGCATTGAATATTGTGAAGCACAATTATAGGAAAAAGACTAATTCGAAGAACACAAGCTTATACTAAGAGGGGGGGTGAACAATATAAGATCAAATTTTACTCTTTCCCAAACAATATTATCCAATATTATAAATGGAAATATCAATAAAAGTAATTAAAGAAATGCATAAATCATCACACACTATAGAGACATCAATTTAACGTGGTTCACCCAATATGGGCTACTCCACGAAGAAAATATTTCACTAAAATATTCTCAAAAAATCTCTTGGGAATCCTTCCCTATTACAATATTTATGGACCTCTATCCAAATGAGACACCAATCCCCTAATCAAGTTCATGGATACCAATCCACATGAGAAATATTTCCCCTTTTTTGATTTGTGGATCTCTATCCACAAGAGAAATCTTTCTCCTTTTGCTCTAGTTGGTGATCTTCTAGAAGACTACTACCTCCACTACATTAGCTTGTGGATCTCTCTCCACAGAAGACCTCTATCCTAACTCAGAAGATCTCTATCCTCACTGCCCTAGCTAATAGATCTCTATCCACTGGAGACTACTATCCTTTGCTCTATCACCTCCAAAGCCTACTCTTAGCTCTACTCAATCTCTGTATCAAATATGCACTAAACACTGTCCTCGATCTAGAACAAATTTGCTCTTAAATCTATCTCTAGTCTGGCACAAGTATACCCTTAAATATACACCAAAAATTGTCCTCAAATATTTCCTCAAGCCTTAACATAAATCTTGATCCAATCACAAATCAACTCTGCTTAGATCTGTCTCAAGCCTTACGACAAAGCTTGAACAAATCAATCAATCAACTATGATCTCAAGTCTTCTCAAAGACTTGTCTCAAATATATCCAACAATTCCTCTCAATAACTTTATCAATTTGCTCTCAAGTCTTCACTAAGACTTGCCTTAAATATGTTCAACAAGTCCTCCCTAAAAATTGTCCAATATGCTCAACAAATCCTCCCTAGAACTTGTTCAATCTTCTCAACAAGTCTTCACCAAGAATTGTCTCAAATATGCTCAACAAGTCTACACCAATACTTGCTTCAAATATGCTCAACAAGATTTCAAAAAAGCTTGCTTAACTTTGTCCTTAAGCTTTCACAAAATCTTACTCAATTTAGTCCTTAAGTCCCCTCTAGGACTTACTCAAATCTGCCCACAAGCTTTCACAAAAGTGTGCTTCAAATCACAACAAAACTTGCATACAAAACTCAACTTAATCTCTTTCAGAAAACCTCTTCAATAACACAAACAAGTTTCACTCAGAATCTTGTTTAACCATAGAAATATATAGAGAATTATCAAAGACTCAATATGTTTCACACTCACAATGTTTTATACTCAACAAAACAATCTTCCACTTTCAAACTCTCTTTCAAATCAATTAAAAAATAAAGTATAATTTGTTTTACAAAACTTGAACTATCACTCCAATGCTTTCAATCAATAATGCTCAATCAACTTTACTCAAACATTCACTCAATGAAACACACCTTGCTTACAAACCCTAACCAAGTGTTTCACTATAATTCCAATAACTCACACTATGGAACTCAAACCTTGACTTAAGATTATTCCAATGTCACATAACAATGATACTCATGATATTTTCAACATTCACAAATCATGCATATGCAAATTCACTCAAACATTTCCAACAATGCTTATCAAACAATCCTTTTCACTCCAAATTTGCATTTCACAACATTCAATCCAATAATATTTCACTCATAAGGATGATGTGCCCATACCTTTTATTTTTATGGAGATATGTCTTCAAAACCTATCTTAATCACAATCAAATCCTCTTTGCCAATTTCAAGGCTAGATAGCAACAACCTATCTCAAAATCTCCACACAAATATTCTCCCCAATAATTATTTCACTATACAAAAATATCAAGTCTCAAGTACACCTTATAATCTCAAAACTTCACAAAATAACATTCAACACATAAAAATCAATTTCCTTTATTGACTCCAAACTATCCAATACATGAAAAATCAAGTTCCTTTATTATCACCTTATAAACTTCAACTTTTTCAAAATAACATTCAACATATAAAAATAAAATTACTTTGTTAATCCTTATAACTCCAAACTTCTCAAAAGATAATATTCAACACATCAAAACATAGTCCCCTTAAAACCATTTTAATTACCTAAAACAAAGTTTTATAAATAAACTTCTTATACCTTATTACTCCTCTTTCAAGAAAATATATCCCTTTTTAATTTCCACAAAAATATAATGCCTTATGTCTCTCCAAAACTTAAAGCACACTTTAATTTTTCAAAAATGAAACCTTATAACTCCCCAAACCTTAGAATAAAGCATAATTTTTTCAAAAAGGAAACCTTATAACTCCTAAAACCTTAGAATAAAGCACAATTTATTTTTTCAAAAAGGAAACCTTATAACTCCTAAAACCTTAGAACAAAGCACACTTCAATTAAATTTTAACAAAAAATTTCAAAAAGGAAACCTTATAACTCCTAAAACCTTAGAACAAAGCACACTTCAATTAAATTTTAACAAAATCAATTACCTGCATTCGTTGTCGTTGCTATAGTGAATCGAACACTTAACCACCCAGTACCTAGGATCTAGCGCTCGCTAGAATTCCAACTGAGCTGGCCCCACAGTTGAAACTAGTAGGCACTCTTGTAGCCCTTATGCCTTTCCTTCAACTGTGAAGGAAACAAAAACTAACTCCATCATTATAACTATCCTCTGCAGGTTTCAAATTGGTGACTCTTTCTATGCTATGCAAGACAAAACTATCACTCGCCCTATCCATCAATTTGGGATTTTCTTGTGCACCGTTTGATATTTTAATACTGCCCTATCTCAGTATGGTCGTATATAACTTATCTTTAACCTTTGTTGTCCCTTTCGAATTGTGGGATTTCTTTTATAGAGAACTCTTGTTGCATCACACTTTTTTTGAATTTAAAATTTTCATCTTTAATGTAAGGTTTCTTTTCCCCATTTATATGCTATCGCTTCAATACTTGACGTTGGTGAAAATAAAGAAATTATAACTTTGGAGATGTCGACAAGTTTGATTTTAAAAACTTTGGATAAATATTTTGATTAAAGAGCAACTTCAGTGGGAAAGATAATGGCCCATAACTATTAAAAATTTAATTTAAAATATTTAAATATTTAAATATTAAATTATTTAAATATTTAATTTAAATAATTTAAATATTAAATAATTTAAATATTTTAAAATTAAATAACTCCTTGGTCATGGTCTTAAACTTGGGCATCCAATATTTTTATCCATTAATGCTTTCATAGAACATTAGTGACCATGTACTTTTGATATTAATATATTTATGCCTGGCACCTTTGACATAATTAACTATGCACCTTTGACATCAATGACAACCAACATGCTCAAATTTCCAAAAAATTCAATCTTGTGTGCTATTCAAAGGTGTAAGCAAGCATTAAAGTGGTTGTCATAAATCAACCATACTAGCATTCCATTTTGAAGAATATTTGATGCAAGCCAAACATTCATTTAAGAAAGAAATCAGCACCATACACGGAGGAGAGAAGCACTACTTAAGGGAGGAACCAGTGACCAGTCAAAGAAGGTATTGATTGCTCATAAGTGCCATAGATTTAGAAGGTTTAAATCGACCACCTCATAGCATCAAAGGAAGATAATCCAAGAGATTATTAAGGTAGAGTTTAATATAACTTATTGCTTGCTATAAACTAAATATATAGTGGAGTTATAAGGGTACATTATATTTACTATTGCAAATCATTTACTTAGCATTAGATATATATTAAGCAAACAGATTTCAAGAATATTTATATTTGCAAATAATAAAGTAGGAGGAGTAAGGATTTCAACTTGGAAATTAAATATCCATTATTGCAAATATTATTGTTTTCTAATATTCCAAATTAGGGAGTTATAAGGAATACTACACCAAATAAATTATTGGAATTTAGAAACATTAAAAATCTAACATCAAAGGCTATAAAAGGAGGTTCATTAAGAAATATCAAGAGTTGGAAATTAATTGGTATACTTGTCTCAAAAACACATTAAAGGGACAAAAGAAATCCAACCATTAGAACCTCATCAAATTTGAAAGTGCTTAAGTTCAATAGAAGTAATAAGATGTTACAAAAGTTGATTTTGTTATTTACAAAACTTTACAAAATCAACCCAAAACTGAACTACTATTTTAAAAAAGCACTTCATAATTTAGCATATCCAAAAACACTAGGGAGTCATAAGGCATTCTATAAAACTTGATCATAATAGCATTCATAAAAGTTTATCAAGTACTCAATCCATTTGGGAGCCATAAGTCTCTACAAGGATTTTATCAATTTCACTAGGGAGATATAAGAAAGCCTACAAAACCTAAGCTCTATAAAGGTTTTATCAAATAAAATTCACATACTCTAAACTAGGGAGTCAGAATGTAGACTAATTTAAATATTCAATTTAGAGTATTTAAAATATCTCTATCAAATCCATATCTACAATTCTAAGGAATAGAAAAGAAATATGGATGAAATAATAAGAAATGCCTTTATCAATGAAGAATTATTTCATGAAATGGAACCGTATTCTCAAAACTTGATATATACTCATGAAGGATATGAGAATCTATCAACTAGCGATAAGGAAAGATTATACTTATTTCTTAAAGAAGCAAAAGAGGGTAGCTTTGAAGCAGTAATTGGTTATCTTCATGAAAATCTCTTTAAAGCATGGTGGAATTCACAAAAGATATATTCACATCTGAGGAGTGTTTAATTATTTACCTATCATTAATTGTGTTTGTACTCACTCAACACATGAAGCAAGCTAGCAATACAAATAAATATTATTGTGATGATAAACTAACTCCTTATGAAGCAAAAATTCCACTAGTATCAATATAGAATCATAGGAGAAGAAGGAGGAAAAGGAAGAAAAGACATGCTAAAAGATATCATAGCAAAGAAGACATGAATAGTAAAGAAACCATAAACACTAAACTATATAGGCATCATAAAAATACTGAAGAATCCTCAGCTATAACTCTCTTTACATCATATGAAGACACTAACTACTTACTTGATCGGATTACAGTGAGCAATGAAGAAGAATACACATTTTAGTTTTGATTCCAATAAAGAAGAAGAAGAATAAGAAGAACCAATTCAAGGAGACGTATAGTGCAATATGAATTAAATAAGAAAATAAAAGACCTGATCAATATTAAGAACATATGAAGATAAAGATCCATATTGAATATTGAAATCTTCAATATCCAAATAATGTAATATAGGGGGTGTTAGAGTTAGAGAATATTATATCATTTGGATCATGTAAATGTACCACCTTTGGTACATAGTTAGAGTAGGAGATTAATTTAGTGGGAAGTTAGCTACTTACTTCAAGCAATGTAATAAATGCACAAGTTTCAATGTGCAAGGTGTCCCCTTGTACACCTAGGTAGAGTGTTGGCCAAGGAATCTTTCTTCCTATATAAAGGGCCTCATAGTGATAGATTAGGAGAGCAAGAGACATATCAAGCATATCAATTGTATTGTAGTAGATAGTGGTAGAACTCTTGTATGGAGTACAATATAGTTCTTTAGCTTGTATTAATGGAGTGACCATTACCTCTATACTACATTGTATTTTTGCCACTTTATATTTATAGTATATTTCAGTCATATTGTAAAATTACTTTCTTTTATATTTTCTACATCTTATTAGGACCTGTGATAGATCTCTCCCACTAAAGATATCCTCAAAAGCTAACAGTGGGTTGGACCTACCTCGATTCCTATAGGCTCCTTCCCATATAGCACACCATCCCTATATTTGATCTAAGAATCCAAGATTTTCCCACTTCTCCATCCTCCAACTTGGGCACTCACATCCATATTTTATTTTTTTGGTCTACTCTAGAATGAATCCAAAGATGATATACCTAACATGAATGACATCTTCTAAATTCTAACCATAATGTGAATTTTCTAGTTGTAGTCTATCTTGAGTTAATTTCTAATGAAACAAACTATGAACAAATATCCCACAATCCTCCTCTATATGGTCCCCATTATGATCTCATCCATAATAATTTTTACTATAGAGGATATTTTCTCTAAATAGCTAATATTGTTGTTCCATAGTCACCCAATCAAGACTAGCCAACTATATTTCCAGTGGAATCCAAGAGCCTATGGGCACTACTTAATTCCCCTCAACTAGAAGATAAATCTCATATACTAATTGAAGAAAGTATAGATATCAACATTGACACTCATGATAACCCTAAAATATTTAAATTAAAGATCATATTAACCCTGATAGACCATGAAAAATATACAAAATACTTGACATAATTTAGTGATATCTTCACTTGCTCCTATGTAGACATGTCCTCACTCCTTTTATGCAATAAGTACCATCATAGGATCTCCAATGTTGTTGTGGCAAGACCAAAACAACTCTTGATCTCTCTTTAGCCCTCACTCCTTTCTTACACTAATAATACCATAGAATATGAAGCCCTTATCCTTGGGATCCATGAAACATTAGCCCTTAAATTGAGGATACTCTTCATATTCAAGTATTCTCAGTTAATCATTAATCATGTCAATGGCATCTACCAAACTAAAGATAAAAAGCTAAGGCCATATAAAGACATTGTTGATAAACTAATGACCACTTGGCCATATAAGGATATTTTTGATAAACTAATGATAAATTTTGATAATATCACTATCGATACCATTTCTTAGTCTAGTAATTATCATACCAATCCTATGGTTGTCACTACTTATCTTATCCCTCTTGATTTTGATGATGAGCAAGCCACAATCATCATTCTATAAATTATGGAACCTACAAAATTAGAATCTAGCCAAATTCTATTATAGGTTCTTGTTTTTTATGCTTCCTCTCCACTTGCTCCTTGGTATAAGGACATATATGCCTTCCTTAAGGATGATACCCTAACTAAATATCTAAATGACAATGAGCATAAAAACTTGAGGATATGTGTTTGTTAGCTTGTTGTCATTGGTGATATATGGTATCATCGATCTTTTAATGGCATCCTTCTTAGGTGTACAAATCCCAAGTAGTTGGAGAGGCCTAGGGAGGATCATGCAATGAAAACTTTAGTGTAAATTCCATCACTAAGAAACTTCTCTTGTTAGATAATTTTTGATCTCTATGGAGAGACTCTTACAACTATGTAAAAAAGTGTAATAAATGTTATGAACATGATAATATTTATTCACACACCATTATAGGATCTTCAATCCTTGACACCTCTTTAGCCCATTTTTATTTGGGGCTTGGAGATCATCAAAGATATCCTCCAATGGATATAAGTTCATCATAACAACAACCAAATATTTCACCAAATAGGTTGAAGCAAAGCCTTTATATTCTTGCACTAGATTCCAAGTATCTAAATTCATCCTTGACTATAATATTTTCTATTATGGTATCCCTTTAGTAATACTCTATGATAATGAGATGCTTTTCAAGAATAAGAACATCTAAAACTTAGTGTCAAACACAAAATTCAACACAAGTGGTTGATTCCTTACCACTTGCAAGGCAACAACCAAGTTAAGGCTTCCAATAAACTCTTAATCAAAATTCTTAATAAATACATCAATAAAATTGGATGAAACACACTTTTGCAACTCTACCCAGTCTTGTAGGCCTATCACTCTACAATTTAAAATTCTAGGTGCTATGACCTATGCTTTAGTATATGGGTTTGAAGTTGTCTTCCCATTTGAACTAGAGGTACCCTCCTTATGCGTCCTATTGAAGGACTCATCTATTTACAGTAATAACCACCTCACTCACCTTAGTGATGAGAGTTATTATATGCTCTTAGTTTATTTCTTATCAATTTGGGGTGGCATTCAATGGTTGTATGTGTTAGAGTAAAAACATCTAGTTTTGGTTTAGGGTCTCTTAAGGTTTCCTGATAGTGAAATTTGAAATTAAACTCTCAACTAAGATTAAAGAACTCATTATAGAAAGTAGAGACACACCATTGTAGAAATAAATATTAAAACTTGAATAAATTATCACACTCATACAAATGCAGGAATAAAATATAAAATATACTACAAAAATTAATATGTAATACCTAAACTAATAGTTGCACAGACTCTTTCCAAAAAATAAATTAAATAAACATTAAATTAAATAAACATAGCAATATTTTATATAATTACTAATTAATAAATCACAATCTCATAGATAAATAAAATAAGTGTACTTGTACTATATGTCTAAATTAATCCCTCCATCAATTTGGGAAGTGAGCTCATAATGCTTTACCCAATGAAAAGAAACAATTAACTCAAAACAAGAAAAGATAAATTAACAAGATAAAACAAAGACTTTGGATTATTCAAAAAATATGTTATCACATAGTTTCTTTATTTTTTCATTACCTAGTATTGCTATAGAGTGTATTTTTGGTGCACATAACACCACTTAACTAATATTCCTAGTCATGGGTATACTTCTAGGTGTCATGACCCTCCCAGATGGACCTTTTGACATGGAAAAATAATGTATTAACCTGATGGTGCTTTAATACTCGATATTGCACAATTAAGCAGAGTAGCGGTGTTAGTAGATATTAAAGAGTATGATACTGCTAACAAATTGCCAATGTGTAGGATCAGGTACACTCATAAGTGGAAGAAGTTGAGTCATCCATCGAAGGCGAGGGTACTTGAGGTTGGGGAAGTGATGATAAGGCAAATCAAAGGTAACATGGATAGATACCTTCATATAGGCATGCATTCAGATAGGGATAATCATCAAAATATAGCCACCTTGAGCCCCAGAATGATGGCCTAGTAGCTATCGTAAGTTCTAGAGGCTGAGACAGGTGACTAAATTGATGGAAAGATCTCCCTCTTTATCTATTGCACATGCTTGATTGTATTTTACTTCAACACTATTACCTCAAATTTGAGAAGTATTGATAAATAGATTTCATTTTAAATAAATGGTTGATTTATTTTAAAAATGATAAATGGATTTCATTTTAAGTAAATGGTTGATTTATTTTAAAATGATAAATAGATTCCATTATAAGTAAATGGGTGATTTATTTTAAAATGATAAATGGATTTCATTTTAAGCAAATGGTTGATTCATTTTAAAATGATAAAGAGGTTTCATTTTAAATAAAATATTGAATTATTTTAGAATAATGAAGGAATTCTAATTTAAACAAAATATTAAACCATTTCAAGGAATGAAAAAAAGAGAAAAAAAGCCAATAAAAAAAAAAAAGAAATGAGAAAGGGGCCCCAAAAGGAAACACAAAAAAAAACCCGAAAAAAAAAAAAAAAAAAAAAATAGAAAAGAAGATTATGGAATCTACCTCCTACATCGGATCGGCCAGTGAGGTGAAGCTTCCCACTAACATGAGGGGATGGCCTCATTAACATGGAGTATGACCTCATTAACATGGAGGGATGGCCTCATTAAGCATGAAGGGATGGCTTCATCGACGTGGAGGATGGCTTCAATTCTCACAGTGCCTTGGGAAGGTGGAAAGGAAGAAAACATCCCCTCTACCACCTAACAAAGCATGGGAAGTTATGGTGGGAAGGGGTGGATGGAAGCCAAGAGGGGGAAGGTTATGCATCGGATGAGAATGAGAAGTGAGAAGGAGAGGACATAGGAGGAGGAGAGATGAATCACAAGCACCAAAGAAGCAAGAAGGAGGTACCGTGCATAGAGGAGGAAATATATATTCTTCAACAACCGAGTAAGCCAATCGTGGCATAAACAACTAGGTTGGACTCATGGAACTCCTTTAAATATGCATTTATGGTTTTACCACTGGTTTTAGTTGTTGAAGTATTTTGTGAAGCCTGATATGCTAGTTGTGTGTAGCCTTATTGTATCAAGATCCACGTTGGCTTTGTAAGCCTTCACTATGTTGAGCTCTACGTTGGCTTTGTAAGCCTTCGCTATGTCGAGCTCTACATTGGCTTTGTAAGCCTTCGCTGTGTCAAGCTCTACATTGAATTTGTAAGCCATAGCTATGTTGAGCGTTGTGTCAACTTTGCAAGCCTTCGCTATATCGAGATCCACGTTGTCATTGCAAGCCTTTGCTGTATTGAGCTTTGTGTTGGCTTTGCAAGCCTTCGTTGTGTTGAGCTCTATGTTGACTTTGCAAGCCTTCACTGTATCGAGCTTTGCATTAGCTTTACAAGCCTTCACTATTGAGATCTATGTTGGATTTGTGAGCCTTTGCTGTGTTGAGCTCCGTATTGGCTTTGCAAACCTTCATTATGTTGAGCTCCGTGTTGGCTTTGCAATGTTTTGTTGTGTTAAGTTTTTTCATTGCCGTGAGTAGGCCTTTGTTGTGTTGGCTATGGCCAACTTTGCTGGTGGCTATGGTAAACCCTTGCAGCTATGGAAAGACCTTGTTGGTGGTTGGGTGAAGTCCATGTGAGTGACTATGTGAGGCTACGTGAGTGGCTATGTGAAGCCACATGACTGGTGGTGTGGAGCCACATGTGGACTAAGTTAAGCTCTATTGTGGGTTGTGGTTAGCAATGTTGAGGAGACTGTGTAAAGCCTTTGTAATGATAGCATTTAGTAAACCTCCAAGTGTGGGTCAATGACTCACGTCATCCTCTATTTCCCTACCATAGATGTCCACTTATGGTAAGTTAGATGGGGTGCGTGTTTCTTCAAGCGCACTCTCATCACTTTTAATTTGGGCACCTAGTGTGCTCTATCCCTTGCTTGTTGGTTTTAGCAATGGATATGGTTGTTTGGAAGTCGTAGGGTACTTGGTTAGAAAGCCTTGCTTAAGTTCCATTATTGTTGAGTGTTGGAATCTGGTTTAGTGAAGTAAAGGATTTTCTTTCTATGGTTCATTAATTAATTTCTATTTTAATGGAGAAAAGAGAAGGGTTTTCTTTATGTAAATCTCATTATTAAAATAGTGGTCTAGATTAGTGGAAAAGGGGTACTTCATATATTTCATTATTTAAAATAGGTAAATTTTAGATAGTGGGAAAAGAACCCGGTATGTTTTCATTAGTTAGAAACTACGAAATGTTAGTTAATGAAATATGAATTATGATTTATTTTGTGAATTAAGGGTATGGGTCTTTAGTTCATGAAATGAAGAAAAAGGTTTATTTATGATTAAAGTAGTTGGATTTAATGGAATAAATAAATATGAATTATGATTTATTTTGTGAATTAAGGGTATGGGTCTTTAGTTCATGAAATGAAGAAAAAGGTTTATTTATGATTAAAGTAGTTGGATTTAATGGAATAAATAAATATGAAATATGATTCATTTTGTGAATTAAGGGTATGGGTCTTTAGTTCATGAAATGAAGAAAAAGGTTTATTTATGATTAAAGTAGTTGGCTTTAATGGAATAAATAAATATGAAATATGATTTGTTTTGTGAATTAAGGGTATGGGTCTTTAGTTCATGAAATGAAGAAAAAGGTTTATTTATGATTAAAGTAGTTGGCTTTAATGGAATAAATAAATATGAAATATGATTTGTTTTGTGAATTAAGGGTATGGGTCTTTAATTCATGAAAGGAAGGAAAGGAGTTATTTATGGATTAAAGTAGTTGGCTTTAATTTGGTAAATAATTGTGAACCTAGATTATTTGGCAATTGAAGGTATGGGACTTTAATTGTTGAATAAAGGGTTAGTCATTTATTACAAGCTAGCATGGTCTGATGCATGGTTGAATGGTTCTCATGGGTAGATGAGAGGGGAAAATAGAAAGAGTAGTTTCTATGATATTAACTATGCATTGGAAAGTTGAATTGCTTGGGTTATTTGTATAGTTGCAATTTGGTAATAAAATAAGCAAATGCATTTAGAAGCATGTCTATCCTGATCCATGAGTGTCCTGATCCCCTACTATCCTCACTTGATCGATGGAAGAGTGGGAGGACCAAAGTCATGAGGTGGACCAATTCACAAGTTTGCTCTCTACCTTACATCTTGCTTAATTATGCACTAGATTAGATTTGTGGGGAGATTTCCCCGATGAAATGGATGTAAAGTATTGTTTGAAGGTATGGGGTTTACCATACCTACTTATGTAATAAATGAACATTATAATTGTTGCACCTTGTATTTCTTATTGGCTATATTGTATTTAAACCTTTTCTTCGCATGTTATTCTTTAATTGATGATTTATGTTTGGTTATCCTTGCTTGTTTAATAATTCATGTTTTGTTAGATTTAGTATCTAGATCTATTCTTTATGTTCTTGTGTTGTTAATTGTCATAAAATAATAGTAAGTTCTAGGTGAACTTAGAGGTTAACCTAAGGGCTTGAGACCCCCTTAGGGATATTGGTACTAGGTTTGGAAGATCGTACCAAAGTTAAGATAGCTTGTCAGAGGATAATATTGATAGCTTAACTCATAGTATACGTAGCATACCCACACATAATGGTTTGTGTGGAATATGGATATGTGTATACACCTTCTAATGTTTGAAGGTGGTAAGTCTAGCTCATCAAGAAGGATGAGATGGATGGACTTATGTGCATGACACTAGATATACCTACGTAGAAGGGACTTGCGTGAGGGGAATATTGTGTGGTATAGTTCTTAAGAAACTTAGGGGTTGTTAAACATTAAGTTAGTCTAAGGTTGGTTAGGGATTTATGAATCCCTCTCCTTAGTCTTTAAAAAAATATTGTTTCTATCTTTGTGTGTTTTCTTGTTTCTTGATTTTTGGGTCGTTACATTTGGTATCATAGCTCTAGGTTCGAGGGTATAGAGCTTCTTATGTGTTGAAAGAGATTTGAGAATATCCAATGAAGGCTTGCTTAGGATTAAGCTAAAAGTTGGGATAACCTAGAGTCTCTACTTATTTAGAATCTAATGGAATTGATTTTGAGGGAAGATGAATGTTATGATACCTTAGTATGGGATTTGGTATTAATGATACATCCTAACCTTGGAACCTCATCCTAGTTAGATTTCTAATGATTAGAAAAAGAAGAACTTTGTAATGTGGTTTGAGTTAGTGATTCAATTTAAGATGAAGTTGTGATCTAATTCTTTTCTTGGTTGAAACCAGATCAAGATGCCACCTAAGGCTAGGATGGAAAGGCCTCCACCTAGATAGACTCGACAAAGTAATGTCAAAGAAGAGATCCAGAATGAGGGTCCAGAAATTTCCAATATGGGAATAGAATATCTTACTACCATAGTTGCCAAATTACAAGATCAGTTAAGACAAGTGTTAGAAACTATTGCGAACCAAAATTCGCAAGCTAGAGATCATAGAAGTTAACCAAGTTGAGGGGCTGATAGAAGAATAGAAACAATATAGAACCCTCTTAGAAAAGGATATGGTAAGAGACCTAAATAATATTTGTATCTCCAAATTCGATGGAGAAGGAGAGGGAGATGCAACTGAGGCTTGGTTAAGGGAACTAGAAGTTTTCTTTATAGTAAAGGGATATTCTTCAGGAACCCAAATGGTTTGGGCTACTATTTACCTTGAGGGAGCTGCCCTATATTGGTGGGAAACTTACTATGAGGAAACTAAGATTGAACTAATAGAAATTCCATGGAAGGAATTCATAGTCATATTCAAGAAGAGGTTCCTCACAGAATATTTCTATGCTCTAAAATTTGAGGAATTTTCTAGTTTAAGGCAAGGAACCAACTTAGTGGAGATATACTATAGGAAGTTGGTAAAGTTGTTAAAGTATGTACCCACCTATAATGAGAAAATGTGGATTCATAAGTTTACTCATGGATTGCAATCTAGGATAAAACATGATGTAGAGATGCAGGAGCCTAAATCATTGCAAAAGGTATATGACCTAGCAAAGAAAGCAGAGTCACATTTCCATTAAAAATATGAAACCTTGTCTGAGCAAGAACATTAGGAACTAAAGAAGAGGAATAGAAATGGGGTTGTAAAGTGGGAGGTCGAGAAATAATGAAAGGCTAAGAACCCTCAAAATCTAGAGAAGAAATTCAATGGAATCCAGAATAAGTTCAAGAAGAACTTTTATAAGAAAGGCAACAAGCCCAATAACGCTAAGCCTCAACCATAGAAACCACAAGTTTCAGTTCCAACGATCAAGGGTGAGGAGAAAAAAATAGAAAAGCAACAAGGGCCCAAGGATGGATGTTACCATTGTAGAGGGCCACATTTTTCTAACCAGTGCCCATACCGACTAGGGCCAAGTACGTCCAACAATAAAGGAAAGGAACCTATGCATAAGATCTACGCTACAACTGGGAGTCAGAAGCTTGAGGGGTAAACCACCCCATTGATCATAAAAGATAAGATTTTTGATAAGCAAGTAAATATATTAATAGATAGTGGAGCCACTGATAGTTTCATTTCTTGTAAGTTAGCCAAAGATATACTGAAAAGGCCAGGGTATTTGGCACATGGATGGAAGGTTGAGTATGGATCTGGACAGACCTACTCCATAAACCAATGTTTCCCAATGATGGGAATTAATTTAGCCAGTGGGACCATGGAAGGTTTCTTATATGTAGCCCCACTTCATGCCTTCGATGTGATCCTAGGGATGGATTGGCTACAGGCCCATAAAGTCGTAATCAATTTCCGAGATAGATGGATCGAGTATTCTAAAGAAGGCAAGGAGTGACTACGAATTCATAGTGAATAGGGGGTATTCAAACCCTAGATGTTGTCAGCTATGTAGTTAAAGAAAGACCTCAAGAAAGGAGGGATTGTATATGTAGTAAAATTGAATGAAGTTGATAAAGCCTAGAAGAAAGAGATGTTGGGGACACACCCACTTTTACAAGAATTCCAGGATGTATTTCCTGAGGATCTACCTAGGCTTCCTCCTATGCAAGAATTTGATTTCACTATTGATCTTATGCTAGGAGTGGAACCCATTCATAGATCCCTATATAGGATGTCACCCATCGAGATGCAGGAATTAAAGGTGTAGTTGCAAGGGTTATTAGAGAAAGGGTTGATAAAACCTAGTGTATCACCTTGGGGTGCACCCATTTTATTTGTGAAAAAGAAGGATGGATCTTTAAGATTGTGCATTGACTACAAGATGTTGAATAAAGCTACAATAAAGAATCGATATCCCCTACCCAAGATCGAAGACTTATTCGACCAATTAAGAGATACCATTATGTTTACCAAGATAGATTTAAGATCAAGGTATCACCAGTTGAGAATACATGAGGAGGAAACTCACAAGACAATATTTAAGACAAGGTACGGGTATTATGAGTTCGCCATCCTACCTTTTGGACTGACTAATACCCCAGTTGTCTTCATGAATTTAATGAATAGTGTGTTCAGAAGGCACCTAGACTAGTTTATCCTTGTATTTCTAGATGACATCCTAATATACTCTCGAAACAAGGAAGAGCATGATAAGCATCTCAAGATCATGTTAGAGTTGCTAAGGGAAAATCAACTCTATGAAAATCTAGCCAAGAGCAATTTCTATGTTTCAGAGGTGCGCTATTTAGGGCATATCATATCAAAATAAGGGATTGATGTGGACCCGAAGAAAATCAAAGCCATATTAAATTGGCCACCTCCTACCAATGTTACCAAAGTAAGGAGCTTCATGGGGTTAACGGGCTACTACAGATGTTATATAAAGGATTTCTCAAAGATTGCCTTGGCAATAACCAACCTCCAGAAGAAGGGGAATAAGTTCAAATGGATGGAAAAGTGTGAAACATATTTTGCATTATTTAAGCAAAAACTCACTACCACACCAATATTGAAGATTCCAGATCCTCAAGGAGATTTTCCAGTTTGCACTGATGCATCGTTGGAAGGATTAGGAGGAGTACTCATGCAAGAAGAGTCAGTGGTGGCTTATACTTTGAGAAAACTTAAAAAGCATGAGGTTAATTATGCTACTCATGATTTAGAGCTAGTATTTGTAGTGCACACTCTAAAGGTCTGGTACCATTATTTGGTAGGAAGACCTTTCGAGTTAAAATCAGATCATCAAAGTCTAAGGTACATATTCACCCAACCAATACTCAATGTGAGACAGAGAAGATGGATCGAGTTTCTCTCTGAGTATGAATTTGAAATTGAGTACATAAAAGGGAAAGAGAATAAGGTTGCATATACCTTGAGTAGAAGGAGACACATAGCAGCCATAACCAGGAGTCACGTAAAACTCATGGACCAAGTAAGGCAGGAGCAAAATCAGGATGAATATTGCCAAGAAATTTGAGCCAGAATAGACAAGGATCCTGAGGCCAATAAGGAGTTTGGGGTGATAGATAACCTTTTGTGTTACAAAGGAAGAATCATCATACCAAAATTAGGGAATTCAAGGAAGCTATTAATGCAAGAAGCCCATAGATCTCCTTATGCAGCTCACCCTAGAGGGGTAAATATGAGGGAAAATCTGAAGAGAACCTTCTTCTGGGTAGGAATGAAGAGGGATATTATAGATTTTGTAGCTTTATGCCTTGAATGTTAGAAGGTTAAAGCATAACGTAAACATCCCATAGGATATTTGTACCCACATAGTATACCTACACAAAAATGGTAGGTCATATCAATGGACTTTATAGTAGGTTTACTAAAAACCCGATACCAACATGATGCAATCTTTGTGGTAGTCAACAAATTGACCAAGGTTACACACTTCATACCTGGAAGCACCAAGGATGATGCTCTAGTGGTGGCTAATAGATTTTTCAAGGAAGTGTTTCGATTGCATGGATTTTTGGAAGTAATTATATCGGATAGGGATTCCAAGTTCACTTTCAAATTTTGGAGAGCCCTTCACTAGGAAATAGGCACAAAGTTGCACATGAGTTCAACATACCACCCAAAAATAGATGGTCATATGGAGCGGGTAAATCAAGTATTAGAAGATATGCTCCATATGTATTGTATGGATCACAAGTCTCATTGGGAATACTATCTACCATTGGTAGAATTTTCCTACAATAATGGGTATCACTCTTCTCTGGGAATGGCACATTTCGATGTCTTGTATGGACGAAAGTGTAGAACACCACTTTTGTGGGACAACCCAGAGGATAGAATTGTGATTGGACTAGAAATGGTCAAAGAAATGGAAGAGCAAATAAAGGTAATTAGGCAAAGACTCAAGGAAGTTTTTGATAGGTAGAAGAGTTATGCTAATTTAAAGAGAACTCCAAGGGAGTACTCAGTGGGAGATAAAGTGTTCCTAAGGGTCAAACCAATGAAAAGTGTGATTAAGTCCACAAAATTGGATCCACAGTTTGTAGGACCCTTTGAGATCACTGAGAAGATTAGTGTAGTTGCATATTGACTCACCTTACCTCCTAATCTGTCAAAAATCCATGATACTTTCCATATATCTTTGCTTAGGGAGTATGTCACTGACCCTGACCATGTGTGGGATGTTTCTAATTTACAGATGGAAAATCCAAAGGCAATCAAAGTAATGCCAATAAGAATCCTCAAATTCCACTCTAAGGCTATGTGAAATCATACCCTTGATTAGTGTAAGGTCCAGTGGAACCGCTTATTTTAGCTGCTGAAACTTGGCTGCAAAAATGAGGTACGTTATAATTTTTAATTTTATAAGGTTTTAATTTTAACCAATTTTAATTATTATTATCAAAATTTAAATAATAATAAACTATTATTATCAATAATAAATAATAATAATAATAATAATAATATTGTATTATTATTTTATTTAAATGCATGCTTTATTTTAATTAATTAAAATATATATTATATAATATAAGGCCGAAATTCCCTTTAAAAAGGGAATCGGCCAGTCATCGTCCGAAATTCCCTTTGCAAAGAGAATCAGTCGATGACAAATGACCATCGGCCAAAATTCTCTTTGCAAAGGGAATGGTTGATGGCCATGGCCATCAACCAACCTTTAAAAACATTTTATTTTCATTTTATTTTTTTAAAAGTTTGCTTTATATAAAAGTATGCACGCGATATTTAAACTTTGATTTTCTTAATTTATTTACGTGACTTTTAAAACTTTTTAACTTTTGAGTTTTTTTCGTTTTTTATTTTTTATTTTTTTAATTATATTTTTTTGACTTTTTAAATAATTTAGTTAAATAATAATATTATATATTATAACTATTATTATTATATATAAATATTAATTAATCATAATTTTTTTTTGGTAAAATTAAGGGAAGAGGGTTTTAAAAGGGCCTCAAAACCTTTTACAACCGAAAGAAGACAACAAACCAAAACAGTGCACTTCAACACTTAAACAGAAGAGTACAAAAACTGTACTACAACACTAACGTAACTGCATAAATCGAAACCACAAACCACAGGATCCAAAGAGCAGGGAGATCTGAGAAGATTTGTGAGAGAGCCGAGGTAGTTCTACAACACATCTAACTCCGATATAATCCCATCGGATATTTGAGTCGCATCCCAATGGTCCCCAACAGATAACCACTTCCCAAGGTAGGCAAACGAACCAAGGCAGAAACATATTCTTGATTCCCGCTCCCCATTTTCGAAATAATTCCCGCTCCTCATTTTCAAAATAATTCACACTCCTCATTTTTGAAACAATTCTCGCTTCTTATATTTGAAATAATTCCTGCTCCTATTTTTTGAAATTAATTGGGTGTTTAAAAATACCTTCATTAATGACCTTCATTAATGATTTAAATGGGGTATTAAAAATACCTTCATTAAGGACCAATAATTAATAAATTGATTGGGTATTTAAAAATACCTTCATTAATGAGGGTATTTAAAAATACCTTCATTAATGAATTAAAAGGGGTATTTAAAATACCTTCATTAATGACACATAATTAATAAATTTAATGGTTATTTAAAAATACCTTCATTAATGAATTAAATGAGGTATTTAAAAATACCTTCATTAATGACCATTGATTAATAAATTGATTGGGTATTTAAAAATACCTTCATAAATAAACTTGGTATTTAAAATACCATTCTCGTCGAGGAATACAAGGAAAAGACAAGCCACATAATTGGCAAAGAGATACAACTGTCCCACCTCTTTAAAAACTGCACAAAATATTCTAACCAAGAGAACTACCACCACCCAAGACAAATTAACCAACATCAAAATGAGCACATTTGATGAGGTCCTGTGGAAAGTCCCCTTGCCATACCCTACATCCATGAATATTCACTCCAATATTCGCCATAACGTCAGCAACAACATTTCCCTCCCTGAGCATGTGATAAATTTAAACATCTTCCAACTCCCAATACAACTTTAATCCATCAATTAGATTTGAGACCTTCCAACTAACATGGCATGCTCCAATAAGCATATTAATAATGCTATAGGAATCACCCTCAATAAAAAATTTCTTAAAATTGAATTCGTTAAGCAAGGTAATCCCGAGGTAAGTCACCCTCGCCTTTGCCACCTATGAAGAATTTACACCCAAAGAATTAGCATACGCCAGCAAAATATTTCCATAATGGTCTTGGATAATGCCACCCGAGCCTGCCTTCCTCATTCTTCCCTTTTATGCCCCATAAAAATTAAATTTCACCCACCTGATAGGGGGGGCACACCATTTAATAGAATTTATTATGTTAGGCACCGATGGTGGTCTATCTGTATTTCCAAAGCCCAAAAATTATTCCAGCCTAATTCACACTGCTTCGATGCCTCTAACAAGTCCATAGACACCGTGACACTTTCCACATTCTCCACCATTTTACCAATAATCTAATTACTCAATAAGATCGTAGCCACCATCTTCTCCCTAAATATCTTTGCATTTCTTGCTTTCCAAACTTCCCACATTGTGTGGGGGAGCAAGTACTGCCAAAAACACTTGAGGCGAGGAAAATGAAAGTGCAAAGACCACTACAAGATACAATCATAATTTTTTTTGAGAAGACCAACTCCACACAACATCTAAGAATAGAAAGAATTATCTCCTTAAAAATAAAACAATTGAGCAATAGATGAGAGGTCGACTCTTAATCAGATTCTCAAAGATAACACCAATTGACCATATGCCAGACCCTTTTGAGAAGATTCTCTATAGTTAAAATTTGGTTTTGAGCAGCCAACCAAAAAATATATTTATCCTGGGGGAAATATTCTTAAGACAGAGCAACTTGAATGGTAAATGCAACCCCTCTTCCATATTTAAGCAATTATAGGATGATTTGACCGTATATCTTCCTGAACTCTCCAACCGCCAGATCAAATGGTCTTCAACATTTGCTTGGCGAATAACGCAAAGACATAATTCCTCCCCAAGGCTCTCCCAAACCTGTCTATCACCACCATCCCTTACACAAACTGGCACCATAGCCCAAGCAATTCTATCCCCTTTGTATTCAAGGAAATTAGCCACATAGGTCAAACCCATTTCTTTGGAATTAGCAACCAATCCCTGAAATAACACTTCTTCCACCAACAGACGATCCCGAAGCCAAGTATCTTCCCATAAGAGGGCCTTCCTAGCATTCCTGATTATCCACCTGCAATGATTTTTAAGCAGATACCTAGTCTTAACTAGAATATTCCAAAAATCTAAACCACTTGAGAGTAAATATTCAGAAAGAAATGAGCTAAATCAGTACTTGGATTTTAATATGGATCCCCACAATTTATAGGAGTCATATGCCAAATTACACCTAATTTTGGCAATCAAATCTTTATTAATTCTAAATGCACTTTTTAAGTTCAATCCTCCATTGGATTTTATTCTACAAACCACCTCCCAAGAAACAAGATGGAATCTTCCTTTCAACTTCGGCCCTGCCCATAAGAAATATTTACAGACACTATCAATTTTTGATGCTATTTTAAGAGGCACATGAAACATTGACATAAAGTAAATAGGGATGCTCTGTAAAATACTTTGCACCAAGACCACCTTACCTGCTTGGCTCAACAATGCTCCCTTCCACGCAGCAAGTTTTCGTTGAATTCTCTCAACCAACTAAGACCACAACTAAGATTTTGCTCTCCCCATAAACAAAGGTAAACTAAGATATGAATAAGGGAAAGAAGCAGTGTGACAGTTCAAAAATTTTGCAATCTCTCTTGACCATAGCGGGAGTATTAATAAAAAACAACCTAATATTGGCAAGACTTATTTGCTGACTAGATGCCCTTTCATAACAGTCAAGAATAACTTTAACTTCCCCCGTTGCCTCCACCATAGCTACACAGGTAACAAGAGTGTCATACAAAAATTGTTGATGCGATATAGGGTTTCACATTGTCGTAAGGCCTCAATCCCAAAAAATTATGATGTCTGATAAATGCTCTACCCAAAGCCTTCGTAACAATAATGAAAAAAAATGGAGACAATAGGCCCCCTTGTATCAACCCCCGAAAAAAATTAAAAATCCTACCGAAGATCCATTGATGAGCATTGAAAACTAGGCTGTTGAAAAACAAGCTTAAATTAGACTAACCCATTCATCACAAAACATTAAAAATGGCCAAGCGACCCGATCGTACGCTTTGTTAATGTCTAAATTTAGGAAAAAATTAGATCGTTTGCTTTTATACACCGAATGCAGTAGCTCATGAATAACGATAGAGCCATCCAAAATTTACCTACCCAGAACAAAGGTACTTTGGGCTTCATCAATAATTTTTGGGAGAATAAGATTAAGTCTATTGGCAATAGTTTTCGAAAGAATGTTGTACACCATATTATAGAGACTTATCGATCTGTAATCCCCAAAGGTAGTGGCAGTATATTTATTTTGAATGAGGACAAGGAAGGTCGCATTCACCACCTTTGGGATACGCTTACTCCTCTGGATTTATCTCATGGCTTCACAAACATCCCCACCGTAGATGTGCCAAATTTTTTGAAGAAATATTGGAGGGAATCCATCAGGACCCAGTGCCTTAAGAGAGCCCATACCCTTTACTACATCCAAAATTTCCTCATCTGAGAACGAGATCAAGAGCCACCTATTGCACTCCTCGGATACCAACCTTGGGTTTACATCCAACATTGCCTCCTCAGCGGGTAAGTCACGATCAGGCTCCGAAAATAATAAATTACTAAAGAAATCAATTTCCTCCTCCCTTACATCACAACTTCATGAATTTGCACTTCCATCACCTCTGACTATCTCCATGATCCTATTTTGACCTCTCCTCCTTAGAGTGGAGGCATGGAAAAAGCAAAAATTATGATCCCCTTCCTTGAGCCACAACTCCCTAGACTTTTATTTCCAAAATAGCTCCTCTTGAGCCTATTTGTTATGATATTCTACCAATGCACGACGTTCCTCTCTTAGCATATCATCAGAACAATCCCCAACCTCCATAGTAGCCTCCAGTTGACTAATAAAGTATTTCAATCTCTTCTTCTCTCTGAAAATATTCCCAAACGTGGACTTGTTCCAAATTTTGAGATAACCCCTAAGCCTCCTTAGTTTATTAGTTAACTTTAATAGAACATTCCCCTCGATATCGTCTTGCCACCATTCCAACAACCGAGCTTTGAAATCATGGTGGGAACACCACATGGCCTCAAACTGAAAGGAATGAGGAAATAATGGTAGATTATCAAGGACGTCCAACCAGATAGGGTTATGATCCGAGCCAATCCTAGGAAGAGCCGACAAAGAAGCATCCCCAAATAGATTCAACCCATGAGAAGAGACAAGGATCCTATCCAGGTGACTCAAAATCAAGCTATCACTTGCACGCTTGTTACACCAAGTATACCTATCTCCTTTGATGTCCAAATCATGAAGGTCAACATCAAAAACAAAATTAGCAAAGTCTTGAAGACTTTTGTCATCCACCGGATTACCTCCTTTTTTCTTCGAGGGATACAAGGGGGAATTAAAATCACCCACTACCATCTAATCCTCATGCTCAAAGGTTTTACGCATCTCCAATAGCAGCACCCAAAATTTTCTCCTATCTAGATACGCATTCGGGGCATAAATATTAGACAATACCCACCTCCTATTAGTTAAATTACACCAGAATAAAATATTTATGACTCTACTTGACACAAAAATAACATGGCCATCCAGTCTAAAAAGATTGTAAAACAAAATGAGACCCCCAAAAGAGCCCATTGATTCACTGGCCATAAAGCTAAAACCTTTCTATACAACATTGTGAACAGCCTGCCATGAAGAGGCTTCCAAATTTGATACCTAAATACAAAGGATATCTAGAGAATTATCCTTTCAAAAAGATGCAAGCATCCTACGCTAATAGGAGTTATTAATTCCTCTAACATTCCAAGAATAGATTTTCATTGGAATTAAAAGGACAATGTTGTACCCACCCCCTTGGGGATGCCAACAAATCACTCTCCTTCATGATTTTCTCGTCGAATTTTTTGCTAATAAAAGGCAATGTTTCCCCATTGCTGGTCCCCAAACTTCCAATGACCTATTTCTTACAGCCTTACCTATAGGACAACCAGGTTCTTACCACCCTGAGATCCATCTTCCTGCATTGGCTTCTAGTCTTGGGTCCAAGAAACCCTCCCTCTATTGCCACACTTGGAGATACCAGACTGTGACTCTCACATGGGCCAGACACCCCAGTTTTCAACAAGGGGGATTTAGGGCCAACCTATCTATATGAGAGAAGATTCACCTCCTCCTCAAAGCTTTCACTAATCTACCCTTCCTCAAGATATTCAAAGGAATTCTATAATGGCAGCTCAGCCGCAAAGCTGAAAGGATCAAAATAAGGGGCATATCCTCCAATAATAGGGGCCAAAATTGGGGAGGATATCTTACCTGCACTTGGCATATCCTTACCCGAGATAGGAGATTTTAGCACCAACTGATCAAAGCACACTATCTCATTCCATTTGCTATTTTATGTTTGCTTTTTCTACCACATCCCTCTCTTATCAAAGGGAATATGGAACGATACCGACTTTTCCCCCAATGGCTATTGTCCGCCCTACTGACCATCCTTCATATTCTGGGGTTTTTGACCACCCTACACCTTCTGCCCCTTATGCCGTTGAGGAAAAATATTTTGGTGGTGACCCCCATTCCACACAACCTAAAGGCTTGGGGTTTATTTTTGTACATCAGGGCTTGCTTCCAAGGCCCCACCTGAGAAACCAACTCAACTAAGGAAGGCATATTTCTCTCAATATCCATCATAACGCACATGTAGACATATTAATATATATAAAAAGATTAATTAAATATATAAATAAATACTTAAATAAATTTAATTGAAAATAATTAAATCCAATTAAATACGTAATTAAACATATAATAAAACTTTGTTAAAAAAGGAAAATATTTAATTAAATATTTAAGACCTTTTAGGGGTCAAAAATAATTAATTAAACTTTATTTAGGTCCAAAAAAGATGACATAAGACAAAAACAATGACCTGACTTCGACGACACAAAAATTTTAAAAATAATTTTGGGAGGTAAGATAGGGTTGGAAAATACCCAAGGACTAAAAAATTTATTGGATGGAGACAGACTAGGGCAAAAAACCAAGGGCTCATAGAACACAATTTTTTTAAAAAACTAGGGGCGAATTAAGTTGGATTTTGAGGATCCAACAATTCCTACATTAGCTAACACTAGTAAGGCTAATATTAATCATCCTTCATATCTTGTGCTTTAGTAGCTCCCCTTGGATCAGGAATCTTAGATCCATATATAGTTTCTGTCTAGGGTCATTCCTTGTACACATTTCCATTATCCTTACAACTTCAATAGCTTATAAAAAATGTATCCCTACGATGATCTTTTCCTTATAAGGGATGTAATGTTGAAAGGAAAGGACCCTTTATATAGGCTCTTCATTGTGAAGAAGTCATCACTTGGTATGCTATGTCAATCCTCTTTTTATTCAGTCTAGAGGCTATAATTTGTAGGGATAGACTTTTTTAATTCAATTTCAGCCTAATATTCCTAATCCTGTGCATGTGACTCTCCCTTGTGCTTATTTCAGTGCCTTTCTTCCTACATCTAGCTATCTATTTGGCCAACTACATTATTTAGCTATATATACCTATAACTAGCTTTTGTTTTATAATTCAACTTATACAAAATTGTAGCATGTCCCCTCACACCAAAGGTGCCTAATTTTTAGCTTTTGCATAAAAATCTATAGTGAATTTGACCAGATAGTGTCAAATTTATGCTTTTTCTTTGATTTAGTTCTTGGATCATGTAGCTTGTACTATCAAAACTCTTCCATGGAATTGACTTTGAGCCTAGATCAATTTCCAAGCTCATCTATAAAACGACATAAATAAAATTAGCAGTAGCAACTCTTCTTGATATTGTAAGCCATTCTTCACCTTCCCCATGCACATTGGTCTGTGTAATAAATCAATAAATAGTAACTAAATATTTCCAAGGCACATGAGAACCTTTATCTTGAGATATATCTTGGAACATTATTTGGCTAAGTGAAATTATTTTGGTATCTATCTCAATTTTTTTTAGATTTGCTTGCTGGGTTATGTGACTAGCCATGTGTTATGATAGATCATAGTTTATTTATATCTTATGCTAGTTTCCCAGGTTTGATAAAAATACCACTTTAGGACTACTCAAGAAAAGATTACTGTATATTAGATTTTGCTAATATTTTAACCAATCAATTACTTCTAGCTTAGCTAGCTCCATGACTTCTTTAGCTAGATATACCTTTTATTCTTCTTATATTTGGATATAATATGGTCTAACCTTCTCACCATAAATTCAAACTATTTTTTGGATGGAAGGAAAAGCCATGTGAGCATGATTTTGTGACAAGTGTCCCCCTGTTTGTGTCAAAAACTCTTTAGACAGGCTCATCCCAAACAATGGTGGCAAACCCACAATTACTAAATTTTGAATGATTGCAAGGTTTGATAATCTATGTAATAAGATTGGAACCTTTTGTATGACCTCTATTGTCCTTACTTGCATTTCATTAAAATGTAGTGTATCAAAACCTATTCTAGCATAATCCTAGCTCATGACATCATTGATTGCCTAAGGCATGATTGTGACATCAACTTTTAGATCCATTATATAGTTATGTAGCATCCATAATTCAAAGCATAAATAAATAAAAGAATAAAGAATTAGTCTTACCTATATCAAGATATAACTACTTATGATCATTATGATAATTAGATCTCTTATGACTCCTCTGTGAAAAAAAATGTCTCCCACCCCCTCTGCATGCTCTTTGCCCTCTGCCCCCGGTCCTGTTAGCCATGCTGCTGGCAGACCACCGTCAGGAGCTCCCTCCCCCGTGGACGCTCTGGAGCTTGGGGAGATCCCCCCAGACGGTCTTCCATTGGGGCCCGACCCTGGGGGGACCTCAGCTGTATCGTATCTACAGAAGGTGGTTGGGCACCCCCAACCCTCTCCCGTCTCCATCCCTGGTCGCCCTGACGTCATTTTGGATGGTGACAAATTGATCCTCCTGGAGTCTCTAATGAAGGAAAAGCTTTCCTTTGAATCCCTTTCCCTCGTAGGCAAGTTTGTTGGAGGGAGACCCGATATGGAGTCCATTCGGAAATGGGCTAGCTTTAAATGGCGCTTGCGGGGAGATCTCCAGCTGGTGGCCCTCACCAAAGGGTTCTTCCTAATCTGCTTGAATAACCAAGAAGACCACGCCCGCATCATGACAGGAGGCCCATGGTTCTTCGAAAGAAAAAACTTGTTTTTAAGGAAATGGGGGGAATATTTCTGCCCCAGCACACAGGACATCAATATCGCGCCTATATGGGTTCGTCTCCCAGAGCTTCCCATTCATTTCTACCATGAAGACATCCTTCGCTGGATTGGAGACTACATTGGAGAAACGGTGGCCCTAGACCCTGCAACAAAAGCTCGATCCCGCATGGCCTGCGCCCGCATCTGCGTTAACGCCAACTTAGCCTCCAAGCTCCCCACCCGCATCAATCTCATTTATGGCGATTTCCACTGGTGCCAGGCCATTGAATATGAAAATAAGCCCCCCTTTTGTATCGAGTGCAACTCACAGGGGCATCTTCGTTCCCAGTGCCCCTCCCTTAAACCCCAGTGGCCTGTCCCTGGCAAGGAGGCTCTTCCCCGACGCGGTGATCGGCTTTCCAGACCGGCGAGCATTGGCAGGAAAGCTATTCAAAGGGATCCTCAGAGGTCTCCCACCTTCAATCCTTCTTCGAATCTTGACCAGGTATGTTCCATGTTTGCTTTCCCGAACAGGTTTGGTCCTCTTCAATCTTCGGAGGATGAGATTCTCTTTCCTGAATCTATCCCTGCATCCAATCCCCTGCCCCAAGGAATGTCCTCCCCCTCCCTCTCAGCACCTGGACCTTCCAGGCCTTCCTCTGTCACCCCTTCAGATCCCCCCGTGGAACCCTTGCTTTTTCCCAACCCCTCCCCCTCTCTAGATGCCCATGCTGAGGATCCCCTCTCTCCCTCTGAGTCAGACTCAGATTCCCTGGATCAAATCCCCACCATCATCACTAGAAGCAAGAAAGCCCCAGTCGACTCTGGTTTGGAAAGGAAAAGAGGGAGACCCCCTAACAACGAGTTAAATAGGAAAGAGACCGAAGATCAGGTGGCAGATGGAAGCCAGCTAACCTTGTCAGAAACCCTTTTCAGTCACCAGAAAGATGATAGCAGAAGTTCCAAACCTCCTTCTACCCTCAGCAAAGGAGGCAAAAAACCCCCCAAATCATCGAGATGAAGATCCTTTCATGGAACATAAGGGGTCTTAACAGCAGGAGCAAACAGAGGTTAGCTCGATCCATAAGGAAAGAAAATAATCCGTCCATTCTTCTCCTTCAAGAAACCAAGATTGATATTAACAGAACTACAAGCATTGCCCCCAAGATTTGGAAAAAGGGGCAATGGGCAGCATCTCCAGTAGAAGGGTCAGCAGGAGGCCTCCTATGCATGTGGAACCCTGAAGTGGTAGAGGGAAGAATCATATCTTATTCGAACAGATCCCTAAATATGGCGTTTTACTGCAAAGAAAAGAGATTTGCATGGGTGCTTTCCAACATATACGCTCCCAACAACCCCATGGAAAGGAATAACATGTGGGCTTCTCTGACTCTCATGAAGAACGCAGTGTCCAACCTTCCATGGATGGTGGCGGGGGATTTCAACTCCCCCCTTTATGCGTCTGAGAAAAAAGGGGGAACCAATCTACCATATAAAAGCATGAGCGATTTTCAGCACTTTGTCTGTGACAACGAACTCATGGATATTCAGCTCCGGGGACACCAATTCACATGGAGCAATAGAAGGGTCAGGGCTGACCATATTCAAGTTAAGTTGGACCGATTTTTCCTATCCTAGCAGGCTATTCCCCTGTTTGGTGACACCTCCCTCCTTCCCCTTCCCCGCATAGGCTCAGACCACTCCCCCCTCCTTCTGGAATCCAACATAGCCCCTTCCTTCAAGACCCCCTTCCAGTTTGAAAGCATGTGGATCCTCCACCCGGAGCTCAAACAGAGGATCATGGAGTGGTGGGCCACTCCTGTCCAAGGATCAGCCATCTCCCGTGTGTCTCAAAAGTTGAAGATCATCAAAGAGGGACTCAAAATCTGGAACAAGGAAGTCTTTGGGGATATTTTCAAAGCCAAAAGGGACATCTTCGACCGCCTCAAACTACTTGATCACCAAGGCCAGCTCAGCCCCTGGACTCCTTCAATGAGGGAAGAGGAAAAACTTTTACTTGCAGAGCACCACAACATTCTGGCTAGAGAAGAATCCTTCTGGAGACAGAAGTCCAGGGCCCTGTGGCTCAAGGAAGGGGATGCCAACACCAATTTTTTCCATGCATCCACTCTCCATAACAGAAGCTCTAACAAGATCAGGGAGCTCCGCCTCACCGACGGGTCATCTACCCAAGACATTGTCAAGATCCGCCAAGAAGCTTCTTCCTTCTTTGATAGCCTGCTGAATTCAGAGATCCCCCTTGACCGGCCTGCCCAGGTTTCCCTCCTTGACAACATCCCTCCTCTCATTACTCCAAAGATGAATCAGCTCCTGACTCAACCCTTGGAGGCCAAAGAAATCAGAGATGCCCTTTTCTCCATGAAGGGTGACAAGGCCCCTGGGCCTGATGGGTTCCCCCCCCATTTTTTCCAAACCTACTGGGAGGTGGTTGGAGAAGAGGTTCTCAACGCAGTTTAGGAAATGCAGCTCACAAAGACCATCCCTCGTGGGATCAATTCCACTTTCATTGCCCTTATTCCCAAGAGCCCCCAGAGCAAATCCTTGAATGACTTTCGACCCATTAGTCTGTGCAACATTCTCTACAAAATTCTAACCAAATCCCTAGCTCAAAGGCTCAAGAAAATCCTCCCCTCCATCATTGACCCCTACCAAGGTAGCTCCATTGAAGGGCGATCCATAACTGACAGTATCATCTCCCTCCATGAATCCCTTCACTCCTCCCTGTGCAACAAGCGAGCTGCCATGTTTATCAAACTGGATATTAGCAAAGCCTTTGACAGAGTCGACAGAGACTTCCTACTTCAGGTTCTGGACAAATTTAGATTTCACAAAGAATGGACTGCTCTCATCAAAGGTTGCATCTCAACCCCCTGGTTCTCAGTTTTGGTCAACGGGTCGGCTGCTGGTTACTTTCCAAGTTCAAGAGGAATTCATCAGGGAGACCCCCTGTCCCCTTTCCTCTTCATCATTCTAGCTGAATCCTTGGGCAGGGCAATCAAAAGGGCTGTGGACGACGGTGGCATCTCTGGGCTACGGACTTCATCTCTCTCCCCCCCTTATCCCACCAACAGTTTGTGGACGATACCATCATTGCTACACGGGCCTCTGTCCCTCAGGCCAGATGCGTCAAAAGGATCCTTGACACCTACGCTACTGCTGGTCAGGAAATAAACTACACAAAAAGCAACTACTATTTTCTTCACACCCCGGGCATCAGACAAAGAAGGATTGCCCGCATCCTCCAATGCTCCATTGGCGAACTCCCCGTGACCTATTTAGGCCTCCCCTTGTTCACCCACAGCCCCAAGAATGCCATGTGGGATGGGGTTATTGACAGATTTAAGCATAAGTTAGCTGCTTGGAAAGGCTCCCTTTTGTCCCAAGCAGCTAAGTCTACGCTCACCATGGCGGTTCTTCAAAGCATTCCAGTCTACTTCATGTCGATATTCAAAGCTCCTGCCTCCGTCCATGCCAAGATCGAGAAAATTCAGAGGACCTTCCTTTGGATAGGACCAGAAAACTCTAGTAAATTTCACCTGGTCAGTTGGGAAAAGGTCTGCCAACCCAGGGATGCTGGAGGCCTAGGTTTGAGAAGGTCGGTAGATATGAATCTTGCCTTGTTAGCCAAACAAACATGGAAGCTGCTTACCAACTTCAACGTGGAGTGGGTCTCTATGATTCAGGACAAATATTTGAAACATAATTCTTTGCTAGACAGCAACATCCTCTCCAATGGGTCGGCTTTCTGGAAAGCGGTCCTCCACGCCAGATCCCTCGTATCCAAAGGAACCAGATGGATGCTGGGGGATGGGTCATCCATCAGTTTCTGGGATGACATCTGGATCAAAGATAAACCTCTCAAAGAGTATCCCTATTTTTCTATTTTACGTCAGGAGTCAAAAAGAGAGTGGGGACGAAGGGTAAAAGACTATATTGACCATCACAATCAATGGAGGTGCTTCCCAGGCAGAGCAGGATCTCGTTTGTCTGAATTGTTAAAAACTCACATCATTCCCACGATGGCTACTCCTGACCGCCTGATCTGGGCCAGGACTGACAGTGGTGATTTCTCAGTTAAGTCAGCTTACTCCCTCCTCGAGAATCCCCCAAGAATATCCTTCCCTCCTGCTGTGGTCTGGGTCAAAAAACTCATTCCCAAGATTGGGTTCTTTGCTTGGATTGCTATCCAAAACAAGGCGCTTACCACCAACAACTTGATGAAAAGAGGGATCCCTATCCCCAATAGATGCCATCTGTGTTTATCCGACTGGGAATCGGTAAACCATCTGTTCGTTGATTGCAAATTCACCAAAGAAGGTCTTGACTTCTTGAATTCATCCTTCCAGATTCAGTGGGCCCGTCCCAATTCCTTGGTGGAGATCTTTGCCCAATGGCCCTCCCCTTTCTTTCATCCCAAAATTGCCTTCCTTTGGAAGATCTGCCTCCATCATTTTGTCTGGAAAATCTGGCTAGAACGAAACCACAGGGTCTTCTCTGGGACATCCTCCAATCCCATTACTACAGCCAGTAAATCCCTCATTTACGCCATTGAAAACTTCCAGCTCATCCCTTGGGCCTATGCCCCCCTCAGCCAGGTGGAAGTCTCCATCCTCACCTCCCTCAGCATCCCCATTCCCATTTTGGACCCTCCCACCCCCCATCCTCGATCCTCAGTAGTTTGGCATCCTCCCAAGGCTGGGTGGATCAAACTAAATTTTGATGGCGCATCTAAAGGTAATCCAGGGTTGGCTGGAGCTGGGGGTGTCATGAGGGATCATCGTGGAACCATTATTCTCGCCTTCGTAGAGAACCTACATCATCAGACCAATAATGTCGTTGAGGCCTGGGCTTTGTGGAGAGGCCTACAGCTCATCAAGGACCAACGCTCCGGTATCCATATTGAAGGTGACTCGGCCATAGTCACTGGTTACCTAAAGTCAAACAAGCAACCCCCGTGGAACATCCGGACGATGATTCTCAAATGCAAAGCCCTCCTGCACCAGCACAACCAAGTGGATTCTAACCACGTGTATAGGGAAGCGAACAGAGTCGCTGACGGGCTGGCCAATTTTGGGCTGAGCAGACATTCCCTGATAGTTTGGCACCATTCTCTCCCGCCAGAGATCCTCCAGCTGGCACGTTCTGAAGCCATCTCAGGCATGTGATGTCCCAGCCATTTTGCACCAGTAGGTCATGGACGAGGATGTCATCGACATTGATCCTTAGATGGGCGTTGGTTCGTGTTTCGCTGGTTTTTTGTTCGTTTTCTAGTTCACTGAATGTTTTTTGGGTTTTTCTGTAAGGCCCCCTGTTCAACCCCTGCGCGGGTTGCAGTCTCTTCATTTGTGGTGTATATTCCCCTGCGCGGGAAGTTGCGAGCCTGGTCCCTTCCCTTAAGGGATTTTTTGCTGATTTTTATGTCTGCTTTCTTGTTGTAATTATGGGGTAGGGACCCAGTTAAAACCCTTTCAATATTATCTTTCAACTTACCAAAAAAAAAAATATATAACTGCTTATGTGCTAATTTTAAATCCAAGAGATCAATTTTGCTAGTCACTAAGCCATTTAAACTTGCTTCGACCAAATTTACTTTTCTAGAGACCAGCAAAGTTTTCTCTAGATCATTTTTTTGCATTATGCTCCCTTCAAAAGTATCCCCTAGCTTAGTTAACCTTTGATCCATTTTTTGATATATTTCCATTATGTCTTTCCTCTATTTTCTCATGATTTTTGGGTAGTACAATTTTTGGTAAGCTATTTTTTTTGGGGAATATGAGCGTATTGATTTCAGACCACACTATTTTGGACACAATTCCAACCTTGAATTTTTCAAGTGCTCCTCTTGTCAATATATTTAATCATTTTATTCAAAAATTTTCCCCTCTTTCTCCACTATTTACCTCATGCTTTCCAGATCTTTGACCTTTTGAGCATATGCTAGAAAATCAAGATAGCTCAAATTTACATGTGGATTGACTAGACACACTATTGAGTATCTTTTTGTTGTCAAGAAATGATCCAGTTCCTTTGTAAGATAAACAATTTTTTTTATTCTTGAGCTACCATTGAGTGAAAGTACTATTGACAGTGTTGATAAGTGTAGAGGGAAAAACTACCTTGCTACATATGATTCTCGATCGGATCCACTGTAAGCTGAGATGGACCATGGGGGTGTGTTATATCCTCTACACTTGATTACATTAAAGGAGAGGTTTACTAGAAATAGTTCTAGGAATCACTCCAATTATAGGGTAGAAGTGTTTTATGTGTTAATTAAGCATACATCTATTGTTTGGCCCTTCTAAACTAAGCTATGAAAATGAAAGAACAATGCAAGACACACAAGATGCAAGAAGACAAGAACTAACCCTAGTATGATTATGTAATTCAATGATGTCTAACCCTAGTATTGCAAAATAAAATCTTTGAGCAAGAATCCAAGGGAATGCACAAACAATATTAAAACCCTAGATGCACATTATATGCTTTTATTATTTCAAATTCCTAGAAATTCAATCAAATGCTTTTCCTTTACTTATAATCTAGGTTTTGCAAAAAAAGAAAAAAAAAAAACAAACACCAAAAAAACTAAAGATCTATTAGGGCACTTATCTAATCCAATGGTTGATCCAAGCCTTATCTTACATTTAGAATATCCAATGGTTTCAAATCCTACAAAATAACTTCACAAACCCTAGAAAATTTGATCAGTGTTTGGGGATCTACTTAGGCCACTATAAGACTAAGCTTAGAGGTGCAATAGTCAAGCTCCCTTGGTCCTTTTAGTTGACCATTCATAATAAAAATGATATTTGACCTTTGGAACATGCACAAAAAAAGTGAAATAGTTAGATAATAGTAAAATATAATTCAAATAGGATGGACATAGTAGAACATTAAATTACAAGTAAAAAATTAGGGTTTTGGGGTGCAAAACTTTCCCCAAGCCCTAATTTACCAAATTCATTCATTGTAAATAGGGAGAATGAATCTATCTTACCAAATTCATGACATGTATAGGTGGGGCACAAATCTAGTTTAGATGCCCTTTTTGAGCCGTAAAACAACAAATAATAAACTTGCAAATAAACTAAAGTAAATGTAGAACTTGATGTGCTAATGGAGGAAGTGAGGAGAAATGAAGACATGAATGAAGCACTCCAATAATTTTGATCTATCCAATCACCAAGGCTCCTCCACTTGATCCCCAAGGGTAGCCAACACCAAAGCACAAAATAACAAAACAATGACTTGAAATAAAAGTGCACTTGTTAGCATGAGAAAATGAGTGAGTCAAGAGTTAGAACCTTAAAAGAAATTATTGGGATAAAGAGAGAATCTTATCCTCTATTTATAAGAGGTTTAGAGGGCAAAATAGGCAAGAAAATGAAATTTCACCATGAGCAAAGGCCAACCCCAAAACAGGCTAACGAGTTTGGAGGATTAATGAGAAAAACCTCTAGAACACCAAATTTATGCCTAGTAATTATAGGGTGCAAATATGGCAAGCCAAATCCATGCCCATATGGACCAAAAATCTGGTAAAGCTAAGGAAACAAGGCAAAGGGAGAAGGTAAAAAGACCCCAAATTTGTACTTGGTAAGTTTAGGTGGCTAGCTAGGGATATAAGGAAGAATTGACTCATTTTGATGGGTCAATTTTTTCTGTCTACATTTTCCCCCTCTTTGATGCATTTATGGCCAAATAAATGCATGAAATAAAGATATAGACTCCTAAGGGTGAAAGCAACAAACACAAAAAGGGGTTTTCAAGTTTGGATGTACGGTGGTGCAAAAGGGGGTGCTAACCTGAACACTGCAAATTTGCATGAAAAATGAGGTATTATTACCATTAATGCTTCTAAGTCTAGGGTACCCCCTTGAGATTTTAGAAGGAATGTGAAATTCTAGATAAAAAACTTGAAAATGCAAATGAAGGGTGCAAAAATGCAATAAAAATCAAATAAAGAGCAACATACAAGACAATGAGAGAGACAAGGAAGAATGGGAATGAGAGAGAAGAAAAGGAGAAAAAATAAAAATGAAGAGAGATAAGAAGAGGGAAAATAAAAAGGGAGGGAATAAAAGAGGAAATTAGGGAGGAAAAATGCTCATTTTCACCATGTGAGGAGGATAAAAGAGCTCTCGAGAAGAAACAGGAGAATAGAACTACCAACTCACCATGCTACCATGGTGAGGGATGATGTTGGCATCACTACTGATTGGGCAAAGGTATGGATTGAGATCCACTTGCTTATTTTAGATTTTGCACCTATACACACAAAACATTTAGTAGTTTTTGCATTTTTTTAGGGCTTTTGGTCAATTTTTGTTAAAATTTACCATGGGGTATGAATATGGTCATGGAGCATGAATTTGGTAGTCTACCCACGCCAAATTCATGCCATGTATGGATGGGGTATGAATTTATTTGGGAGACTTCACCAAATCATGCCCAATCATTCCAAGACACAAATTTGGTGAATTTTGCACAAAAAAGACCTTTATTTTAAAAACTTTAAACTTTTATGATTTTGATATGTGTTATATGATGGACTAGTGATAAATTTGTGTTATTATGTATCTAGATATACTCGAGAGTAGACAGTCATGACTGAGCACACTAGAGATTGCCTTGGAGTAGCTTTTAGTGGAGGAGAGGGAGACACTAGAGAACATGGGGCTACTACACTTAGTAGAGATACCTTGCATTGAGGAAGATAAATCTCTACTGATAGCTATGGTGGAGCAATGGTATCCAAAATTATCCAAATTATAGCTACCAATCCAGGAGATGAAAATCACACCGGAGGATGTATGGTGTATCTTGAGGATCCCTATCAAAAGGACTATTTACATGGTACAGGTGTTGATGGTGGCATCAAAGATGATGTCAAGGGACCCAACACATGTAATCCACTAGAGTGGATTCCATTTTGATGAGATACCATATCGATATGGGGTTGGGGCACTAACATTTTTACTATGCAAATTGGTGGTGGGATGTTGGTGTGTCATACCAGTAAGTGACACCTACCATGGGTATTTGTAGGAGTAGTGGCAGACATGCAAGATCAAGGAGAGATTCACATGGGCACCGTATGTTCTAGCTCGCTTATATAGGACACTACACAACATATTGTGTAAGTGGTAAATAGGGATTATTTTTAAGACATTAATCCAGGTGTGGTGTTGGGAGTACATAGCAATTTGAATATTGAATGCACTACCAAGATAACTTCCCAATGTGGAGCGACCAACAACATACAGGTGGAGCTAATACTAAAAGAGTGTACACAAGGCATACACTGGTGTCTTGCCACTAGGGAGGTGGGTGATAGATGAGCTATGGGAGTACTAGATCATATGGAAACCATAAAATCTACACCCAAGTTGGATGGAGGACATGAAGGAGCTATATTGGATGAGGAGGATTTGGTGGCTCATCATCAAGAAGGGTGAGCGAGAGCTATTTAGATTTGATCTAGTATAGTGCCAATTCAGCCTAGGATACTATTGGTTTAGATGGGTGAGGAGGTACCTATCGGGATGCAAAGGCACTCTTGATGTAGTGAGGTAAACAAAGGAGGACTTGAATGACCCACTCTACATGGATCTAGGGGTGGATGATGCTTGGATGGCATTTGGGTACAAGATATGGTACATGAGAATTATACCCTTGAGAATTTCTCCATAAGTGCCAATGTAGAGACACTAGGTGATGCACCAAAAAGTGTAGTTGGCACTTCGAGAGGCCACTCGGTGTGCAATTTAGAGGTAAAAAAGAGGTATGGTCCCATCTAGACTACCATAAGCATAGATTTAGGTGTATATAGTGATAGCCACAAGGGGGACTATCACGATATTTGGCTGAGGAGGGGGAGCCATAGGGGTTACCCCCACTATGGCATAGGCAAGACCTATTGTGGCTGATCCACAACACACCCCAAAATTGGGGACCCACCTTTTTTGCATGCTTTCAAAGAAAACTGCAGTAGCCCAGATGCTAAAAAAATCAAGAAAAAAACAAAAATTTCACTAAGGAGAAAAAGTGTCGCGATATCGCGACATGTCGCTCCGTCGTGGCCGAAAATAAAAAGTTGTCGCGATATCGCGACATGTCGCTCCGTCGGCGATCGAAATGAAAAAGTGTCGCGATATCGCGACATGTTGCTCCGTCGCTGGCAAAAATGAAAAAGTGTCGCGATATCGCGACATGTCGCGTTTTCGCGGCCCAGGCAAGCAGGAAGAGGCATTGATCAAAAATTGTCACGATTTCGCGACGTGTTGTGAAATCGCGGTCCAGAGAGGAGAGAGAAAGACAGAATGGAAAATTGTCGCGAAATCGCGACATGTCACAAAATCGCGGTCAAACCAGTCAAACAGGGCAAGGCGCTAAAAGCGTCACGATTTCGTGACAAAAAGCAGCAAAGGGGCCCGAAGCGAAAAAGCGTCACGATTTCACGACAAGAAACAGCAAAGGGGCCCAAAGGAAAAGCGTCGTGATTTCGCAAGAAAAGGTCGCAAAAAAATCGAAAAAAGGAGAAGAAAAATGTCAGAAAAAAGAAGAAAAAACTCGCGATTTCGAAAGCAACAGAACCGAAAGAGAAAAGTGTCACGATTTCACGACAGGTTGCATCCACGCGGCCCGAAGCAAAAAAATGTCGCGATATCGCGACATGTATCATTTTCGTGATGCATGATGAGAAACAAAGCTGCTGACAGAAAAACGTCGCGATATCGTGACATGTCTCATTTTCGCTGTGCATGAAGGCGGACAAGGCTGTTGGTAGGAAAATGTCGTGATATCGTGACATGTCGCGTTTTCACGATGAAAGTAAAGGAGCAAAGCTACATGCTATTTTTGGTCATGATTTACATGGGGCCATTACAGAACATGCAGAAAAGTGTGGAACACATGGCGTACATGTGTAAGGGCTGTAGAGGCGTTACAGTTCATAGAGAAGATCTCGAGCATAAAATCAAAAGCAATGGAAAGGCGGGGAAGGTGAAACGAAGCAATCTGGAAGATGAAACGAACCATCATGGAAGGAGAAGCGATTTGCCAGCAAGTATAAAATGCAGAGGCACAGATTGATATGGGGTCGGAAACCGCTGTGAGCGGGTTGCAGAGTTGATGGTGATTAGCCGTTCTGAGCCTGCTGTGGAGTGCTTTTCTTCCACTTTTGTCTGGTTTTGAGAAAAACCAGAGATTCTGCTATTGTAACAGGACATATTTTTAATGCAGAATTGTTCAAAAATTTGCATTTTATGGGCAAGAAAGGATGAGAAATTTTCTGCATGCTTCATTTTAACTGTTCTATTTTTCTCCTTTTAGATTTCAGATTTATAAATGAAATTCATGCCATTGTTTTGGGTTATTTCATGTGAATGTCTACAATCTGAAAATTATTTTAAACCCTAGGAGCTAGCACCTAGTTTACTTTGATTGTGTTTGTTTTGCAGGTCAAATAGGCTAGGTTGCATGTACGAAACTCTCACATATTCGGTTTTGTCGGAATAGGATAGCATCAGACTGAACGTGTTCAATTTTTTATTTTCTGCATTTCTTTTCATTTTATTTTATTTTTCCAGAAGGTTCAACTTAGTTAAAATAAATACATAAAAATTACAAAATCTAAAAAAAGTAAAATAATGAACAATCACTAAAGTTTCATGGTGAAATAAACCAACATTGCCCCTTGTTTACAGTTACTTGCAATCACTAAGGTGTTCCAAGCATTTTAATTGAATATCTTTATTTGAGATTACTAATACACAGCTTGCAAATGCTAATACAACTGGAGACCTTGGAGAAGTTGGTTGTTTAACTTCTTTGCAAGAGGGGATTTGGAACCCAAATCCTAAGGAAGAGTGTAATTTCACAAGTGTGTGAAAATACCACTCAACATTTTGGCGCTAGAAGGAGGGCCTGAACCGGTTTATTTCAGATTGATTTAAATGCTATAGGGATTTAAATTTTGAATATTTCATGCCCTATTGATTATTATCTTTAGCCCTCTTTTAATATTACAACTTTGTACTGTTAAAAGGAGGACATGAATTGCTATGCATTGTTCTAACGCTTTGATTGTTCATACAGGAATAATGTGATTTAATTTAATTTAAAAAATAATAATAATAATAAAAAAAAAAAAGAATTTTTTGGGTATTAAAGTTATATTCTTTAAGATTCACTAATGGCTATGTTTTCACCGTGGATGACAGGTAGCCCATTGAACATACCGGGAGTTCAACATTATTTGCCCGTTGGTTTTGAGAGATGTCTTCCTCGATTTTTGTCTAACGGGACAAATATTGCAGGAGAACACATTCAAGCATTCAAATTTGTTGTGAATCACTTAACAATTTGGCATGATGATGTTGTTTGTAAAATGTTCCCTTACACCTTGGACAAAGTGGCATTTGATTGGTTTACAAGTCTGCCCTTAGGGTCTATCACTTCTTGGGCTCAACTAGAGGCAGCATTTCTTAATCAATTCAACAAAAAGCAAGTTGACCCAATCCGCATGTATGAGCAGTTTGTCACTATTAAAAAAGGACCAAGTGAAAATGTGAAGTCATTTTCTGAAAGGTTCTTTGGATTATATGCTCAATTAGTGACATTTTATGCTCTTCAAGAAGAAATGGCTCTCCAAATATATGTAAATGCTCTTGACCCACTCATTTCCACATATTTGCGAGGGATGCCTCAAATCACATCTTTGACACAAGCCTATACTCAAGCAATGGCAATTGAGCAACAATTGAGTTGTCAAAATTATGGTGGGGGTTTTGGATCGTATAATCTTCAATCATTTAATACATCCTTTACCCATCCAATGATTTATCCACCTCAACCAAATTCAAGTGTGAATCAATTTCAGAATCAACAATCATTCCCAAGCTTCAATCAATTTCAAAATCCTCAACCTACTATGCAAGATCAACCATCTTTCTTAAGTATGAATCAACTTCAAAATACTCATCTTGATTCAAAAGATGTTTCTAAAATCAATTTTAATGATTTTCATAAGAATATGATTTTAGGCAAGGGAGGAGTACTAGATCCAACTAGTATTGAAACATGTGACAAATTGGAAACCCTTGACTCACCAAAAGATGAATTCTATGAGGATGAATCTGTTTCGGATGACATTGTTGAAAATGATGGCCAAGAAAATCCACACCTTCCAAATTGTGATAAAATTGAATCATGGGTTACACATGTGGATTATGATAGCCTTATCAATTTGAATACAAGCAATAACCCAATTTTGGAAGTAATTGAACCATCTAAGGAAGGTGAAGATAAATTTGATGAGAAACATGTTGATGAATTAAAAGATGAAGAAGAAATAGTTGAGCATCACAATTTGATTTTGAAAGATGATCATTATGATTCTTGGGAAGAGTATGCTCACTCCAAAACTCGCTAATGAAATTTGTGTGCCTATTGATATGCAGGATAATACAATTGCCCTTTCATATGAGGATATTACAAGTCCTGTACAATCTAAGAATGTTTTGGAAGAAGGGTTGGAATCTCATCAAAAGTTGGAGAAGGATAATGATTTTACTACCATGGATGAAGAAGGAGAATCAATTGTTTTTGTTCCCCTTGAGGGGCAAGAAATCAAAAATCTTGATCCACCTATTGATTCTACAATGTCTATGCCATCTCAAAATGATGAAATTACAAAGCCTAAGTGGTGTGGGTTTGATACTATTGATGATCCTAATGAAAATATGGATTTTGAGGCAACTCAAGCCATTGATCATGGAAAGGTGTCACGTGACACATATCTTGAAAAATTAGGCTCTTGTTTTGAAAAATATGGACGCATGTTTGATTGGGTGCCTAACTTTGGTGTTTTTGAACAGGTGTTGGATGATGAAGAAGACAATGAAGAAAAAGAAAAAGCTACTAACACTCATCAAGTTGTGATAAATTCTAATCATGATGGGTTGAGTATGGGTGACAAGGTGAAATCTTTACCTTTGGTAGTAGCCACAAAAATTTTAAGTGATGGGTTACATGATGTCCCTTTGGATGCTAATGTCATTGATGATGAAATGTCAAATCTTGGTGATGTTTGTCAAGTTTTGATTGATTTTGATTGCTTTAAAATCTCGAAAAATAATTTGAATTCAAGACTTTTAGAAATAGGCTCTTGTTTGCAATATCTCACATTTGAAAAGGAAAGCCTACTTCTAAATCATGAATGGAATGATGAAACTTGCACTTTAAAGAATAGACAAGATAAAATTGAATATCAACCATTGTCTAATCAATTTGAAAATTTGAATCTCACCTATGATGTTGCTAATAGAACTAAATCAAATTGGTATGGTGAGCATGGCAAGTTGAAATTTGTTGCATTGCTTGGTTTGATCTTATTGTTGTTGGATGCCTACAACATTTGGCATGTGTATTGTGACATATGTCTTTTGAAATGTTCTAATCATGTTTGGGATCCAGGAAAGTAATAGTCCAAGCTTGGCATCATCTTGTACTATATTGTATATAAATTTTGGTTTTGGTTTGAGTTTGTGTTTTCAAGTTTCATTTTGGGATTGCTATTTGGATTAGGATTTAAGTTGTGTGTTTGATTTCATTTGACATGTTTGGTTTGTTTTGATAAAAAAAAAAAAAAAGAAGAAGAAAATTTGAGATGTCAACTTATGCCTAAAATCAGGAGAATATGAAACATTGGAATTATGTTGTAGAAAGCTCCACAAGTAACACAAACATTTAAATAATATCGTTTGAATCTTGTGATGCATGAAGTTGTCAGTTTTGCACATTATGGTAAAATAGATGATATATTCCAAAAGAAGTAGTGCATTCATATCTCATGTCATATTCCACATTGCATATACATGTCATCTGAGTTACATTTTCATTCCATGGGCAATTATTGAGAAGGTGTTGAATCCTCTTAGGATTATTACATAACATATATTAAAAGGATCCTAAGGTTGGGAACTGCTGCCCAAGCTATCTTGAACCAAGCACATTCCATGCACATTAAAGAGAGTCTTGAGCAAAATGGTTAAAACCATACTTGGATGAAAAGGTGAGGTGAAAAGAATATTTCATGTTTGTCCTATCATGCAACATAATCCTTAAAACAGTGGTTTTTACCATTTCCATCAAGCTTAAAGCCTAAAACCGGAGTAGTAAGGATAGGGTTAAATCCTCATCGAACTTAGGTTGAGGATCCAACTCCCCAAAGCTCTGATTTGACCTACATGGAGTAGTAAGGATAGGACTTAATTCTCATCTCGCTTAGGTTGAGAATCCGATTCCCCAAAGCTTCCATTTTTCCCATTTCATCATAAAGCTTGGATTGGAAGGATCGTACTACATGTCCTCTCGCAAAGGATGGGTAGTCATCCCAAAGGTCCAAGCAATAAAAGTAAAACTAATTTTTCCCATTTCACCTCAATCTTAGATTGAAAGGATTGTACTACGTGTCCTCTGCAAAGGATGGGTAGTCATCCCAAAGGTCCAAGAGATAAAAAATTAATATTTCCCATTTCATCTAAATCTTGGATTGGAAGGATCGTACTACATGTCCCTAGCAAGGATGGGTAGTCATCCCAAAGGTCCAAGAAATAAAAGAGAGAGAAAAGAATGAATGAAAGCCAAGTCATGGATTATGGGGTTAAGTATGCTCATGCATGGCAACATGTCTTGCCTAAAAGCAAGACCACTGATTGCTCATATGGATAGACTAGCCTGACCATTTCATCCATAACAGGTTAAATTATTTTGTTCAAGATGAGGTAATGAACTCCAAATCAGAATAGTAAGGATAGGGTTAAATTCCCATCTCGCTTAGGTTGGGAATCCTATTCCCCAAAGTTCTGATTTCACTCACACTTGCACATGGGTTCAAGATGGTAGTGACACATAACCAACTTTGGGATCTAGTAAATTTAATTCAATATACATATATTTGGTCCTAAGAGGGTTTGACATCTTTAATATGTTTGTCCATGATATAAGAAGGTTTGAGCATTTATAAAGCAAGTTTGACATCTCTAGCATCTTCATCATGCATCAAATCCTGCACAAATCATTCATAGCCTTGCATACAAATCATAAGTGAAACCGACAATGGAATGTTGAACAAGTTCAAATGATAGGGAATGAAACACATTGCACACACTAAGCTGATACTTAATGATTCAGATGTTTCATGTATTTTTGATCTGTCGGTATTTGTTTATCTTCTATGTGCTGATGCCCGTGTCTAAGCTTGTATGTTTCAAAGTTGGGTTCTCACCAAAATGCTCAAGAGCATTTGACAAAAGAGTCGCCATTTGTTGTGGCTGATCCACAACACACCCCAAAATTGGGGACCCACCTTTTTTGCATGCTTTCAAAGAAAACTGCAGTAGCCCAGATGCTAAAAAAATCAAGAAAAAAGCAAAAATTTCACTAAGGAGAAAAAGTGTCGCGATATCGCGACATGTCGCTCTGTCACGCCAAATAAAAGTTGTCACGATATCGCGACATGTCGCTCCGTCATTGGTAAAAATGAAAAAGTGTCACGATATCACGACATGTTGCTCCGTCCTAAATGAAAAAGTGTCGCGATATCGCGACATGTCACTTTCGCCTGCAAGAGGAAGATGCATTGATCAAAATTGTCACGATTCCGACGGTCCAAAGAGAGAGAAAAAATGAAAATTGTCACGAAATCGCGTGACATGTCACAAAATCATGGTCAAACAAATCAAACAGGGCAAGGCGCTAAAAGCGTCGCGATTTCACGACAAAAGCAGAAAGGGGAAAGAAAAGCGATTAAAAAAGCCAGAAAAAAAAGCGTAGATAAAAAACAAAAAAGAAAAATGTCACGATTTCAAAAAAGAAAATCACGATTTACGAAAAGACAGAAAAAAAAAAAGGTCGCGATTTCGCGAAAGTTGCATCCACCAGAAAAATGTCGCGATATCGTGACATGTATCATTTTCGCGATGCATGATGAGAAACAAAGCTGCTGATAGAAAAACGTCGTGATATCGCGACATGTCTCATTTTCGCTGTGCATGAAGGCGGACAAGGCTGTTGGCAGGAAAATGTCGCGATATCGCGACATGTCGCGTTTTCGTGGTGAAAGTAAAGGAGCAAAGCTACATGCTATTTTTGGTCACGATTTACATGGGGCCGTTACAGAACATGCAAAAAAGTGTGGAACACGTGGCGTACATGTGTAAGGGCTGCAGAGGCGTTACAGTTCACAGAGAAGATCTCGAGCACAAAATCAAAAGCAATGGAAAGGCGGGGAAGGTGAAACGAAGCAATCTGGAAGATGAAACGAACCATCGTGGAAGGAGAAGCAGTTTGCCAGCAAGTATAAAATGCAGAGGCATAGATTGATACGGGGTCAGAAACCGCTGCGAGCGGGTTGCAGAGTTGAGGGTGATTAGCCGTTCTGAGCCTGCTGTGGAGTGCTTTTCTTCCACTTTTGCTGGTTTTGAGAAAAACCAGAGATTCTGCTATTGTAACAGGACACATTTTTTTAATGCAGAATTGTTCAAAAATTTGCATTTTATGGGCAAGAAAGGATGAGAAATTTTTTGCATGCTTCATTTTAATTGTTCTATTTTTCTCCTTTCAGATTTCAGATTTATAAATGAAATTCATGCCATTGTTTTGGGTTATTTCATGTGAATGTCTACAATCTGAAAATTATTTTAAACCCTAGGAGCTAGCACCTAGTTTACTTTGATTGTGTTTGTTTTGCAGGTCAAATAGGCTAGGTTGCATGTACGAAACTCTCACGTATTCGGTTTTGTCGGAATAGGATAGCATCAGACTGAACGTGTTCAATTTTTTTATTTTTTGCATTTCTTTTCATTTTATTTTATTTTTCCAGAAGGTTCAACTTAGTTAAAATAAATATTTAAAAATTACAAAATCTAAAAAAAGTAAAATAATGAACAATCACTAAAGTTTCATGGTGAAATAAACCAACATTGCCCCTTGTTTACAGTTACTTGCAATCACTAAGGTGTTCCAAGCATTTTAATTGAATATCTTTATTTGAGATTACTAATACACAGTTGCAAATGCTAATACAATGGAGACCTTGGAGAAGTTGGTTGTTTAACTTCTTTGCAAGAGGGGATTTGGAACCCAAATCCTAAGGAAGAGTGTAATTTCACAAGTGTGTGAAAATACCACTCAACAAGACCTAAGATGATATATCTAGGGGAGGTAGAGGGGTTATGAGCCATAGTAGTAGTGATGTAAGTAGATATGGAATCCATCCATAGTGCATTGGCTTGAGTAGAGTAGGACATGACATGGGCTAAGGCAGAGTGCCTCAGAGGGGAGATGGATCAATAGACCCAAATAGAAGGTATGGTTGTCATGGTAGGTAGTTAATGGAGTGAGGGAGGCTAACTATTACTAGTTGACCTATAGAGGATGAGGGAGTCATATGAGGTAGTATAACAAAGAGCAACCCACTACTAGATGGCAAGTTACCATGTTGTCCTAACTAATCAAAGGGTTCAAAAATCATATTCTCAATGATCACAATCGTTCGTAGTCATGAGCATGAACTGGTTCATGATTTGTGAACATGATGTCTCCACCACCTCTAGTGGGTGAAGTAAAGATGACATGATTGCATGGCTAGGACTAGGATCTAGATGACATCAATTTTGAATTGTGGCATACACCCATAGGAATGGGCAAGTGTGTCAAGCTCTCTATTTTTTCACACCGACTGATGAGCACATACTTAGTGCTATTGAGTAATACTAGTCATGGTTTATTTATGTGTTGTGGTGCAATTAAAGTGTGTGTGCTTATGTGTGATTGCTTTTGTTTTTTTTATTATATTTTTTTGTATGCATGGTGAATACAAGCATAATAGATGCAATGAACCTAAATTAATAATATGGAATGGTATGAATCTAACTAAATGCAATACATCTAAAATATAAACATAAATGAATGCATGGGTGAATAAAAAAATCTCCAAAAGGCCAAAAAAGAAAGAAAATAACAAAGACCTTGTTAGGATGTATGCTCACAAATGACCAATATGGAGGTGGTCCCTCATGTGTGGTAATGAATCTATTGTATGAGGGTTAAAATCTTGTAAATATATACAAGGTGGAGCTATACCCACTATGGGTGTAGTGCTTGCTAAGATGGATAAGGGAAAGAGATATACCTACTAGGATGTATGCTTGCAAATGGTTGAATGGAGGTTACCCCTCGCTCATGACCATGAGGTTGATCCCATATGGGGTGTGTTGTGTGTGAATGATTTTCTAAAGAAGATGCTACCTAATAGGGGTGTGGTGTGTGGACAAAGCCAATGGAGCAAAACAAGAACCATATCCCTTGACTTGGAGAGATATAAGCAATGAAAAAATTTCAAGGTCAAGGAATATAATAAGAGAATGAGATGGGAAGATACAGTGATGGAAATGCATGGAGATGAGCCCTAGGTTGGGGATTTTCTAGGTATTAGAGCCCTAGTGAGAGTGTAATGCATGTGAGCTATAACCTAACTAGGTATCATCACTTGTCACTATCACAAAATCCCCAAGAATCTATATGATCAAGAAACCATAAAAATATGAACAAGCAAAAATGTAATTATGACAAGCATAAATGCAAGGAACACAATATCAAGAAAATAATATAAAATATGATAGGCATAAATGCACAAGCAAAAAAAATAAAAACTAGATGAAAATGTAACACCATGCACAGTTTTTGTTTTTTGTTGTTTTTATTTATTTATTATTATTATTTTATAAGATGAATTACATTTATTGGTTTTTAAAGTCAACACAAATTCTGAGTGTGTTGCCTATTTTAACAAACATGATGGTAGTGCAAGGATATAACCCATCAAAGAAAGGACTATGATGGAGGATATCCTCATGATTATCATCACAAAGGGAATCATACAAAGTACCTTTTATGGGATATGCTACATGAAAGTTAGTGCAAACTTTAATTGTACCATTATTTTTTATGAAAGGAGGAGCAATTTCCAACATTCCAATATCTTTATAAGATAGAGGAATGAGATCTTCTCAAGAATGAGAGTGAAGAACATGTGCGTATATTGAGAGGGAGGGTGAAAAATATAACATAAAACTTTTTTCCAAATAGTAGCATCAGCATTAATAAAATAGTAAACATCACACAAAGCATCACACACATGAGAGACATAATTTTTAATGTGGTTCACCCAATGTGGGCTACCTCCACAGAGAAAATATTTCTTATAAATATTTCTCAAATAATATCTTTGAGAATCCTTCCCAATTACAATGTTTATGAATATTTGTCCAAAGGAGATGTTGATCCCCTAATATCAAGTTCATGGATATCTTCCATAGGATAAATCTTTCCCCTTCTACTTTGGCTAGTGATATTCTAGAAGACTCTGTCTCTCTGCTGCACTAACTGGTGGATCTCTCTCCATTTGAATACTCCTCACTCAGAAGATTTGTCTTCAATTGTTATATATGCTAGTTCTCTATCCACTGAGACTGTATCCTCTATAATCTGTCACATCCAAAGCTCTGTCAATAGGCTCACTCAGAACCTTCTCAAAGATGCTCAATAGGTTCACTCAGAACCTGCTCAAATCTACTCAGCAGGTCCACATAGAACCTACTCAAATATGCTCAATAGATCCGCACAGAACCTGTCTAAATCTACTCAACAAGTCCACACAAAACCTACTCAAATATGTTCAATAAGCTCACACAGAACTTGTCCAAATCCGCTCAATAAGTCCTATCTAGGGCTTGCTCAAATATGCATTGCAAGCTTCCACAAAAGGTTACACAAAATCAATCCACAAGCCTTCTCAAAGACTTACCTCAATAACATAAAATCATAAAGAGAACTGTTAGAGACTCAATATGTTCTATACTCATATCCCAATCTCAACTCAAATCAATCTTATAGAAGCATAAAGAGAATTTTTAGAGAGTCAATATGTTCTATTCTCAAATCTCAATCTCAAATAAAATTAGAATACATAATAGTTTGTTTCATGGAACTTGAACAACCACTTCACACAATCACTTGACTAGGCTCAATCAACTCTATTCAACCAATAACCTCAAGGATCAATCCTTTCTCACAAACCCTAGTCCAAGCATGTATCAACCAACTCAAAATATTTCCAACAATGCTCAACAACAAATCTCACATAACAATGATACTCAAGTTCAAGTTCTTTGCACAACCAATGGGCTTCAACAACAATGCTTATAAACAAGGTTTAATCACAACTCTCAATTCAAAAAATCTTGAAGCATTAAACCAAAAACTCTCAAAAAGGTTAACCATAATCAATCATTTTCTCTCCAAATATATTTTCAGAAGTCAATCACCCACATAAGTCAATGAAGAATATTTCCCATATATTTTTTATGCTTTATGAGTTATCCACTAAATCAGCCACAATCAACACACTTTCTTTTTCCAATCTCAACAAGGGTTAGAGGTCATGAGTAATAACACAATAATAAAAATAATATCTCAATAACACCTTATTACTCCTACTCAATAAAAATGCACCAAACCCTCTTATGCAAGAAATAATCCCTCAAAAGAATGAATCAAAATTACTTTTAGAACTCATTTACAAAACCAGAAATATCTTTTTGCATACACCTTATTTCTCTTTCAAATAAATCTAAACAAGTAGCTCTCAAAAATAGCTTCCCAATGATATATAATATGATATATTTCCACAAAGAAAATCAGTAGAAATATTTATCTTTCCTAGGGCATACCATAACCTTATTTCTACTTAGGCAACCTTGGAAAAAAATAAAATATTAAACAAAAATTAAATTTACTTTCCTTGCCCTCGATGGGATTCGATCCCCTGACTATTTTCTTCCCAATGACTTAGCCACATCCAAGCCGCCATTGGACCACGTGTCATGACGTGTCTAAAAGGGCACGCCCACCATGCAATATCTTTGAACAACGAACCTCCGAAAAACAAGCGCGTAGAGCACTTCTTCCTTGCAATCCAAAAATATACCTCACATGAATCGAAATCAGAACCTCCTTATCACCAAGCCAACATACCACTAGGCCATGCTGGCCTTTGTGCTTAGGGCTTCTGAATCTTCACAACTTTAACCTTCACAAAAATCGTAAGGCTTTCGAAATAGAAATCTCCTTCGCATGCACTTCGAAAACAAAAGCAAGGGATACTTGGTAAATGGATTTGTTTAGCATTTATATAATGCCTTTTGCCTTCTTTAGCATCACGTCGGTGCTTCAAATGAATTCTATGTCGGCGTGATTTAATTAATAATAAATTTAAATTTAATTTTAAATTTAAATATTATAAATTAAAATCAACCTTGGAACTTTGTCTTAAAGAGCCAACCTTAGGTTTAATAAAACCTTAGAACCTTGTCTTAATGCCCAACCTTGGTATTATTTATAAAATTTAAATTCCTTGTGAATTTAAATGTTTTATAAATAATTATTAAACCTCCTTTAAAACTTTTGCAATAACCCATATTGGGTTTTTATAAACCAATCACTTAACCTGTGCTCCCAATAATATTAAAATATTATGGAGCCTTTTTCCTTTTAATTTTGCACTGATGAAGCTTTTTCTTGGATGACTTGGGCGACTTTATTTATTGCCTAATTCCTTGAGATGAGTGATAACTCTATCAGGTGACATTAATGACAAATTTTACTTAGAGGACTCAAAATGTCCAACAGAGAGGACTCAACCAAGGAAACACAAAGGATAGACCCATCAAAGGAGAAGCTACTATGGGAGATATCCTTATGCACTACATCACAAGGGGTACTCCTTTTAGCATACTTCTTTGGGGTCACACTAGACTCAATATGCCCAATGGTTACCATATTGTAAAACAAAATATTTAAGGGATAAAGGGGTTCCTCATCCTCATCACTCCACTCCAAGATTTGAAAATTTAAATGTTCAACATAAGTAATAATATGATCATCATTGTAAAAGGGTAAAGGTTAGTTTTTATTAGGGATGTAGCCTATGCCACATATCCCAGGCTAAATATCCACTTCTAAAGGCTCTTGAATACCTTTTTGGTGTGGCCCCAAACCTTTACCTATATATCCCATACTATATAGGATTTGCTTGGGAAGTGGGTAATCATTGGATAGGTAACAATGGGTAAAAGAATGCTCAACAAGACAAGGGTTACAACCAAGAATTTTTTCTTTGAGGGATGTACCTATGAAGATAAAGGTACATGTTCCAGGGTTATGTATAGTGGTGAATCTTCATTAATTTGCAAAAATTATCATCTTTAAAAATAGAAATTGGTAAATTTGGAGACATTGGATGACCCATTTACCCAAAATTTTTGGGTCAAATAAATTTTTAGGGGTCATATTGCCACACGTTGATAATAATATTACCATTATTTTTTTTTAAATTGCCAACACTCTTGCCTAAATAGAGGACCATTTTTGCCTTGAAATTATAAATTTTTTTAATTATCCGGTCAAATTTACCTTTTATACCAAGAATATACATTTAATGTGAAAATGATACTTATTCATGTAAAACATTTAAACTATTCAAAAAACAACCAACAACAACAAAAAGTAAAACCTTCCAATAGAAAATATGACCTAAAACATTTGATTTGTTGTAGAATTCCATCGATTTTCACTGATTGTATTTGCACCTAGACCGTATTTGAAATATTTTTTCATCTGGACCTCATCTGAAATAATTTTTCACCTAGATATAATTTGAACTAAGTTTTCCACCCAGACCAACGATAGACTCTACTTTGCACCCATACAAGGGCAAATCCTGCTTTGCACCCAAACCATATTCAAACATAGTTTTCCACACGGATGGCTATCGAACTCCATTTTGCATTCAGATCAGATTCAAATCTTGTTTTCCACCTAGATAGCTACAAGATCTAACTTTCACCTGGATTGGATCTAGATCTAGTTTTCCACTCGAATGACTATAGGACCCTACTTTACATCTAGATAGGGTCAGACCTTTGCACTCAGAAAGGATCCAAAACTAGTTTTGCACCCAGACCTGATTTTGACAATGCATCTATCATGAAAAATAAAGGTACACAATTTCACCTCTATTTATTATTTTTAGAGAATATGAGTTCAAAGAGTTGTAGTAGTAACATTTGTTTTTCTATTATAAAATTGTAGGTTTTTTTTTACTGTTTCCCTCTTTTCCCTTATTTTCCTCTATTCCACATGAGTTTTTTGATGTACTTTTTATCTAGCTGTCCTTTTAAGATACTTTTATTATATATTTCTCTTAAGATACCATGATTATTTATTTCTCTTGTTTTTTAGAGAATATGAGTTTAAGGAGTCATAGTAATAAGATCTATTTTTGTCATAAAATTGTAAGTTTTTATTTTATTGTTTTTCTTTCATTTATTCCAAATAGGTCAATGCTTTGTTTCCTATGTTTTATCTTGTTTTCCTCTATTCCACAGGTGATGTTTTGATGCATTTTTTATCTAGTTGTCCTTCTCTTAAGATATTGTGATTCTCTGTTTTTCTTAAGATGTCGCTATTCTTAGTTTCTCTTATTTTTGGAGAATATGAGTTCAAGGAGTTGTAGTAGTAAGATCTATTTTTTGTTATAATATTGCAAATAGGTAAATGCTATATTTCCCATTTTTTTCCCTATTTTCCCTTGCTTTCCTCTATTCGAAAAGTGAGTGTTTTCAAGGATTTTTCAACTAGGTGACCGTCTCTTAAGACATTTTCATACTCTGTCTATTCCACTAAGATTGAGTTTCTATGTCATTTGGTACTATAATCTGGTATTTTTCCACATTTGAATCTATAATTATATTTCCTATCTATATACATTATTTTTATTAAATTAAATAAATTCCAATACATGTCTATTGATTTGAATTTATATATTGATTTTGTTTGTCCTCTAACATAATACAAGTGTAGATAATTATCTATCTTCAAAAAATAGAGTAGTGGTAGGCACTAAAAAAATTATGATAAAGCCTGACTAGAAATTGGTATGTATTTTATACCTACCATCCATTTGTTTATTCTAGTTACAATATTATTTTGAGGTCTTATAGTAGTAATATATGTTCAACATTTTATTATTTTTATAAAATGAAAAACATTTTCTTTACAACTAAAATATCACCTACTTGTGATGGAAATAAGGGAGGCAAATCTTCTACTGAAAAGAGTATCCTCAAATATTTTAGCCATATATCAAAATCCAATGAGCCATTGACATCTATAAAAATTAAATGTACAAATAATTTTTACCTTCTAAACATTTAGTTTTGTATTCTGTCTATTTTTTTCATCTAAAATTTAATTTTTAGTATATGGCTTTGGCCATATTGAATGTTGATATGAATCTTTTTCCTGTGTGTAAAAATATGGTCTCTTACATAAAATAGTGATAAAGAATATCATTGTATGTAGAATACACTATTGACCCTGATATTCCTCCACTTGAAGATATTCCTCATGAAGAGATGCTTTCACATGAAAATTCTCTTAACAATAACATTCAACAAATACATGAAGATATTCCTCACAATGACATGTCACTTGAAAAAAAGTGATAAATCAAATACAATACAAACTTTGGGGGAATCTTCAAGCCAAAAATATAAATGTATAAAGTTAACTAGATGGAGTATTGGCAGGTCATTTAATGTTGAATGGTCATCATTTTATCCCTTTATAAAACTAGTCAAATCAAAGAAAAAAAATGGCATTCCAACAGAATATAAATGCATAATTTGTAGTTGAAAACTTGGTAAGGATCATAAGATGCAACTGAAGTTAGATACAATAGAAAAACATTGTGGGAAATTTTATTCAATAGTTAAAGAAAGTGATGAAACCGTTAAGAAAATAGTTAGGCGGAAGGATGCATTAGAATGCATACATGTTAGATATGCAAAATAATATGAAAAATAATTGAATCTAAAACAATATCTTGTTGAGAAAGGTGGAATGATTCAAGCCCAATTTCATAAAATTCATAAGACCACTTTAACTTCAAAAAGTTTGTAGTTTGTTGTTGTATATAGCATTCTTAAAAGGATATACTAATGTTCAATTTTATTGATTATAAGCACCTATTTCAGCTAGCTAATGTGCAAAACCTTTGGTAGCACCCTAAAATTGGCGCAGTTAAACCATCAGTAAAAGATAAAAAAAATTGAATTTTAACCTCGAAAATGCTCGTTAACCGCTCACCATGTTTTTTGCACCATTTTTAGAAGTTTTTTTGACCGTTGGACGATATCGTCGCCGATCTGACGATATCATCCCAAATCGGACGAATTCGTCTGGAACAGAACATCTAGACGATTTCATCCCAAAACCAAATTTTCATAATTAGCTTCTATTTCAACAACCTCTCCAACTCGGGAAGAAGCGTTTCTGCGTGGTTGGAGATTCCTATATTGGAGATCTCCCAGATTGCAATGCTCCCCAACCTCCTAACCTCCCCCTAATCCTATATAAACTTGGGATTTTCCTAGTTTATCCCCCTGGCTGATCATTCCCCTACAAATTTAGTTTTTGCTGTGTTAGAACATACTATCCCCCATCATTTGCATTTGTTTTTTCAATTTTTATTGCAGGATCTCACTATGTTTTAGTCGGAGGAATCTCGGATCATTGTAGGCGATTCAACCACAATTTCGGATGATCTTGTCGAGATTGGCAACGATCTCGTATGATTTCAAAATATTTTGATTACAGTTTAGATTGGGGGCAATCAGAGCCCTGAGTTTGCATTCTCTATCTCTTTTTCTTATTTAATTGTGCATTAGATTAATTCACTTCTATTCTTCATCTTGGAGTTCACCTCATTTAGCATATTTGCATGATAAAATTCAAAATAAATTATTAAAACATTGCATCCTATTTGATTTGATATCTAGATTTATCATTTAAGCATTTACATTCTTATTTCTATCATTTTGTATCATTCTTGCAATTGTATTTTTGGTTTTTGGTGTCTATTTTCATGATTGTAGGTTTCTGACGAATTCGTCAGGTCGTTGACGATCTTGGATGATCTCATATGATCTCCTGTGATCTAGATGATTTTGTACAATTATAGACAATCCTATCATATCCAAGACGATTTGGACTCCTACAAGCTTTAGAATCTTCATCAGACATCAAAAATCAGGTGCACTCTTCTCCATTTTAGATATTTTCTATATTTAGGATTCATTCATGTTTGTTGTCTACATATAAACCAAAAATTTCATATAGAATAGCTTAGATTTATTTTGGCCAACCTAGGAATATGAATGATTGAACATAAAATGAACACATCAAACCCATTCTCAACCTAGGCATGGAAACTACCACTCAAAGTTTCCTGGTGAACCCCACCATCCATCAAAAATTCACCCTTACACCCCTCCCCCGAGAGGCGTGACCTTCAAAGGGCCTCTCCATCCGAGGTATTGTCCCATCCTTCTCGCATCTCCCTTTTGGGCATGAATCCTTTAGCCTGAAGGTAAGGGTGCAAAAAATTTGGGCGATACATTTTGGTGAACCTGACATGAAACTAAAACACATTTTGAAAATAATCCAAAAAAAAAATACATTATTAAGAACATCTAGAATCATTAGACAACCGTTAAATTTACATATCATATTTAGATGGTAGATTATAATAGAAGACGAGTTGTCACCATAAATGTTGAAAATCAATTAACGGCCATAGAGATTACTTTTGTGCTTAGAGTACCTCAAAAAAATAGAGCCCAACCTTTGTGGGATGAACTTGATAGGAGATTGGGTATTATTGAATCCAGATCTGTAGAACTTAGGCAAATTAAGAGGTTTATCCTAGATAGAATCCTGGATCCTGATCAGGTGACTTTGTATCATAAAATTCAAAGAGTTTGCCATAGGTGGTTAGCAGATAAAAGAGCACTTGTGTCTTCAGAATTGTACACCTTTGAGGAATACCTTGAGAACACAGTTGTAGTACATAAATTTCTATCTCATATAGAGGATCAAGAAGTCGTTCTTACGAATAGAAAGATATGGAATAGAGTTCCTAGAGCTGTGTTGTATCGAGAGTATTGCCATGAACTTTATTTTTACAATTTAGAGTCTGAAGTAGATCATATTACCATAGCACACTTTGTCAAATTCTTGAAAAACCACTTCCAATTTGAAGAGGAGCATTTCATGACTCCTGATGAACTTGACCCTATCAATGATATCCATAAACTATTCATAGAAAACTAAGTCATTATTTTTACTATTGTTATTTCTTGCAACTAGCATGTTGTTTGTTATTTTTATTCTCGTAAAATAATAATATAATCACACAAAATAATAAAAAAATAAATAAAAACAAAACAAAAACAAAACATTTCCTTTTAAAATATTATAGTAGGTATATAGTTAAAATATATACCTCTCAACCCCTACCACATATATATATATATATATATATATATATATATATATATATATATATATATATATATATATATATATATATATATATATATAAGTATATATATTTGCTAAAACCTAAGTGTAGCACAATGCCTAGACTTAGGAATGGAAAACAAACCGAAGAAGATGAAGATTGGTTAGGAAGACCATTAATTGACCAAAACGTCCCTCCTGAGGACCAAGTTTAGGAAGAAGAAATCCTAGACCAACAAGAATAAGAGCTTGTTGTAGGAAATGAACAAGAAGAAACTGTTAGAGAGGAAGGATCCTCATCCCCTAAAATGTCTTCGGGAGGATCTATCACTTTTGAAAACATGGAATAATTTTGGAAGTTCATTAATACTAATATTGGTGTTTCTAATAGAGCAGCCCATATGGACAAGGATCGAATTAGTGACACTCAAGCAACTCTAGAAGAAGTATTTCAAACATGCACTAATCCCTTGTCCTTTATTGATCAAGAGAGTGATCAAGCTGGACCATCCAATTTGGATATGGCAGTTGTGATCTAGAACATGCAACAATAGCAGGCTACTCAAAAATCTAAAGTGCCTATTAACAAGCCTAGGGTCATTCCCACATAAAACAAACCATCATTTACTGCTCCATTTTGCCAAGCTCTTGATCAACATACCTCAAATCAACAAAAACCCAAAAAAAAACCAAACACCAATTACCAACAATATGGGGTACAACATAATACTATTACAAACCCTCTTCATAATACTCTTCCTACCAACACTTTGCATAATAGCAATATAGCATCTAATCCTTATGTTACACCATCATACACTCATAGATCCCATACCTATGTCCCATCGAACCAATATGGTGGACAAACTAGTAATCTTGAAACCATGGTGAAACAACTAGTTTCCCACATGGACCAGATAGATCCCTACCGTCCCTCGTACAACTATCAAGAGATGTGTAGTCAGCCTTTAGATCCTATAGTCATAGCACATCCATATCCTAAACATTTTCCTATGCCTGTTATTCCTATATATAAAGGAACCGAAGATCCCATAGAGCATCTTCGTATGTTTAGGATAGCATGTCATGATATATCACATGATGACTTGTTATTACTAAAAATGTTCTCGAAAAGTTTGGTAGGAATGGCATTAGAGTGGTATTATCAATTACCCACTAATTATTTGAGGAATTTCAAAGAAACTACCGAGTCTTTTGTTCATCAATTTAGTGCCTACATCGAAAGACATGTGACCATTAAAGATTTGTATAACTTAAAACAGGACAAAGATGAATGCTTTGCTGATTTCCTAGCTAGGTGGAGACAGTTGATAGGAAAATTGCACTTTGTGTTACCTTATAGGGAGATGTGGGACATCTTTATTAATAATTTGCAAGAGCAACTATCTTATGAATTATCAACTGCTACCTTGACCACCTTCGATTAGGCTATAGACTTAGCCCTAAGAGTGGAAGATGCTCTCATTAGGAGAGGTCAGCTTAAAAATAAAGACGATGAGAAAACATCCAAAAATAAATATAATAATAAACAAGTTGTGGGTGATGGAGTCATCGATAGCAAAAATATTTCTAATGTTAATGCTACAAAGACAACGGAGAAGTTTGTACTAAAACCTCCTGATAGACCTCCTCGAGAATTTACTAGGTTAAATCAACCTTTATCAACTATTCTACCATAATTATTAGAATGAGGTTTGATTAAATTACCAAATATCTGGGAACCTGATCCAACTAGACCTGGATACAGAGCATATTTGCACTGTGAATTCCATAGAGGACCTAGACACACTACCAAATCTTGTAAAATATTAAAACATAAAATACAGGACTTGATCGATAACAATGAGATGGAGGTGCAAGCATTTCAACCTAAGAAAAATCCTCCTAATAATGTTCAAAATAACACCCCACAAAACTAGAATTAGAACGCCAATCAGTCATTAGACATCTTTCAACATCCCTTACCAAAACATGGTAAGGAGGTGGCTAATCAAATTGAACATCATAATGTCCCTCCTCCTGCCCGATATGTAGGAACTATTAGTGGGCATTTACCTGCTCATGATCTGGAAATCTGACATAACTTTTTCCGTGGTTACAACCAAGACTCTATATAATATTTAGATACCTACTTTTAGTGATACAAAATACGATACTGAGAGTGATATGGAAATCACATCAAATCAATCGAATAGTTCTAAAGATGAATTAGATACTATTCACCCTATCACAAGTTATATGGTTCTAGAAGAACCATTTCCAAGAAGAGTCACTACTAGACCATCGTCTCACCACTTAATTTCTAATGAGCTAGCTGTAAATGCTAGACCAAGACCCATTCATCATCTGCATAATAATATTGTGGGTACCATCGAAGCTGTTACTAGACAACAGGATCAAAATTATCAACAAGATCAAATTCAGAATGGTGGATCAACTCCATTTGTTTTAAAGGTTCCTAATAAAGGGAATCATGCGCCTAATGTTCAAACTAAACCTTCTTATAATATTAATGAACAATTATCAAATATTACAGCTAGAATTTCCCTCTTGGACCTTTTAAGATCTTCTCCTACATAGAGATGAATTAATGCTCACATTAAGCCAGATGATGGTACCACAAGATATTCAACCTGAAGCCATGGCCAATACTATAATAACTCATGAAGTTTATTGTATTGACTTTCGGGATAGAGACATACCTCAACATAGTTTACATAAAGATAACCCCTTGTATATTACTACTTTAATTGGAGATGTAGCAATCAAACGAGTTTTGATTGATAATGGTTCATCTTTAAATATTTGCACTTTTGACTTCTACCAAATATTTGGGTTTAGAAGTGAGGAAATGAAAAGAACTGATATGATCATAAAAGATTTCAATGACAAAACACAAGAAACGTGTGGAGTTATTACCATTCCATTGCAAGTTGGTCCGAGAACCTTGGATACGACTGTGTTTATTGTACATTGCCCTGCATCATATAATATACTCTTGGGTCATCCTTGGATCAACGCAATGTGAGATGTTCCCTCAACCTTACATCAATGTGTTAATTTTGAATTTAAGAATCAGTTGGTTACCATTCATGGTGATCCAAGACCCTTTGATATGTGTGCTTTGGTAGAACCTATTGGAGTTCAATTTTGCCCTGCTATGTCATCCACACATCCTAATTCTCATTATTCATCTAAACATGCAAAACTCACACCCACAAAGTCATCTACTTCTTCTCCATCAATTGCACCTTCACATATAGCTCAACCATCTTCTGAACAAACCACATTAGGACCTAAGAAATATCCTAATCCCATAACCAATGTCTCTTATTCTACTCCTATAACTTCCATGCCTATAATAGACCCATCTATCGACACCTCTACACCGTCTACATCCACCAAAGTCATATTTTTTGCATCAGAAGACGTAGGGAATGTTCCTTCTACCTCTTATGCTCTTACTAACGAAATCTTACCCGATCTATCTAAAATTCTTATATAAGAATAAATGAATGCTTCTATGCAAGATTCCCTTATTTTAAAAAATTTACCACCATCTCCTCGTACCTTGGGCCTCCCACAACCTATGGGAAGTATTTACCAAGTCAGGAGCTGTGCCTTTATTTATAAGGGATATGATCGGGGTAGAATACCTAGAAACATCAGAACTAATTATGATGGATATGCTCGATGTTATTTTACTAATGAATATATTAAAGCCAAACTTATAATGCTTAAATTGGGATATAAAGGGAAAGGTTTGGGACCTTTCTAGAATGGTATGAAATAACCTTTTGAGGTAGAAGCATGGCCAGCCCGATGTGGTGTGGGCCTATTTCCTAGTAAGGTTCAGCCATTCCCATTTGAGGATGATGACCATCTTATATGTTACCAAGATTATTTAGATGAACGTGATGCCTTGCATTTAATAAATAAGACATTCACATGTAATATGCTATCTATAGCTTATCCTGAGATGATCACTAAATTCGACGATGAGTTGGAGGGAGATATCTTTCATGATGTCTCCGTTGAGGAATTATTACATAATGGATTTTATTTTGATGGCTCTATACCTAGCATAGCCCAGCTTGAGGCCATGACTCCTCAAGATGAATTATCCAAGCTAACCTTGGAAGAATTACAAGAATTGGGCATTTCACCTGCCCCACCTAATTTTGAGAGAGATCTAAATATGGAAGTAGAAAATGTCATAAAAATTAACATTGGAATCGAGGATAACCCTCACATAATCAACATTGGATCAGAATTGAGTCAAGAAAAATAGGATAAATACATTGCATTTCTTAAAGAATATGAAGATGTCTTTGCTTGGACATATGAAGATATGCCAGGATTAGACCCTTATGTAGTTATGCATCACCTAGTAGTGCACCCGGATGCTAAACCTATTAAACAGAAACTTAGAAAAATGCATCCTAAAGTGGCCTTACTAGTCAAAGGGGAGTTGGAAAAACTCCTAAATGTTATTTTTATACAAGCCATTGATTATGCTAAATGGATCTCGAATGTTGTCCTGGTAACTAAGAAAGAAGCTACTAAGGTTAGGGTTTGTACAGACTTTAGAGATATTAATGATGCATGCCCTAAAGATGATTTTCCCCTATTAGATCATTGATTTTACTACTGGGAGTGGAATGATATCCTTAATGGATGGATTTTATAGTTATAATCAGATCAAGATAGCTCTTGAATATCAGGCTAAAACAATATTTATTACCCATTGGGGGACTTTCTGTTGGAAAGTTATGCCATTCGGGTTGAAGAATGCAAGTGCAACCTATCAACGAGCCATGAATTATATATTTCATGATATGATGTATGATATACTACATGATTATGTAGATGACATTATAGCTCGTTCTATCGAAGAAGATGACCATTTAGATGACTTGAGAAAAGTATTTGATCGGTTAAGGGAATATCTTATCCGATTGAATCCAGCCAAATGTATATTCAGAGTTAAGTCAGGTAAATTATTGGGGGTTATAGTTTCTTTACATGGCATCTAAATTGACCCTCTCAAGATTATGGCTATCATTGATATGCCCACACCTATAAATATATCTGAATTACGGAGTCTACAAGGTAAGCTTCAAGCTATCCGTCGCTTCATCGATAAGCTGACGGATAAAACTTGACCCTTTCTTAAGCTTCTTAAGAAGGATGTATATTTCCATTGGGACGATGAATGTCAGGATGCATTTGAACTCCTCAAACAATATCTTCTTAACCCACTTGTACTTTTGCCACCTAAACCTGAGTGCCCATTTATATTGTATATTTTTGCTTTAGATTTTGCTTTAGGAGCTATGTTAGCTCAACTTGTTGATGAGAAAAGAGAGTGTGCTAATTATTACATTAGCAGAACATTAATTAGTTATGAAACCCGCTACACAACATTAGAGAAGTTATGTCTAGCAGTCATATTTTCTACATAGAAACTATGCCATTATATGCTCAGTCAGAAAACATACGTTATTACTAAATTCGATCCCTTGCGGTATCTCATGAGTCGGCCTTATTTATCTTGTCGCACAGCAAAGTGGGTTCTTGCACTAAGCGAGTTTGAACTCACATTTATAGGACAAAAGTCTGTTAAGGGTCAAATCATAGCAGATCAATTAGCTGCTGCACCCTTAGAGTCCACCCATCCCCTCGTCATTGAGTTTCCTGATGAATGCCTTAAACTAGAGGCAGATAATTTAGAGCAATGGTCCTTATACTTTGACGGAGCCCGATGCATGAGTGGGACTAGTGCAGGTATTATTTGATATCTCCACAAAAACATCTCATATCTCTATCCTTTAAATTAACATTTGCCTATACTAATAACACTGTTGAATATGAGGCTCTCATCCTTGGATTACGAGCGGACCTGGCACTGAAAATTAAAAATCTATTAGTTTTCAGTAATTCTCAACTTGTTATAAATCAAATTAATGATGTTTATCAGACCAGAGATGATAAATTGCACCCATATAAAGCATATGTATTACAATTAATATATTTATTTGATCAAGTTACCTTGGAAGCTATTCTTAGAACCAGTAATCATGCGGTTGATGCCATGGCTGCAACTACATCTCTTTTACCCTTGGAGTTAGATGACAGATATGCTACCAAAATTATTCATCAACTCCAGGAACCTGCTTCAATTAAATCATGCTTGGAACCTTTGGACATGTTTCTAATCAATTAAACTACTCCTAAACTTTGGTACACTGATATCCTCAATTTTCTTCAAAATGGGACCTTCCCTGAAGGTTTTAATAGAAACCAGTGCCGGTTATTATGTAGACGTGCAAGTCATTTCGTCATAATTGGCAATACCTTATATAGGAGATCTTTTGAAGGTATCCTACTGAGATGTTTGAATCTAGAAGAGTCTAGATCAGCTTTGAGTGAAGCCCACAATGGATCTTGTGGGGGACACTTTAGTGGTAGTGCCATTGCTAAGAATCTCCTTAGGATAGGATATTTTTGGCCTACCATGGAGAATGATGCACATGATTACGTGCGCTATTGCGACAAGTGCCAGAAACATGCTGACCTTGTCCATGCGCCTACACAAGAACTGTAGGCTATTTCATCTCCTTGGCCATTTTCAAAATGGGGCTTAGACATCATCGGAAAAATCAATCTTGTGTCATCTGATGGACACAAATTCATCATAACCACCACCGAGTATTTCACGAAGTGGGTTGAAGCTATGCCCTTAGCTTCTTGCACTAGAACTCAAGTTTCCAAATTTATTTTTAATCAAATTATTTGTAGGTTTGAAATTCCTACAAATCTCATCTCGGATAATGGAACTTGTTTCAAAAATAAATATGTAAAGAAACTATGTCAAAAATATAAAATTCAACATCGTTGGTCCACTCCCCTATTATCCTCAGGGTAATGGCCAAGCAGAAGCATCTAATAAAACATTAATTAAAATCCTCAAGAGACTAGTCAATAAATCTGGTCGTGATTGACACATTCAATTATATCCTGCTTTGTGGGCTTATCAAACTAGCATTCATACTCCCACGGGAACTTCACGTTTTGTTTTGGTTTATGGTGCTGAAGCTATTTTTCCCTTTGAATTAGAAGTTCCTTCTTTGGCTCTGCTACTTCAAGATACTAAAGTAGGAGATGAATATCGTGATGGTAGATTTAGTCAGCTGGAACTCCTAGATGAGAATCGTATTAATGCTTTGGAGCATCTTCATGCCTACCAGAACAAGCTCAAACGAGCATATTTCAAGAAAGTTCATCATCGTTCCTTTGAGATCGATGACCTCGACTTAAAAGAAAATAAAAAAAATACTAATGCAACTAAAGACCTTAAAGGTAAATTTGAGCCTAATTGGCTTGGGCCATATATTATCACTGCTAAATTTGGATCGGGAGCATACATATTAGCTACCTTAGATGGTAAATATCTTAAAGAACCTATGAACATTATGCATCTTAAGCATTATTATGCATAAATCTCGTAATTTCGTCACTGTATATATTATACATATTGTATTATTTTCATAATTCATATAAAAATTTCAAAAATAGTAATATTATGTATTATCTTAATTCATAAATTAAAATCAAAATAAAAAAAAATCAAAATCATTAAAATCCTCAAAAACATCTTCTATTTTGCACCTGTCAATTCTTGAAGTATTGCATTTATATTTTTAGTTCTTTTGGATAAATTAGCATTTATCTGGAATCCCTCACTTTCACACTCACATGAATAAATATCTTGATATTATTTGGTATGATTATTAATATCTCTTATATTGAAGTCCATAGTTGAATTAAATAAAGTTTTGAGCATAGAGAACTGATCTTGTTATTTACTTGAACCAAGTACACCTTTTCACATTAAAATTATTTCATTGCAAATTCAAAGCGATGCTACACAGTAGAAGTGGTCTCTTGAGCGAAAAGTTTCCCCTACTATCCTATCATGCACATGGTCTAGAATCTTTGATAATTGACAAAAGGACAAGCTCACCCCTGCCCAGAATAAAATCCCTTGCTCTACAGCCAATCCGAGCAAGTATCCCTAGTATATAAAAAAAAGGAAAGTCAAGAAAAATCATGAGAAAAGAAGCATTATTTCAGTATCATTTTGTACCACCTCAGCAATATTTCAGCATTATCTCAGTGTCAAGAAAAAATACAAAAAAAAAAAAGAGAAAGGAAAATAAAAAGCAAAACGCAATAAATCCCTTCCCCTACCCTTTTGAAATAAAATAAGGGTGAATGAGCTTGAATCCCTGGAATTCTCAATTATTCGAAAACTGTGAGGTAAGCCCCATAACAGGTGGTTTGTGCCCAACCCGTTTGGCCTTGGGTAACTCCTAACATGGTGATATGTTTGTCACATTAGCGACCTTCTTTTGTATAGACCTATGTCCGCTCATGGATCAGCTAACTCTTGATGACTTGACTTACATAGTAGTCTGGTACGATTACATGCATATAAATCATGGTCAATGAACACTCATTTGGTTAATTCAAATTACTTGTATCAAATTATCTTGCTCAAAATTGGTAAATGAACAATACAATTGCACACACATTTGTGTTTGAGAGATTTTGTATCATTATGATAGATCAAGATCGGCAATGAACTCACATATGCACATGGGGTTCCTTATAAATATAAATTTTGTCTTTGAGATAATTTAAAATATTTATGCAAATCTTCTGGAATAATTTGATTTTCTTACTTGAGAATATTGGCTTAGAGTAAAAACCATTAAATACATTTTTTTCAAAAATCCAAAATTTCTTTCCAAACATTTTCAAAAATCTAGCAATAAAGTCACATTTATATATTTTCGACTTACGCAACGATGGTATAGTTCCTAAAACTAAATTGGAATTTTATACCTAGTGCAAGTCCTCATTTTTATATTTTTTATCTCAAAATCAAAAATCAACTATGCAATAAAACTATTACATCAATTTCTTCTTTGGATTTCGCAATGATGGTATAAGTCTATACCTAAAATTCTATGCCTAGTGCAAGCCATCGTTCTAATTTTATTTCCCATTTATTTAATCCATAAAAGCATATGGCTTAAATCATTATGTTACACAATTGTGCTTTACAAAGAACGAAAACTTTTCTATTTTATTTCATTATGTCAACATTTAGTTTTACGACGATGGTATAATTCCTAGGCAATTGTTCAAATTTTTATCACACTTAGGAATTTTATGCCTAGAAAAAATCATATTTTTAATATTTCATGCATAATATTTTCATGGAACTCTGAAAAAAATCATCACCATCATCATTTTTTCATCATCACAACACAAAGTCTTAAGAAAGTCTCTTAAGCACCCTTTTACTTTTAGCAATATTTCTCTCATACCGGGATTAGCTTGATGACCTAACGAGCGGTGACTCCATGAAATGGTCATGTAACAATGACAATGTCCTTTGAAATTATTGTTAGAAGTCACTTTATTTTTCATCAAATCATACCACAACAACCAATTTGTTTACATCAGATTATTTCATTTAATTTTATAGCATGAGATAAAATTATGATATTTTCAACGACATAATTACATGAATAATCAATCAAAAAATATTAAAGCATCATAAAACATATGCACAAGTCATATCACAAAAAGAGCACACATATATATATAAGTATATACATCATATCAAAATGGATTGGTATGCCACAATCTATACCCTAGCATACTCAATCCTCTCAAAAATATATGGTCTATGTACAATGAGCAGCTAGTCTCAAGAAGCCCTCAAGCTCTCAGCCTCATCTCCTCTCCTACCCTAAGGTGGAGGAGGTGGTCCCATCGAAGTCCATGTTGTATCACAGGTTCTTGACATCGATCATGATGATGTCTTTGATGACCCCATCCTGATTAGCTCCATAATACTAGCTGGCAGTGGTATCATCTACTCCTATGGAACCACATGATAGTACAACCGCTAGTAGAACATAGTCTATGCAACAACCTGTGCCAACTCTAGAATGCTTGCCCCTCCGCTCTAAGCCCTAAGTCATGTCACCTCATCCTGAAGAGTCTGCACCTGAGCTCATAGGCAAACATTCTCCACCTAGAGAGCCACCATCTCGTTGCTCTCCCTCACCTTGACACCCTTTCCCTTATCGGGTGATGGTGGCCTATCCCTCTACTGAGAAGGGAGTCTCTCCCTCCTCTTTGGCTGCTGTTGTCTCTCCGACGCCTGTGGTGCTCTTCGAAATCTCTCTTGAGGAGGTCATCGTTGATTCCTCCCTCCATGACCCCTCACTGCATTGATGGTATCCTCGTGCCACCTCTCCATTCGTTGCACTACAACGTGCATCAGACCCTGTACCCTTATCATCCAAGGAGGGTGGATGCCTGCATACCAAGCATCATACCCATCTACTACCCCCGCGTCATCCCCATCCACTGGATAAATAGGGGCATAATTAGCATCCTGACTCTAGAACCGTTGCATGTCTGGAGCCCTGCTCAATGTGGTATTATCCCAAACAGTTTGAGAGTACTCATAATCCCTGAGAGAAGGGATCCCTTGCTGTAGACTGAACTGCCTCAAAACTTGGTCATAATAGTGGAACTCTACCTCTCCCCACTCTGCCCTCAACCATATGACTCACCTGATGCAAGACAAATCTTATCCATTATCTGCCCACCTCGGATGCTCTCTCCATGGTCTCTAGGTGATCTGATCTGGGGTGAGGTCATCTAGCAACCTCTGGGACATTGGCAGATCTATTTGTCGCTATGACCCTCTCTGGAGCCACCAATAGAAAACCTAGGGTCTCTCCTGGTCAAATCCTATCAGTGGAAGTCTTATTGGCCTTTGCATCACAATGTGCTCCCAACACCAAACCTGTAGTAGCGATGTCAGCACCAGAAATCGACCTCCCTTGTATACGACCCCGTAAAGGATCCTATACAAGTGGCATAATATAAATTTACCCCAAGCAAACCTGTATCCGTGGTCTCTCATGTCATAGACCACATCTAAGAGGAGCCACGGTAACTTGCATCCACTTTTGTGGCATAGAAGAAGGCCACCCACCACCCCTACCAAAACCCGGGTCAACCGAGATGTCCCAGGCATCTGCCTCAAAGCCTCAATGTTCACTCTACCCTTCTCTAGGGTGAAGCTTGGGTCACTATACAATATCATCTTGGCATGGCCTTGATTGGCTGAAGGAGTCATGAAACACCCATGTATGGGTAGCCTTAATATCCTCCATACATCCTCTAGAGTGGGAGTCATATCCCCTGTCGGTAGCCAGAAGTAGGATGACTCTGGATACCATCTCTCTTCTAAGGCTATCAGTAGCCCCATGTCTGTAGGAATTTTGTGGCATCTCTACCACATGCTACAGTTCGACCTCTGTTAGTCTATCTTGCTCGGCCTAATCGAGCGTGGCTAAGTCATACTTGAGACCTCTTTATTTCCACTCTCGACTCTTTAGCAATCCCATCTACAAAATAAATAATAAAACAACAAAAATCATTAGTACATAATCATTAAAATCAATTTTATATCATAAAAAAATGATATCGACCATTATTGGATGATATCGTACCAAATTTAGTTAAATCATCCTTAATAGGACAAAATCATCTCTGATTCTTCAATTTGGGAATCGCCCCTTATTGGATGGGATTGCCCCTATTTCTTCGATTTCATCCTCAGACGAAATCGGCGATATAGGGATGATTTCGACAAAATTGGGACGATTTCATCCTGATGTCGTCAACGGCCTAAAGATGGCCATGACCCAAAAATAATTAAAATTCAAGTAAAATCAAGCTAAAAACATAGTACACTAGGTTTAGATCCTTACCCACAACCCGCGTCGGACCTCTGTCGATCTGTGTGTTGTTTCCACCATTTCGCCTGTAGATCTCTGAAACAGTGAAAGTGAACAGTAAAAATGAATTAGGGTTTTACCCTATTTTTCCTATTTTTATTTAAAATAACATTTTTTAATTTTTGCTTTTCCGCTCTTTTACCTCAAACGTTCGATTTGGGTAAAAACTCGGAGGGGGCACCATAGTAAACAGTTGTACGATTTGACCTAGAATCATCGTATAAAAAATGGAATAAATTTTGCTTTCTTGTAAAGCATAAAGAACTCGTCTTTAACGCATTTTCTTTAAAAAATTTGCTAAAGAGGGGGCAAAATGTAGCACCCTAAAATTGGCGCAGTTAAACCATCAGTAAAAGATAAAAAAAAATTGAATTTTAACCTCGAAATTGCCCGTTAATCGCTCACCTAATTTTTTGTGCCATTTTTAGAAGTTGTTTTGACCATTGGATGATATCGTTTTTGATCTGATGATATCATCCCAAATCGGACGAATTCGTCTGGAACAGAACGTCCAGACGATTTCATCCCAAAACTGAATTTTCATAATTAGCTTCTGTTTCAACAACCTCTCCAACTCGAGCAGAAGTGTGTCTACACGGTTGGAGATTCCTACGTTGGAGATCTCCCAAATTGGGATGATCCCCAACCTCCTAACCTCCCCCTAATATTATATAAACTTGGGATTTTCCTAGTTTATCCCCCTGGCTAATCATTCCCATGAAAATTTAGTTTTTACTGTGTTAGAACATCCTATCCCACATCATTTGCATTTGTGTTTTCAAGTTTTATTGTAGGATCTCACTGTGTTTCAGCCGAAGGAAGCTCAAATCATTGCAGACGATTCAACCATAATTTTGGATGATCCTATCGAGATCGAATATGATCTCGTACGATTGTAGATGATTTTGACTGTAGTTCAAATTGGGGGCAATCAGAGCCTTGATTTTTCATTCTCTATCTCTTTTTCTTATTTAATTGTGCATTAGATTAATTCACTTCTGTTCTACATCTTGGAGTTCACCTCATTTAGCATATTTGCATGATAAAATTCAAAATAAATTATTAAAACATTGCATCCTATTTGATTTGATATCTGGATTTATCATTTAAGCATTTATATTCTTATTTCTATCATTTTGTATCATTCTTGCAATTGTATTTTTGGTTTTTGGTGTCTATTTTCATGATTGCAAGTTTTTGATGAATTCATCAGGTCGCTGACGATCTTGGATGATCTCAGATGATCTCCTGTGATATGGATGATTCTGTACAATTACAGACAATCCTGCCATATTTGGGATGATCTGGATTCCTACAAGCTTTAGAATCTTCATCAAACATTAGGAATCAGGTGCACTTTTATCCATTTTAGATATTTTATGTATTTAGGATTCATTCATGTTTGTTGTCTGCATATAAACTAGAAATTTCATATAGAATAGCTTAGATTCATTTTGGCCAACCTAGGAATCTGAATGATTGAACATAAAATGAACACATCAAACCCATTCTCAACCTAGGCATGGAAACTGCCACTCAAATTTTCCTGGTGAACCCCAACATCCGTCAAAAATTCACCCTTATACCCCTCCCTCGAGAGGCGCGACCTTCAAAGGGCCTCTCTGTCCAAGGTATTGTCCCATACTTCTCGCATCCCCATTTTGGGCATGGATCCTTTAGCCTGAATGTAAGGGTGCAAAATATTTGGGTGATACACCTTCCTAGTTCCCATTGGTTAGATCAAAGTGGTTGGAAAATTGAAAAATATATCATTGGTTGAGTAGGACCTGAGGGAGAAAGTAAACCTTGCCAAATTTATTTCACTTTTAGTTGATGAGGTGACGGTTTTTCACAACACATCTTGGAATTGTATGCATGTGTACACATTCCAAAATCATGTAAGGTATCCTAGTTTTCTAGAATTACATAATATGGTGGAAAATTGTAATGTTGAAAACCTCTATAATGTTGTCGTAACTAGTTTAAAAGATATTTTGGGAATGAATGATATAGAAATAGCCTCAATGTTAATATGCATTGGGGCTGATGGTGTTGCTACAATGTAAGGACATAGACGTGGTCTTTACATTTGACTTTAGACATCAATTTCTCCATATTTGATACCCATTCATTGCATGGCTCATAGAATAAATATTGCATTCAAAATTGTGAGCACTTTTGATAATGTCGTGAGAGTGGAGAAACTCATCCGTGAAATACATTCTTATTTTTTATGCATTCCAAAAAGGTTTTCAGAGTTTCAAAAGTTTGCACTAGGAGTTACAAAAGGAAAAATTTGTTAAGAGATGTGGATACAAGGTGGATTTCAATGTACCAACCTACATACAGAGTTTTTACAAAATATCTATCCTTCATAGGGTTTATGTATGAAAATCATAGTGCAGTTGATAAGAAAAAAGATTTGCTATATTATTTGACTGAATTGGAAACACTTTTAACATTATGTGTTATTCTTCCAATGTTGCAATAAATGGATAGATTGATTAAACATACAAAATAAAGATCCATATATTGTTGATTTCATCAAGTTAAGAAAACAAATATGTATGCATATTGACAGGATATACTTGTCCACAGGAAATTTTGCAGATCCTTTGTTTGATAGTTGGAAAACATTAACTAACATGAATGATCCAAAAAGCTTTTTGAAGTTTGACATCAATGATCATATTTGTATTAATTTTCATGAAAATATGATACCTATTTATTATTTTTAAAGGTGGTTAAATATTGTTATGAATGATGTTGAAAAATTCCCATAAAACGCAATGGATTTGAAGTAATTTTACAAAATACTAATATTAAATTGTTAAAAATAGCAGAATCATTGACAAGAGAAATAAGAGGTCAATTTCAGATAGTTGAGTTTCTTGAGGTCATGGGTGTGGTTAACCCCATGTTTTGGCATCCTTCTAATGACTACAAATCTAAAAATGAGTTGTTTATTAAATATATGAGCATACTTTCTAAACATTTTAGTAAAAGTGTGGAAGTCAATGGTGTTGAAATTAAAGGTATTCTCAAAAAAGCTTTCGATACAATTATCATCACATTTTGGAATGAAAATGGTTGATCAAACATCACATTTAAGTAACTTCCATGCATCTTGTTCCATTATGCATTTATGGAAAAAATTGTATCCAAGTAGTGTCTTACAAGATACAATAAGTGAATATTTTTGTTTATATGAATTATGTCAAACAATGATTTTGGGATCTGTGGAAGATGAGAGGGTTTTTAGTGTACTATCTTTTGTTAAATCTAAGCTTCATAATAGGCTGGATAAAAATTTGGAAAATTGTTTGAGAATTTATGTATCATCATATAAGATGGACAAATTTCTCTATGACAGAGCATTGGCATACTAGAAATCTCTAGCAGACATAAGGGGTATCACTAATACACATGATAATAAGGATAATGATGCTTGTAGTGATCACATAGTGGAGAAATAGATATCTGCTATGCTTAAAGTGATTCTGGACAAGATGAAAAGTGTTTGTTTTAGCTACCTAAATTGTAAATTTTCCAAGAATTCACAATATTGATAAATTTGGATTTATTAGTTATCATTTGTTAGATTTTGGTGATGTATATTAAAGAAAATGTAACCACAAGATGTAAAATATGCATGCTATGATAACTATATGATAATGGTCCTAAAATATGTAGGAAAATAAGAAAATAGACTTCTACAATAACTCAATAAAATACCATTAATGAAACCTCACAAAAATAGTACAATGCAATATAATGAATGATTTGAACGCTCCAAAATTTTAAATGAAGAACTACATTGTACATACTCACTACTATAATCTACCTCTCTATAGTAACATTGTCTCTCATCTCACTCTATACCTTAAAGGCCTATATATAGGAATATATATGCCTTGGAATTTACTCTACCCATGACTCTTCATCTACCTATCCTATGACTCATGTACATGTGGACTACATGCACATTTACATCATTGTGCATTCTAACACTTGTGTATTTATTATATTGCATGAAGTAACTCAAACCTTACTCTAAATTAAACTCCTACTCTATTTATGTACCCAAGGTGGTACATTAGCATATACCAAATACTGTAATATACTATAACACCCTCCTATATTACATTATTTAGGTATTAAAGACTTTAGTCTTCAATATGGATCTTCATATTTCATATGTTCTTCAGCTTGATCTAGTCCTTTGTATTATATTTAGTTTACCTTGCACTGTATCCCTCCTTGATTTAGTTCCTCTTCTTCTTTTATTCTTTATTCTTGTCTTTAGATCTAGTATTTGCACTTTCATAAATGGTCGTACTATCACCTGATTCCCGTAAAAGTATTTTTTCTTTGCATTTGTCCTTATTACTATTCCTATTGTGTACAAAGTCTTTTGAACAAACACTTAAGGTATCATGATAATATATTGAGTTAATAGAAATTGAAGTATCAATATTGCATGTAGATTGAAATATCTTCTCTAAGATAGATTCATACATTGTTATTTTCTTTTTAAGTGATTCAATCACTCCTTTTTGTTCTACATTCTCATCATTGTAACATTTGAATGTAATTAGTGCTATATATAATATGCTACCAATGTCTAAAGTAATTTGAATATCATTTTATATATTATCAATTGCTTCAGTGAATAGAGCATGTAGAAAATATTCCAGATTTTAAAAGTTTTCTTTTAAAGCTTCACTATGAATCACTTTTGAAGTAAGATCTAAGTTTCCTTTAAACTTTATAAGTAAATTCTTGATTCAAATTTTTATAACACTTTCGCTTTTCTTTCTAATGGTGTTGTTCATATCATTGTTCATTGTATTCTTTAAGGTTGACATATTTCTTTCTCCTTAGTTCTAATAGACTATTGTCACTTGTAGACATTGTATCTTTCTCTCTAAATTCTAGGCTAAATAAAATTATGTAGTGTATGATTAATTAATAGAATTATTTTAGTTTTTTTTTATAGATCCTTTGCATTAGTCTACCTTATGTATCTCAAGTTTTTAAGTATATGATCAACCTTGATAAGAAATTTTCAATTTTGCAAGTTTTATAAAATGTATTCTATCTTGAAGTGTTTGAATGCACTATGAATCTTGAAAGTATGCTTAGATTTCTTAGTTTGAGTTGAATCTCTTTTGTCTCCCTAATGTTCAACTTTAATGTATTGCTTTATTTCACCCTATTGAATAGTAAGTAGAAATATAAAGATTAATGATGATGCACCTTCAAGTTTTTAATAAGGTTCTTTTCCTTTAAGACATTTTAGTTGGATTAATGTCTCAAAAATTAATGTAAGAGACTAATGTAAAATGTAATTTCCAATTTCCAAGCAATTAATGGTTTTGCTTCTTTAACCTTCACTTTTCAATGGTTTAATTTTTCTAAATTCCAAGAAACTAAAGTTTTATGTAGTATGCCTTATAACTCCCTAATTTGAAATTTTAGAAAGTAATAATATATGCAAATTAATATTTCACTTTTCCAATGTTGAAAACCTTATATCTCCTAATTAATTATTTGCAAATATTTAATGTTTAAATCTCATGCAATTTGGTAATATCTTCTAGGATATACTCTTTTTGCTAAATTTACCTTCTAACTCTTTAAGTTTGATATTTAAATACATTAATAAATAACTTTCAACCTTATATTAAGAACCTTAAAACTTCTTAAACTTAAGGAAATTAAATATTAAATAATATAATTCTTACCTTCCTTGCAAAGTGTAATGTGCATGTTGATTGGTCTATGGAGTGACTCTTTAATCCAAGCATTATATTTCTTGGTCTCCTGTGTATGGTAGATATTATTTAATGTTAATGGGTGCCTTCTCCTCCTCCTTAATCACACTTTGACTCCACTCTTGATGCTTGACTATATGCTTTCAATTTTTTGTGCTCTCTTTCAACGTTGGGTGCTTAAATATACTTTGATGCTCCTTGAGACTCTAGCCACATGGAACTTTTGGGGTTATGTTCTTAATGGGCATTGGTTTAGATGCATTAAATGCTCATATCTTCCTTAAATGATGAGTTATGATGATTATGCGTTCTAACCTCCAAATGATGTTTTTCAACGATAAAAAAATAGGCGTTACTTGTTAGCTTTTGATGGTGTATGCCAAGGGAGAATACAATCACAAGATATGAAATATGTAAAAATGTAAGATGCTAAAAATATGCTATTAATGGAAAGTGATAAAAATGATACAATGCAATATGGAGGAAGTGAACACTCTAGAATAGATACTAAAGAACTACAATGTATCCCATCACCAATCTATATGGTGATCCACACAATAAACCTACTACTACCTACAACGATATATAATCACTCACTATGAGACCCTTTATATAGAAATATGGATTGCTTGGCCAACACTCTACCTAGTTGTACAAGGGGACACCTTGCACATTTACAACTTGCACATAGACACTTGTGCATTTATTATATTACTTGAAGCAACTAACTAACTATCCCCTAAAGTAATCTACTACTATAGTTATGTACCAAGTGTGGTACATTTACATGACCCAAATGATGTAATATACTCTAACACCCCCTTGTATTACATTATTTGGGTATTGAAGACTTTAGTCTTCAATATGGATCTTCTTCTCTTGAATAGTCTTTGGCTTGCATTGTCTACCTCCTTTGTCTAATTCTTCCTCTTCTTCTTTGGTCTTTGCTTTAGATACCATTTTTGTACTTTCATAAGTGATTGTACTACCATCTAATTTATGTAAACATAATTTTCCTTCTTTCTACTTGTTGTGTATAGAAGCTTCTAAACAAACACTCAAAGTATCATGATAAGAAGTAGAATTTGAAGTACCAATGCTGCATGAGGTGATTATCTTTTCTGAGTATGATTCAATCAATTCAATTTTCCTTTTAAGAGCTTCTATCACTCCTTTTTGTTCTACATTCTCATTCTTGTAATATTTGAGTGTAATTAATGCCATATACAATATGTTTACAAAATATAAAGAGATTATAATTTCATCCTTTCCATTTTCAATTACTTCATTGAGTCGAGCTTGTAGATAATATTCCATGGTATCAAAGTTATTGTCTAGAGCTTCACTATGAGTCATTTTTGAAGTAGGATCTAAATTTGCTTCACCTTTAATAAGTAGATTCATGATTCCAATTTTTATGACACTTGCTTTTTCCTTTCTAAAGGAGTTATTCATGTTATTGTTTGTTGTATTCTTGGAGGTAGACATCCTTATAGCTCCCTAGATTAGATTATGAAGTGCTTTGATAGTGCCTATATTTTGTATTTATATTATGAGATAGGATATTTTGAGTAGTATTCCTTATGACTCCCTATTTTAAGAGTTTGAAAGAACTATTCAAGTCTTAGATTTATGTAGAATTCCTTATATCTCCCTAGTTAAAAGATGTGAACTAATTTTGATAAAACCTTCTTAGAATTAGGTTTTGTAGGCTTCCTTATATCTCCCTAATATTTAGTTCACCTTCTAAGTTGATTTTGTAATGTTTTGAGAATAATCAACTTTTAATTTTGCCTAATATTTCTCAATGGAGTATGCTTTGATAGTTGGATTTCTTCTTGTCTCCTTAGAATGAGTATGAGATAATTTTTACCAATTAATTCCAACTCTATGTGTAGGCAATTGATTTGCTACTCTTTCCAATAGTTTCTAAATTCCAATTATATGTATATAGTTTGAAGTAGTATGCCTTATATCTCCCTACTTTTTGGAATATTAGAAAACAATAATATTTGCAAATAAAGTTTTAATTTTCCAAGTGGAAATCCTTATATCTCCTACGTTATAAATTGCAAATATTGATCTATTTAGGTGTATAGATAATGCTTTCAAATATGGTTGATTTTGCTATGGTTTCAACCTTATAATATACCCCTTATAACTCCTTAATGAAAGCAAATTTAATTAAGGTAAATCCTTACCTTTATAATGTTGCAAATGGGCGTTGTAGTCTTCGACGTATGAGCACTATGATCTCCGATGTATGGACGTTGTGTTCTCCAATCGTATGAGCATTGTGTTCTTCACTTGTATGATGTTGTATTCTTCAACGTATGAATACTGTGAGCGTTGTATTCTCCAATCATATGGGCACTGTGTTCTTCATTGTATGGCATTATATTCTTCAATGTATGGATGTAGGTGATGACAATAGACTTTAATGCTTCTCTTAAATTAGTGGGCATTGTCACTATTGTAGATAATGGTGGTAGGATTTGACTACAATTTTGGATATTGGATGCCTCAATCTATGTTGCTTTGACTCTCCCTAACCATGAGCTTTTAATGCTCTTATCTCCTCTTACACGTTGTGCTCTATTGCTTGCTATGAACGTATTGTTCTCCTTGAGCTTTGATGCCTTAAATAGAATAGATATCACTTGATGTTGGACAAGTGTCCTGGGAGTTACAATGAAGATAGGTATTGAGATTCCTTCAACGTTCATTTCTTTGTGCGATGAGAACTTAGATAAGTAACCTCCCTGATGATTTTGTAACTCCACAAAGTAGGCGCTGGATTATTCCTTGAGCATTGAGGACTGAGATGGTGCTTAGAATGTTTGTGCCAAGTGGCACTCACGGTATTTGCATGTAGACATTTTCTTTAATGCTCCAAGGATGAATGTTATAACCTTCAAGTTATTTGTTGGCTTGCTTCATTTCTTGGACAGCAAGTAATCTCTCTTTTGCATGTTGTTTTGATGAAGATGATGGGTGGCTCTAGTTGTGATACTTTGAGGTTCTATGGAGCTCCGAATGGTGGTCTGAGTGCTTCTCCTAGGTGGACATTCTTCTTCAAGCTATAGCTTTGGGTATAGCACCTTTTCCCTTGTTCTCTTATGCTTCCAATGTGTCGGTTGAGTGTTGCTTCTTTGATGTAGATAATACCTTTGTGATGGCTCCTTGCACTCGGCTTAATAATGTTGTCCTATCCATGTAGATAGACGTATATCTTGATGTTGGTTTATGTAGATAAGCACCTTCAAATGTAGACCTTAATGCTATCCTTTCTCCACGTAGATAATCGTAGATGATAGCCTTCTTGTATTGGCTGTAATATTGTAGGTGGATGTTTGCTTCTAGGTGCTTGATTTGACATGGAGCAATGGTGTCTTTAGGCACCTTGAATCTTGAGCAATATGAGCTCTTCGGTGGCTCTCTTCTCTTGCTCGAATACTACCCTTATACCTACTAGGATGACGATCGAGCTTTTCCTATAATATGAGATCTTTTGCCCTTCTTGAAGGAACAAAAGTGGTGCTTGTAATGGTTAGATTTGCACCAATATGATGGACCGAATGTCTCCCTTTTCTGAAATACCTTTTAATTTTGATGAGGTTGCTCCTTGCCTTCACTAATCCTTTTTGCTTGGATAGTTTAGTAAGAATAGATCCAAGCTAATAATATGCACATAATATGCTCCTTTTTGAAGTAAGGATTTTTGCACTTACTTTTAAATGAAACCCTTATATATTCCTTGAATCTGAGACTCACCAAGTCTCAATTTTTAAGCTTCCTTCAAGGATTTTAATGGTGGATTCCTTCTCCACTCTTTGATGGCTTCTTTTGGCCATGAAGTGTTGCAGGTTTTGTGCACCAAATAGTGTCTCTAGACACTTGATAATATGTTGGTTTTGTGCCCTTGATCTTAACAATCAATAACACAAAATAACCCTCTAAGAGTAACTAGTTAATGAACAACTAGTATAGTGCAATGAATCAATAATACTTTCAACTTAATGCACTTTAAAGATAACAATAATCTCACCTTATTGCTCCTATAAATAACCTCTCAAAGTAGTTTCAAATGCACTTAATGATCACTGCTAATTTCTTAATGTAGTCCTTTTCTCAATAATTAGATAATAGGAAGAATGTATCTAACTCCTATTAATGTGCAGGTAATGAATCTTAACAGAAACTATCTTCTGCACTTTTGAGGACTTAAAATGCAACCTTCTAATTTGCAACTTTCTGAATTCTAATAAGGTGCTTAATGAAGTTAAGTAGTAATCCGAATTAAGTGTTCAAGTAATGAACCTTTTGCACCTAAGTTGCTTACCTTTGATGATGAATATCTTGATGAATTGATTCACCAAATATCTTGTCTAGAATGGTGGTTGCTTGCAGCTGTGAATGCTTCTAGTCTGCTGCTCTAAAATTGTAGTAGATGATTTCAGCTTCTCCTTCAGGATCTGGCCTAGAACTCCGAAGTCTTGTAGCTAGTAATGCTATCTTGATTGTTGTTCTCTAGCAGTCAATCTATTCACTAAAATGTTGTCCTTCTAGAACCCTTTCAGTATTTTGCTGTGAATCCAACAAATCTCTTTCTTTGAAATGTGCCTTCTTTAGCTATGAAGGACAATCTCCAAATCTTCTTGGATTTGGTAGGTTTCTTCTATCTGAGATATTCTTCAAACAGAGCTTTCTTCTCAAGAATATGAAGGTCTTGAGGTCTTCAATATTCTTCTTCGGGATTTGGCACTCCTTGCCAAATTCTTCTTCTTTTGGGCTTGTTGTCGGATGGCGACAATTGTCCCAAATATTTCACTATCTTTGTAGTGAATTTCTCCAATGAGTTCTTCTAGGAACTTCTTTTCTAGCTTCAACAAATTCTGCAATAAGGCTCTCCAAGCCTTTTCCTTGTTTCTCCTTGAGACCTCTCCAAGGTCTTCAATCTTGTAGCTTCTTTGGTCTTCTCAATGAGACCTTTCCTTCAACCTTCTGTTGTGGAAGTGTTGGCAATGAGATCTTCTTCTTGGATCTCTGAAGTCTGCTACTTCTGAAATCAGGTATAGGACCTTGCTAGTCCTTCTTCAATCTTCCAAGATTGGAAGTTCTTCAATGAGACCTTCTGTGGGTCTTCTTCAACTTCTTCTGGAACAAATCTTCAGCCTACTATTTCCAATGGGGTCTTTTCTCAGACCTTTTCAACTTCACTAGTTATTCTTGAAACTAGTGGTATGAGTTATGTGTTGAGTCCTGGTCTTCACAGTCTTGTGGAAAGACTCTAGCTAATCTGCAATTCGTAGTCTTCAATGGAGATCACCAATCTCCTTTCTTCTATTTCTCATGGACTCTTCTCTAGAGTCTTCTTTAGGTTCAAGGCTTCTATGGCCTTTTCTTCAATAGGGCTGTTGTGGCCTTTTCTTCTTCAATAAGGCTGTTGTGGCCTTTTCTTCTTCAATAAGGCTGTTGTGGCCTTTTCTTATTCAATAAGGCTGTTGTGGCCTTTTCTTCTTCAATAAGGCTATTGTGGCCTTTCCTTCTTCAATAAGGCTTCTATGGCATTCCTTCTACAATGAGGCTTCTATGGCCTTCTCTTCTGCAATGAGGCTTTTGTGGCCTTCTCTTCTGCAATGTGTAGGTCTACAATAGGGCTTCCTTTAGTTTCCTTTTTCTGCAACAAGATATTAGTAAGATGATTATAAATCTTGTCAATGATGAATCTTCACTAGTTGATTTGTCAATCTAGTGGAACGAATGTTGAGTCCTAGTCTTCACGAGTTTTTTTGCAACTCTATGGAAAGACTCTAGCCAAATGCAATCTCAAAAATTCTGGAACTAAGATTTGCTTCTCCTCACAATCTCTCTTGTGACTTTCCTATTCAGCAATTCCTTGCAGCGATGTTTGCATGCAATAGTGCACAATGGTAGATCTGATTTGCAAAGACGCAGTAGAGTTCAGACCTATATTGGTAATGGTGGTCTCTAGTGGCTCTCCCTATTCCTATCTTGATCTACCATAGCTCTGATACCACTATTAGCTTTTGATGGTGTATGCCAAGGGAGAATACAATCACAGGATATGAAATATGCAGAAATGTAAGATGTTGAAAATATGCTATTAATGGAAAGTGATGAAAATGATACAATGCAATATGGAGGAAGTGAACACTCTAGAATAGATACTAAAGAACTACAATGTATCCCATCACCAATCTATATGGTGATCCACATAGTAAACCTACTACTACCTACAACGATATATAATCACTCACTATGAGGCCCTTTATATAGAAAGATGGATTGCTTGGCCAACACTCTACCTAGTTGTACAAGGGGACACCTTGCACATTTACAACTTGCACATAGACACTTGTGCATTTATTATATTACTTGAAGCAACTAACTAACTATCCCCTAAAGTAATCTACTACTATAGTTATGTACCAAGTGTGGTACATTTACATGACCCAAATGATGTAATATACTCTAAAATTACTTTCTCATGAGTGCTTATTTCCTATGTAGGCATTAAAAATATATATAGGCAAATTTTTTTGTTGTGCCAAGTGGCACAATATGTCTTGGCTCTAAATTTCAAGTGGCACTCCTTTCCCTTGCATGTAAGACTAACTTCAATGTATTTTATTCCTTGTATACTTCTTACCCATGAATACACTATGTATATTGTCTTCAATGCTTTCTCACAGGTAAATGGTGGTGCTACTATTTACAATGAGCAATGGTGGTTCTATGACACTACAATGGTGGTTATATAGCACTCCAATTGTGGCTTTAGGTGCTTCAAATATCTCTGTGCTTAGCTGGTGGTTCGTCCAAGCTATAACTTGGGTAATGCACCTTTATTTTCATCGAAACTTACTTATTTATACTTACAATGTATTATCCATAGCGCTATCCTTTTTACGTAGGTTTGTAATGGATGATAGGCTCCTTACATAGATTCTTTATGCTATCCTTTTTATGTAGATATGTAATGGATGATGGGATCCTTACATAGGTTTTTATACTATAGGTTAATGTTGCTTGTAGACGCTTTATTTGGTGATAGATTTAGTGTATCTAGACACCTTGAAACTTGGCTAATGTGAGCCCTTAATTGGCTCTCTTCCTTAGCTTGAAATTTTCTCCTCTAATATGAAGATATGGCCACTTTGTAGACATAATAAGCTTACTATTTTAGTATCTTTGAGACACTCTATATTTGTACTCTTTGTTGTGTAGGACAAGAGAGATATAGTGCAATAATGTAATGCAAATAGTTAGAATAAAATACTCTAAATTGCACCGGAGTTTTGAAGACTAAATCTCATTTTTCTAGATTTCTCTCTTCCTTGATGAGGTGGCTCCTTGTTATATTACTTGGCATAAAATTGTGATATGATGTTGTCTTCCTTTCTAGACAAATCTCTTATTTGCTTTGTTAGCTTAGCAATAATGAATCCAAGATCTTAACTCATATGCCCTTTTGAATGCACTAATTTTCATCTTAACTTAAATACTTAGTGCACCTTTAATAACTAGTATAGTGCAATAGCAATTTCTCCTTATTGCTCCTCTAAATGAACTCTTTAAAATAACTTGAAATGTGGACTATAATATTTGCAATTTTCACTTATGGATAATGTCTTCTTTGCTTTTAATAGAAGGTAGGATGTTGATATTTTCCATTCTTTTGAAATATATATAACTCCTCCTTTTTGTGTGTAGGTTATAACCCTTGTAAAAACTATATTTTACACTCCCTTGAAGCCTTTAATATGCAATCTTCTACTTGCAACTTTTAAACTCTAATATGGTGTTTAATGAAACTTAATAATGAACCAAATAACTAAAGTTAAAATAATTAACCTTTTGTACCTAATTTACTTACCTTTAATGTCCTTTGAAGATGATGAATAACTTGGTGATTAAATTCACCAAAATGTTGCCTGGTATTAGATGAAATTACAACTCTTATTGGTTGTTAGAAACGACTCTCTAACTCACCTATTTGTAGCTTTGAACCTTATTAACTTGATGCCTAAAACTATAGTTTGGTGGCTTTAACTATCCTTCACGATGCTCCCTTGAAATTTAAAACTCAGCAACTAGTAATTTTTTCCTTATTGCTACCCTTTCATAGTAGATTTCTCCTTCGAAATGTTGTCATTGAATCTCCCAAATTTGGTAGGAAACATCTCCAAATTGTAACTAATATTTATCTCCTAGAGACCTTCTATCTTCTATTGTAAATTTAACAACCTTATTTCTCTGAAATGACCTTCAAACCTTCAATGGCAATCCCTAAATCTCTCATATTTGATGGCTTCTCTATATCCTTTCTCATTTTAAACTCATTGTTGAATTTTGACTTCAATATTGGCCTATCTAGTGGTCTTCTTCTCAATATTTTTACTATCTTGAGGTCTTTACTACTCTCCTCCAAAATTTGGCAAAATCCTTACCAAATTCTTCTCCTTTTGGTCTTGTTTTTGGATGGTGACAATTATCCCAAAATTTGTTCTATTAGGAAATCCTTCTCCAACTAGTAATTTTCTATAATGAGTTCTCCTAGGAAGTCCCTCAATGACCCTCTCTAAAATTTATAGTGAGGCTTTCCTAACCTTATCATTATTTCTCCTTTCTTTCTTGAGACCTCTCCTCTTGGACCTTCAATTTCATAGCTTTCTGGTCATCTCAATCATACATTCTTCAATATACTACTGTGAAAGTATTGCAATGAGATCTCCTTACTAGGATATCTGAAATCTACTACTTATGAAGTCTAGAAAAAGACATTTTCCAGTGCTTCTCTGTATTTAATCTTCATAAACTAGAAGTTGTTCAATAGGATATCTCGTGGGTATCTTCATCTTCTTGATTTGTTTTTTCCTACTCCTTCAATATACAATATACAACCTTCAATGGAGATCACCAACCTCAAATATTCTCCTAGAATCCTCTTTGGAGTCTCTTCTTCTTAAATCTACAATAAGGTCCTCTGAAGTTTTTATCTCTTTTGCAATCTACAGGTCTAAAATCTTGCAATTGGACCTTTTCCTTAGATCTCCAAATATCTGATCTTTTGTTTTTTGCTTCAACTATTGGATTTATCGTAAAGAAGATATTCTTCCTAGCTCTTTGTAGGAAGCTTCCCAAATTTCTTTGAATCTCATTTTCCTGCAACAAAGTATTAGGACTATAATAGAAGAAACTCTAAATATAGAGATAATCAGTCTTCACTAGTTGATATGTCAGTCTAGTGGAATTAATGTTGAGTCCTAGTCTTCACAAGTTTTTTTGCAATCCTGTGGAAAGACTAGCCTAATGCAATTTTTAGAAATTCTAAAAATAAGATCTACCATGTGGAAAGACTAGCCAAATGTAGTTTTAGAAATTCTAAAAATAATCTCTCTTTTGGATTTCCCTATTTTCTATCGATCTACTATGTCTCTGATAGCACTGTTAGATTTTAGTGATGTATATTAAAGTAAATACAACCACAAGATGTAAAATATATAGGCTATGTTAACTATATAATAATGAAATTAAAATAGGTAGGAAAATAAAAGAATAGACTTCTGCAATAACTCAATAAAATACCATTAATGAAATATCACAAAAATAATTCAATGCAATATAATGGAGGACTTGAAAACTCCAAAATTTTAAATGAAGAACTACATTGTACCTACTCACTACTATAATCTACCTCTTTATAGTAACATTGTCTCTCATCTCACTCTATACCTTAAAGGTAAATATATAGGAATATATATACCTTGGCATTTACTCTACACATGACTCTTCATCTACCTATCCTATGACTCATGTACATGTGGAATACATGCACATTTACATCATTGCACATTCTAACACTTGTGAATTTATTGCATCACATGAAGTAAATCAAACCTTACTCTAAAGTAAACTCCTAATCTAGTTATGTACCTAAGGTGGTACATTAGAATGTACCAAATAATGTAATATACTCTAACATCATTTTCATCGATAAATTTGACTTTACTTGTTATCATAATATTGTTTTATCTAATTAAATTGTATTTTTATGATTTATATCAAAATTTTGTTTTTCAAATTATATGTTTTATATCGTATCCTTCATAGTGTCCTAATTGTGTTCATTCATAAAACCTTACATTTTATATTATAGTATTGTAAATGTATTGGCACAAATGAGTTATATTATAGTAATATTTTGTTTATTATTTGAAATTACAATAGTAAATATAATATAATCATTCTAAATTTAAAAAAACATAAGAATATAAATGAAAACAAGCATTGAATGATAGAAGACACAAATTAATAAAAGTCTTTTTCATTATTTGCATTGATAATATACATTGTACAAAATTGTTTATAGCAATACAAAAAAATTTGTTGTCAACTATTAAATATTTTATAGTATCTTAATTTTGATATGGGAGCTCAAGGATAGGTTCAGTTGCTCCTTGTGTATCTAGATCACCTTGATTTTGAGATGCTCCTAAAGTTTTAGGTTCTTTTACCTTATCTCCTATGTCAATAACTTTCATCTTGCACTGGGAGTGCTCTAGTTTTGATGAGGCCTTTCTCTGCCTTTTGTATGCTCCAAAAAATACTCTTTCGTCTTGGGCTATATCCTCTTGCACTATATAAAGGTTTTCTTGAAACTTCTTATTAACCAAGATATGTGGATCCATATTGTGTTCCTTTATAGTATTTATTAAATAATTATTATCTTTGGCATTGGCTTGTAATGTTTCTTTTATTGTTATTGTACTTTGGAGTATTTTATTTGCCATGCAAATATTAAAATCCATTATTATAACTTATTTATGTTACTATCAAAATTTAATTGCAAAGAATAAAAGAAAATATTAGTTAATTGAGAGTTATATGACAAAATATAACCATAAAATTATTGTAACTAAAGTCTAACCTCAACTACATCCCTTGAAGCTTCAACAACTACAACTTTCTTTCTATTAGAAGCCCATTGGTTATAATATGCTTGGGCTTCAAAATATAGGTTCTTCAATCAGTTCAACATAATTTTTAAAATTTCATTATTATATAAAAGTAAAACATTCACCGAGCCTGATTGATCTTGATGTAACAAACCACCAAACTTTTCTAGTTCATTTTGAACCAGAGAAAAATATCTTCCCTTTTATCAAAATTTTTATATGGGGAATTTATCTCATTGATAAGGAACTTTGCTCAAAATTCCAAATCCCTCATTTCCTCTACATTGTGAAACAAATTGTATTTGATTAGTGTTTCACAATTATCAACCATTAATTTTTTTAGAAAAATTAAATTTTCATCCTCAGTTCAAGGACCAAGGTCATTGGTGTTAAAAGAAAATGATGAGGTTTACTAAGATTCAAGAAATTGTTGTGTTTGTTGTTCTTGAAGTAAATATATTGCTTGAAACCTTTCAATGTTGCCTCATAAAATATAATTTTCCTCTAATGGAGGATTATCTAATCTTGAGCTCAAAATTTCTTCCAATGAACAACCTGTTGAAAATGATATATTTAGAAATGTATACATTATTTAGCTTGGTTCCACCCATGATCTCTAGAGTAAACTCAGCTACAAGAGACCAATGAAATGGACTCCAATCACATAACACAAATGCAATATAATGGAAGAAACTTGCAAATCAATATTCTTCTCATTCCTGAATTCACACCCCTTCTCCAAAATATTACAATCCATCATATAGCAACCGAAAACCAAAGAAACCCTAAAGAAACCCTAAAAACATCTTTTTTCTAAAATCTGCTAAAATAAAAATGAGTCGGAATGCGCCCAAATTTGGTACACACATACCTCTTACAATAAAAAACCTTAATTTAAAATATTAGGTCTCAACTTAAGGTATAACAAAATATAATAAACTTCTAACATGCAAAAAACCCAAAAAACCTGAGAACCTATTCTAAAAGCTAATTTTGGGACACTAGATGGAGGAGTTAGGTCCCAAAAACATGTTTTTTGGAGAGTCAAGCCAATCGAACATTTGCCTGATGAAGAACACACACACATAGAACCACCTATTAAATTTAAAGGCCAACGAGCGTATGGTTCACAAGTTATCGCTCTGACAAGGTGCATCAATCTCACTCCAACAAGTTGTGTTCCACCCATGTATTAACATGTCATTAATTACTATCATGGTGGAGGTTGTGGTGGTGTTGGTGGTATCATTTTCTACCTTATTTGAGTAAATAGCAGGGAGGAACTTAAATACATTATAATAAGATATTTTAAAATAAAATAAAAGTAGATAAAATTAATACATATTATTTAAAGAAAAAGCTTACCCGATTATGAGATCTATTGCTACCCTCCAACCTATAAAGGCATCTCGGTGCGGGTGTGAGTGGGGTGTAACACTAAAAACATACGAAAAAATAAAAAATATTATAATTTTAGATAAGAATTAAAGGTAATAAATGAAGAAGCTCAAAATAGTAAACTTACATGTCATTGGTGTGACCTCACTAGATTCACATTGCACAATATGTGCAGGTAGATGTGGATGAGAAATTAAAGAAGGAGATAGCCTCAAAAATGGTGATGCTTCAGACCTTGTGTCTTCTAAATCACCAATGGCCTCTCACATGTGATCCCTTATAACAACATCATGTTTTTTCCTTGTGCTAGCTACCTTACTCTACATTTAGGTGCAAATAAAAAGTTAAAATATGAAAATATGCTAAAATATAAAAAATTATTTGATGGTGAAAATAGAATAATTACCTTCACATCTTGGGGTGTCATGGTAATGCTTTGTAAAGTTGGGTGTACTACAATCGATACACTAGTATCTCACAAATTATGAAAACATTCATAATAAAGTCCTAAAATATAATTTATTGTGGTTAGCATAGTCCCTAATTTTTTTTAACACTATGGAGCTCTATTTTGATGCGATCTAAAATATATGTACACTAGTTAAATTTTTGGTGGTGAAGACAACGAACCATATAGACCAATACCCATATTGGAATCTTTGTTATTCCTTGTAGAAATAGTCTTTCTTGGAAGAACTCAAGAATTACCTTTAGATCTTGGAAGATCTTGGTTTGTAACAGAAGTATTCGTTAATCCTATTTTGGACTTATTCGTTAACCCTATTTTGAAATTTTAATTTATGAACTTTAAGAGAACCAAGTGATTAGAATTATACCTAACAACAATTTCGAAGAGAGATTTTGGTTGACCTCCAGGTAAGATTTATCATTGATAGAGAGGTCAAACTTTGATAAAATGAGAGCAAAAACCTTATGGGGAATATTTGCCAATATATATATGTTAGTGGGTTTGATGGTATAATAGATTTTTCTATTATGTATTGTGAGATTGATGGTTGCAATATCATTATCATAACTATCAATGATATTGTGTAGAATATATTTATCTATCCTAAAATGGGGCATTGAAATCAAACCCTATAAACATGCATTAGTGACCCATGAAAGGTTGTAACTAGAGGTGGTTAATAGGTTTGAAATTTTGGGGTAATTTTAATTTTTGAATTTAATTCTTTGAGAGGTTGTGGAAGTGGTGGCCATTTATAGAAGTTGTTGTAGCAAGGAAAACTTAAATCTAGAAAGGTGTGGGATAATGGTCACTTAGGGAGGGAAGGGTTCATTTTGATCTTGTGTAGAAGAAAAAAAACCTAAATAACAACTATTGATGCTTTTTTATAGATAAAATTGACTGGGGTGGTGTTGGTCATGAATCCGCCTAGTCATATAAAATACGCCCTATACTCGACCAACATTGAAAGGTCGAGAGAAAGAGAAGTCTCATGGGCCAATCTCCAGAGAGGACTGGCTCCCAAACTAATCTAAAACAGGTTTCAAGGTAAGGGTTAGAAATAACAGAAAGAGATGGAAATATGGTCGAAGCTGATAGTTTATCAAGAGAACAACCTTAGATAGCAAATAACCGCAAGTAGATCCTGAAGATAAGCAACAACTAATTCTTAGAATGCACATACATAAATTGGATCAAACATTGACCATAAGTTTACCTTCAATTATACTTCAAATGTTCAAATGAGAACATAGTCAAATTCAGAACAGCAAAATTCAACTTATATTTTAATATTGGACTAAATAGAAGTGAATCACATAGAAAGCATCACATGAACAACAGTTTGGATCACCAACTCAAAAGACTCTAAGAACAGACCAAAATGCACTTAGGATTTCTACTTCAATTTTTACAAGAAGGTCCTCCTCCTTTTTCTTGAGATATACATTAGTATTTATAGAGGTCTTCCCTCTCCCTTTCGCATTATAGAATTTAAAACATAAAACAGATTTTGAAGAGGAGATCCAAAAAATATGCACTTGAAAAGAGAAACAATCCCCCTCGAAGAAAACACATTCCTTGCTATTATGGATCAAAACTGAAAATCGAACGAAAATAAGGGACCAGATTTCTCCATTAAATGATCGTTCTCAGAGCATGCTTGAAGTGTTAGAATATCATGAACAAGAGCTTTTAATACCAGAGGCATATTTAGTTCTGGTGGCTTCGAAAACAAACTATTTTAACACGTTCTCCCATCTTGTGCACATAGGTAAACAACAAAACATTTAATCTTGGAGCCTCTTTGACCTTGATCTCAAAATTAGTTGGAGAGCTTTTAAAAAATTACTATGTTCGATCCTTATCTTCTCCTCACGTTCTCCTATGCAATATGAAGAAAAATGCGGACAAAACTTTATTGGGCCTTTGTTGTTGCTTCTGTCGCAAAAATGTGACAGGTCGCGAAAATGCGACATGTCGTGAAATCATGATATTTTCAACTTATTGCTTTCTCTTTTTGCCACCAGTTGCAAAAATGTGACATATCATGAAATCATGACATTTTCTCTTCGTTTAGCTTTCTCTTCTTGCGCTTCTGTGAAAATGTGACAAGTCACAAAATTGCGACATTCTCCTCTTGTTTGGTTTTCTCACTGCTCCTTGTCACGAAAATGTAACATGTCGCAAAATCACGACATATTCCTCTTGGCATTGTCCTTTTCACTTTATCACCATGAAAATATGACAAGTCATGAAATCGCAACAATTTTTTGTCTTCTCCTTCGTTTTGTCGCCTCTATCGCAATTTCGCGACATGTCGTGAAATCGTGACATGTCACGAAATTGCGACAATTTTTTCCTTCTTGTCCTTTTGTCTTCTTTAGTCGCGAAAATGTGACGTGTCGCAAAATCATGACATTTTCCACCCACCTGGATTTGTTTCCAAAAATTTCGCGAAGTCGCGACAATTTTCTCTGTTTTGTTCTTTCGTCTACAAGTCGTGAAATCATGACATGTATCTATCTTCCCCTTTGTTTTCGCTTTCGCCCCGCAAAAACGTGACATGTCACAAAATCGTGACATGTTTCTCCTGCCTTGTTCATTCTTGCTTTTGCCCCGCAAAAATGCGACATGTCACAAAATCGTGACATGTCTCTCCATTTTGCCCTTTCGTTGCTTTTAGTCATAAAAATGTGATGTGTCACGAAATCATGACGTCCTTCTCCGTTTGGCTTTGTCTCCACGACATGTCATGAAATCATGACATGTTCCTTCATTTTGTTCCTTTGCTGCTCCAAGTCACAAAAATTTGACATGTCATGAAATCACGACAATTTTCTATACCATCTTGCTCCTTCCTCGCTTTCCTGCCGCAAAAACATGACAAGTCACGATATCGCGACAATTTTCTTTCGCCTTGTATTTTTTTGCTTTCTAGAGCGAAAACGCGATAGGTCATGAAAATGCGACATGTCGTGATATCACGACATTCTTCCTTGGTGCTCCCCTTGTTGTATGTCATGAAATCACATCTTCCTATCACTTTGCTTTCTTGCCACTGCAAGTCGTGAAAATACGACATGTCACGATATCGTGAAATCTTTGCCTTAGCTGCTCCCTCACCGCAACAGGTCACAAAAATGCGACATGTCGTGATGTCATGACAAATTCCTTGGCACTCCCTTTGCTATTTTCTAGCGCAAAAACGTGACAGGTCACAAAAATGTGACATGTCGCGATATCATGACATTTTCTATGCTTAGCTATTTTCTGCATCGGATGCCACAAAAACGTGATAGGTCACGATATCGTGACATGTTGCGATATCGCGACATCTTTCACTTACTTTGCTTTAACACAAAACTTGTAGAGATTTTTGTATTTTACTTATTATCCCTTTTGAGGTGCTTGGAGGGACAAACAGAGGAGTGAGTATCTCTACAATTTGTGCATTCTTTTGCATGAACAACAACAAAACAATGTGGCAAAAATGCCAACATTCTTGGTGGCTCTCGGGGTATACAATTCCGCTGTATGCACAAACCCCAGGCCTTTATCCATTGGGAAACAAAGTAAAAAAGCTAGAGGAGCAGAAGAAGTGAGTGCTGGTTGATGTTGGACGTTTCTACGGGTTGCTGCAACAAGCTCTTGTTGGCGCTCGACACTTAAAAAAGGACCTTCAGCAGAAATTTGTGAAATAGCAGAACTTCCCTTATTCCTTTAACTACTGCATTTTGCCTAGCTCGGTTGACTTGGGTAATCACCAGGTGCTGTGCAAGGATCTCCATGGCAGTAGTGAGAAGCACTTGAGTTGCAAAAATGGGAATGAATGGAGTGATGACCGATAGATGTGCAGGTCATGGAACAAGAATGGTGAATGATGGATTTGTGGAAGATGGAGGAGTAGAAGTGGTAAATACATCAACTGAAGAGGGTGCTACTGTGCTACCAGATTCTGGGATTCTATGAAAATAGATAATGAAATGGAAGTGGATGGGATGGAGAAAGTAGTGGGAACTATGGAGAAGTGGTCAAAAGACAAAGGATTGGAAGAAAGGGGAAGTTAAGAAAAGGGAACATTAGAGAGGGGAGTAGAAACAACAGTAGTGGCTTGATTATGTACAATGGAAGAAGAAGTGGGAGAGGAAGGGAATGAAAATAAGGAAGTGGAAAGAAGTAGATGAAAGTCACTACCTGTTGGGAAAGAAAATAAAAAGAGAGAAATAGACATACCTGCGGGCTCGCGTACAAAAGAAGTTGAAGTTGACAAAAATTTTTTTTCCTCTTTTTCTTATTTTTTTGTTTTTTTTGTATTTTTTTTGTATGTACAAGGTAACACTGTGTTTTCACATCATGAAATATAGGCTTTCAAATGAAATTCATTCACTAAGATAGGAAGTGAATTACCTTCCAAGTCCTCAAGATAAAATGAATTTGTTGCACCTGTACTGGCAATTTGGAATGGACCTTCCCATAGAGCGTCAAATTTTTTGTGCATCCCAGGCTTGGCCTTCTTTTCATTCCACTTTAAGACTAAGTCACCCACTTTGAATGTGCGGTTAGTAGAACCTTTGTGAAACCATTTTGAAACTGCCTGTGAATGCTTAGCAAACTCATCATAGGCCAAAGAATGTTGCTCTTCCAACTACAACAACTGAGCCAATCGTATGTTCATTGGATCCATATTTTCTTCATCTTTCAAGAATTCCTTCAATTGCTGTGAGGCAGGCAGTTATAAATGAATAGGTAATCTTGTCTCTTTCCCATATACTAGGGCGTATGGTGAAGTCTTGATAGACTTCTTGATTGAAATTCTATCTACCCATAAGGCCTGATTCAGCAAAAGGTACCAAGATCTCTTATTATCCCCCAAGGATCTCTTTAAAATTCACAAAAAGTTCTTATTTGTAGACTCCACCAAGCCATTCCCTTGAGGGTAATAATTAGAGGATGTATTCAAAAAAATATCATACTTGTTTGCAAATTCTCCTAGCTTGGCTCCAATGAATGGAGTTTCGTTTTCTATGATAATGGTACCAGGAATGCCAAAACACGTGATCAATCCTTCAATGAAAGTGATTACCACATCTTGATTTGCAGCCTTGGTTGGAATGGCCTTAGACCATCTTGTAAAATAATTAGTAGCCATCAAGATGTACTTGTGTCTAGCTAAAGAGTTTGGATCAATGATCCCAATAAAGTCCAGCCTCCACTGCTGAAAAGGTGCTTCAACTTGAATTGGATGTAGGGGCAATGGTGCATTTATGACATGTCCCGTATACCTTTGGCATCTGTTGCAATCTTGAGAAATATTGAAGGTGTCCACGAATAAATTTGGCCAATAGTAACCAGCCTAGATAATATTTAAGGCCATAGGCCTACCAGCGTAATGTCCTCCCAACATGCCAAATTGAAACTCCTCCAAGAGTCTAGCTTTCTCGGGTTCCTTAACGCACCTTAGGAGAACTCCATCAATGTTTTTGATGAACAATCCCTTGGGCAACAATACATACCTAAGAGCTTTTAGGCAAAACCTTCTTCATTGTGAAGCATTTAGTTGTGGGGGACATCTACCCATTGAAAAATACTCAACAAGGTCATCTGCCCAATCTTGGCCTTCTGCAAAGATGTTCACTAGATTCCTCTCTTCAGCAAGATCGTCCACTTGATAATCAACTATCTTAGAGGCCACAATTTTTGCTAATTGCTGGCATAAGGCCTTACCCCGCACCAACTTGGTTGGATGGATATCAACATCAAAATTTTGAATTTTGGTGATCCAACTAGCACGCTTATCACCCATATCGCCTTGAATGATGAAGTCCCTTACATTAGGGTGGATGACGTAGATGATCATATTGCTTTGAGATACGAAGTGCTTTAACTTTTTGAGAGAATTCATGATAGCATAGACCTGCTTCTCAATGAAATTGTATCTTTCCTCATGGGGCAAGATAACCTAGCTAAGGAAAGCAATGTGTCTTTCATCTCCATCATCTCCTTTCTGTGTAAGCACTACAACATAGCTTTCATCCTCTCCAACTACATACAGAATGAAGTCCTTAGAATAATCCGGATTGATCAACACAGGGGCTTGTGCAATTCTATATTTAATCTCCTGAAATGCGTATTTCCTCTAAGTTGTCCACTTGAACTCCGCATATTTCCTTAATAACTCAGTCATGGGCTTGACTACTCGGGAAAAGTCAAAAATAATTTTTTTGAAAAAATTGATTTTCTCGAAGAAATATTGCAACTCTTTCTTATTGGCAGGGAGCGATAGTTTCTTCAAAGCTTCAGCTCTCGATGGATCAATTGCCAAACCGTTCTCTGAGATGACATGTCCCAAGAGCTTACCTTCCTTTACTACGAAAATGGACTTCTTTGGGTTGATGGAAATGCCAAACTCCCGATATTTTTCAAATATCTGCCTCAAATGAGAATAGTGTTCTTCTCATTTGTGCAAAAATATAGCCATATCATCGAGATAGATGACAATGATCTTACTTAAAAGCTCCCCAAATGTGATGTCCATGGCCCTTTGAAATGTATCCCCGACATTGGACAATCTGAAGGGCATGCACTGATAGGCAAAGGTACCCCACTTGGTTGTGAATGTAGTTTTGTGCTGATCCTCATCCCTGACCCAAATTTGATTGTACCCAGAGAATCCATCTAGCAATGAAAAGCACTGAGCCCCAACAACAATGTGAAGGATCTGATCAATGTGAGGCAATGGGTAGTGATCCTTCAAGGATGCTCGGTTCAAGTTTTAGAAATGCACACACAACCATATATCTCCATTTTTCTTATGGATCGGAACCAAATTAGCAACCCAAGTCGAGTGCTTAATCGGATATATAATCTGGGCCTACAACATCTTCACAAGTTTTGCCTTCATGAGGGCTTCAATCTTTGGGTTCATCGGTCTCTACTTCTACCTAAAGGGTTTGAATCCTTCTTCCAGCTCGATAGTGTGCTGAATGATATCTTTATCATATCCCCTTATATCCTCATAGCTCCAGGCCACGATGTCAGAAAACTCTTGACACAATTGTTTGATCTCTTGCAATTCAGCAGAAGTAGAATCAGTCCCAATTTTGATGACCTTAACAGCAACCAACTGAAGCTCCATGTATTCTTTCTCGTCGACCTCGATCCGATGCTTCTTGGACCGATCATTCTGATCAAACAAGCTTTCTAAAGTAATGAGGCCTTTAGGAATGTGGTTATTCTACAACTGAATCAGGACTTCAATTTCTTCACGCTCCAAGGTCCTTCCCTTGATGGTGGCATCTTCTTGAACCAAAAAGTTAATAATTTGCTCATCGCTATCGAAGAATTGCCAAAAGGTGTCCTTGTATGGGACATAGGGCCTATACACCATTCTCACTATTTTTGGCCTTCTCACCACCTTATCGATTGGTGAAAAATTTGCTCCCAAGGAAGCTAGCAGGTCAGCATGTCTATTTTGTTCTCGTGGGACGAAATGCATGCTGAGAGCATAAAACAATTCAAACAGGTCCTAGAATTTGTTGTGATAGTTCTTGAGATAGTGGTGCTTGGACACACACTTATTGGTCACCTGATTGATAATCAACTCGGAGTCACCAAAGATTTGCAACTGTCGTGCTCCAAGTTTCTCAGCCTTCTTGAGGCCTAGGCATAAAGCCTCATATTTTGCTGCATTATTTGTGCAGCTCCAGGTCAAACGATATGAATAGGATCATTGAATCCTAGAAGGTAATACTAGAACAATCCTAGCTCCAACACCATTTCTACATCGTGCTCCATCAAAATAGAGCTTCCAGAGCTGGTCTTGACTTTCATCATTCTTTTCTTGAGCCTTTTCAGGCTTGAAAATGGAGTAACACCCCAAGTCATTTTCCATCATGGCGTTGAAATTGGCCATGGAAAATTCATTTTCTGGGTGGAGTTCTTCCAAAGCTTCTTCCATTAAGTCAAGCTCACCAAATTCTTCAGACATCATGTGCACTGAATTTGCTAATTTTTCCATTTCATCTATTCTCTCCACATGAAAGGTGGAAGGCTTTTCATTGAAAATATTCAACTTTTTACCTTTATGGATTACCTCCAAATGAGTAAAATCCAAAGAAAGGTAACCCTCGAGTTTAGCCATGAACTCTCGAGAAAGACACATACCAAAACATGGCTCTAGGTCGACTACTATGATCTCATGGATCACAGTAATTTGAGGTATGGTGTGCAGGGAGATAGGAACATCCTTAATTACGCCCACCATCTTTACTGAGGTACCATCTAGATTCAAAACTCCCATGCTAGTCCTTGTATATTCCATGCCTATGACATCACATATTTCCTTCGGCATGACAGTAGTAGCTTCTCCTGAGTCAATGAGGCAATTATGCACCACATGTCCCTCCATTCTCAATGAAAGATAAAAAGGTGGTGGTCTATTTTTTCCTATGACTGAAGAGGTCAAAGTTTGAGACATAACTACCTAGGCTGGAGCCTTCCCCTTACTTTGTGTGGTCTTCAGGGATTCTTGTAAGAGATTTACCTATCTAGGTAGCTACAAGGTGTCATACAGACTTACTTTAGCTGGTATCCTTTTGAATTCTTTGACGATGTTGTACTCCATCGAAATCGGCTCTCTCCCTCCACTAGCAGATTCAAATCTGCTTCTATATTTCTGGGTGGCCTCCACTCATTGTCGTTTAGTCAATGATGGATACCGCAACGTCTCTCTAGCTTATTCCTTTGTTTTTGCTTGCGGCTGGGAGGTAGAAGCCTTAGCTTGCAACCTCTCTTTTGCTTGTGGTGGAAGCGAATCCTTTGACAAAATAGGTGGGTCTTGTTGTGGAGCTGGAGGATCATGAGTCTTTGCAGGTATTTGTTGCTTTTTTGCTTGTGCAGGAGGCACTTTCAATGGCTCCATATTAGCTAGATCTACCAACATTGGTTTCTTGCCACTGCGTGTCAAGACTACCATGTATTCCTCAAGAGACATCACAAAATTATGATCCACCTCTCGAATCATGTTTACATGGCTCCCCATAAGAACTTGTAAATAATTTTGGTGGACCATGCAAGTGGACTCATCATGTGGGTCATTGCATGAAGAACACTAGTAAGATGGCTCATGTGAAACTTTAGAGGGGCCAGCTTCTTCACTTACCAGGATCATTGAGTTCCTCTCAGGTACTTTCTCTATAACCTTGCTAGGAGCAACTTGCTCTCTAGTTACCGTTGGAACAAATATTCATGGCTGAAATTTCCTCTCTACCTCTCTCCGCTCCATAGATGTCATCTTGTTAGTGAGGGATATCATGGCCGACTGAATTTATTGCAAAAAAACCAATTGAGGATCTAGGCTTGAGGACACAGATGGTGCCGGTAGAGGTAATGGAACTGGTGGAGAAGGTAATGCAGGAGTTGGAACTGGAGAGGTTAAATGTGGAATGGAAATCATAGGTACTAAAGGTGTGGGAGGATTCCATGAAGATGAAGGGTACATGGATGGAGCAGTGTAAGATGTGGAGGCTGCACCTGTATGTTGGTATTGCAGAATCTCGAGAAAAATGGACATAGTAATTTTCAGAGGCAGTTTCCCAATGGCAATCAGATTGGCCTCAGCCTTCTGTGCCTGGGAATATAGTGCAAGAAAGGTTTGAATGTTGGACATTCTAATGTTCATACTAATATCTGAGTGGGAATCCCTAAGATAGTAAAATGTCACTTGATCATTAGTAGGGCAAAGACCATCAGGAACTCTCTGCCAAGTTCAGGCAAACCTAACATTGAAATCCACTATCTCCTCTTGAGGATGCATCTTGATATTAGTAAATTGATGCAACAAATAAAATGGGTCTACTTGCTCATTGAACCCTTGGATCAACATCTCTGCTAATTGATCCCATGAATTTATGGAGTTGGGAGACAAGGATCTATACCAGCACAATAACTTACCTCGGAGTGACAAAGCACGAGCAATTTGATCATGAAATCTTCGTCTATGATATTATGAATTGTAGCCAAGGATTCCACATCTAAAACATGCTCGTACATGGTCTTTCCAGTCCCATCGTATGTAGGCAAAGCCTTTAATGCTGCAATAGGAACTGGATTTTGAAAAGGCAGGTCCAACGCTCCCGAATGGTTCCAAGCAGGAAATTGACGTGGAGGAGGTTGTTGACCAGCAATTTGCACTATAGTATTTGGATCTACTAGCAAGATCGTAGTAGTATTGGGAGGAGTCAGAGATGGCACAAACTGACCCATCGCCTATGAAGAGATAGCAAATGATGGGTTCACAGGACTTACCAATCTTGAGCGCTCCCTCTAGTTTTGAACATCGATCTTGAAGAATTCGACTGGGTCTTCTGATTCTTTGGCACTTGATCTCGTGATCATGAAGCAAATATTTTCACCAACTTCATGATTGGAGATTTCTAGGTACTATACAGTCGCCTTCAGCAGAGTCACCATATGAACTTACAATCTCCGCTTTGAGGTCAAGATAGTTCATCAAAATCTTGATTCCTCTAGGTGTCAAAAAATGGGACTTGTGAGTCCCACCGGGCATGCCAAAAACTATTGGTCATGAATCCACCTAGTCATATAAAATACGCCCTAGACCCAACCAACATTGAAAGGTCGAGAGAAAGAGAAGTCTCCCGAGCCAATCTCCAGAGAGGGCTGGCTCCCAAACTAATCTAAAACTGATTTCAAGGTAAGGGTTAGAAATAACAGAAAGAGATGGAAATATGGTCGAAGCCGATAGTTGATCAAGAGAACAACCTCAGATAGCAAATAACCTCAAGTAGATCCCGAAGATAAGCAGCAACTAATTCTTAGAATGCACATATAGAAATTGGATCAAACATTGACCATAAGTTTGCCTTCAATTATACTTCAAATGTTCAAATGAAAACATAGCCAAATTCAAAACAACATAATTCAACTTATATTTTAACACTGGACTAAATAGAAGTGAATCACATAGAAAGCATCACATGAACAACAATTTGGATCACCAACTCAAAAGACTCTAAGAACAGAGCAAAATGCACTTAGGATTTCTGCTTCAATTTTTGCAAGAAGGTCCTCCTCCTTTTTCTTGAGATATACATTAGTATTTATAGAGGTCTTCCCTCTCCCTTTCGCATTACAACATTTAAAACATAAAACATATTTTGAAGAGGAGATCCAAAAAATATACACTTGAAAAGAGAAACAATCCCCCTCGGAGAAAACACATTCCCTGCTTTTATGGATCAAAACTAAAAATTGAACAAAAACAAGGGACCAGATTTCTCCATTAAATGACCATTCTTGGAGCATGCTTGAAGCGTTAGGAGATCATGAACAAGAGATTTTAATACCGAAGGCATATTTAGTTCTGGTGGCTTTGAGAACAAACTATTTTAACACGTTCTCCCATCTTGCGCACATAGGTAAACATCAAAACATTTAATATTGGAGCCTCTTTGACCTTGATCTCAAAATTAGTTGGAGAGCTTTTAAAACATTACTATGTTTGATCCTTATCTTCTCCTCATGTTCTCCTATGCAATATGAAGAAAAATGCGGATAGAACTTTATTGGGCCTTTGTTGTTGCTTCTATCGCAAAAATGTGACAGGTCGCAAAAATGCGACATGTCACGAAATCGTGACATTTTCAACTTACTGCTTTCTCTTGTTGCCACCAGTCACAAAAATGTGACATGTCATGAAATCACGACATTCTCTCTTCATTTAGATTTCTCTTCTTGCACTTCTACGAAAATGCAACAAGTCATGAAATCACGACATTCTCCTCTCGTTTGGTTTTCTCGCTACTCCTTGTCACGAAAATGTAACATGTCACGAAATAACGACATCTTCCTCTTGGCGTTGTCCTTTATGCTTTCTCACCATAAAAATGTGACAAGTCATGAAATCGTGAAAATTTTCCATCTTCTCCTTCATTTTGTCGCCTCTATCGTGAAATCGCGACATGCCACAAAATCGTGACAATTTTCTCCTTCTTGTCCTTTTGTCTTCTTTAGTCATGAAAATGCGACATGTCACGAAATCGTGACATTTTCCACCCGCCTGGATTTGTTTCCAAAAATGTCATGAAGTCATGACAATTTTCTCCATTTTGTTCTTTCGTCTACAACAAGTCGTGAAATCGTGACATGTATCTATCTTCCCCTTTGTTTCTACTTTCACCTCGCGAAAACTTGACATGTCACGAAATCACGACATGTTTCTCCCGCCTTGGTCATTCTTGATTTTGCCCCACAAAAATGTGACATGCCATGAAATCGTGACATGTCTCTCCATTTTTCCCTTTCATCGCTTTTAGTCACGAAAATGCGACGTGTCACGAAATTGCGATGTCCTTCTTCGTTTGGCTTTGTCTCCACGACATGTCATGAAATCGTGACATGTTCCTTCATTTTTTTCATTTGCTACTCCAAGTCGCAAAAATTTGACATATCACAAAATCGCGACAATTTTCTATACCATCTTGCTCCTTCCTCGCTTTCCTTTCATGAAAACATGACAGGTCGTGATATCGCGACTATTTTCTTCCACCTTGTATTTTTCTGCTTTCTAGTGCGAAAACGCGACAGGTCGCAAAAATGCGACATGTCGCGATATCGTGACATTCTTCCTTGGCGCTCCCCTTGGCTATTGTACATCACGAAATTGTGACATATTCCTATCACTTTGCTTTCTTGCCACTGCAAGTCACGAAAATACGACATGACGTGATATTGCAACATCTTTGCCTTGGCTGCTCCCTCACCGCAATAGGTCATGAAAATGTGACATGTTGCGATGTGACGAAAACTTCCTTGGCGCTCCCATTTGCTGGTTTCTAGCACGAAAATGTGATAGGTCACAAAAAATTGACATGTCTTGATATCACGACATTTTCTATGGTTAGCGGTTTTTTGCATCGGACGTCGCTAAAACGTGACAGGTCGCGATATCGCGACATGTCGCGATATTGTGACATCTTTCACTTACTTTGCTTTAACACAAAACTTGTAGAGATTTTTGTATTTTACTTATTATCCCTTTCGAGGTGCTTGGAGGGACAAACAAAGGAGTGAGTATCTCTACAATTTGTGCATTCTTTTGCATGAACAACAACAAAACAATGTGGCAAAAATGCCAACAGGTGGACACATGGCAGCATGTTATTCGACATACATTAGTTGTGACTGACCGTGTGACACGTGGAAGCATAAACCCTTATGCACCTAACCTGAACCTAGACATAATTTTACACCTAGCTCACACCCAAATTTGCTTTACATCTGACCCATATCTGGATCTTTTTACACCCGACGAGCATCCATATTATTTTTGTACCTGACCAGAATTCGAACACTCTTTTGCACCTGAATAATGATCAGATTTGTTTTTGCAATTGGTTTACCCTCGAAAATTGTCTTACAATCAATCTACCCATGGAACCTATTTCGTAATTAGTTTATGATCAGATCTTTTTTTGCACCCGACCTGAATCCTATCCTTATTTTACATCCGACCTACATCTGGACCTTATTTTACAACTAATTTATGATCGAGTCCTATTTTACAACCAATTTATGATCAGGTCCTATTTTACAACCAATTTACAAGTAGGCCTTGTTTTGCAACCGGTTCACATTCGAGTCCTATTTTACAATTAGACCACACTTGGATCCTATTTTATAGTCAATTTACAACCAAATATTATTTTTCAATGGTCATATTTATTGTGACAATTGAATTTATTGTGATAGTCATTAAAAATATCAAATTCCCCACTGTTATATAATTTTTGTTGAAAAATAAAGGTAATTCACCATATCCTACATGAATTTAACCAAGATTCACCTAGATTTTGAAACTGATTCATCTTTTTTCATAATTATATTTTTGGTATTACCCCTTATGCATAACCTTGACATGTGCCAATGTGTACAACTTCACTCTTCTTATGAGGTAAACCTGTAGTCCTTGATGAAGGTAGCTTGGCAAGATCCAGAAGAGGCTCTTGAAGAAATGGATTAACTTGATCCCATGATGAAACATCGATGAAAGGTTCCTCACTCACTCTTAAGTTTTTGAGTTGCTTGGTTATGTGAGATGAGGAAACTGAAGGACATAAATTGAGATCATATTGAGCTTGCTCAACCATTGAACAATATTCAAATGGATGAGGATAACCCAGAATGGTGACCAATTGGTCTTTGAATTTAAACTTCAAATATTGATGGAAAGTGAAAGGGACCACCCTTATTGCATGAATCCAAGGATATCCAATAAGAAGATTAAAGCAAGACATCACCTAGAACAAGGTATCTAATATCTTATATCCAACCCTAAGAGGGAGAGATATAATATCGTAAGCCTCTTATGACTCATTGTTGAAAGCTTTGATGATGATATCATACTTAGTTAAGTCTTCCTCTTTTATATTAAACTTTTGGAATAATTGATAAGTGCATAAATTGAGGGAAGATCCATTATCAATCAAATCCACTTGATAAAATTTTCCCCAATAAATGCAGTTATGTAAAGGGAAGAATCCCCTCATAAGTTTGAGGAATGCATATTGTCATCCAAAAATGTGATGTGATGTATTCCAAGAGAGCCTACAACATTAGCTATAGCACTAGGGAAAATATTTTTAAGAATAGACTATTATCTTAGAAGTTTCAACAAAGCTTCCCTATAAATAGAAGAAGTTTGCAAAATTTCTAAGAGAGAGATATTGGCTGGGGTGCTAGCTAATTGTTGTTGAATGTCAAAGGAGACTTAATATTATGGCTTCAACACTAAATGTGGTGTTTTTATTCTCATGCTCCTTTTTTAGGTATTCTTAAAAACTAAGGTGGGTTGGATGAAGACCTTGTATTCTATTGAAAATATTGAGTTGATTGATTCTATGGTTACTGCCTTGTAGTTATTACTATCATACCAACCATATTATCAGAGGGATGTGGAACATTTTGATATGACAATTTATTAGCTACCTACTGACCATGCTTAGGGAGGAGATCTTGGAAGATTCCCATGTCTTGATTAGTTGTGGGTGCTTGTTGAGTAGGAGGTTAATTGTTTATTGGATAATTGGATCGAGAACCTTCTATGACAAGTCATCCTTCATAAATTAGATCTTGAAACACATGTTTCAACCTCTTACAAGAATTTTTCTAGTGCCCCTCCACTCTATGATACTCACAATGTTGTCTAGGTTTATACCAATTAGTTGTGGTATTAGGTTATCTTATGGGAGGCAACTCAATAATATTAGCTTCCAAAATTTGTAGGACCACATTCATAGGTGTGTTGATTCTTGTAAAATTTCTTGGTGAGGGTTTTTGAGGTTAGAGAAGCACCATCTTTTGTAGTGTGTTAAAATCACTATTAATGTGCCTACTATCCATTACCCCATAAAAAAATGCATGCTTGTTCTTATACTAATTTTTAGTGGTCCATCCTCTTTTATCTTAAGTTGAACTCTCTTTATAAGAGCTTGCTCTACCCTTCTTGCTAGATTTATAGCTTGGTCAAAAGATGTGATAGTTGTTGTTTCCAACTCATAAGATATTTGCCCTTGTAAGTTTCCAATAAATATCTCAAGCATGTCTTGAGGAGGTAAGGTGTATCTCAAGCATCCAACTAGACTCCTCCAATAAGATAAGAATTCTAAAAAAAATTCTTTAGCTTGTTTCAACATATAGATATCTTTCATAGTCACATTATTTTCAACATAAGCACTAAATTTTTGAACAAACATTTTAGTTTTCTATTAAAAAATCCTCAAATAATGATTGGGTAGTTGATAATACCACTCTAATGTGATACCATTAAGGATATTAGGGAACATCCTAAGTAACAACATGTCATAATATATGATATCATGGCATGTTGTCCTGAATGTTCTTAAATTTTAATTTGGATCTTCCATTCCCTTATAGATAGGCAAAATCGACATTGGAAAATGCTTAGGGTAGGGCCTAGAGGTAATGATAGGGTGTAAAGGCTTATTGCATATTTATTTATAGTTGTATGTGAAACTAAGTGGTTGAATTATGTCCACTCTCAAAACTAATTATTTCACTATATTCATTAAACTTTATACTTCAGGATTGTTGTTGTTCAATACCCTTAGGTTTACCTAGAGGAGTATAAGCAAGTTTTTGAAGGGGAACTTATATTATGTAGGAGGTATTGATATTTTATGGTATGGATTATGATATATGGTATCTTGATGTAGAGGATAACTAGAATTTTGTGGAATAGAAGCATAAATTTTGAGATTAGTTGAATGAGGAGGAAATTGAACATGATCTTGGGATGCACTACTGGTTGGAGGAACTTTTAAAACCCTTTCAACGTTGGTGGTTATATTAGTAGCATATGTTGTATTATGAACAATATTACCATGATGTGAATATTCAAACAAGGGGTTGTTATAAACATTCCTAGGAGAGATGGTAGAAGGAGGAGGTACCTCACCTCTTTCAAGCTAGGCCTCCTCATCCATAACTCTAAACAAAGTCTCTCTATGGTGTTTTATGAAACCTCATAAATGATCAACTGATATAAAAGTGAAGCCACCATTAGGACCTTAAAAGGGATAATAGTTAGTATCAATTTCAATATGTTCTTGATATTTTGCATCAAGGTTAGGATTATCTCTGTCAAACTAATTATCTTCTTGAGTAATTTGATCAGATTCTAGATGCCTTCACAAAATTCTAGGGAATGGAACCATTAGAAGAAGTGAAAGGATAGAGGATAAAACTAAGGAAAGGCACATAAGGATATTCTTAAGATATTTTTAATATTTTTGATCTAAAAAAATAAAATTAGTGGTCTTGTTTAAAATTTTCAAGGAAAAATATAAAGGAAGAGGCTTCCTATCTTGGCCACTAACACATATGTTCACATTGGGTTCACCAAATATATAAAGGGTAAAAAATTCCTTTTCACGTATGATTCTTAGTTGGATTTATTGGGAGACAAGGTGAACTATGGGGGTGTGTTATATTCTCTACACTCAGGGAAACAAAAGGATGGGTTCATCAAGAATGGTTTTAGGACTTACTCCAAGTATGGGGTGGAAGTGTTTGATGTGTCAATTAAACATACATCTATTTTTTGGCCTTTCTAAACTAAGCTATGTAAATGAAAGAACAATGTAAGACACACAATAAGCAAGAAGACAAGAACTAACTCTAATATGATTTTGTAATTCAATGGTGTCTAACCCTAGGATTGAAAAATAAATTCTTTGAGCAAGGGTCCAAGGGAATGCACAAAAAAGATTAAAATCCTAGATGCACACTATATGCTTTTATTCTTTCAAATGCATAGAAATTCAATCAAATGTTTTACCCTTACCTAAAATCTAGGTTTTTTATAGAAATGAAAAAAAAACAAACACCAAACAACCTAAATATCTATTAGGGCACTTATTTAATTTGGCGGTTGATCTAAGATTTATCTTGCATCTAGAATATCCAACTGTTTCAAATCTTGTAAAATAACTTCACAAACCCTAGAAAATTTGATCAATATTTGGGAATATACTTACGCCACTCTAATACTGAGCATGGAAATATAATAGTCAATATTCATCAGTCCTTTTAGTTGATAATTCAAAAGCAAAATGATCTTTGATCTTTGAAACATGCAAAAATAAATTGAAACATATAGGTAACAGTGAAATATAATGCATGCTGGATGGACACAGTAGAACACTAAAATGCAAGTTCAAAATCAAGGTTTTGGGGTGCAAAAATTTCTCCCAAGCCCTAATTTACCAAATTCATGCCATGTATGGGTGGGGTGTGAATCTGGTTTAGATGCCCTTTCTAGGCCCTAAAACAACAAAAAATAGAGTGCAAAACAACAAAAAATAAACTTGTGAATCAACTAAAGTAAATGCAAAACCTAATGAGCTGATGGAGGAAGCAAGGATAAATGAAGAGATGGATGAATCACTCCAATAAGGTTGATCTATCCAATCACCAAGGCTCCTCCACTTGATCCCCAAGGGCAGCCAACAACAAAGCACAAAACAACTACTTACAATAGAAGGGCACTTGTTAGCATGAGATGAGTGAATCAAGAATTATAACCTTAAAATAACTTGTTAGGGTAAAGAGAGAATCCAATCCTCTATTTAAAATAGGTTTGGAGGGCAAAATAGGTAGGAAAATGAAATTTCACTATGGGCAAAGGCTGACTCCAAAATGGGGTGATGAGGGGGTTTTAGTGAGAAAAAACCATAGAATACCAAATTCATGCCAAATAATTATAAGGAATTAATATTACAATCCAAATTAATGCCTTGTATGGACCAAGCATGAATTTGGTAAATCTAAGGAAATAAGGCAAAGGGAGAAGGAAAAAGGATCCCAAATTTGCACTTGGTAAGTTTGGGTGGCTGACTAGGGATCTAAGGAAGAATTAACTCATTTTTATGGGTCAATTTTCCATGTCTACAATAAGTACTACCATTATAATAAATATCATATGTTGATAACTTAAGCTTGAATAGACTAGAGTATTTTTCTATTTTTGGTCTCTAACAATACACAATTATTCTTTGTTTTTCTCTCGAATGTGCATATCTTAGCCTTCTAAGGATAATTCCTCTTGAGGATATGCTTCATATATTTATTTAGTATTTTTTGCTCCACCTTATTGAGCTCATTAGTTAAGCACTAAATAATATCTATCAAGTCTTAAAATATATAGAATTTGGGGGAAGTCATAGTGGATACCTTCGTTTTTGGAAAAGAATGTGAGGGATATGGTCTAGGAAACATGTCCAATGGTGGGAGAGGTAGGGTAAGAGAGGGGTCTTACAATTTTTTTTGATAAGGGATATATAAAATGGTATTTCTAGAAAACAAATTTCTAATTTATATGAGCATGTTTTCTATCCTAATAACCACTTGGAAAATTTGTGGAAACCTCTTTTCATTAAATTATTGGATTAGAAGAGTTGGATCTTGACTAATAGCACAAAGGTAGTAGATATAAGCTTGTTCAAGTGAAAAACTTATTCCTTGGGGAATCCTTTTCCAAGATATTCTAAAATGAATGTTGAAATTGGTGATGCTCTCCTAAGGTAGCCTTTGCATAGAGGAAAATGGAAATATAAATAAGAAGGGATCTCTTGGGTCATCAAATTCTAATGTAACGGGATTAGCCAGGTCTTCCTAGGTTTTGATGCTATTATCTTCTAAGGAGTGATACCATAATAGGACCTCACCTCAAAAGGTCATCATCAATATTCTATCCATCACATCTTTAAATTAAATATTATGAATGGTGGTTAGATCAACTTCTTGATAGTGCTCATAAGCAGTCTTTTCATTACCATCATAAGTGGGTAAATTCTTCAATGTATCTTGGAGAATCTCATGGATATCTATAAGGCTAAGACATATGGTAATGTTCCAAGACAAACAAATTTTACTAACCATGGCTCTATAAGGATGTACTATAATGCTCATGGAACCATTTAATTGGGACATATAGAGCTATTTTGGCTTTCTGATCATATCACCATTTAAATTCTAAGATTTTCCACTAGTGGGGTCATGAAATTTTTTGGTTCTTGAATCAAAAAAGTCACCAAGTGAACATATATTCTCCACATATGAAGTCAAGACTATTCACCAAAATATTGAATCCTCCAAGAAATTGACATGATATTATGAAACCCTATCCCATCGAGCATGCCAAAAAATCTTGGTTAGCATGGTGGGTAGTTATTTCTAATTTTTAATAAGATATTTTGAGGGTTGGATGTTTTTATATTTTTTGAATGTACCAAAAACTCTTGGCTAGAATGGTGGGTAGTTATTTCTAATTTTTAGTAAGCTATTTTTAGGGTGGGATGTTTTTGTTGCACTGAGTGTGAAAATTGTTTTTGGTGTAAATCCACCTACATGGATGAGATCCACCCTTGAGATCTCAACCAATATTGGAAGACCCATAATAGATTCTAGATCAACCTCTAGAGTATATTGATTCCTATGCTACTAGCTAATATAACAATGGGGTTTATGACTAAAGAAAGAAATGGAAAAGGGTTAGAAGCTAGAAATGAAAACTAGCTAGGATTCAGAAAAAATAAGAGACATAAGGCATGAGAGTCTCATTCCCTCAACTCAATTAAAATTCCTAATAGTCTAGCTATATTAAAATATTATAGAGCATTAATAAAATAAGCACATACATAACTAAGAATTATAAGACTAAACAAATAGAAATCTAGGGAGTTATCTAGTTATTAGAATAACTTTGAACAAAATGCACTATCCAGTCAACATTAATAGAAATGCTTAATCAATGGGATCCATATATATACATGTTCTACAAAATTTGTAAATAGAGGCCAAAAAAAACTTCAATATTTATTGAGAGGAATATAGTGCTATGGTCATACAACTTATGTAATTGTAAAATCTAAAGAGCCAACCCTTATTCAGAGTTATATTTGACTATTTATAAATTTACATTGTTGTATGTTATCTTAGAATAATTACATGGAAGCTATCTATAGGTATGTCAAGGTAATTTTAGGGAGTGGGTATCACTTTCATCTCAAATGAGCCTAACCACCTTAATCATGGTTTGTTTATGTATTAGGCCCAGATATATTCCATAGAGTTAGCATCCATATTGATTCATCAGATTTTAGCATACTCTAATAGGTTTGCTTTCTTCCATTCCTCAATATGACTAAGCCAACTACACATGGATAGTTGTGTGATGGAGAAGGCTTTGACTATTGAGATTTCTTATAGCCATGATTCTAGGTGGTTGGTTGACATGCACAAATCATGCTAAGTAATATAAGTCTAGGAGCCTTCATTCGGATGTCATAGCCTAGGATCATTATTGGTATTTTGTTAATTTAGGTTCCTTTTATGTTGGATCTCATGCCTTAGTAAAATTTTAAGTCATGCATCGGCATGATTTTTTAGCTCTGATGATGACATCAAATTTCTTTAAGCCCAACCACATTGTGGCTTAATCTCTACACTTAGTCAAATTTTATGTCCAAAAGTGTGTAACCTTGAATATCAGATGCCAAAATTTTATCTACATTGGATGACATTGACACTTCTAAAAGTCTAGCCACTTGCTAGATCAAACTCTATACTTAGCTAGATTATGGGTCTGAAAATGTGTTAGATGTTAGAGAAATTTAGCACCTATGATGATGTTAACTTCCTCAAGATTTTTCCATATGTGTTATATTGGGTGCTTTACCTTGGTGGAAATTTTAGTCCGATACTATTGATTGCTATCAAATGCTAGGATTTTGTCATCACTATGTTGACGTCAACTTTCAAAATGTACAACTTTCTTTCATGCATTAGCTAATTTTTTATACTAGCTTCACCTATGCTAAATTATTCTATTTTCTTGGATGATGTCAATATTTTTAAAGTCTAGGAACCTCTATTGCTTGCCAAGTCCCATTTCTTTTATGGAATTTCAAACCAATGTTCCTGCAAGATGCCAAATATTTCTACCTCAACCCAATTTTTATCTATATAAGTGATGTTGCATGCTTAGCTACCTTGTAGTTCTTAATATTGACTTCCACTACTTATTTATAGCCAAATATTCATTAGAAAATTTAATTCAGTCTTCAAATTATGTCCAAAATATGTTTTAAGTCTAGTTGCTATGTTGTTGCCTTAGAAAAATGATGACAAAACTTAAGCAAAATCACAATCCGAATAAATTTACAAGTATTTGTTAATATGGGTGATCAAATAAACCTACAAGTACGTAATCAATAAAAGGTTAGGGAAAATGATAATTTTATTGGATTTATTGATTCCTCCATAATCCACGTACACCTTTTATTATTCTTTTTAGGAACATTAATGAATGAAGAAAACCACTAGCTATCCAAAATATGGTAGATAAATCCTACTAATAGTTTCTTGATTTTAATTTTAATAATGTCATAGAAAGAAAGATTTACTCTTTTTTGGGATTGATAAATGGATTTCCCATATTTTTTATAGATGTGATGTGTAAATGTTAGGATGAATTACTTTCATATCACTATATTCCCATGAAAAAGTATAAGAATGCTTTTTTAACACATCAAAAAATTTAGATTATTTTTCACCATATTGCCAACTACTAATATTCAAGGGTTTTCTTAGCTGTTTTTCTATTTATTTGGTGCTAAGGTGCATCAAGTGTATTCCTTCAAACTTACTCACCAATGAATTTAAAGGAAAATGATGAAGCAACAAAGAATGAAAAATTCTAGTAATTTTGTCAAAAGTGATTCCAAAAGGAATGATGTTTGTTAAAGGGCATTGAAGAGAAGAAAGAGAATATTGTTGGCATTCATGTGGTAGATTAAATAGACTATATTATAAAGGAACTAGTGACAAATAGTTAGGTTCTTCATTTATATCCTTCCAAAGGAGGTGATGAACAATAAGTTGATCATCATCAAAGTTAGATTCATATGAAGTGTTTGTCAAAATAGTCTTAGCTTAAACAAGATCTCCTTTTAATGGATCTAATTCTTCCACATACTATTTCATAGTTATTGTGGATAAATATAAGATGTCATCTTCTTATTATCCATTGATACATAATTGTTCAAAAATTCTAATGGAGGCTTAGTCAAAGGATATAATCAGACTCTTTTTTAATCTATCCCATTTGAGATGGTCATATCTCCAAATAAATAGTTTATAAATGCTATAGTTGTGGTAAGTAATGGCCTTTTCAGAATTAATGGATACCCATTAACCTTAGATCTAGGATACAAAATCACTAGGTTGACAAGGTATTTCCATGAATCAATAATTACAATAATGTCCTCTACTATTATTTTAGGTTTTACTATCAATTGATATACCATTTGTAACATGGTGGAGGTTGGGTGTATATCTAATAGACATACTTTACCCAATATTTTTAAATTCATAATGTTGATTGCAGCTTCTACATAAATCAATACATTTGGTATTTTAATAGTGCTTATAAAGACTGTTACTATCAGGATTTATGGATTTCCTTACTTAGGTGGGACTAGTTTACCAACAAGTAGATCTACCAATTTACCACCCACTTGTATTGTTTTAGGATATTGTTTTTTATAGGATTTTCGATGCATAATTTCCAAATACTTTTATTAAGCATAGACACATATTTAATGGTTTGTAATAAGGGAATCATAATATTAAATATTTTGAGTTATGCTAATAAATCAGGTTATTTAGAGGGTTCTTGAGATTTAAGGTGCTCCAAATATGGTATTAGATGAAAAGAACTTAGAGGATTATTTTGTCAAGGATTTTCATCCTCTTATTGAGGAGGATTTGTAAAAGAAGGCATTTGAGGTTTAGCCTCATTCTCTTGAAGCTCCATTATAATAGGTGGATCTAGATTAAAAAGTATTTTTTTTGATCAAATTTAGATATTAACATGGTCTATTACATTGAGTTTAATTATGGTCTATCACATTGAGTTTAATTATGTCTACTATTTTATTAGCATAAACATATGTTATTTATCTACTATTATTAGGATTTACCATAAGTTGTGTAGGAGGTTGAGGTTGTTTTTCTTGTTGTGGCTGATTTTGTCATGGGCCATTGGAGGGATAGGGAAAAAATATCTATTATTGGTTTTTGAATCTTTGCTACCATTTATATTGTTTGTTATATAGGGGTTATGATACCCATTGGTTATGCATGAGTCATGGTATCCATGGTTAGTTTACTATGGGATGTCGTGATCATTGTCCATTTGGAAAAACTAGAGTGGACCATTCTTGAGGTGAATACCAAGAGTATTGACACCATTATTGTGTAGGTGGTAGTATAGACCAAGGGTATATAATTCATTGGAGCTTGTGGGCATTGTTAATAAAAATTATCTCCTTCATTTTGTCTCGTGAAGTTAATTTATTTACTATATTGGATGTTCTTTACCATGGTGTTCTTGATATCTAGCATAAGGTCAATGATATGTATAATGTACCTTCTCATAAATAATACAAATGTTGGTCTTGTTAGCAGGAAATCTTGAAGTGCATGTTTCTTTCTACAGTTAAGACAATACATAACTAGAGATTCATTGGATTTATTTTTTGCTTGCATATTATCTATAATCGTATTGATATGTACTAGAATATCCATTTTAAGATTTGCAAATTCCTCTATAAGATATTTTATGTTATTGTTATTTTCACTAGCTTTGTATGTTCTAAGTACAAGAGTAATTTCTATAGAGTTTTGTGATGTCTACAAAATGAAGTTTATAAACATTACCATTTTTCTATTAGGTTTAAGGATTCTCATGATTCTTCTTGTAAAACTATAAGGAATATCATATTTCTAATTTCATGTTTTATTCCTTATCCACACCTTCTATGGATAATATGGATCAATCTAGATAATCCTGTAGATTTTCACTGTCTCATTATTTCATTCTAAAGAGATCCTCTTTTTCCTCTTTCAATTTACAATATTCTTATTATTTACCTAGAAATGTCCTTTATATTTCTTCCCATGTGCATTTTAAATTGGGATCTAACCCCATGAACCAATATAGTGTTGGATATTTGAGTGTACATGGAAACAATTTAAGTTTTTGATGATCCTATCCATAGTCATATGTTTGGTAAAGGACTTTAAGCTCAAACAAGAATTGATCTAGGTCTTTTGATGCAATCCCCCTAAAGTTTGGTAATATTTATGGGGATATGTTTTCATTAGATATTCTATGCTAGGATTCAATTTAATGGGGTATGGAAATATCCTTATGGTATTACTAGTTTCTCCTAGATGGTGTGCATCACTATGTCTATCCCTCTCATCCAATTTCTAAGTCGTAATTTATTTCTAGCAAAGATTATAATTTTTCTTAAAATATTAGGAATATATTGACTTGTATGGACTTGGAAAAGAAAATATATTTGAATGTTATTATTGATTCCCAAATTTAAAAGATTAAAAAACTTTAAGATTTGATGATTGTTGTCTTTCCTTGGAACTTTCTACTTTCTCATTGATCATATCTACTGATAACTCATTAAAAAATATTGGTGCAGCTTGATGATGTGGATGTCTAATTATTATGGCTCATTGGGATTTTTGACTCATAAATCATTCTCTTAAATCCTTGGATCTATTTGTACATTTTAATTAACATAAAGGAACTACTTGTAAATGACTAAAAGAAAGAATCTTTTAATCCTTAAATGACATAATGTTTGACTTTGCTTTTGTATTACAATATTATACCTTAACTACTTCCTTAACAACACTAATGTTCCTATTGTAAGATGTTCCCCTAGAATTTCATTTACATTGTTAAAGTGCTCATATCCCTATTTTTTGGCTAAGGTAATATTTCACAAAAATTCAATAATGTCGAATGACTAGAGTTTCTCTAACAATGCCTTGTGTTTCCCATAAATGGCACCAAAAAGTGACGATTATAATTTTATGATATCACTTTATTTATCATTTGATCTAGGGTGGCATCTAATGGTTGTATGTATTAAAATAAAGAAACTAGTTTTGGTATAGGTCTCTTAATGTTTCTTAATCATGCAATCTAAAATTAAACACCCTTGACTGAAATTAAAGCACTCCTTGCAAAAAGTAAAGGCACACCATTATAGAAATAAAGATTAACACTTGCATAAATTATCACACTCATATAAATAGAGGAACAAAATATTAACTATCCTATAGAAATCAATATTGATACCTACAATAACAACTACACAAAATGAATTAAATAAATAGAACAACATTTTATATGATTGCTAAATAATAAATCACAAGCTCATAGATAAATAAAATAAGCACACCTATAATACAAATCTAAATTAAGCCCTACACCAAAATGGGAAGTAGACCCATACTCCTTCACCTGATGGAGTCAACTTAGAATAAGAAAAAATAAATTAATGAGACAAAATAAAAACTTGATTATTAAAAAATATGTTCTTACAAAAGGTTTCTCTAATTTGTCATTACCCACTATTTCAACAAGGTGCATTATTTATACACATGGTGCCACTTATATTCTTAGTCTTGGAAATATATCCAAGTTTCAACAACTATTAATAGCACTTTAGATGCAATCTAGGATATCAATAATGATTGGGATAAATAATATATTAGTAGGTGAAAAAATTAGGCCATATTTATAGTCATTTGCTATTAGAAGGATAGGAATATGCATCCTTTACTTAGACGATGAAAGTGCTCACTCTATTGTTGTCAATTTCTCATCCACCAATGTAGATAAGTTCATAACCACTTTCTATCCTCATCCTTTGCATTCACAAAACTATGGATTGAAGAGTCCATTAGCTTGACATGCTAATATGGACACCATTTGTTATGGTAACAACTTTACCACTTCTAAGGCACTATATCATGTTTTGGTGTTGTTTCATCACTTCTGAGCTAATTTGTATTGTTATAGCACTATTCCTTAACTCCTAAGCTACTCTTCTATATTTTCATACCTAACTATTAAGTTCTAGAGCTTACCTGATATATTTTGGTGCCTTGCTATTCTAAAGAGTTTTGAAACCTTTACCTTCTATGTGATACCATATACCATAAATACCCTACTTCATAGCTCCAAAACATACTTCTTAGCCTTGTAGAGTATTAGTGCTATGCCATGACCAAAATATCATAATTTTATACTAAATATTCACAAATTTAATTCTAAGGTCACATAAAATCTATCTAAATATTTTTAGCAATACATTCTCTCATTTACCATGTTTTAGTTATAATATTAGTACAACTACAACCTAGTCCATAATAAATATATATGTAGATTAAAGATACAACGCCAAACAGAAATAAAGAAATCACAATAAAGGAATGCAGAACAGTTGTACAAAATGAATGATTTTTATTAATCAATGGAGTTTAGAAACCCCTTTTAAGTACAACGGGGCACTGTAACCCTTTTCGTGATACAAAGTTACAATTTGTGCTAGGGTTCTCCGAAACCCTAGGCGGCACAATGTGGTGGCGTCTCCGAAGAATGTATCCTTAACCTCAACGAGAATGAGTGGGCTTCGTTGTATCCTTTGGCTCGGACCACTCCGGCTTAAGCATTTGCTATCAACAAATCAGATCTACCACTAGAATCCTGCACACATTAAAATTATCAAAGAGTTAGAAACTAATAAGAGGGCTCCACTTGTGTGAGCCCTCGAAACGATCTAAAACCCTAGATTTATGAAATAAAAATAAACGAGAATGCAGAATTCAATAGCAGATTAATACATAAAGAAAGATTACTTGCTTTAGACGAATCTATACCTTTTCCTGTTAACACGGCGAGACCAGGCGGCGGCGATGGATGCGGCGAAAGGGTTTAGTTCAGACTTAGGGCCGTAGAAGACTCAGAAGACTCAGGATTAACGGCAATAGCCAACTCCAGGACTTAGATAGGGAAGATAAGTAGGTTTAGCCGAAGAGATAGATAGGGTTTGAGCCATCAAGGTGACTCAATTTATAATCTACTCTTAGGGCACACTTTAGGGTTTTAACGACACTTTGAACGTGTGGCTAAGATTAAAGTGGATCCAAGGGTAGAGAATAAATCTAGGTTGTGAAACGGATTAAGATGGATGGACGGATGAGATTAAATGAAGGATGGACGGCTCAGATTAAATCACTTAAACTTTATTTATATATATATTAAAATATATTAAAATATTAAAAATATATATATAAATATTAATTTAAATAAATTTGGGGATGAAAAATGGCGGGAAAAGTGAAATTGGGCCAAATAATGGTGGGAAAGTGTGGATTTGGGCCAAATAATGGCGGGAAGGATGGATGACTGACACGTGGCTGGCAGGAAGGTATAGATGACTTACAAGTGGCTGGATTTTGGTGTCTACAGATGCCCCTTTTTGAGCTGCTTTGTGTGAAGACACAATGTAGCACAAAAACTTAAGACACCTGAAAAGCTGGATCAGACGCAACTCTCTCTCAAGACTAAAGCACAACTTTGAAGACCAAAGAATAAAAGAATATTTAAAATTTTTCAGCTTACCCCCTCAATTGGCGAGCGAGAATGGTTCTCACAAGCCAATTGGAAGAAAGTCGAAAGATAATGAACCGTTTTTGCCCCAACGGTGAAAAAAAGGGTTGGTGCATGCACCATCTGTTTATGTCCCAACGGAAAAGGGGTTGGTGTACAAACCGGAAAAGAATATGATTGAAGACGATATGAGTGATGTGAAAGATGGACCGTTTTCTGCCCCAACGGTTATAAAGGGATTTTTGCCAAACTGTAAATTCCATGATCATGTAAGATGAATTCCACTATAGGAAAATTAGAAATTGATAACGGATGCCCCAACTCCTGTGTGTGAATCCATACTGTTGATGAAATTGCCTTGTTGGCGCCATTGATATGCGAGAGATGAAAGATGCATGAAAGAGTCCAGAACTCGAGAGATGCTCCTAGTGATCTGTATGGATAATTCCTCGGGTCGGAACCAATCAACCTAGGTAGCCACAATCTCTAGCAAGACTTAAAATAATGACGATATGAAAGATTGTCCATGTTTAAGGCCCCATGAACTAGGCCATCAATGACAAGCTGTTGAGCAAATTAATCTTGGTATGAGGTCACTTGAAAAGTAGAATACCCAAAATTGATTTCCAATTTTCAAACGGTGAAATAATTGATGATGATAAATGGTAAGTGTCCTTATGGTGGTTTAATCCTCTTACCGAATTGCATGGATTCAAATCGCTGCAATCGCCAAGGTGATAGAATATACCACTAGATACGAGGTTTACTTTAATTTGATTTGGCAAAAATATGCATGATGAAAGAAGAATGAAATTGACGATAGATCAGAAGAATTGATGAATGTGGTTAATTTTGTGAAGGTTTTGAATATTTTTAACCCAATTTGTAAAACAATGATGAATGATGCGCTTTTTGAGCGAAATGACAAAATTTGTGTCCAAAACTGTTGTAACCTTCACAAAATGTTTTATTATGATAAGAAGAATGGATGAATGCAATTTGATGAAATTTGGAGGAGGTAAGCTTCAATTTTGTAAGTTTTGTTCCTTTATTCAATATCGACACCAAACGCCGGTCTGCGTTTGTGGTTGGCGAAGACGCCCATCGGTGTTTAGGCGCTCTGCAGACGCAGGACTGTGTCTGAATCCACCATGAAATGCCCTACTGCGTTTTAGGGTGCCAAAATCAGCTATTTAAACAGTTTCAGCGAGAATTTCGCTCATTTGTGCGTTCGAGCTTAAGAGAAGTGCGTCCGAGGGAGTGGAGTGAAGTGGAGTGAAAGGTTGTGTGGGGAGAGTGAAGCACGCGGGAGCTATGGCGGAGATGGGAGCGGACGCGCCAGTGCAGCCAGCTGAGGTATTTGTTCATTTAAGCAAGTACTTATTATGTGTTTTTTTTTTTTTTTCGGAAAAATTTGTAACAAATTTTTGTTTTGTTGTTTTGCAGCTTAGGGTGTTAGAGGCACGACACCGATTCTCCCCTATCATTCCGGGGATGAGGAGGTCGTTGTCCCAAGCAGGCCGGGAGATATTGGATGCGGTGGGGCTAGCGAAGGCAGCCCGGTTGGAGGTAGTTCGGGCGGATGAGGGGTACCTCTCGGCTTTGGCCGAGAGGTGGGATCCGGATCGGGGGGACGTTCCGGCTCCCGGCTGGAGAGATGACGGTGACGCTTGAGGATGTATACCGCATCCTCAAGGTGCCCGTGGAGGGGCGCGGGTGGAGGTTGGACGAGATAGGGCCACAGAGATGGCCAAGGTGTTTGGGGATAACTGGAGGGAGATCCATATGGAGAGCGGGGGGATCCCATACTTGGCCATGTATACGGCCAAGGAGTTGGGAGCGGTGGAGGCTATGACGATGTTCGTGTTGGCCAACATTGTGGCCCCGAACAGCATCGGGTGCAGGTTCCCATGGAACCTGATGGGTGTAGTGAGCGAGATGCTCACTAATAGGGTAGTGTATGCCTGGGCACCCGCTTTATTGGCGCGGGTGTACCGGGAGTTGTATGAGGTTCGGAGACGGGGCCGGAAGGGCCTGGGTTGCGGTGTGGTGCTCCAGTGCTGGGGTGGGAGCACTTCGAGTGGCTCGACCGGAGGGGTTGCCATGGGCTCACTGGGACGTGAGCCAGGCTTATGGTAGGAGATGGCCAGTGGCGGAGGAGAGACAGCCGAGCCGCCCCGTGAGATCGGGGCAATGGTATAGGAGACTATGGGCGGACTTGACAGATGCCCGAGTCATTTGGAGGCCCTGGCGGGAGGCGAGGTGGATCGGGGATGGAGAGCACCGAGACGGGTGCGACGGGCCGGATGGGTAGTGGGGCGGAGCCACGGCGAGGCGGAGTACATACGGATGTCTCGAGTACTCCGCCGGGTCGGATTGAGGCGAGGATGTCCCCGGTGAGCCGGTGCGCTACCGGAGGCACGGATCGAGAGGGGATTTGCCGTGTGCCGAGCCGTGGAGGGAGGCGAAAGAGGACGATGAGGACATGGAGATCCCCGACGTGGACGACGTCGGGGTGACGGTGAGTATGCGGCATGGATGGCCGCAGAGCTGAGGTGGGAGCCACCATTGGTGGGGTGGAGCCGGAGAGCCGAGGCTGGGGCTGGAGAGGGCGAGGGAACCGCAGAGGTTCCCAAGCGCAAGGAGGGTCCCCGCCTTCGATCTGACAGTCGAAGGCGAAAGGGGAAGATGGCACGGTAGGCTCTAGGGAGCGGAGATGACGGGGAGGATGGCGGAGAGGGCCTAGGAGAGGCCGCAGGAGAGGCTAGGGAGGTACCCCCTAGCGGGCACGAGAACGAGCTGGCATAGCTGCAGCAGTAGATAGCGGAGCGCGATGCTATGCTAGCTGCCCGGGATGAGAGGATAGCTCGGCTGGAGCAGCAGGCGACAGAGCGGGATGCCCTGTTAGTTGCTCAGGAGGAGAGGATGGCCCAGCTACAGGCGGACTTGGATGGAGCGACCGGGGTGCCCCGGGATGACTGGGTGACGAGACTCCAAGTAGAGCTAGCGGAGCGGGAGCGACGGCACGGGATAGACATAGCTAGGCTTAGGTCTAGGACTCGTTACATTGAGGCTCTGGAGGACACATTGTTTAGGCATCACATTGTGTTGCCTGATCCTCCATCCTCCTCTGTCTCTAGGCGTAGTGAGTCTAGGCACACCACTAGGTCTAGGGCTCCTACTAGGTCTCGGGGGTCCTGTTTTGATGGTTAGCTTAGTGCTTAGATGCACTCTTTATGAGCCTTGGTGCTCTATTGTATATTGTAGCCTTTTGGCATTCATTGTACGAGTTTGACCTTTATACATATATATATATACATGGCTTTTATTTATTTGGTGTTTTACTCTCTTTTGTGTGAATGCCTATGTTTTTGTGATGCATGTTTTTATATGTTTTAATGTTTTTGATGCATATGTGATGGAATGGAATGCAAACTTATAGATGATTAATGCGAGACTAAGTAAATGAAATATGCACTAAGAAGCACTCATACTTTTAGATAGTTAGATTTAGCGAACTGTTATCATAATTGTTTAATCGGGGGCACCGAACTTGGTGGCTTGTGAATGGATGACGTATGGAATGACATGAATATGGAAGAAGATATGGAGGGTGATATGGAGGTTGATATGGAAGACTGTTTTACAAAGACTCAAACATGCTAGTGGTATCAAACAAACTTACTAACACTTCCTAATTCAACTAGGACCAAATGTGTGTGCATGCGAGTTCATTAACCAAATCGGAAGCATGGTAGTGACTCTAGGCAATCAAAAACCTGTGTGTGTGCAAGTGTGTTCATTAACCTCATCTTGCATAAATTAGGTAACCCTGTTATGGAGAAGACCCCGAAGCTAGTTTGTCCGTATGAGCATTCGAGAGGTCTCTTTTTGAGGAGAGACATGTCGCCACGCAATGAGTATACTCCACTTGCCGAGTCAAGCGTCTATAGCCCCGGTGAAGGTTAACTCCATAGTCCATGTTGTTTTTGACCTTTGTAAGCCTTTGGGATGACTACCTATCCATCTGATTGGACAAGTAGTACGATCCTTACAACTTATTTGGGATCGGTGGTGTGTGAAAAATGTTCATTTCCTTAGAGCTTTGGGGAATCGGATTCTCAACCGAAGTATGATGAGAATTTTACCCTATCCTTACTACTCTGTTTATATTTATATTTTGTGATTGCTTGTGATAGTGGTAAGAACCACTGTTTTATGGACTATGTTTGCATGATAGGACAAACGAGGATTACCCTTTTCACTTCAAGGCACAACCCAAGGATGGTGTTATCTCTCTTTGACACAAGATGTTTTTAAGATGTGAAAATGTGATAGGTTCAAGACCGCTTTTGAAATCATTTCCCAATACTCAAGATTTTATTTAGTGTAATTTGTGATATGGCCCTAGAGAACTTTGACATGCATTTCGAAGTTTGCTTAAAACACTAGGAATGGCTGAGTGATTGAAAACATTTTGGCAATGTAAATATGTGCAAATGGAAAATGGGTGTACGAATGACAATTCGGTTTGATGGATTTTATGAAGGTGCCCCTGATTAAGGCAACATGACTTTTGCTTGACCAAATTTTATATCCAAAAGATAGAATGGTCTCTAACATGATATGCAACTATGGCTGAAAATGAAATGTTATGGTTTTCAATGAGATGTATGCACATGAAATGCAATGTTTTTGAATGAGATGTATGCAACTAGCAATGAAATGCAAATTCTTTTTATTTTATTTGTTTTTTTTTTTCTTTTTTTTGTTGTACAAGCCATGTATATACGTACATATAAAATTCAAACTATGCGTAGAATGCCCTCAAGTGTATAACATTAAGTGGTTCGGGTTCTTCCTCTCCCTCTAAAGCGGCAAGTCTATAAGTTCCATTACCCACTCTTTCGGTGACCATATATGGACCTAACCAATTAGCCGCGAATTTATCTCGAAGATGCGGCAATGCATTGGTGTTTTGTTGATTCTCTTTAAGGACAAGATCCCCTACTTGAAATTCTCTTAGATGAACTTTGGCATTGTAAGCACGTTTCAATCGGTCTTGATAAACTCGCAAATGCTCTAAAGCATTGATTCATTTTTCATCTATGAGTGTGAGTTGATCAAGACGTGCTTGTCTAGCAGTATCATCATCGATAAATTCCTGCAAAGAAATTCGCAAGGAAGGGATCTCGAGCTCAAGAGGCATGATTGCTTCAGCTCCATAGACCAAAGAAAATGGCGTTGCCCCAATGGGAGTTCCGATGCTTGTTACGTAAGCCCATAATGCTAAGGGGATTTGTGTATGCCAATCTTTATGATTTTCTTTAACAAGTTTCTTAAGAATAGCAATTATGGTCTTATTGGAAGCTTCAACTTGTCCATTGGCTTGTGGGTAGTAAGGAGTTGAGAAACTATGTTGGATATTATACTTTTCGCAAAGAGCTCGAACATCCTTATTCTTAAAAGACTTGCCGTTATCAGAAATAATTTTAGAGGGAATACCAAAACGACAAATGATATGGTGAAGTATAAACTCCACAATTCTAGGACCTGTCATTGCTTGGCTAGAGGAATAGCTTCAACCCACTTTGTGAAGTATTCGGTGGTTGTAATGATGAAAGTATGTTGTCCTGAAGAGGCGGGTGAAATCTTGCCAATTAAATCGAGACCCCATTGTGAGAAGGGCCAAAGGCTTTGGATGGGTCTGTAAAACTTGTGATGGTATATGGGTTAAATTAGCGTGTTCTTGACACTTTTTACATTGTTTAACATATTTGCAACAATCTTGTTCCATAGTGGGCCAATAATACCCCATACGTAAAATACGCTTCGCAATGGCCATTCCACTAAAATGACCACCACAAGTACCATCATGGGCTTCAGACAATAGCTCTATGTGTTTCACCTGCTTCTAGACAACGGAGGAGTACTCCATCATATCCACGTTTATACAACACATCCCCCAAAAGAACAAAACGAGCTGCCTTTTGCTTAAAACAGCGGTGGGCAGTTCGAGACAAATCAGATGGGAGTGTTCCAAACTTGAGGAAGGCTACTATCTCACTAGACCAAGGCTCATATGGATCCGAATGGATAAAGCAAACATCTTTTTCATCCTTAGACTCGGCACGGACAATTGCGGACTTAGAGATTGTGGAAATGATTAGGGGCTGTACCTCTCCAAGGGAGTCCTTTGGAATCAATGATCCAAGAGAGGCCATGGCATCCGCAAATCTATTAGTCGAACGAGGCAAACTAGTGATCTCATACCAATCAAACTTAGAGAGCAACTTCATTGCTACATCATGATAAAGCTTAATGGTAGGTTCTTTGGCTTGGTATTCTCCTGTAATTTGTTTAACCACGAGTTGAGAATCCCCAAATATCCGAATACGCTTAATGCTCATAGCTATGGCTGATTGAAGACCTAAAATTAAGGCTTCATACTCTGTTGTATTATTGGTGCATTGGAAGTCTAGTTTGAATGATAAAGGGATGGGAATCCCTTGAGGTGTATGAAACACAACTCCAGCGCCTTGACCTTTCGCGCACTTAGAGCCATCAAAAAATAGCGTGATGTCAACATCTTCCTCCGGAATGATGTCCTCTTCTTGTTCTAGTGATAGCAAATACCGAATCATCTGGGAGCTCAATAATCAAAGGATGATCACTAGGTAGTGGAGCTTCCGCAAGTTGATCGGCTATAACTTGACCTTTAACAGATTTTTGGCTAATGAATTCAAGATCGAATTCGGTAAGCAACATTATCCATTTAGCGGTACGAGTGTTATTATAAGTGCGAGACATCATATAACGCAGAGGGTTTTCTCTAGCTATGACATATGTTGTATGGCTAAGCATATAATGACGAAGTTTCTTAGTGGCAAAAACCACTTCTAAGCACAACTTTTCCACATAAGCATATCGGGTTTCATAGCTTACCAATGTTCGACTAATATAATAGACAGATTGCTCACGATTTTGTTCATTCTTTTGTGCAAGCATTGTCCCTAAGGCAAAGTCCGTTCCTTGAGATATAAAGATTGAAAGGGACCCCTGGACGAGGCGGAGCTAAGAGCGGCGGAGACGCTAAGTACTTGCTTGATGTCATCAAAGGCTTTACGACACTCATCTGTCCATGAAAATTGTACCCCCTTTTGTAGTAGGTGGCAAAATGGCCTACATTTATCGAGAAAGTTGTGCAATAAAGCGACGGATTGAATTAATCTTTCCTTGCAAACTACGCAACTCCTTCAAATTAGTTGGGGGACACATTTCCATAATGGCTTTGACCTTGTTTGGGTCCACCTCAATACCTCGTTTAGAGATAATAAAACCTAGGAGTTTGCCTGAGGTAACACCAAAGACACATTTCTTAGGGTTCAACCTTACTTTATGCTCTAGAAGTCTATCAAAAACTTTTTCCAATACATCAAAATGCTCTTGTCGAGTTTTAGATTTTGCCAATAAATCATCCACATAATCTTCGATAATCTTATGCATATAATCATGGAAAATATAAGTCATGGCTCGTTGATAGGTTGCACCTGCGTTCTTAAGGCCAAAGGGCATCACCCTGTAACAAAAAGTTCCCCAAGGTGTGGTAAATGTTGTTTTGTGTTGATCTTCAGGGTTTATTCGAATCTGGTTGTATCCTGAAAATCCATCCATGAACGAAAGCATTTCATGACCAGCGCGGGTGTCGACAAGAGTATCAATGTTTGGAAGAGGAAAGTCATCCTTAGGACACGCTTTATTTAGATCTCAAAAATCGGTGCAAACACGTATTCCCCCGTTAGGCTTGCGAACGGGTACCATGTTAGAAAGCCACTCAGGATAATCAATCGGGACGACAAATTTAACATCCAAAAGTTTCTGAATCTCCGATTTAACTATGAGGGCCACGGTAGGATGCATTTTCCTAAGTTTCTGTTTGACGAGGTTTAGCATCTTTTTGTAAGGTGAGGTTATGGACAACCAAATTAGGGTCTAGGCCTGGCATGTCTTTGTAAGACCATGCAAATATCTCCTTCTTCCGCTTGAGTAGAGCAATCATTTGCTCTTGTTCCTCTGATGATAGACTTTTAGCCAGTTTCACAATTTGGGTGCCATCTTGGTCTGGACTAAGGTCTACATCGATAGTTTCTTCAATAGACATGTGGGAACCTTCCTCAAGCTGATGGGGAGTAGGGATCAGATTTATGTCATCTAAAATGTCATCAGGCTCCTGTGCCTTGCTCTCGTCTATGTCTGCCTGGAAGACCTCTGGCTTAGAAGATGAAGGTGAATGTGGAGGTGAAGGAGGAATGTAGTTGGCGGAAGCCCTTAACAATTCCTCGAAAAGGATGAACTCTGAAATAGATGGAGGAGATGAAATCCGATCCATGTCAATCGAGTTTGGGTTGATCGGGATTGGCTTATCCGGATCATATGGATTATGGAGCGGGGTGAATAAGTCTTCAAAATTCATTGTCGACTTATGAAAGAAAGGATGGGCGGAATGGAAGGGAAAACCGGTGAAGACCTCGGAAGACCTGAAATGCAAAACAACATAGTTTTTCAGTTTTTTTTTTTTTTGTAGTTTGAGTTTTTTTTTTTTTTTTTGTAGTGGTGAAAACCACTATTACACACATACATAAAGCAATAAAGTATTTTTATATATTTTGATATTTCTTTTTTTTTTTTTTTTTTGGGAATTTTCTGATTTATTTTTTTTTTTTTTGGTAGTGGTGAAAACCACTATTTTAGTATATACATATAATACAGGTTTGGATTATGGCTTATGGATGTGGCGGAGGGGGTGGTTCACCTCGTTCTTGTGGAAGAAGCAAGCGAAAGATGGCCTCTTGGAGAGGGAACAATTGGAGATAAAACTCGTCTTGTTCGATGAGGGGAACAATGGGCGCCGACTCTTCTTCAGATTCATCACCATTTGACATGACGTCAAATTCTTCATAGGCTTCATCTTCGGATTCGTCGGGGTGGAGGATTTCTTCTTATGAATTAAGATTAATGCTTTGAAAAGCTTGTTCAAAAGAAGAAAGGGATGGAAGTGGTTGGTAGCCCAGACCAAAACGCTCAGTGGGTCTCTGGTATGGCATATCGATGCGTTCAGTTACCCCTTGCTCGTATCGACCTAGGCCAAATTGCTGCCAATTATGTCTGTGGAAATAGCGAGAGGGAAAACCCTCCATCCTTTCGATATTGGCAGGGACTGGATGCTTGGGTTCTAGTATGGTGGTAGGACTAGAAGATGACTCTATTCCCCCATATACAAAATTAATGGAATTTGGCATAGAACCCATGTTATAAACCGATCCAATGGATAAATGTTGGTCATGTGGACGACCAAAATCTTTAACTGTTTGCACATTGAACGGTGTGATGTGGACATCTTGGATGGCATACTCACCAATACCTGCATCAGTTAGATGGACCTTGACTTGGGAGGGAGATGGACTAGATGATGGAATAGAAGAATGTGGGATAGAAGAATTGGAAGGATTTGGTTGGGTTGATGCTTCACCGACTTGTGAAACATCAGTTGGTGATGGTTGGGAAGATGGAGGAATAATAGGTGATGTTGAAGAAGGTGTAGAAGAAGGGGGTAATGACGTGGAAAGAGATGATTGGTCATGGCCACATGTGCATGTGGTCACTGATGAAGAAGAAGGAAGATTAGGAGATGAAGAAAGTGGTGAATGAGATGGAATAGCGGAAGAGGAAGATGGTTGCGATATGATGGGTAGCTCCTCGGGAATGGGAGCTTTAGAAGAAGATGGTATAGAAGAAGTAGATGGGGTCAAGAAAAGATGAGTGGATGGCAACACAATCTCATAAGGATTTGAGACATAGTTGCAATGTTTGAAGGGTTCGATGTCGGCGGGTACACAATGAACCTGTCCCTCATATACATACTTCGGACATTGATGCGGTATAGAAGGGACACATCTCATCTCCCTAAGCCAAGGCCGTCCAAGCAATACATTGTATGCCATGGACCCTTCCAAGATGTGAAACAAGGTATGCAAAGTTCGGGCCCCTACCTCAATGGGCAAGATAACCGTGCCAACCGTGGAAGATAAAGCATCATTGAATGCTTTAAGAGTAAAAGTCGACTTGGTGATAAGGGATGGCGACAGCTCTAGATGACTCAACGCCGATGTTGTAATGATATTGATTGAGGAACCGGTGTCAATTAAGACTCTCTTGAATGGCTTGTGATCGATCTTGGCCATGATATGCGGTGGAGGATCTATACTTTCTGTTGACAAAGGTTTGATTTCAAAATCATAGAAAGTGATGGAGGGCTCCATGCATGTTTGAATACTCCCCACAAAGTTGTTGAAGGCATTAGTATCTTGAGTTTGAAGCTCGATTGACTTTAATATTTCCATTAATGCCTCTCTATGCGGGGGAGATTGTTGAATGAGGTCATAGATCGATAACTTGGCAGAAGCCATTTTTAAACTGGTAGTTAATCGGCTACTCAATGACATGATGGGTCGTTGGCGTTGAGTAGAATGATTTAGCGGTTGTTGAGAAGTACTAGCACGTCGTTGGGTCATTGTTACCTAGGTGGAGTGGGGGTTTGTACAGGTGGTCGTGGTTCAGCCTGATTTGGTTGGTTCGCCCTTTGACCCCGGGTTACTACGTTAATAGTACCCACAAAACCTTGGTATTGTTGTACATGGTTGACTTGATTAGGAGGAGTTACCTGAGTTACTCCCCATGAAGTTGTTGGAGCTTCCTCCCGATGTGGAAGGGGTGTTTGAAATACACCAAGATTTTGATTTTGTTGGGCTAAGGGGCTATCCAATTTAATGGCTCCAATCTCAATAAGATCTTGGATCACATGTTTGAAAGTCGTACAATTATTGATATCGTGTCCATTTTGCCTATGATAAGGACAAAATAGGTACTCCTTGTAATACTTCCCCCTTCTAGATGGTTCTAAAGGTTTAAACTCAGGTAAAGTTAACTGATTTGTGCTATATAACTTGTTGAATATGACCGCATATGGTTCATCTAAAGGTGTGAACTGTCGCTTGGGACGATTTGTTTGCCAAGGTCGAGTTTCCATGGTTGGCCCAGTATTGTGAGCTGGTTGAGGAGGGGCGGGTACCGCATGATAAGCAATTGGTTGCGGTTGACTTTGCATTACTTGTTGTTGTTGAGCCATTACGGGCTGGCTCGCCACCACTTGATTAACTTGGTTAACATTTGAGGCTATACTAGCCTGTGCTTGTTTGTTTTGGCCATAATTATTATTTCGTTGTTGGCCCTTTTGTTGCCATTCTTTTCTACGGGGTTTTAAAACACCCTCTTGGACTTTAATGTCTTCTATGATACTTGCTTGGGCCAAAGCCTCTTCAAAAGTCCTGTATTGTTGTAATTGGAGTAACCAAGAGATAGGTTTTAGACAACTCCGGGTGAACATTTTGGTTAACTCCTCCATTGGTAGGGAGAATGGCAATTTATTAATGATAGCCCTCCAACGGTTTCCAAAGTCATAAACAGTCTCATCGTCATGTTGCTTGAGCTTGTATAAGTCGGACAATGAGACTTTCCTTTGTACATTTAGGGAGAATCGTTCTAAAAACAGATTAATCAATTGCTCGTAAGCATAAATGCTATGGTGAGGTAAATGATTGTACCATTGTACAACATCTCCTCCTAATGTCTGAGGAAAAGTTTTGAGCATAAGAGCATCATTATTTTGGATTCTAAAGCAGGCATGCATGAATGAGCTCACATGTTCGTGAGGATCCTCAGTTCCTCAAAATTTGTCAAACTTCGGTAATGTGAAATCAATCGGATATGGCGGTGAAGGTACCGAAGGATGAATTGGTTGATTGATCAACGACCTTAGCGTAGGTTTCGACTAGATGAGCCGGGCATGTTGAGCATAAGGTTGTCAATCTGTTGTTGCATAGCATGGAGTCGAGAATCTTCATGAAAATTTTGATTCGTTTGATGATTATGATGATGCAATGGAGGAGTGGAAAAATGATGAGATGGGATGAAATTGCCTGGATTAGGCGGTGTGGAATGGACAGGTTGTTGGTATGGATGATACCGAAAAGAAGGTGATTGGGGTGAATGATGAACTGGACTGGGTTGGGAGAAAGGTGGGGTAGGAATGGACACCACCGAAGATTGGGGTACCCAGGTGGGGCCTGAGCTAAGAAAAGCTGGCTGGGTAGAAATTGGTTGGGGTGTAGGATTTACTACGACAGGTGGTTGGGCATTTTGTTGCTGTTGTTGCTGAAGCAACTTGTCGAGGTACTCCCTAACCTTATTAATCTCTAACCCAAGGGATGTGGGATGATTGGATGAAGGTGGAGGGCAGGCTGCCATGGTAGTCACAGGAGACTGCGTAGCAGGGGCAATGAAGGTGGCTGAAGTAGGCGGTACCTGGGAAGAAATAGTAGACTGTGCCCCAGGTAGGGTGAAACCATAAATGGTTTGGGAAGAAGAGGGTTGAAATTGGTCATGGCTAGAGGAGGTTCCACCAGCCTCATAGAGAGAATTGGTGTACACCCGGGTAAATGGAGGAGAAAGTGGTCGGGAAGACACTACATTTGTCTCCAAAGGAGGACAATTGAGCATCTGGGAAGATGTTGGAGATGAAGTCGGTTGAGCAGATACAACATTAGCCTCAAAAAAAGGGTTAGTGTAGACCTGAGTGAAACCAACGGGTATGGTTGATGCAATATCCTGTTGAAAAATAGAATCTTGCATAGGGGAATCTTGGATTGGCTCAAGGATATAACCAGTGCCATCTCTTAAGTGAGTTTGCACTTGGGCCATATCAATGTGGGTAATATGACAGGAATTGTCTTCCTCCATGGGCATGGCCATGCGATAGACGGTAGAAGGACGTGAAAGACCTGAAGGCGAACCTGCCTAAAATTCACTAGGATAAGTGGTCATGTTGGTGGTGGGGATGTTATGTGAATTATTCATTTGATTATTTAGATTTAACACTTTAGATTGATTCCTTGTTAAGACCATAACGCAATAAATCTAAACAAATTCAGAAAAGAAGAATGCAAAACTTGAATGATAAATTTACACTAAAGAAATTATCAAAATCAGTCACAACCTAGGTTTCAACCAATGTGTCTTACTGCGGTTAATTACTTATTTTCTGATCTTAATGCGAGTAAATTTTAAGTGTCCGGTTTATGAGTTTTGCATGTGATCTAATCTTGAATTATTCACAAAAAAAAAGGTAAAAACTATGGCTAGGAAAGGACAACGAGATTCTTACTGGTGATGAAATTCGGCAAGTTTGCTCGGGGGGACCTATGGTGTGTCGAAGAAGTTTAATGGATGGAGATGAATTCCACCGTCACTAAACTTCAAGCAATACCTGGTGATCACCATTTGTAGATTAAAGATACAACGCCAAACAGAAATAAAGAAATCACAATAAAGGAATGCAGAACGGTTGTACAAAATGAATGATTTTTATTAATCAATGGAGTTTAGAAACTCCTTTTAAGTACAACAGGGCCTGTAACCCTTTTCGTGATACAAAGTTACAATTTGTGCTAGGGTTCTCCGAAACCCTAGTTGGCACAATGTGGTGGCGTCTCCGAAGAATGTATCCTTAACCTCAACAGAATGAGTGGGCTTCGTTGTATCCTTTGGCTCGGACCACTCCAGCTTAAGAAGCTGCTATCAACAAATCAGATCTACCACTAGAATCCTGCACACATTAAAATTATCAAAGAGTTAGAAACTAATAAGAGGGCTCCACTGTGTGAGCCCTTAGAAACAGTCTAAAACCCTAGATTTATGAAATAAAAATAAACAGAATGCAGAATTCAACAACAGATTAATACATAAAGAAAGATTACTTGCTTTAGACGAATCTATACCTTTTCCTGTTAACGCGGCGAGACCAGGCGGCGGCGATGGATGCGGCGAAAGGGTTTAGTTCAGACTTAGGGCCGTAGAAGACTCAGAAGACTCAGGATTAACAGCAATAGCCAACTCCAGGACTTAGATAGGGAAGATAAGTAGGTTTAGCCGAAGAGATAGATAGGGTTTGAGCCATCAAGGTGACTCAATTTATAATCTACTCTTAGGGCACACTTTAGGGTTTTAACGACACTTTGAACGTGTGGCTAAGATTAAAGTGGATCCAAGGGTAGAGAATAAATCTAGGTTGTGAAACGGATTAAGATGGATGGACGGATGAGATTAAATGAAGGATGGACGGCTCAGATTAAATCACTTAAACTTTATTTATATATATATTAAAATATATTAAAATATTAAAAAATATATATAAATATTAATTTAAATAAATTTGGGGATGAAAAATGGCGGGGAAAAGTGAAATTGGGCCAAATAATTGTGGGAAAGTGTGGATTTGGGCCAAATAATGGCGGGAAGGATGGATGACTGACACGTGGCTGGCAAGAAGGTATAAGTGGCTGGATTTTGGTGTCTACAATATATATTAGAGGGTAAGGAATGATAATTTTCCTATATTATATGAGGTATTTTGAGGCCTCATAACATAGTCAATTAGAACTAATAATAATTGGACCCATGCTTTAGAACACCCATGAGTCCACCAATAGAGGCTCAAGGAAGCCTATGAAAAAGGGTACGATACTAGTACTTCAAAGTTGGTGACTTCGTTCTCAAGGAAACCTAGAAGAATACCAATGCAAGAGTAAACCTCAAAGGCAAATTTAAGTCCAATTAGCTAGGTCCATTTATAATAATTTTCATGTTTGGATCAAGGGATTACTTCCTAGACACACTTGACAAAAATGAACTAAATAAGTCCATCAACATAATACACTTAAAATGCCATTACATCTAAATTTACATTGAATCACACTCTCATTCCATTGCTTTCTTACATGGTTGCTCTACTTTGAATTAACTGATTTTATGGTTGCTTGCTTGCATGACTACATATTCTCATATTTTCCTCTATGTACATGCTTGGATTATCTGATTGCATATCAAGTCATGGGCCTAAGATGATGCAAATGATGATCCTAGTTAGGAATATATCATTTTGCATTGCACTTGCACTAGGTGGATGCTACTAGGAATATATTTCCAATATTACATCTAAAGTTACATTATGCCATTTATCTACTTGTTCACAAATTGCTTCTATGGGTGCTTTCTTTCACGTTTGTACATTTGCAATAGTTTACCTATGAATTAAATATTTGTTGCATAGAATAAAAAATATATGATGATGCAAATGATGATCCTAGTCAAGAATAGAGTATTTTACATTGCATTTGTACTAGGTGTCTAATGTTAGTGGTTTCTTCTAGTCCCTTCTTTACAACCAATTTCTCTCTCCATATCCTTCTATCAAATATTAGGTCTCAATGACTACTAAATTATATATTCACACACACACACACACACACACACACACACACACACACACACACACACACACACACACACACACACACACACATTGTATATGTATTTTTAAGGTTATATAATGTTATTAGGCCCTCACCTTGTACATCCATTATGGAATGGATAAAATTTGATATGTACAACATGCCAAGTGATAAGGTAGCTATGTTATATTTTCTAAAGGTATTTGGTAAGATTTCAAACATGATCCTTTTATTATTCTACCTTTCTCCCATTCTTTTAAACCACAATCATGTTGCCACATGATGTCTACCATGCAAGTCATAAGAATGGAAGGTGTAATCTCTTCATATTTATTTTATTACTTAAATTTGACCATTCCTGGCCATCTTATAGGCTTAATAGGTGATGGGAAAACATATTGTATTTCCTCAAGGGATTATAAGGCATTGAGAATGATTAATCACATAATTTAGTCTTTTTTATCAATAACCATATGACAAACACTACAATATTTACTAATGTTTATGGTAAAACCTCACCAAATTCTATTTCATAATTAGGCTACAAGACTGATGCCATAATCATCCATGGTATGATATCCCAATAATATTTCATTCTTCTCATCATGGGATACAAGATGATTACTATGATTTTTTATAGGTATTGATAGCCCAATCAATTTACCATTATTTGGCCACTCAATACATTCATAATTGGGGATAATTTATTGAGCTGCAATAGGACATCTCAATTGAGGGCATCTTATTCACTTCAAAAAGTAATCAAATTAAGCAATACAAAATATATCAAGTTGATAATGCATACTTCAATAGACTAATTTTTAGTTAAATAAATCATCTATGAGCCTTTAAATAGGCCAACCACCCATGTTATTTTTTATAATTCCAATCAGGTTGTACCTTTACATAGGCTGCTAACACATCTTTAAAGCCACCTAAGTGCTTGTCCATTAATTAGGCTAAGAGGCAACTGCTTAGAGGTGAATCACACTTGTACATATTGTGTCCCTTTGACACACACACACACACACACACACACACACACACACACACACACACACACACACACACACACACACACACACACACACACACACACACACATATATATATATATTATCTTTAAGCATTTGCCTTAAATTTAATTATTTAAAACCACCTAAGTGCTTGTCCATTAATCAATCTAAGAGGCCATCACTTAGGGATGAATATGGTAGAACATTTGAACCCAGAAACAAGATTCAAGGTCACATTGCCATAAAAATGTGTTACATATTTATAGGCCTTGTAGACTCATCATGGAAAAATATAGATGGATAGAAAAATCTATAAAGGTACTCATCTTGAAATATTTAGAAAATATATCGATCAAACACTTTTAGAAGGTCCATTACAAAAAGAAAATTTTATTACATAAACCTTAAATAATATTTTATTACATAAACCTTACATAATATTTTATTACATTTTTAGATGTAATATATTTACATTTTAATATATTTCCTTATTCCTTATCATTCCTCCTCACCATAAAGCATTGGACTCCAATGTTTGCATAATCAGTTAGAGTTGGATGAACCTTTCAAAAAATTAGACATGTCAAACACATGATCATGCTCTAGTGGATGTTGTAAGTCAGATGCTGAACTAATAGGAGAATTTATGTCTAGTATACCAAGAGATGCTTAACCTAAAATATATTTCTTGGTAAAAACTTAATTTCCAACTTGAAAAGGAGGAAGTCAACAAGTGCCAATGACCTGTGGTTGATGTTGTTGTTGCTTCTACTAAATAGGAACCCAACTGGAGGAAGGAGGTTGTAAGGAATATGGTCATTGAATGCATTAATAAATCCTACAAGGAGAAGCAAGAGTAGGAGGAGATATTGGTGGTGAAGGAGTGAGATTCTCCATCCAATATGGGGTAAAAGTGCGGTGCTTTTAATGCAATGAATAAAAAATACTTTATTTTCATGATTTAAAATATATTTATTATTATAAGTATCATATTATGCTTTCTTATCATATTAGTAAGATTTCCAAAGTAGCACCACAATAATCCATGGTTGTCACATCATAAGTGACCTTGTTCACAAAATTGGGACCCAAAGAAAAAGAGATAGTGCATATGTGAGTGATTTGTGAGGTGGATATTCCATACTTCCATCCTAGAAGGTAGGGATGAGGATATGATTGTGTTGATATATGCAATTTATTGGCAATAGATTTCATGATTAAGTTCTTCTGTGATCCATTATCGAGTATACAATATATGAAATAATAGTGAGTAAGGTGAGCATGCATGACAAATAGATTGTCATGATCACCTAGATATGAAGAGTGATGCATTAGGGTGACTTTGTTAAGCTTATCCTTAAACTCTTTATAGGACGTGTCTTTTTACAATATTGATGGGATCCTCCTATCAGTCCTCATCATGAGATGTTAAAATCTTACTAAAACTACCAAAAAGATGCTATAACACTTCATTCAATATCATAGAATCTACTGCATTTTGTATTGAAATCATAAAAGGGTTACAAGACTTGATATCCTTTTACAAATTTTGCCCTGAAGGCTACAATGGGGTCTTCCCTAAGGAAGCCCTTTTGGAATTGATTGGTACAAAAGTAGCAAGATTCATCCTTTTGTGTTCCTCAGTGTAGGTGGGCTTCTTGCTCGTGGGCCACCACTGGTTGGATGTGTTCTTGTACTTGTTGGACCTGTTAACCTGCAAAATCTTGTTAGTGCATTGGGGGGTCTGCCTCAGTCAAACCCCATGGTTATGAAGACAAAAGACTCATTAAATATGCTCAAAACATGAAAATAACTGCTAAAAACAACATAAAAACACTAAACTAAACTATACTTACCTTTTCTGATGATTTTGGTGCCTGTAGCAGAGGTTCGCATGGGGTCGTGCGAACCGGTCCTGAATCGGGTGGTTCGCACGGGGTCGTGCGAACCTATCCTTTTTGTACTGGATCTGCAAGTTAGCTTTTTTGGTTGTCCTGGAGCAGTTGCTTCTTTGATTTTTGTGTGGGTCACCTTCAAAAAGTGCACTTTTCGAGAGATTATTGACCTGTCTCAATCACAAAAGAACTCCATGAAAGTGACAAATCAATTGCAATGGTTGTATGATGGTTGTGTGATGGATGTGTAATGGATGCAAATGGTTGTAGTGATTTTGGTAGAGTTTCGGTAAGCAAAAGTTGGTTGTTATGAAAAGGTGAAAATGGCCTTCTATTTATAGACTTGGCCAAGGTGAGAGGGAGGGGATGAGGTGTCCCCTGTGAGGTGGCAATGGTGAGGTGTCCACCTGGGAGGTGTCCCCTGAGGTGTCCTGGTTCATAAATGGAGTTGGGTGAGAGAATCCCTCACCCATCCACAAATAATGATGACTTGCTAAAAATATCCATTAGGCATTAATGAACACCTTTTAGGAAATATCTTTCAATTTAAAATTGCTTTTTATGTGCAAAAGTCTCCATCTTTCATTTATGACCCAGGGGAGTGTGAGGTGGAGAAATATCTGGGTGAGAGGTGGCAAGGCTAGGATAGGCTAGAATAGGTGAGGTGGAAGGCTAGGCTAGTCAAAGTAGACTAGGTGAGGTGGAAGGCTTAGATTAAATCAAGATTAGATCTAATTAAGCATGTGATTAGCCATAAAGCAAGTTTTGACCAAAAATGTTGACTTTTGAGCATAAAGTGCTTTTTGACCATGGTGGAGAATTCAACCTTGGTTGAGTTGGGAATGAGGTCGCATGAGGACCCAGGGTTAAGCGTAGGAAGGGGCTTGGCTAGCCCAAAGGGGCTAAGGATGATGAATAGTGATTTTGATAAATGAATAGTGTTTTTAGCCAATTTATGCAATTTTTGAGGGTTTTGCAAATTGATTGACCATGGAAATAGGGAGAGGGACAATGTGTGACTTTTGGGTGTCTACATTTTACCCCTTTTTGTACTGGATTGTGTGAAACATGGTTTAGTACAAAAATTGATGATGTGAATTGATGGAATGATTTGGAAGGCAAAGAATTTACGATTGATGAGTTGTGGATGATTGCGAGAGAGACGCATTGATAAAAAATGGTTTGTGATTGGATACAACACTTTGAGTTGTAATGATTGCTTTTGGGGAAGGCGTAAGATTGCCTTGCATTGTGATCAACTTGAGATGTTTCAATTTTGGACGAAACAAATGCCTTTGCTAATTTTTGCTTTTGATTGATTGATGAGCTCGTTTTGACAATATTTGACAAATCGTTGGAGCCATAGGGTAGAACTTTTAGGAGCTTCATTCACAAGTGGTCTTACGACTACCACTATGAATATTGGAATCCATGAGGTGTCTACAGGCAGAGGCATTTTGAGATTTATCAAACATTGCTTTGTTTTGGGTTGGAATTTTGGTCTTAAGATAATCGTTAGAAAAAAATTTCTTAGGCAAGTGTTGAATCCATGATTGGATTTTGGTTGTTTGATCATATGCAAGGTAGATTTTGATATGTTTGATGATTACCCCCTCAAGCGATGAATTGGTGATGGAGGTGATGAAAATTGGTGATGAATCGATTGATAAAGATGTTGGTGAAAATGGAAAAATTTGGCATGAAATTCAGCAAAATGGAACATTTTGGAGATTTTCCAGGGTATGTGGAGGCTTGTGTGAAAATTTGGGGGTGAAAGTATAGGTTCACACGAGGTATTGTGAACCTGTAGGTTCACACGGGCGGGACACAAATTAGGATTTTCAAAGGTTTTTAAGTTGAATTTTGTAATTTTGATGACATTATTGGCACGAGGAAATGGAGGAGAGAGTGGTGAGGAGGAAGAAATGGAATGAAGTGCTTTTAGATGATGAATTGGGTGAGACGAGATGGTGAGTGGTTCAGCGAGCAGAACATAGGTGGGAATACCAGAGGTAAGCATCGTATTCTTTCTTGGTTAGTGTGTGCTTGCCTAGGGTTTTGAAATTGTGAATTTTACTTTTAATGTCATAAATTTGATGTGGATGGATGGGGTGGGCAAAATGTGTACACTTTGTGTAAAAAGGGGAAAATGGGTATCCCGAGGTAGGGTTGGTTTTTGCCTGTGATGTGTGTGCTTGTGGAAAAGCGTGTATGATGTGATGTGTGAAATGGGGTGTGAATGTTGTATGCATGTGAAATATGACAAGTGGGGGTATCGAATAAGCCAAATGGGTATCGAGATTTGCTTTTTGTTGTTCATTTTGACTATCTCATAGTGCGTGAGCATGTGTTAGCAATTTTTGTTCATTTTTTGTGTGTTTTGAATTTTTGCATGTGTGAAATGCATATTTTTGGAATCTGTGTCTCGAGGTGGAACCGTACCCATGATTTTCATCAAGATTGAGAGGTTCGCACAGGGTCATGCATGTGCCTACTTCACATGGGTCGTGCGAACCTACCTTAGGATGCTAATTTGGATGTTTGGGTTTGTTTTTGATTTTGATTTTTGTTTTTTTTTTTTTTTTATATGTACATGTGAAAATGAAAATGAATTGATTTTATATACATGATTTTTGACTCGTGGTATGTGTGAATTGGTAGGTGAAGAAGATCTATGCATGACATCGGTTGCGCAAATGTCGAAAGGAGTTGGAGGATGTATGGTGGCTAGAGGATGGTGAGTGGTTATGGAAGATTGGCTTGTATGGTGTGTGGGTTATGCGTGAGGTTCATGTGAACCATGCATATATATCAACATTGTGTGAAAGGTGGGATCTAGATAGGAACACCTTTCATTTTCCGATGGGAGAGATGACTATGATGTTGGAGGATATCTATCAGATTTACTAGCTACCGATAGAGGGTATTACGATCATGACCATGGATAAGGACTTGAGGGATGGCATTCTGGAGAGGGTCTTTGGATGGTGGTGGTAGTGGGTGGATGCTAAGGGTGGGGTGGACTACGTCAAGTATTGGTGTCAACATTTTTTATCTAATCGCCATGCTATGGTGATGCTTTTGATAGTGAGTCATGCATTGCCTGATACTTCAGGGGTGAGATTCCCCTAGAATATGATGGGCATCATGTGTGATATGGTGGAGAGGAGCATCATGTATGCATGGGCACCTGCATTGCTAGCATAGGTGTATAGGGAGCTTCATGGAGTTGTGAGGATGGATAGGATGGGGATTAGTGTGAGCCCACTACTTCAGATTTGGGCATGGGAGCATATCCTGATTTTATGGCTGAGAGACTTGCCGTATGATGCTCACACCAATGATGGGAAGGATGTGCCATATGCGATGCGATGGAGGGTGGATATGGAGGGTCGAAGGAGTAGGGTGAGGGAGGGAGACCTGATGTTTCACTGAGAGGAGTTGGGTAGCTTGAGAGTGGATTCAGTGAGGTGGAGGCCATGGAGAGGGGATCCCAATTAGATAGAGGATGTGGAGCAGTTGATTCAGGTGAGGTGAGGGTGATGGGTTATGGGGAAGTATTTATGGTAGGTGGAGTACTTCCCATTTTTTAGGGTGCAATGGTAGTTTAGGTTGTGGTAGGGTAGACCAGAGCCACCAGTGGTGATTTATCGAGTTGAGGGGGACACAAGGCCTGAGCTAGTTGTACCTCCACTAGATTTGACACCTGATGAGCCCATGGTGATTCTGGATGTAGATGATACTAGGATGACACCTAATTTTGATGTGTGGTGGGTGAGGCAGGTATGGGAACCAGTGCTTGAGGTGGTTGATGGATGGGTGGAGGTAGTAGGTGTGCTACCTGATAGGGGTCTACTAGGTGGGGTGAGGGTAGCATCATTAGGACATGGAGGAGTATGATAGGAGGAGAGGTCACCGAGCTGGGGGAGGAGGATGAGATCGATATGGATAGGCTGATGTAGCATGTGAGGCCACATCAGGATGAGCATGATCATTTGGTGAGTGATCGAGGTGTGGGGCCATCGATGGAGGGAGGTGGAGATATTAGGGAGGGTGTGGCTACGATGGAGGAGGCACCCATGATGGATGTCATAGAGGATTCATCGGATGAGTCATCGATGATGGAGGAGGAGGGGTTTGATGTGGAGCTGGATGATGATTTGAGTGAGGAGGATGAGGTACACCAGCTACAGGAGGAGGTCAAGAGGCTTAGGGATAAGCTTCTTGACATGGAGATGGATTGGGTGAGTGATCACTCACTTTTGGAGGGGGAGGTGTGAGAGCTAGAGGTTGACTTGTAGGCCACCCTAGAGGAGAGAGATGAGGTGAGGGTGAGAGCACAATGGGTAGTGGAGGAGTGGGATGCACTTAGGGTGGAGTGAGATAGGATGAGGGGTGAGCGGGATGCTACTAAGGGGAGGTGGAGATTTTGATGAGAGAGAGATATGGCCCGTAGGGAGTAGAATGAGATGATTGAGTCCATGGAGTAGCTCCAAGGACTACTAGATGTGGCTAGAGCCAAGACTGAGGCCATGAGGGTATGCCATTTAGTGAGGGTGGTGGAGCTTGAGTAGACTATGCAAGATACACAACATGTGAGGGAGTGGGTGGAGCAGGAGATTGCTCACCTTGGGGAGGTAGTGCCACAGTTGGAGGTGGCATGGAGGGAGGTGATATAGTTATAGGAGGGGAATGAGAGGTTGATGGTAGCCAACATGAAGGAGGCTACCAAGAGGATGAGGGTAGAGGGTGAGCTCATGGTGAGAGGGATACCTATCCTAACATACTCTAGATCTCTCTCCTTATCACACCCTCAAGTAGAGAGGAGTCAATGGAGCATGCCATCAGTTGGTGGGATGGGTCAGTAGGTGGTGGCACCTACGATGTCATATGCACTAGTGAGGATGGCACCACCAGTGTAGGTGGAGGTACCATAGGTGGTAGGGACTGGAGAGGCAGAGTCATCATAGGTAGCGATTGGATGGGCAGAGGCATCATAGGTGATGGTGGGATGGGCTCTAGTGGATGAGGGGAGTGGTGAGACTCCTGTAGGGTAATAGTCATGATGGGGCTATGGGGGCAGAGTGGTTAGTAATTTTTTTATTTTGTAGGTGCTCAGGATGAGTGGATTCTTTTTGTGGTGATGTACCTTGAGGGTACACTCCTTATTGTAGTCGTATGGCAATTTTGATGGTGGTGTATGTACATGGATAGGTGATGATATGCCCGTAAGGGTGCACACATTTTATTGTAGCCTGATGGCATTGTTTTTTATATATACATATATACATATGATATTCTGTGGCACTTGTGTTTACTTGCATTTGTGTGTTTGTTTGTTTTTGCTTATGGTGATGCATGATTAGTGTAGATGTGGTAGTGAATAATTACATATGAATGGAATGGTAATATGCTTAAATAAATATGAAATGACATTAAAACATGACATAAAATGGGTATGCATAGGATGATAATGCAAAGTATGTAAATGAGTTGCTTAGGGATAATATTTGCATCGTTGCGATAGTCAGATGATGTAATCCATTCCATTTTTCCAAGGAAGTTGGATATGAAGGTTGTAGTGAGGAGATTCAAACACTACAGTTTGTAAGTAATCAAACCCATTGACTAACTGAGCAAACTTCTTGAACAGGTTCTAGGCTATCTTGGTAAACAAGACCTCAATCCTGGATTTGTGTGTGTAAAGTGATGTTCATTTTACCATTCTGGAAGAGGGTGGTTTATAACTGCATGGTAACTTAGCCTGTAAGCTAGCTCATCGGTAAAGACCTGAGGAATGCAGGGATTCAAGATTTTTGATAGTACTCTCGAGGTGTTGACTTTTGTTTTCTGCCTCTGTAGTAGGATTCTCTTGTGTTTTTCTCTTTTCTTTTCTTTTTTTTTTTGTTTTTTTGTGGGCGTTGGCTTTTGTTTTCTGCCCTTTTTCTCTTTCTTTTGTAACTTGTCCTTTTGTCAATCCTCAGGTTCGAGAGAAATCATGTGAATGATATGATGAGCGGAGTGATTTTTGCTAAGCATCAGTCGACATGCAGTGTAGCCAGTCCTATTTCCAAAATGTAATTAGTGTGTAGGACGTGCTAGTAAATCCAGGAATGAGAGCAAGGTAACCAAGGGAAGTCTAGAAATGTTGTTGAAATGTGCCAACTTTGGATGGTGGTTGATTATATAACTATTTATGGGTGAAGCACTCAAAACATTTCAATAATCCTATCTCCTAAAAATGGGTTTGGGCATCACACTGGTATGCTAGCATGTGCATGTTTAATTCCCCAAGCATGGTATTTACAATGATTATGTACAAATGCATGTATGGATGCAAAAAGTGAGAATTTATGTGCAAGGTTGCCCTAGTATTATGGACAATGGAATGGGGCGATGGCATGGGTGATGGAGTGATGGGTGAAAGAAGTGAAGAAAATAATGAAGAAAGAATGGAAAAGCAAAGAAGAAGAAGGAGAAGAAAAGAAAAGAAACTTATCAAAGGTATGTAGCCACTCGAAGCGTGACCATACAACATTGATGAGTAACTAGAAGAAAAGAAGATAAAAAGAGGAAGAGAGAGAAGAAGAAGAAGAATGAAAGGTATGTAGCCACTCGAAGCATGACCATACAACATTCATTATAGAAGAGGGGTAGAAGAAGAAGAGAGAAGAAAAGAGTGAAGTAGAGAAAGCAGATTTGAATGTAAATGCAAGTTGACTACGTGTCATAGAATGCCAAAAATGATGATGTTGTTTTTGTGTTTTTGGTGTTGATTGATTTTTTTTTAATTTTGTTTTGAATTATATACATATGTACAAGTGGTGATGAGCTACAATGCCTACAATTAGGTATAAAATGCTCATAGATGAATAATGTTAATGGGCTCAAGTTCAGCAATACCTTCCAACGTGGCCAGGTGATATGCCCTAGATCCAAACTTTTGAGTAACCATGTAAGGGCCTAGCCAATTGGGTGTAAATTTGTCATGGAGATGGTGCGGTTGGCTAGTAATTTGTTGATTTTATTTGAGGACTAAGTCTCCAACTTGGAATTCATATTGGTGTACCTTAGAATTGTAGGCACATCGGAGATGATCTTGATAAATGTAGGTATGTTCAATGGCATGAATGCGGTGTTCATCCAATAGGGTCAATTGGTCTAGCCTGGCTTGATGGGTGGTATCATCATCAATGAATTCTTGCATGGAAACCCATAGTGATGGTATTTCAAGCTCCAAGGGCATGATGGCTTCAACGCCATATACAAGGGAAAATGGGGTTGCCCTAGTTGGAGTGTGGATACTTGTACGGTAGGCCCATAGTGCTAATGGCATTTGATTGTGCCAATCATGGTGTGATTCTGCAATGGTTTTATGAAGAATGGTGTAAATGGTTTTGTTTGTAGCTTCCGCTTGGCCATTACCTTGTGGGTAGTATGGAGTAGAGAAGCTATGTTGGATGTTGAATTTCTCACATAGTGCATGAACATTCTTGTTCTTGAATGGTGTGTCATTGTCAGTTATGATTTTGGATGGGATGCCAAAATGACAAATGATGTGTTGAGTGATGAAATCAACAATTTTGGGACCGATCATTTGAACTAGAGGGATGGCCTCAACCCATTTTGTGAAGTACTCGATTGCAGTGATGATGAACTTATGATTGGCAGATGAGGTGGGTGTGATTTTTCCAATGAGATCCAAACCCCATTGTGAGAAGGGCCATATTGATTGAATAGGTTGCAGAGCCTGAGAAGGCAAATGCGTAAGATTGGCATGATGTTGGCATTTAACACACTTTTTGACATAATCACAACAGTCATGCTCCATTGTGGGCCAGTAATAGCCCATTCATAGAATACATTTGGTAATGGCCATGCCACTGAAATGGCCACCACAAGTACCATCATGAGCTTCTTGGGTGATGCGTTGGGCTTCAAAGGGCTCAAGACAACGCAATAAAATGCCATCATAACTTCACTTATAAAGGATATCACCTAGCAATGTATAGTGAATGACACATAGTTTAAAAGCTCACTTGTGAGTATGATTTAGATCAGGTGGGAGAATACCGAGCTTAATGTAATCCTTGACTTGGGAAAACCATGGGTCATGTGGTTCAGCTTCGATGATATTGATGCCATCATCACGAGAAGGTGGATTGTTGGAAATGGTGGAATGGAAAAGGGTGTGAATGGACACGTGAGTTGTGTCGGAAAGTGGGTTTTGTGGAATGAGTGAGCCTAGAGAGGCCATGGTATCGATGAAATGGTTCATGGATCGTGGAGTAGCGGTGATGTCATACCACTCAAATTGGGCCAACAAGTTTTTGGCTACCTATTTGTATTATTGTAATACTGGGCAATGACATTGCCATTCTCCCTTGATTTGATTTACAATGAGGAGGGAGTCACCATATATGTCCAGGCGCCGAATGTGCATTGAGATTGCTTGCTTTAGGCCTAGGATAAGAGCTTCATACTCAACATTGTTATTGGTACAGGGAAAGCCTAATTTGAAGGAAAAGGGGAGTGGCTCCCCTTGTGGTGTGAAAAAGACTATTCCTGCACCCCCAACATGTGTGCAATGGGAGCCATCAAAAAAGAGGGTCAATTCAGTGGTTGATTCAGGCTCTACTAGCTCTTCGACTTTACTTATATGAAAGACAGAGTCATCTATAAGTTGGATAAGCAATGGCGCATCACTTGGTAAAGGGGCCTCAACCAATTGATCAACAATGACTTGGCCTTTGATGGATTTTTGACTGATGAATTTGAGATCAAATTCCATGAGGAGCATGATCCATTTGGTCGTTCGACTATTGTGGTAGCTCTTACCCATCATGTAGCGAAGTGGGTTATCATGGGCAACTACGTAGGTAGTATGGTTAATCATGTAATGTCACAACTTTTAGGTGGCAAAAATGATGGCAAGGCAAAGTTTCTCCATGTAAGCATACCATGTCTCATAATCAATCAATGTGCGACTGATATAGTATACAACTTGTTCTTGGTCCATTTCATTCTTTTGGGCAAGGAGCGTGCCCAAGGCGACATCGGTAGCAGAAATGTATAGATGGAAGGGATGATCTGGATGGGGTGGGATGAGGACTGGTGGAGATGTAAGGTATGATTTGATGTCATCAAAGGTGGCTTGACATTTATCATCCCATTTGAATGGGACCCCCTTTTGGAGAAGATGATTGAATGGCTGACACTTGTCTAAAAGTTGGGTGATAAATCATCGTATGGATTGAATTCTTCCTTGCAAGCCACGTAACTATTTGAGATTCGTAGGGGGAGGCATGTCAAGAATAGCTTGGACTTTGGTGGGATCTACTTCAATGCCTTTCTATGAAATGATGAAACCCAAGATTTTTCCAGTGGTAACACCAAAGACACATTTCTTTGGATTTAATCGGATATTATGTTCCAATAGGTGATCAAATATTTGATGTAAGTCTTCAAGATGTTGACCATGGGTTTTGGATTTGGCGATGAGGTCATCAATGTAGTCTTCAATAGTTTTGTGCATCATGTCATGGAAAATGTAGGTCATGGCACATTGGTAAGTTGCCCCAACATTCTTGAGGCCGAAAGGCATGACCTTGTAACAAAAATTCCCCTAGGGGGTTGTGAAAGAGGTCTTATGCTGATCATCTAGATTGACACGAATTTGATTATAACCTAAAAAACCATCCATGAGTGATAGTATTTCGTGTCTGGCTATAGCATCGACCAATGTGTCAATATTAGGGAGTGGAAAATTGTCCTTGGGACAAGCTTTGTTAAGATCCCTAAAATCAGTGCAAATGTGGATACCCCCTTGGGTTTTCCGATGGGAACCATGTTTGAAACCCACTCAAGGTAATCTATAGGTTGTATGAAATCCACATCGAGGAGTTTCTGTAACTCCTCTTTGACAATAAGAGCAACTGTGGGGTGCATGCGGTGCAAATTTTGTCGGACAGGTTTGGCATTGTCATCTAGGACAAGGTTGTGCACAACTAATGATGGGTCAAGGCCCGACATATCCATATAGGACCATGCAAACACCTTAATGTAGTACCTAAGGAAATTGGTATAAAGGACACGTTCTTCTTTGGATAGGCTAGCGATGAGGTAGACGATGTGAGGGTGTTTCGGATCATTGCCAATATCAACTTCAATAGTGTCCTCGACAAGCATGTGAGAACCATCATGGAGTTGAGCAGGGATTGGGATGAGGTGAAGGTCATCGATGGACTCTAGGAGCTGGAATTCATCATCTAGATAAATATCTGTATGATTAATCCATGGGAGGTGAGGTGGGATGGAAGGTAATGGTGCATTTGTGGATTGCAACATGTGTGGTGTTGGGAGGAATTCAGTGGATATGGGGGTTTTAGAGATATCATCGAGATCAATAAAATTAGTGATAGGAGGTGGAATGTAATCGGGATGGTTTGGATACCATAGTGGAGCATATAAGTCAACAGAGATCATGTTGACCGAAGTGCTAGATAAGGTGGAGGTAGGTGATGAAGGTGGTGATGAATCAGATGAGGATAGAAATGAATCTAAAAAAGGTTGGTGATGACCTAGGTTTAATACCATAGGTGGGGAAGGGGAATGAGAATGTGAGCCATGAGGTGGTGGTAGTTCTTGAATGGGGAAAAATGGGGTAGTGGGTGAGGGTGAAGAAGGTGGATCTTTGGGTAAGAGTGGTTCAACAGGTAAAGGTGGATCGAGGGATAAGGTAGTGAAGTGGTGAGCAAGGGTTTCAACTTCATGAGGAGAGAGGGGCTCATGTGGTGGGGATGGTGGAAAGAATATAGATGGAATATCGATTATGGAATGAGGGGAAGAACTATTTATCGATAGATTAAGCTCAAATTCCTCATCGGATAGAAGGTCGATAGGATCAAGATCTAGATTTTGTAACTCATGCTCAAGGGTACTAATTGTCAGAGGATGGTAACCAATGCCTGATCGGTCGGTAGGTTTGCATGAGGGAGGATGGATATAGGTGTGACACCCCTATTCATATCTCCCTAGGCCATAACCATGCCAGTTATACATACATAGATAATGCCAGGCAAAATTAGGATTTGACATGTGGTCAAGGTTACCGTAAAATCTTGTTTGTGGTGGTGGAGGTGTTGGAGGTTCTATGGATGAATCAAGTCCCCCATATACAAAATTCATGCAATTATCGAGAGGACCAAGAGGAACCACTACCCCAATAGTCAAGGGCACATCATGAGGTAAAAGTAAGGAAGATCCTAGAGAGCACCTCAATATTTACCACTTTGCTTGTAACCAAATGCATGGTAGTGACCCCATTATGCTTCACACATTTGCACTTTCGCTTGGGGGAAAAGCATTATATTAGTACAACCATTTGCCTCATCATAGTTTATTCACTTTCAAACAATTGGCCAATCTATTTCTTGAACACTTCTTGATCAACATCAAAACCAAGCTTACTTATGTTTTACACCAGTTTGACGATGAGCCCATTACTAATTTTTTCATCCATTGGAGAGTGGTCATTAATGATCTTGTCTTTCCTTTTCCACCTTTAGATCTCATCAAACTATTTGATAAGAGTTGTCATAAACAAATCTTCCAAAAATTGTAGATTCATCAGAATCAGACATTTGAGGAAGCCATTGCCCAAGCCAAGGTTATCAAGGACATCAAGGTCCACAAGGGTAAAATCAAGATTTGGTATAAATCATCCTACCCCACCAAATGCCACTATAATCACCCTCCATATGTACCTCCCACTACCAGACCACATCAGACCAATCAGGTACTCCTAAATTCTCCATATCCACCACCACAAGTTGCATCTGCTCAAGCACCTCAACCCACGCCTTCATGATCCCATAAAAATACATACCAAGTCAATCCTCCACTACTTCCTACCCCATATCTAGGGAATCCTCCACCATAGTATAATCCATACCAAGCTCACAACCCACATATACCTTATCCTCCATGTAATTGGATGCCCTTATTTGAACCCATGCTCAGTCTATTTCATAGATTACATGAGGGAGGTCTCATCACTTTTCCAAATTTCCAACCCTTTTATCTAAACCATTCCCTCCTATGGAACCACAATCTGTAATATTTTTGTCATTTGCATTGACAACATGGACACACTCTTGATTCATGCAGTATTTTTTTCCATACCATGCAAGACCTTATCGATCGAGGCACCAAAAAAGTCTCAAATATCCTCGCACTGCAAAATCAAAACTTGGGGATATATCAAAATCCATTATCTAAGCATGGGGGTAATCCACATCATACTAATACATGCCAAGTCAATCATGTTAATTGAGGTCCTTCCTAGTAGGGATTTGTGGGTATGATCAACATCGCAACTCGTAATCAACGATATCCACCCCTAGTAGCCATCCAACAACCCTCCACATCCCAAAAACCATTGGTTACAATATCACCCATTACCCCACCAATTCCACCACCTCTACCATGGAATGTCATCACCATCCATGGTAGTATTTCCCATCAGCTCCATACCACCCCTATAAGGTTATCCATTTATGACCTTCTACAGTAGTCCCAACCTCACCATGAAGCCCTCAATTTTATCCTTCAATCTCTCGATCTCGAGACCAATGATATAAATGCATTTGCTAACTTTATTGGTAATGTTCAGAGATGCTTACAACCTTATATCAGCTTCCATGACCATGAAATCATGGGAGTGGATCACCTATTATATATTCAAGCCTCCATCAATGACATCACCTATAAGCGTGTTCTCATCGACACCTGCTCATCCATCAGTATCATTTATATTGTCGTCCTTGGCCACCTTCATCTACCTCCTTCTCATATAGCCACTCCATCCATGGACCTTTGAGCTTTTGATGGCTCTATGCACCCCACCCTTGGTACCATTGTCCTTCCCATCAAGGCTGGTGCTAAAACCATTTCCACTCTCTTCCATGTTATCAAAGGTGATATGCAGTACAACATCCTTTCGGTATGCCCCTAGATTCAATACATGCAATGCATCCCTTCCATGCTTTATCATTGTATCAAATATATTCACAATAGCTTGGTCCACTGCATCCTTATTGATGGTGATCCATTCAAATTTTGCAACATCATCACCCTTCCACTAGGTCCACCCTTATCATCCACATAGTTTGCCCCTACCCCATGCCAGTCTCTAGACAACACCTATCCATCATCTTCACAACCACCTCCTACACCTGACCTGAGAAACATCGCATTAACCTATAAAAATCCACCACAACATCCTAGCGCCCTGGAAATTCCCACACTTTATCATCACCCTTCTTCACCTTTCACACCATTTCCACCATTCACCTTCTCTACCACACCTTCTATCCCATCTTCATCCAAAAACCCACCTCTTCTCCCCACACCCCCTCCATATCTTCACCACTTTGTACCCCACTCAACATGAACATGGGTAATCTCCAATTCACCTACCATAACTTCCATCCCCACTTCTCTATTCACCTATGCCAATCATCCAATCACCAGAATACCTGTTGAGTGCTATGAGTGGACACAACACACCACTCGACTAGATGACCAGTTAGCTCAATAAAATCCTTCTGTTTCATCCCCTTCACCCACACTCCAACTCCATCCATTCTACCATCCTTTCCGCCACCTAGGGGGTCCTCCCCTCAACCCGAGCATACAACCCCTCCTCATGTCTTTATACTCATGACCACACAAGGTCCTGGTGAGTATAACATAAGCAATTCTTGGGTTATTCCATCTAACATCTAGTTCACCCATGACTTTGGTTGAGTCAAATTTAGGGATCTCAAATTTGTAAGGATATGGATGTATAGGAATAGATGGGTGAATTGGTTCATTGTACAACTCATCATATATGGGTTTTTGAGGCCCATAACCAGTCATGCACAAATACAATGTGTGAATCTACTCCTACATGGCTTGAAATTCACTAGAGAGCATCGTGGTAGTGTTTGGTGGGTCTAGAAATGGGGGTGATGGTGTGGATGCAAGCAATAGCTATGATGAGGGTTGTGAATAATCCAAATGTGATGGATATTGCAACTATTGTTCTTCCCATGGATGATAGTAAGCAACTTGGTTTGGATCAGGAACTAACATGGTATGATATTATGGGATAGGAACCTAAGATGGATGGGGTGATATATAGGAAGATTGGTAGGTTGATGGCTGCTATTGATGATCATAGTATCCGGGAATCTACTAGGTAGGCATGGGAATATGCTATTGTTGCACATTTTAGAAATTTAGTTGCACCTAAGTAGTAGTGGTAGAAGATCATGTGGATGGTGAGGTGAAGAAAGTGGGTGGTGTAGAAGATGGGGGAGAAAGAGATGTTGGTGTGGTAAAAGAGGACTAGCATGAATATGGGGGTAGAATTGATGAGGATGAAGGGGGTATGGAGGGGATGGTGAGCAGGGAATTAGGATAATTGAATATCGAGGTGGATGACTGTGATAAGTGGGGTTCAGCGATGGAGGTCAAAAGGAAGGTGGAGGTGGTAATCAAAATTATGATGAAGGGGCCGATGGAGGTCTATATGATGAAAATGATGGATAACTAGTGGGTGTATGAGAAGCAAACTAGGGTGTGAAAGGAGGTGCCTACGAGGATGAGGATACCTATTGTAGATGAATATGCAATGAGGGATGGGATATATTGGGTGATGATAGCTGGTAGTACTGAGATGAGTGTGAAAAGTACTGATATGGAAGTGAAGAGGGTGGTTGGGATGAAGGTTGGGAACTTGATGAAGCCTACTAAGATGGTGGGGTTTGGGATGATAGTATGGTATGAGGGTTCATGGAAGGAGGGGTAGATATCATATGGACTATCTAAATAGTGGTGATGACATTGGGTATGATTTGGGAAATGAATGGATCAGAGTAATAGCCCAAGAGTGGATGGGAAGAATGCTCTAGGAATGGATGGGTGGCAAAAGGTGAGGCAGGTGGGGTGAACTCACTCACCACCATAACAGGTATGGGGTGACCAAGGGGAGTATAGATGACATGATAGTAATAGGTGGATGGAGTATTTGAAGAGGAGAGATATTCTAAGGTAGGGGTCTCCTCGAAGGTCTCGTTCAAGAGATGGATGGACTAGAATATGCCATATGGGAGATGGGGCTAGCACTATGGGTGGAATACCTAGTCAACATGTCAGGTGGACCTATGAAAGTAACTTGGTATGACTCGAAAGATGGATTAGTGGTTTGAGAAGTAGAAGCACCAATGGTCATGATAGTCCATTGAGTAGCCTCAGTGGCCTGACGAAGGGCCTCACACATCTAACTACACATAACTAGTATGGTGATGTGTGCAAATGTGTGGTAACAACCAAAAGATGTGGTATCTATACTTTGTGAATGTTTGTGGATGAATGTGACACTATATGTTATTGAAAATATAGGTTTACATGGGGTCATGCAAACTGCTTCTAAGATCAAAGTTTCACATGGGGTCGTGTGAACCACTCAAGATCAAAATTAGATGACTGATATGTGCTGTGGAATGTGCATGTGTGCTGTCCAAGAAATTTGGAACCTAAAAAATAGGTTTGCACAAGGTTGTGTGAACCACCTATGCAACTAGAGATTCACATGAGATCATGCAAACCACTAGAAATAGTGACAGAGGATAGATATATAATGTGGATACCCTTTGTGTGTTGTGTGGACCTGTGTGGTGCAGTTTTGTAACCTAGAAGCTAATTTTTGCACATAATAATGCAAATGAATCTGAGTGTAGAAAAATCACATCGGGGGGTGTAAATCACCTAAAAATAGATCATGCAGTGTATAGCATGGAAGTGAAACTATGGAATAACTAAGGAGTGAGTTATAGCATGTTTTATGTGTTGTTGTAACCACTTTCATGAAAGTCAAAAATAAGAAAATGTTCCTTTTTTTGGTTTTCATGTGTTTTGATGAAAGTATATATCCGCCCTAAGAAAAAATCATAGGAATGGGTGAAATCTACTTTGAACCAGGTATATCGTAGCATAGAACCTTATAAAATGCCCAAAAGTGCACATAATAGGTGTATGTTTCCAATAGGAGAGTGGCAACCTAGATGGATTTTGGTATAGTAAAATGGTATCCAAAGGGGGGAGACTCAAAATGCTCTGATGAGTTAATAAAATCTCATGAAGAGAGGTCGTGCTGTCAATGTGGTGCTATCGGCATACCCATGCTTTCGCTTAACACTCATGTTTAAGGCATCCATGTTAATGATCAACTACACACACTAATTATTTGAAAAGCCCCATGGTAAAAGGGCTTTCTAAAACTACCCACTCTGAAGGTACCTTCCAGTGATGAATTCTAGATAACCAACACTCGAAGTGGGAAGGACTGGTCGGGTATTAATGCTGGAACGATCCACCTGGGGGGATACTATGGTGACTAAAATTGGATATGAGCTAGTGGAGAGTATAACCTAGACCTCACTAAAATCTGGTGGTGAATTGGTGATGAAATCCAATTCAGGCTGGAGATGAAATCCAAATATTTACACCATTTAGATAGGGTGTGAGTGTGTGGTGTTTGTTTGTGCGATACTATTTTAGAAGTAAATCTACTGTAAATGCCTTTTCAAAACAAAACTATGCTAAGATGCCTTTTCAAAGCAAATCTACTTGGTTTTTCATGAAAATAAATTTTATCTATTGATTTACAAAAGGGAAATCTAATTAAGTGCTTTTTGAAAGGAAATGACTAAAATTAAAACTAACTAAATGCTTTTGGAAGGGAAATGACTTGAAAGTAAATCTAATTAAATGCTTTGGAAAGGAAAGAACACAAAGGGAAATTATAGGAATGGAAGCTAACTAGATGCTTTTGAAGGGAAATGACTTGAAGGTAAATTGCTAGAATGAAAGCTAGTTTAGAAAAAATATGTAAATTTAACTACAACAAATAGGAAGATGCGAGTTTGTGGAACGTGTAGCCCAATAGGAAGGATTAGCTTCAAAATAGAGGAAAAAAAAAATTTCACACAATACCTACATCTAGGTGAATGTAGAAGCCTTTGGTGTACCCTCTGGTCCAAAACCATGTTAATTTGGAAGGTTCGTACAGGGTCGTACGAACCTATCTTCTGATAGGTGGTTCGTACGGGGTCATGCGCACCAAGATCTAAGGACTGATTTGACTGGTTTTGGGATCCTTATGGTGATTTTAAAGTTTTTGGAGTGATGCAGGAGCATCCGGAGGCAAAGGGCAATCTTGCATCACCCAAAAATGTATTTTCTTCTAAGTACTGAAACTGTCGCGATATCGCGACGCTTTTTGAAGAAGGGCTCCAGCGGGCCAAAATGTCGCGATATCGCGACGCTTTTTGAAGAAGGGCTCCAGCGGGCCAAAATGTCGCGATATCGCGACGCTTTTTGAAGAAGGGCTCCAGCGGGCCAAAATGTCGCGATATCGCGACGCTTTTTGAAGAAGGGCACCAGCGGGCCAAAATGTCGCGATATCGCGACGCTTTTTGAAGAAGGGCACCAGCGGGCCAAAATGTCGCGATATCGCGACGCTTTTTGAAGAAGGGCACCAGCGGGCCAAATGTCGCGACATCGCGACGCTTTTTGAAGAAGGGCTCCAGCGGGCCAAAATGTCGCGAAATCGCGACATTTCTCAAGCAACACAGTCGGAACGCCAAACTGTCGCGAAATCGCGACACTTTCGAGCCAAGATGTACGGAACGCAAAGATGTCGCGAAATCGCGACATATCCAGAGGCAAGGTTCAACAATGCAAAGATGTCGCGAAATCGCGACACTTCCGAGCCAAGGTGTACGGAACGCAAAGATGTCGCGAAATCGCGACATATCCAGAGGCAAGGTTCAACAATGCAAAGATGTCGCGAAATCGTGACACTTCCGAGCCAAGATGTACGGAATACAAAGATGTCGCGAAATCGCGACATGTCGCGGTTTCGCGGCCCGAAACGAAGCAGCAAGTACGGAACGCAGAGATGTCACGAAATCGTGACATGTCGCGGTTTCGCGGCCCAAGGGAGGAGAGCGAGTAAGAAGGGCCTAGACGTCGCGATTTCGCGACGTGTAGCGGAATCGCGGCCCCAAGGAGGAGAGAGAAGCCCAACGTCAAAACGTCGCGATATCGCGACCAAGGGGGAGAGAAAAAGCCTTGGAGCAAATACGTCGCGATATCGCGACAAGAACGCTCACGACGTTGACCAACCGGCGACTGCAGAGACCAATGCAAGGGGACACGTGGCATGAAGTGACAGATGGCTCGCGAGTATGGAGCGATTACAGGGACACGTGGCACCAAATGACAAGTTACCAGGCGCATTCCTTGGTATGATGTTCGAAGGCTTGACAGCGGCCACAGAGCACTTGCCACCCCAGACCATGATAATACGGGGCATCTGGCAGAATATGGCATGCGGCTGCAGGGCATACGTGTGGATGGTTAGAGGGAGGCCCGCACTTTGCGTAATGATGGAGAAGGAGGTGGCGGCCGAGGATAAAAGGCGCGCATGCATTGTATTGAGGGGGGGGACTCTTGGCCATTGATTTTTGGGGGAATTGCTGGGTATTGCAGAAGAGACCTCTATTTTTTTTTTTTATGAAGCTTGCTGGAATTTTGCCTGTGCATTGTTAATTTCTGCATTCTTGCTGTGTGTTGTGCGTAGCCCTATATCAAGTGGTATCAGAGCGGGTTGGTTCTGAGAGTGCAAACCGATCGCCGACAGTGAGGCAGTTTGCGCCAGGACGTGGTTGTGGGTTGCGAAGGAAAAGCAGGATGCCTCCGCGTAGAGGACGTGGTATTGCGAGGAATAGGCAAGCAAGAAGGGAGGAGGTCGATCTAAGAGCCCTGCAGAGGCAAGTTGAGGCCCTGCAAGAGGAAATAAGAAGAGGAGTCGAGCCGAGAAGGGAAGAACCCAACGAAGATGAAGTGTGGGAAGAAGAAGTTGCTTCTGATGAGGAAGAGGCCTTGGATCCAGCAGAGGCTAGGCTATATAGAGCCATCTCCCAGATTGGGAAGAAGCCAAAATTTGACGTCTCGACTTACTTTGGAAACCTCAACCCTGAGGAGTTGATAGACTGGATTAATGACATGGAGGAGTATTTTGAATACGAAGAGATATCAGATCCAAATCGGATCAGGTTTGCGAAATCCAAGCTGAAGGGACATGCTAGCATCTGGTGGAAGGGAGTGCAGTTAGAAAGGAACAGGAGGGGAAAGGAAAGGATCACTAGATGGGACAGGATGGTAGAGAAACTCAAGAGGCAGTTCATCCCTGCAGACTATGAGCTGGATTTGTTAAAGAAAATGCAGAGTCTTCGACAGGCTAATAAGACTGTCAAGGAATATACTGAAGAGTTCTTTCAAATCGCCATCAGAACCGGCCATTCGGAGGCGAATAAGGAGAAGGTCGCACGTTATATCAATGGATTGCGGACCAGCATTCAAGAAGAGCTGGGGCTGGTTAGAATGAGCACAGTAGAAGATGCATATCAGTTTGCATTAAAAGTGGAGGAGAAACTAAATAGAAGATTTGATGGTAAGCAGAGAGGGAAGGATAGGGGTGGAAGAGCTGGTGGAAGATACAAAGATTTTGGGAAAGCTAGAGAAGCTAGCAACAACCAAAGGCAAAAAGAAGTGAAGGAGGAGGATGCCCAACACCCACGCGGTCATAGCAATGACTACCCAAGAGGAATAGGTAGGTCGGGGCGAGGGTTTGGAAGAGGTGTCTTCAGAGGAACCCGCTTCAACCGCGGAGAGGAAGGACACAGGGCATACAACCGCCCGCAGCATCAAGAGAGGCCAAACCGAAGACCCGAGGGTCAGGCCCGAGCTGCTGTAGCAGACGAAGGTGCAGAGTCTGAGCACTCAGAGGAGGCAGAAAGAGGGGAAGCCATGATCATCAGAAGGGTCCTGTTAAATGAAGAAAAGAAGGGAGACCAAAGGAATAGCCTGTTTCGGACAAGATGCAAGTGTGCAGGCAAGGTATGTAATATCATCATTGATAATGGAAGCACTGACAATTTGGTTTCGGAGGAAATGGTTTCCAAGCTACGGATGGAAAGGAGAAAACACCCGCACCCTTATCGGATTGCATGGCTGCAAAAGGACCATCGGGTGCTGGTGAGTGAACAATGTCTGGTGAAGTTCAACATTGGAACTTACCAAGATGAAGTGTTATGTGACATCTTGCCCATGGATGCATGTCACCTACTGCTTGGGAGGCCATGGCAGTTTGACCGAAGTGTTGTCCATGATGGTCGAGCTAATACCTATTCTCTCGTCAAAGAATGGAGTTCGCCATAAGTTGAAACCCCTGAAGGAGGCTGATGAGAAGGTATGCAACAGTGCACGAATCTGTCTAGTTGATGGCAAAAAATTTTTGGAAGGCCTGAAGCCGGATCATATGTGCTATGCTATAATCCCCAAGGTTAAAAAAGAAGGATGCAAGGAGATTCCAGTGGAAGTCATGGGACTGTTAGAAGAATTCCCTGATATCATTTCTGACAATGTCCCTGAAGGCTTACCATCGGTTAGGAAGATCAGTCACCACATAGATTTGGTGCCTGGGTCGAGTTTGCCAAACAAGGCTGCACATCGAATGACACCTGTGGAAACTGAGGAGTTGAATCGACAAGTTCAAGACCTGTTGAAGAAAGGGCTGATTAGAGAAAGTCTCAGTCCATGTGCTGTACCAGCAGTACTAGCACCCAAGAAGGATGGAGAATGGAGGATGTGCACAGATTCAAGAGCAATCAACAAGATCACCATTAAATACAGATTCCCACTACCAAGGATGGATGATATCATGGACTGCTTGAGTGGAGCTGAGTACTTCACAAAAATTGATTTGAAAAGTGGATACCATCAGATCCGCATTAGAGAAGGGGATGAGTGGAAGACAACCTTTAAAACCAGAGAGGGGCTGTATGAGTGGTTGGTCATGCCATTTGGGCTAACCAATGCACCTAGTACCTTTATGAGGTTGATGAATGAAGTCTTGAAAGAATTTTTGGGCAGATTTGTGATTGTTTACTTGGATGATATACCGATTTTCAGCAAGACCTTAGAGGAACACCTGGTGCACATCGTAAAGGTGTTTGAGAAACTGCGGGAAGAGCAGTTACTGATCAATCTGAAGAAGTGCAACTTCGTGAAGAAGGAGCCGGTATACTTGGGCTTTGTTATATCAGCTAACGGTCTCAAAATGGACCCCGAAAAGGTGAAGGCTATCCTAGAATGGCCTGTCCCAAGGAGTGTGACCGAGGTTAGATCATTTCACGTGTCCGGCCGCTTCTACATAAAATTTATTAGAAACTTCAGCAAGTATTTGTGCATCTCTTACCGAGACAATGAAGGGAAACAAGAAGGAATTCCAGTGGATAGTTGGAGCAGATAAAAGCTTTGCTATGCTGAAGAAGAAGGTCACTGAGCAACCCGTCTTAGCACTTCCAGATTTCAATAAGGTGTTCCAGGTGGACTGCGATGCGAGTGGCAATGCGATAGGAGCAGTATTGAGCCAAGAGGGTAGGCCTGTTGCATATTTTAGCGAGAAGCTCAATGATGCCAGGAGAAAGTATTCGGTATATGACCAAGAGTTCTATGCCATAGTGCAAGCGCTCAAGAAGTGGAGGCACTACCTGTTGCCGAAAGAGTTTGTTCTCTATACCGACCATCAAGCACTGCAGTATATTAACAGCCAGGGTAAATTGAATCAGAGGCACCTCAAATGGGTAGAATTCCTGCAGAGCTATACCTTTGTGCTGAAGCATCGGAGTGGAAGATCCAATAGGGTGGCAGATGCATTGAGTAGGAGGCAATGTCTGATGACAGAACTGAGAGTGGAGGTTGTAGGGTTCGCTGAGCTCAAGAACTTATACCCTGCAGACCTCGATTTTGCAGAAGCTTGGAAGGCCTGCACTACACCTGTTACGTTGGATAGGAGTAGGTGGTTGGATTACCTGGTTCAAGAGGGGATGTTGTTCAGAGGGAACCAATTGTGCATTCCAAGGAGCTCAATGAGAGAGAACCTCATTAAAGAAAAGCATAGTGGGGGTTTAGCTGGACACTTTGGTCGTGACAAGACCATCTCATTGGTTAGTGAAAACTATTACTGGCCACAATTGCAGCAGGATGTGGCAAAGTTTGTGCAGAGTTGCAGGATTTGCCAGATGGCAAAGGGTGTGAGGCAGCCTACTGGTTTGTATCAACCGCTACCTATACCCGAGCGGCCGTGGGAAGATATTAGTATGGATTTTGTGCTTGGTTTGCCTCGGACGCAGAGGGGGAATGATTCCATCTTTGTGGTAGTGGACAGATTTTCGAAAATGGCACATTTTATCCCGTGCCAGAAGACTAGCGACGCGGTCCATGTAGCTGGTTTGTTCTTTAAGGAAGTGGTACGCCTTCATGGGCTGCCAAGAAGCATTGTGTCGGACAGAGACACCAAGTTTGTAGGTTATTTCTGGAAGACCCCCGTGGAAGAAACCGAAGACGGAGCTAAAGTTCAGTTCTGCGTATCATCCCCAAACAGATGGCCAAACAGAGGTGGTCAATAGGAGTTTGGGCAACCTATCGCGATGCTTGGTAGGGGACAAGCCCAAAGGATGGGATCTAGTTCTACCGCAAGCTGAGTTTGCGTATAACAGCTCGGTCAATCGGAGTACCAATAGGTCACCCTTCCAGATTATCTATGGAAGTAGCCCGAGAAACGCTTCAGAATTAAGAAGGCTAGATACAAGGGAGAAATGCAGTGCTGAGGCAGAAGACTTTGCTGAACACTTGAAAGGAGTGCATGAAGAAGTGACAAGACACATTGCCAAGATGAATGCTCGGTACAAGGCAAGGGCGGATCAAAAACGCAGAGTTAAAGAGTTCCAAGTAGGAGATTCTGTCATGGTCTATCTGAGGAAGGAGCGGTTTCCTACCAAGACCTATAACAAACTAAAAATGAAGAAGTTTGGGCCGTGCAAGATCATTGGCAAACGGGACTCGGGCAATGCCTACGAGGTGGAGTTACCTAGCGAGCTCAACATCTCCCCCGTGTTCAACATCTCCGATCTGGTCGAATATCATGAAGGAGAAAGCAGTGAGATGCCAAGTTCGGATTTGTGGAGCATTCCAGCAGTCATCCCAGTAGCAGACGAGATAGAAGAAGTTCTTGATACCCGTGAGGGTCGCAGTACTCGAAACAGGAGTTATTCTGAGTATTTGGTCAAATGGAAGGGCAGGCCCATAGAAGATGCAACTTGGTTGTCCAAGGCAGAGGTTGATCGCTTGGGTCTACCTCGGAACGGTCAGAAGTGAGGTCACTTCTCAAACTCACCCCGGGTGTCTGATGCAGGAGCATCCGGAGGCAAAGGGCAATCTTGCATCACCCAAAAATGTATTTTCTTCTAAGTACTGAAACTGTCGTGATATCGCGACGCTTTTTGAGGAAGGGCCCCAACGCCCCGCTATATCGCCGCGCTTTTTAAGAAGGGCCCCCGTCGCGCGCACCTTTTTGAAGAAGGCCCCCAAAATGTCGCGATATCGCGACGCTTTTTGAAGAAGGGCACCAGTGGGCCAAAATGTCGCGACATCGCGACGCTTTTTGAAGAAGGGCTCCAGCGGGCCAAAATGTCACGAAATCGTGACATTTCTCAAGCAGCGCAGTCGGAACGCCAAACTGTCATGAAATCGTGACACTTTCGAGCCAAGATGTACGGAATGCAAAGATGTCACGAAATCGTGACATATCCAGAGGCAAGGTTCAACAATGCAAAGATGTCACGAAATCGTGACACTTCCGAGCCAAGGTGTACGGAACGCAAAGATGTCGCGAAATCGTGACATATCCAGAGGCAAGGTTCAACAATGCAAAGATGTCGCGAAATCGCGACACTTCCGAGCCAAGATGTACGGAATACAAAGATGTCACGAAATCGCGACATGTCGCGGTTTCGCGGCCCGAAACGAAGCAGCAAGTACGGAACGCAGAGATGTCGCGAAATCGTGACATGTCGCGGTTTCGCGGCCCAAGGGAGGAGAGCGAGTAAGAAGGGCCTAGACGTCGCGATTTCGCGACGTGTAGCGGAATCGCGGCCCCAAGGAGGAGAGAGAAGCCCAACGTCAAAACGTCGCGATATCGCGACCAAGGGGGAGAGAAAAAGCCTTGGAGAAAATACGTCGCGATATCGCGACAAGAACGCTCACGACGTTGACCAGCCGGCGACTGCAGAGACCAATGCAAGGGGACACGTGGCATGAAGTGACAGGTGGCTCGCGAGTATGGAGCGATTACAGGGACACGTGGCACCAAATGACAAGTGACCAGGCGCATTCCTTGGTATGATGTTCTGAAGGCTTGACAGGCGGCCACAGAGCACTCTGCCACCCCAGACCATGATAATACGGGGCATCTGGCATAATATGGCATGCGGCTGTAGGGCATACGTGTGGATGGTTAGAGGGAGGCCCGCACTTTGCGTAATGATGGAGAAGGAGGTGGCGGCCGAGGATAAAAGGCGCGCATGCATTGTATTGAGAGGGGGGGGGACTCTTGGCCATTGATTTTTGGGGGAATTGCTGTGTATTGCAGAAGAGACCTCTATTTTTTTTTTATGAAGCTTGCTGGAATTTTGCCTGTGCATTGTTAATTTCTGCATTCTTGCTGTGTGTTGTGCGTAGCCCTATATCATGGAGTGTTCTAGCACTGGTACCTACATAGAAAGTTCCAAAAAATCAATTTAAGCTTAGCAAGATGACAAAAACTCAAAAATATTCTGCATATACCTAAAAAAGTAAATGATAGTAAAGTAAGTTAACTACTGATTTGCCACACAAAAAAACAAGGATGCTTTAACCTTGCATACACCATGGTGAGATAAAATTTGTGGTCTAGGTATGGGGGCATGCAATCCCCGAGAACATGAGGCTCTCAAACTCCCCTGAATTATCTTGTCATTGTTTGTGGGTGCCTAAACCAATACCTGGGTATTAAGTATCAAGTGTGAGATATATTAGGGGAATCACACACCCAAGTGTGTACTCTCTACTCTCTTTAGAGGCTCACCGGTGCACCAAAAAACCTTTTGTGGTTTGGCTTGAGATGGCTTTCAAGGAATTTTTGGTTTGGGGTTTCTTCAAAGATGATAGCTACCTGCCATACAAAAATAGGCCACAATTTTTGGTTAGAATGTGATTAAGCTAATGCTTAGTGGGGGTCCCACAAGACATACCATAATGAAACTACCAAAAATATGTTATAACACTTCATTCAATATTATAGAATCTACTGCATTTGTATTGAAATAATAAAAGGGGTTACAAGTGTGATATCCTTTTACAAATTTTTCCTTGAATGCTATAATGGGGTCTTCCCAAAGGAAGCCCTTTTTGGAATTGATTGGTACAAAAGTAGCAATATTCATCCTTTTGTGTTACTCTATGTTGGTGGTCTTCTTGCACATGGGCCACCGCTGGTTGGATATGTCCTTGTCCTTGCTAAACTTGTTAACATGGAAAATATTGTTAGTGCATTGGGGGGTTTACCTCAGTCAAAACATGAAAATAACTACTAAAAACAACATAAAAATACTAAACTAAACTATACTTACATTTCCTGATGATTTCGGTGCCTATAGTAGAGGTTCGCACGGGGTCGTGTGAACTGGTCCTGAACCAAGTGGTTCGCACGGGGTCGTGCAAACCTGTCTTTTTTATACTGTATCTGCAAGTTAGCTTTTTTAGTTGCCCTGGAGCAGTTTTTTCTTTGATTTTTGTGCGGTTCATATTAATAAAGTGTACTTTTCAAGATATTATTGACATATCTCAAGCACAAAATAACTCCATGAAAGTGACAAATCAATTACAATCGTTGTATGATGGTTGTGTGATGGATGTGTAATGGATACAAATGGCTGTAATGATTTCAGTAGAGTTTTGGTAAGCAAAATTTGGTTGTTATGAAAAGGTGAAAATGACCTTCTATTTATAGACTTGGCCAAGGTGAGAGGGAGGGGATGAGGTGTCCCCTATGAGGTGGCAATGGTGAGGTGTCCACCTAGGAGGTGTCCCATGAGGTGTCCTGGCTCATAAATGGAGTTGGGTGAGAGAATCCCTCACCCATCCATAAATAATGATGACTTGATAAAAATATCCATTAGGAATTAATGAACACCTTTTAGAAAATATATTTCAATTTAGAATTGCTTTTTATGTGCAAGAGTATCCATCTTTCATTTATGACCCAGGGGAGTGTGAGGTGGAGAAATATCTGGGTGAGATGTGGCAAGGCTAGGATAGGCTAGGATAGGTGAGGTGGAAAGGCTAAGCTAGTCAAAGTAGACTAGGTGAGGTGGAAGGCTTAGATTAAATCAAGATTAGATCTAATTAAGCATGTGATTAGCCATAAAGCAAGTTTTGACCAAAAATGTTGACTTTTGAGCATAAAGTGCTTTTTGACCATGGTGGAGCATTCAAACTTGGTTGAGTTGGGAATGGGGTCACATTCTAGTCCAGGGTTAAACATATAAAGGGGCTTGGCTATCCCAAAGGGGCTAAGGATGATGAATAGTGATTTTGATAAATGAATAGTGTTTTTAGCCAACTTATGCAAATTTTGAGGGTTTTGCAAATTGATTGACCGCATATATAGGGAGAAGAACAATGTGCAACTTTTGGGTGTCTACACATACTCTTCTTGAGCTTGAAACATTTAAAATTACAATGTCCTTTCTTCTTACAATAAAAATAAAATTTTGCAAGTGTGGCTTTAAAAGAAGAAGAATAAGAGGAATGATTGTGATTAGAAGAGGAAGACAAAGAAGAGGGAGAAGAAGAAGAAGAAGAAAAAGAAGAAAATAAAGTATAACTCTACTTCTTTGGTGCTTGTCACTGCTAAGTGGAGGGTTCACAAACTCCTTATACTTATGACTACTACAATCTCCTCAATTATGTAGTTAGTTTGTCCTCCACAAGTTGGGATTGATTGAATATTTCATCTAGTGTTGCCAAAGGTGTGTACTTCAAATATCAAATCAAATGTTAATGAATCCCATTTTAAACATCATGATGAGGGTTGGTGCAGGATATAGAACGTGAAGGAGGATACATAATCAATTAAATTGGCAGATGTAGTCCTACATTGATATATTGTGACCTTGGCGTAACCAAAGATATTTTATAGATAAATCATCATCATAATTGGATGGATAAAATATGGTTTTTAAGGCAAAAACTAATTCATCCTATGAAATGATAGGATCTTAGGTGGTTTGTCACTCAAAAATAAGAATTTTAGCAATGCCAAAAAGCTTCAACTTCTCTAAAGGGACCTTGTCCTATTTGACCATTTGATTATAGGAGAAACATGTCTCCATGTCTAAGATTCAATTTTTTAAGACTTTGAGATTCCTCGACCCATCATAGACCTTTACTTCACATTTGACATGAGAAGGATTGCTTAGTTTGACCTCTGTCTAGATATTAATATTATGATTTTTTTCTGCCAAATCACTAATGATGTTAGCGATTGTCGTTACTTGTTCTACCAAATTAGCAATCATGGCTCCTCTAGTCCTAGCTAGGGGAATATTATAACAATATTTTACAAGGAGGAAGTTGCTTTAAATTTAATAAAAGAGATATTTATTTTATGTTTATAGGAGTGTTGGGCCACTAAAAATGCACTTCTGGTATAATAATAAAAATTACTCATTAGAAAGAAAAAAGTAAACCTCAAATTTATTTGCCAAAAAGTCTTTTTTTTTTAAAACCCCCTTTTTTTATATTTTTCTCTTTTTTATTTTATTTTTGAAAATCCTTTTTTATTTATTTTAAAATCCCATTTTTTCTCTCTTTCTTATTTTTTTTGAAAATCTCCTTTTTCTTTTTCTTTTTCTGCCTTGGAAAACCCTCTTTTAAAAAAAAATTACAAAAAACTTAAAATTTGAGTGCTCAATTTAGCATGTGCTTAAAGCATGCATGCGATCAATGTACTAATAAGGGGAAGGGGAAAAAGTGGGCTTATGAGTGTGCTCCATTGGAGGGAAGGGAGAGGGTAGGGGATGGAAAGGGATAGGGAGAGGGTAGGTCTACGTTATGTGTAAAAATATCATATGCATGGTTGAGTAGGAGGGGATGGGAGAGAAAAAGGAGAGGGTACTAGGGAGTGGAGGGAAAGAATAGGAGGGCCCATGCAGATAAAAATAATGCAACACAAAAGGAAAAGGATGCGTGAAAAGAGGGAAATGAAACCCATGTAGAATGAATTATGCATGGGGAAAGGGAGTTTTTTTAATTCATTTTTTTTGTATGTCGTAGAACAAAAAAACAAGGCTTGCATGAGAAGGTAATAGAGCATGGATAGGTTAAAAAAATTACAAAATGTTTTGATCACCTAAAAAGAAAAAAATTACAAAGTACCCTTGTGACCTAGGAAACCTTCAGGTAACTCTTAATGTTGCAACAGAGAAGTTACCCAATACTAGAAGCAAGAAAAAGAAATTTTGAACCCTTCACATTGCAGGAGAAAATTGTAGAATACTCGTCATATCATTGGACAAGGTGAGTATGTTATTTTTCATTAATAAATATGTTTCACAAGATGAATTTAATGCTAAAAGGATCATCGACAAAGGAAAAAGAACAACTTAAAACAAAAAATCTATCAAATGCTTACCTCGTGTAGAAAGTAGTATAATATTAGACCCTAACCACAGACCAAAAATAGAAACCCAATTATGCAAATCCATCTACAATATGTCAACACAAGAACCTCCAATCACATAAAACTATGACAAAAAAAAAAACAAAGTGAAAAAAAATCCCAATCACACAAAAATTACAATAGATGGAAATAATTCGATAAATGCTTTATTTTCTTATTCCTATATTTCACCTCTTTACAATGCTATACCAAGGGAATATATATCCCAAAATAAAATCTAAAAAAAAACCCTAAATCTTAAGCCCTAAAAATAAGAAATTGCATTATTTATTTATTTTTTCTTAGGTTGTTTCATATTTAGTGCCAAAACCTAAATCACCTAAAAAAACTTGGATAGCCCCCTAAATTTATACACACCATTGTATCATCTATATTAAGCCTCTTAGAAAATCTCAAAATCTACCCATGCATACATAAGAAGTTATTCCAAATATATTTTGTTCTAAATTTTTAAAAAATAGTAAATCCCAGTTTTGGGGCACTAGATGAAGGAATTAGTGCCTAAAATTAGCCTAAAAAATCATCTAAATGACTAGAATGGTTTAGCTATGCCATGTATACCTCTATATATAGCTCCCCATAAAATTTAAATCTTATCCAATGGTTGGATCAAAAGTTATACCCTCCAAAATATAGACTCCTACATCATTCTCCTTTAGTTGAAAAGAAATCTGCTCTGCAAGTTCATTTTAGCAAGCTCCTGCAACCACACTCAAATAAGTTTATTCTACTACTTGCATATATAGCTATAGTGTAATTTGCATCACTATATTACAACTTTTTTTTGACTCCTTCCTATAATTTCTGCATGTGCTCATCACCTGCATACTCTTTCAGCAACTTTGCTGCTACATGTGGTATAATAACAACCTTAGTATCCATATTTTTTGCTATCATCACATAACAAGGCCTAAATTATTTTGTCCTTGTGACAAATTTCTTAGTCATAAATAGTATTTCACTTTTCCCTTCTTACTTATGTGGTAATAAGACCATTTTTACTCCATCCTTCTAGAATGGGTAAGTATTCCTTCCCCCATATGGGTAGCCTTCCTATCATATTACCAAGGCCTCCCCAAAAATAAGTGACATGAATATATTGGAACTACATCACAACATACTTCATCCTTGTAGGTATTCCTAATTGAAAACTTAACAAGACACCTATTATCTATAGTTACCTCATTCCTTTTCTTGATTCACAATATACAGTAGGGATATAGGTTCTTCTCACTCTTCAAGTTAAGTTTCTCAACCATGTCATTTGAAATCATATTTTACAGATACCACTATAAATAATCATCTTACATATCTTTCCTCCAGTTGTGTGCCTAGTTTGAAAGATGTTTGTATGCAGCTAGGAATCACCACCATAACTATCTTGTACTTTCTCCTTCCTTGGAATGATTATCGTCCTCTTCATCATGATATTTCCCCCATGTTTGCAGTAAATTCTATCTCAATTTACTCTTCTACCTTAACCAGATTGACTCTAGCTTGTTCTCCTTGTTTTATTTTTATGTAGTATAGTGTGGACACTGAAAAGCTCTATTCCCTTCCTCACCACATCTATAATAGGTATATTGTCTTTTTGAGCTATCCTAATTTCATCCTCCACCATAACCTCTACCTCTTTGAAATCCCCCCCCTCTATGATAGTTATCTTAACACTACAAAATATTCTTGTTTCTTTGTACTGGAATATTCTCTCTTTATGGGATTAAATCCACCATGCCGACTGGTTAGAGGTGATGATGGTCCTTTCCTCACTGCTCTCCTATTATGTTTCTCTTCTAATTTTAATACTAACTAATATGCATCCTCTACACTATCGGTTGGAAGCATACTCAATTCATATTGTAAGGCATAACTTAATCCATTCACATACCTTATGACCCTCTATTCTTCTAGCTCTTTAAGAGCCACCAAAATTGATAACTTGTAGAATTCATTGGTGTAGTCCTCAATGCTTTGAAACTTTTGTCTAAGGTTTTGAAGCCTACAAAATAATATTTGGGTATAATATTTGGGCAAGAATTTTACCTTCAACTTTTTTCCATTTTACACCAGATCCTAATCTTTTCCTTTCCTTTTATTTGCCTCTCCTTCTGTAGATGATCCCATCAAATCAACACATTTTATTTCAACTTTATGAATTCAATATTCACTTTATTTTCCTTTGAAAGACTTTTCCACTCAAATAACTTCTGCATGCTATTCATCTAGTCCATGAACTCCTCTAGTTTCAACCCTCCAGCATACTCAAGGACATACATATTGATCCCATATTTATTTCCTTCCAAGTCCCTAATTAGCCTATTTTTAAATTGATGTTTCTCTAGCTTATCCTTTGGTTCTTCCTTTTCATGAACCTCTGGCTTGTTGTCTCATTCCATAGTCTCACTATCAACATGCAGATCTATAAATTCTAAGGGATATATTTTCCTCGTATGAGCCATCATTCTAGTTAACTGAGCAACTTGTGCATATGTATCCTACATATTCCTATTGAGCTGGGTAGAACCTCCTCTTCCTCTCCTCATGCTAAACTGATCTATGTTATTTGAAATAAAAAACAATAATAGCAAAATAATTGTAATCGACAAGATTAAATTATCTCCCCTAGAAATATCCAACTTGCTTTGATAACAAATGATGTAAATCTAGTTGCAAGAGGTCAAAAAAAGAACCTCTAATCACATAAAACTATGACAAAAAAGAAAACAAAGTGAAAAAAATTCCCAATCACACAAAAGTTACAATAGATGGAAATAATTCAATAAATGCTTTATTTTCTCATTCCTGGATTTCACCTCTTTACAATGCAATACCAAGGGAATATATATCCCAAAAGAAACCCTAAAACAAAACCCTAAATCTTAAGCCCTAAAAATAAGAAATTGCATTTATCATTATTATTATTTTTTGTAGGCTATTTTGTCTTTAGTGCCAAAACATAAATCATCCAAAAAAACTTAGATAGCCCTATAAATTGATACACACCATCATATCATCTATATTAATATTGCTAGAAAATATCAGCATCTACCCATGCCTACATAAGAAGTTATTCCAAACATGTTTTCTTCTAGATTTACAAAAAAAAAAAAATCCCATTTTCGAGGCACTAGATGAAGGAATTATTACCTAGAAATAGCCTGAAAAATCATCTAAATGATCAAATTCATTTAGCCATGCCATATAAACCTGTACATACATCTCCCTATAAAATTTTAAGCTGGTCTAATGATCGGATCAAAATTTATGCCCTTAGGAAGATAGGCTCTTGCATCACCTAAGCCCTATGGTTGGAAAATATCCAAATCCCTAGAAAAAAGGATAAACTCATAATAGATAGATCTAGAGGGATATAAATATCTAAAGGTATACTCATATAGAAATATCTAGAAAATATATCAACCAGACCTTTCTAGAAGGTCCATTACAAAAAGAATATTTTATTACATAAACCTTACATAATAATTTATTACATTTTTATTTTTAAATATTGCCTTATTCCTCATCAGAATCTCATTTGTACATACTTTGTACCATTGGACACATCTACAAAAAATCCCTTTAGACCCTTACCTAAAGGTTAATTATTTAAAACCCCCTAAGCACTTATCCATTTATTAGGCTAAGAGACCACCACTTAGGGGTGAATCCAACTTGTACATAGTTTGTCCTTTTGGACATATTTTTAAAATACAAAATATATCCTTTAGGTCCTTGCATAAAGTTTAGATTTTAGAGTTTCCTAAGTGCTTGTACATTAATCATGCTAAGAGGCCACCACTTAGGGGTGAATCATCTTCAATATTACACTTAAAGGCAATCAATTACAAAAATCTCCTTCAAGTTCACACTTGAAGGTCATCATTCACAATAAGCTCCTTCAAGTTCACACTTGAAGATCACCATTCATAAAAATATCCTTCAATTTTATGATTGGATATCATCAATAACAAAAGTATCCTTTAAATGTATACTTAAAAGTAAATCACAACAAGGTATTTTAGGTTTATTCTTAGATGACACTAATAAAATAAGCTCCTTTAGACTTATAATAAAAGGTAATCAATAAAAAAAACTCCTTTAAGATTATACTTAAAGGTTATTTTTCATCAATAGCAAACGATTCCCAAATCAAAACAATCCAAGAAATGTAAAAATAAAATATCCAACCTCATTGGTTAACCTCTTATCCACTCTTCTAAACATATGAATAATAATGTTAATAAAATCATAATCATCATCCAAAAATTTTCAATCACCATTAATCAATTAATATCAAAAAATCATTACACAACATTTGATCACATCAAAAATAAATGCAAGTATATATATTAATCTCAAAATTTTCAATTAAATTACCTTAACTAAAATGATGCATCATCCTAAATGGTACATCATCAAAAATAGATATATTACCCATACTCTCTAGCACTAGGAGTCTGTGTTAGGTTCCCCTACCCCTCTATCTAGTGGTGGAATCCTAATTGAGTGTTGGGATGCCTAAGTCACTAATCATGAGTATGTACAAATTTGTATCTTTGTGGGTGAAGGAATTCATCAATATGTAGGTATTTCCCCATGGTATAGTTGCTTATAATATGTTTCCCACTCTATCTCTACCTATATGTATCATAGTGTGACTTGTATCTCTTCATGTATTTCCATTATATCTCCTTGTGCTTAGTCCAAGTCTCCCTAAATCCAATCTAACTTTCTATTCATATGATCCAAATCTCCTTGTGAATGGTCCAAATCCCCTTATAATTGACCCAGTAGAATTTGCATCTACCCTATCTATCCCTATAACTATGATAGCTACTCTAATAATAAAAAAATTAGATCTCCTCCTCTAGTCATAGCCCACACTACTAAAACATCATACTTGATAGTTAGACTTTGAATAGTTTTTTGTATCATTGTGGTCTCCTCACCCACCAATCTCTCTTGCATCAAATTTTCCATATGTGCCTATAAATCAATCACCTATCACTCTAACTTAGTCACCTACCTATCTCTCTTTGTGGTTAATCGATCCTGCTCCATCCATAGTTAAGCTATCTCCCTATCCCTTAACTCCTCTAGAGGTAGATCTTCCTCCCAATTCACCAACTATCCTACCAAGTCATCTCTCTTTACCTCTAGCTTGACTATCTATGATAGTAAACCCTCCTTCTCCCTAAAAATCTATGGGAGATGATATGCTACCCTTGCCTCCTCTACTACATTATCTGATAATTTTGGTATATGAATCGATGACATTACTACTAGAACTCATAGTTGTATCTATAGTTGAGAAAATAGGAATTAGCAAAGAATTGGTATTTTTAAAAATCGACAAAAATTGGGAATCGATAAAAAATCAAGGAAAGAATCGACAAAGAATAAAAAAAAAATGAAGAAAACAACAATTTTCATTTGAAAAAAGTTTTTTTCATGCATATTACAATGAATTAACATTATGTAAATCAAATATTGCAATAAAATCAATAATTCATGTCAAGACATCATACAAGGCTCAAGCTTTAAGTATACATGAAAGTGACGAAACACATCTTGCATTGCTTATAATATGAAAATGTACAAAGTTGCAAGTAACAACAAGGAAAACATGGTTTCATTTTTTATATGCCTGCACATAGAAACAAGTAACAACGAAGTTATATTCACTTGAAAAAGGGATAAAAACCCTAAACCTTAAACCAAAAGGCTAGGGTTTAGGGTTTAAAATTGAAACATTGACAACATAAAAAAACCCTTAAATACATCATCATCACATATGGTATTACAATGAATCTTGGATATTATCCATGTATTTTTTGGAAATATTTGAACCTAGATCTCCTTGAAATGTTGTGGAATTTAACCAGTTGAGCTAATTCCACTTGATCATTTTTCAATGATTTTACAAATTTTTTATGAGGGATCATGGTCCCCTCATATTGAGTGGGGTTTGAACCTTGGACCTCTCAAAGAGAGGACAAATCCATTACCACTATAGTAATATTACATCTAGATTGCATACATAGTTATCAGGAAACAATATTTACTTAAAAAGAGGAGGAAAAAAACTAAATCCAAAACCCTAGGGCCTAGACTAGGGTTTAGGGTTTAAACTTAAAGTTAAAAGTTCAAAGTTTCAAATTCAAACATTAACAACTAAAAAATGGGCTTGCATACATAGTTACCAGGAAGAAATATTTACTTAAAAAGAGGAGGAAAAAAAACAAAACTCTAAACCCAAAATCCTAGGGCCTAGCCTAGGGTTTAGGGTTTAAAATTCAAAATTCAAAGTTTCAAATATTAACATCTAGAAAATGGGCTTACATACATAGTTATCAAGCAACAATATTTACTTAAGAAGAGGGTTTTAAGTTTAGGGTTTAAACTTTAAACTTTGAATTTCAAACATTAATAGATGAAAAATAGACTTGCATAAAAAAACCCCTAAATATATCATAGCCTTAAAAACAAATTGTAGATTTTTTGAAAAAGATGAAAAAAAATCGATGATGTTGATTTAAAAAAAAATTGGCAAAAAACCTTCAAAAATTCTTTGCATCATCGAGAGTTTGTAGATTGCATCGTCATTTTAAAATATCGATAAAATTTGGGATTCTGTAGATTTTTTACAGATTTTCTCAACTATGGTCGTCTCTACCTCCTATGTGCCTCTTATAGGTACCTTCATAGAAATAAATGTGTCTACTCTTATGGCCTCAATGGATCTACCCGAGGAACTATCACTCATTGTGGTTGAATCCCCTCATACTACTAATGGTACTCCTCAACAACACTTGAATCATCTCCCTAAGATCTAGGATTATAGGATCATCAACATCATCCTCTGTAAAGTTATTAGTATTAGAAAATCCATTGAATCCTCTCTCTAGTGTGTCACTCCTAAATTTTATTGCCCCCTTTGGCACATCTTGTACTCAATGAAACTATGCATGGTCAAAATAGTGTAGCTTCATATCACCCTTCAGTCCAACTAACCACCTAACCTACCTCACTCAAGCCATGTGATAGTCATCATCTACCCATCTAGTGTGAAATCAATATTATCATCACACAACCTAATTTACCTATAGGTTGTTGATCACCATCCACATGGTCAATATTTATCTCTAGGTTAACTCATACCATCCTATCTCAAAGAGCTATATCCATATAAAAGTGATAGGTACCTAATAATTATCTGCCCTCCTTGGAAGGCCTTATGGTTATATGATTTCCCTGTTCTCCCATGCCTAGACCTATAAAAGTTTGTAGCATACCAAAATATGCCCCTCTTTGTACACCACTTTATAAAGAATTTGATAAAGCTACCATAGTACAACTAGACCCAAGAAAATACCACCTAATCATCCCTAATGTCTACTACTACACTTCCTCATCTCTAGTGCACCACCCTCCTACTCATATCCTCTAATAGGAATATTAACACAAATGCACATATAAGTATATTCAACTAATCTAAATATATTTTAAATGTGTTATTGATATCAATGCTATACCATATCACTCGAATATGTTCTTTTCATATTAATCTCTACAAGCAACACCTTTGATATCATCCAATACGGACTATTACACCCATGATCAATATCTAAAATATCCTCTACATATCCTCTAAATTCATTGTTATCTCCCCTATGAGAAGATGAAAGATACTCATCTCAAAGTACCAATGCTTTGTTAACATAGATCTTGATCAAAATCTACATTTGATATTTGGTCTATATGGTACAACCTTGTTATCATCAATAAATCATACCCATCCCCATCCAAGAAATCTTATACGATCCATTGTACATGCAATCATCTCTTCCAATACTCCAAGATCACCTGTCTAGCCTACATCAACAAAAAGGCCAAATTGTTAGTCAATCTCAATCAAAAAATTAAAAACTACATGCTCCCACAATAACACTACACTACTTAGAAGCATCATACAGATGCAGCATACAGAGACAAAGAATTGTTATATTGATGTAAAAGCACCATACAGACACCTAGCTACTATACAAACACTATATTTCCCATCTATGTTACCACTACACAAGTACTATATGGATGTAAAAGTGTCATATAGATGCAAAAAGTATCGTACGACACTATATAGATGCACTCATTCTTGTTTGGGCATGAATTTGAATTGTTTTTTTGCCCAAGGTACAAATTTAAAAAAAAAATAGTTTTCCATTCACTTGTACAAAAATGTGCCATTAAAAACTAATTAAATAACAATAAATGAAAAGCAAGAATGTTTTGGTCACTTATTAGGGCCACTGTATCACCTCCCAGCTATGAAACTTGAACTACATCAATATGATGTCTTATTTGCCCTTGCTACACCATCATTGCCAATATCACATATAAATTTGACTTAAATCCCTCTTTCCTTCTTTTACATGGTAAAAATAAGCCCCTTTAACCCCCTCCCTATCTTTTGTACCCGCCATTCACCTTTTTCCCACCTTTTATATTTTACCTTTTACCTCTTTATAGCCATTTAAAATAATTTTGTACCTTTTTTTCCTCTAAAACACCTCTTTTTTCACCATTCCTTGTGCTTTTCTTCATCGCTTTGATATGGTTTCAAGACCAATTGAATTTCCATATTCCCATGTGGTTTTCCTTTCAAAATGCAAGGGGACATAACTAAAATTAATGTATTTTAATTAAATATTAATTTGTGTAACATAGTTTGATATTTTTGCTAAAATTAGGGCATATGTGATGGTTTTGGATGCATTTATTTTATAATAAATGTATTAAAAGGAGAAAGAATATAGACATCCATGTTTTTGTGCTAACGATTAAATAAGTCATTAGCCCTACCAACTGGTTTTGTAAGCATATCAAGCTATTTGGACTTCATTGTACCCAAATTTAGGGTAAAAAGCAACTTGACTTTTGGGCCTTAAAAAAATACTATAAAAATTTAGAATAGTTTATAAAACTAATAACATTACAATGGGACCGAAAATAAATTTTGAATGACTATAAATATACCTATACTTATTTGAGGACTAACATCCCAAAATACCTAAAAGTGAAAGCATTTTAAGCTTGATAAAGCAATGTGACACTTCTATATGGTGTTTCAATCACCCTATAGTGCTCGTGTTAATAAATTTTTTTGACTATTTTCTACCTCCCAATGGTTAGTGATGATAGCACCATGCATGAAAGTGCTATAGTGATTTTATACTATCATAGTATTTTTGTATTGCCACTACCAACACTAAAGTTTTGTTAGTTTAACTACCCATCACTACTTATTCCACCATAGATTTATTGCATATCTAGGTGATAAACTACAAATCAAATCTTATTTATTTGTAGTTGCATGCCACTTCAACCTTGTTATCTCCTCAATCAAGATACTTAACTCTTAAAAATTCCACATGCAACTTCCCAATAAGATTGTGCAACTAGTGTAAACTTACTACCTCAAATTCTTGCACTCCCTACCATGAATCTCCTCATAGATTATCCAAGGGTACTAGTTTATTTATAAAACCACCTCATGGGGAAGTTATGGGTAGTAGAAAATATTTTGTAGTTACATGCCACTGAAACCACAATAAAAATGAGTCTTGCATACCACCATGCTCCTTGCACCTCCCTTCAACCTTTTATCAAGTATTCAAAAGATTAACAAAAAAGGCATTAATCAAGGGCATTAGACAAGTGTTATTTCAAATAGATCCACAAAAAATAGGGGTAACTCAAATATTTGTTGTGCCCACTTTTCCTCATCCCTTCTAGTATTTATAATTTATTGTTCCTCATCACTTTTTAACCTTAAAAGGGTCAAGGATTTGATCCGTTAAAAAAGGAAGCCTATTGTTCCTTGAAATTGGATAAACTTGACTGTTTTTTTATCATGGCTTTTTTTTCTTATCTTTATTCATAGGCTTTGATTATGCAAGCATAGGATAAAAGTTCCATAAGCTTATGAAAGCATCATATAGGTTTTTATGTCACTTCTATTAGACAATGGTGCTTCTATCATATATGGTGCTTCTATCATCCTACAACACTCATATGTTAGCTTAATATTAGGTGCTACAATTTTCTCTTCTACTCAATTTTAATCTTAGATTATTATATTTAGGTTGTCCATGTTAACGTCAAGATAGTTTTTGTGAATGATTTTAAAAAAGGAATAAAATTTACATTTTTAGTTGCAAAATTGCTAAAATAGTAATTATAGACATTAATAATTTTATTAGGCATAAAATTAAAGGTTTATTAATCAATATGATAGAGTAATTTTATTAGATTTATCATTGTGTAACCTCATTATCTGATTTTGTAATGAAGTATAAAAAAGGGGATAGGAAGTTGGTTTCTTTTGTAAATTAGAAAAATACAAGTCTAATTTTCCTTCCTACATTTTTGCAATCAAAGCAACATGTGTGTAGTTTCATTTTAGGATAACATTTTTGTTCGCAAGTCCTCTTAAACCCTTGCTCAAAAGGATTTTTTTTTTCTTTTTGCATGTATTCAAAGTAAAGAATCACATAGCATGAGATCTTGTATTTATGCATCATGTTTTTACTTCCATATTTGCATCTTTATAATTATGTATTAGCATTCCAGGATAGGATTAATCTCTACAAAAACCTAGGTATGTTTCAAATATGCCCATTAAATTAGATCATTAGGCCTCACAAACATCCCCTTGATCTTGAGTGGGATTCCATACAAAAAAGAATCCACACTAGTGATTTGTTTGATAAGCACAATATTATTATGAAAGAAAAATAATATGTGATCACACATATTATTTTCCTTTCATAATAATATTGTGCTTATCTTCAAAAGAGGCATAATGCTTTCTTATATCACTGCAATTTGAAACCACAGGTTTACACCTACTCTAACTTTCACTCCACATTTATTTAATAGAATATTTGTGGTAGACTTATCTTTCTCTTTATTATTAGATGCATCACAAATATAATTCTAGAATTGAAAAAATATTACATTGTGTATTTTTGTTTTTTCTTTTATTGTATAAATTAAAAAATCCTTGCTTAAAGAGAATTATTTCTTTTAACTTATTTAAAATATAAGTTTTCAATCACGGATATGAATTAGCCAAGTCACAACCATATTAAAAATATCATCTAGACTTAAAAGCTCTGCTTTTCAAATCTAATATTTGGGTTCCTATAGAACCCCTATGAACTAAAGATGTTTGATTACGAGGCCTTTGCTAACATCCACTACAATACATATTATTGGAAATATGAGCAAGATTTGTTGTCATTGATGTCAAAAGTCAGTTTCAGTGAGCAGTGCAAGAGGAAGGATTTCAAGAGTCAGTTTCAGAAATAAGAAGGTGATCAGATAAGGTCTACAGGAGAAGTTAGAAGGCCCAAGAAAAATAATATTATAATATTTTATTATAATATTAAAGGTCTAATGGAAAGACCTAAAGTAATTAAATTAATTATAATAATTTCATTATAAATTAATTTGTAATTTAATTTAATTAACCCTATGGTTATTAAATTAATTATAAGTTAATTATAATAATTTTATTATTAATTAAATTATAATATAATTTAATTAACCCTAAAGTTAGGGTTGCAAGGCAAAAAGAAATGCGTCGACGTCATGAATAAAATCCCTCCATCGACGTCTAAAAACTATGGTGGCATAATGGTATAAATACCATATGCCTTAGTGGCAAAAACCTTACCCTTCGTTCGAATTACTCTAAGCCTATGATTTATGTGATTTATGCGATCTTCGTGCGAGGAAGAAGACAAAATATTTTTTGTCTTGTGTGCGCCAGTGAAAGGAATAAAGTTGGTGAGGCTCTAAGCCTCATATCCATCCGATGGGTTGGCCTGGTGGCAAGCGGTTGTGACTTAGGGCTTTGGAAGTGGGAGGACCCACGATCGAATCTCGATGGTAGTTTTGGTGAGAGTTTTGTTTGGGCGCCAAAGGAAGCAGTGCACTCTTTTTGGTTTAGGCGCCAAGAGGGAAGGATATAGAGCACGTGGTGCTCTTTGCTCCCAAGGTGAGTGCCTAGCTCATGCGGTGGTTGGAGCCGCGACTAGGGCATTGGTGGAAGCACAACGTGGGTTCGATTCCCACCAAGGGCAAAAGGTATTTAAAATTTTCAAATTTAATTTTTTCCTAAGGTTGTTTGGCATAAGGTTTTTAAGGAGATATAAGGGTTGTGAAAGTTGATTTTTATATTGTGATTTTTGGTGATTAGAATATTGAATGGAGTGATAAGGCATTAGATGGTTTTGAATGTTATTTCAAAATAAAGTTTTATTTTGTTTAATATTTGAAAGGAGTAATAAGGTTAATTGAGTTCTCATGTTGTGAATGGTGAAAATAATTTGTGAGGAAATTATTGATTAAATTCTGAGAAGGTTGTTACTACCTAACCCTTAAAATTGGCAAAGAGAATAATTGTGATTGAGACAAGTTTTTAAGGGCACTTCTTCATCAAACAAAAAGGTATGGGCACATCTTCCTTGTGAGTGATTGTTGGATGTTGTGAATGCTAAGTTGGAGTGAAAAGGGTTGTTTGATAAGCATTGTTGAGTTTGATTGTTAAAGGTTTTTCTAAGTGAAAGTTGATGATAAAAACCTTGTTTGATAAGCATTGTTGGAAATATTGAATGAACCTTCATATGTATGATTAGGATTTGTGCAAGAACATGAGTATCATTGTTATGTGAAGTTGTGAACTATCTTGAACTAGGGTTTGTGAAAGAACATGAGTATCATTGTTATGTGAGATTGGTTGATAAGCATTGTTGGAAATAATTGAGTGAGTGTTCATATGCTTGGACTAGGGTTTGTAAGCAAGGAGTATTTCATTGAGTGATTGATTGAGTGGAGTTGATTGAGCCTAGTCAAGTGGAAGTGTTGAAGTGATAGTTCAAATTCTATGAAACAAATTGTTCTATATTCTAATTTGATTTGAGAAAGAGATTGAAAGTGATTAAGCATTGTTGTGAGTATGAAGCATATTGAGTCTCTAACAATTCTCTATATGTTTCTATGAGATTGAACAAGATTCTATGTGAAGCTTGTTTGTGTGATTGAAGAGGATTTTGTGTTAGATTGAGTTGAGGTGAGTAAGCTTTTGTGGAAGCTTACAATACAGATTTGAGGTAAGTCTTGGTGAAGACTTGTTGAGCAGATTGGACAAGTTCTAGTGAGGACTTGTTGAGAGATTTGAGGTAAGTCTTGGTGAAGACTTTGATAATTAGTGTGAGATTTTGTGGAAGCTTACAATGTAGATTTGAGATAAGTATTTGAGAAGACTTGAGAGCAGAGTTGATTGATTGATTTGTTCAAACTTTGAGTTAAGGTTTGGGATAGATCTAGCAGATTTGATTTATGATTGAGTCAAGCTTTGTGTTAAGGCTTGAGGATAGATATTGAGCATATTTGTGCTAGACCAAAGGACTATGTTTAGTGTATATTTGAGGATAGATATTGAGCAGATTTGTGCTAGACCGAAGGACTATGTTTAGTGTAGATTTGAGGATAGATATTGAGCAGATTTGTGCTAGACTGAAGGACTATGTTTAGTGTAGATTTGAGATAAAGCTAAGAGCAAGATTTGGAGGTGATAGAGTATAGAGGAAAATAGTCTCTAGTGGATAGAGGTCCATTAGCTAGGGTAGTGAAGATAGGTCTTCTAAGTGAGGGCAAGAGTCTTCAGTGGATAGAGATCCATAAGCCAGTGTAGTGGAGGTAGTAGTTCTTCTAGAAGATCACCAACTAGAGCAAAGGAGAAAGAGTTCTCCTATGGATAGAGATCCATGAACTTGATTAGGGGATTGGTGTCTCCTTTGGATAGAGGTCCATAAACATTGTAATAGGGAAAGGATTCCCAAGAGATTTGTTGAGAAAATTTTAGTGAAATATTTTCTCCGTGGAGTAGCCCACATTGGGTGAACCACGTTAAATTGGTGTCTCTATTGTGTGTGGTGATTTGTGCATTGCTTTGATTACTATTGTTGATATTGCTATTGATACATTGCATAATATTGATTGGGAAAGAAAAGTAAAAAGTGGTCTTATACTATTCACCCCCTCTCAGTATAAGCTTGTGTTCTTCAATTGGTATCAGAGCGGGTTCCTTCGAAAGAGTTTAATAACTTGAAGGAAAAGCTTACAAGAACACAGATGGATTCTCAGAGTGGATCCTCAGGAAATTCAACACCATTGTTCGATGGGAACAATTATACACTATGGAGCACAAGGATGAAGTTTCATCTAATGGCACTTGGAAATGAAGTGTGGGAAGCAGTTGAAAATGGATACACACCACCAACAACTCCACCTACAGATAAATATGGTAAGCTTCTACATCATTATAATTCAAGAGCAATGAATGCAATTCAAAAGGGCTTGCATGAAACAAAGTTTATAAATATTATGCATTGCAAATCAGCAAAGGAAATTTGGGATAAGTTGCAAGGCATATATGAAGGAGATAAAAAGGTCAAAAGGGCCAAGTTGCAAAACTTCAAAAGAGCATTTGAAGATCTAAAAATGAAGGATGAGGAAAATATTTCTACATATCTACTTCATGTGGATGAAGTTGTTAGCTCCATGCAAGGACTTGGGCTTGAAGTTTTAGAACATGATGTGTGTGATAAGATTCTAAGGTCACTTCCAAAAAGGTTTAGTGAAAATATTTCAGCTATAGAAGAGTCGAAAGATATTGATATTTTGACAAGAGATGAATTACATGGCATTCTCACAATATTTGAGATAAGAATAAAAGAGGAACCTATTCCCTAGAAAGAAGCAACATTCAAAGCCACTAAAAAGACTAAGGGTAAGAAGTCAGATTCAAGCAATGAGCTATCCAGTGATGAAGAAGCCAATTATGGTAGAAGGAACAAGGACTCAAGGAAGTACAAAGGTACAAAATCAGTTAGATGTTTTAAATGTGGAAAATATGGTCACTATGCATATGATTGTCTAGAAGCTAGAAATAGAAATGGTGATGAGAAACAAGATCATAAGAACAGGGATGCAAGAAGGCACAGGTACCAAAAGAAAAATAGGGATGGACAAGGTACACAAGGGAAGAAGTTTTTCCAGAGGCATAAGAAGAGTTTCTATGCAGATAAGGCAAGTAAGTACTCAACTGATAGTGATGATAGTTCCTCAAATAATGATAGAGATGAAGTTCTATTTCTAGAAAAAGAAAAAGAAGTGGTTAGGAAAAGGACACCAATAATCCTCAAATATTTTAGATGTGGTAACTTTGGTCATCTTGAGGATAGTTGTACAAAGAATGGATTCAGTTTTAGTGATGATGAATATGAAGATACATTTGAAGGACCAGAAGAGAATCTTCTTATGGCACTAGAAGAAGAAGGAGGTGATCCTATAGTAGACAAGTCAGAAAATAATGAAGATGTTTTCAAAGGTAAACAAATAGAGGAAGAATCAGAGAAGGGAGAAGTTGATCTTGAGGGAGAGCTTATTCATGCTCTTGATGCATTAAAGAAGGTAAGAAAGCAAAACTCCCAACTTAAGCTTTAGTTTCAAGAATGTGATGAAGAGAAAGGAAAGCTTATAGAGGATCTAAATAAGTCAATGGCTAAGACAAGGAAGTTCAAAGATAGGTTAGAAGCAAAGGTCTTAGAATGTGAAAGGTTAGAGCATGAAGTAGCTTCACTAAGGAAGGAAGTAAAAGAGTCTAAGGATAGGTTACACAGGTTTGGGAGAAGCTCAAAGAATTTGGATAAGATTATCAAGACACAAAAACCTACAACAAGCAAAACAGGACTTGGTTTTGAACAAGTACAAAAGAAACAAAGAGAGGAGTCAATCTCAAGTTCTGAAGAAGAAGAAACTTTAGAAGAAGAGAGTATAAGAGAAAGTGAAACTTCTGAGGAAGAGATGGATAACAGAAAGTTCAACAAAGAAAGGAACAATGCACAAATGAGGAACAGATGGAACAGAAACCAACACAGGGTAAAAGAGACTAAAAGACCAATGAGGTCAAGGCAAGGTAATTTCAATGGATGATGCTTCTCATGTCATAGGTTTGGGCACAAAGCTTCATAGTGCAGGACACATGGAAAATAGGAATATGGAAGCTTCAAAAACAGGTAACTATTTCAAGGGTATTGCTACTCTTGTAATCAGTTTGGTCACAAGGCAATGAATTGTAGGGTTCATGAAAGGAATAGATATGGCTTCACCAGGAGAAATCCCAAGATATTTACACCTCCAAGGAATAATAACATTAAGTGTTATAAGTGCAATAATGATGGACATACAACAAAGTGGTGTAGAGCAAAAATTCCAGAGACAAGCAAGAACAGAAATAGTCAGAGGAATCAGAAGGATCAGATGAGGAGGAAAGTGGACAAAGGAAAATATCAATGCATGTTAGGAGTAGAAATACTCCCACCCTAGAATTAACCACCTCAAGAGGAGGTGGGGGAGGGGCTAAGCTAAGAGTCTCATTCTTAGCCCCGAGCCCCAAAGGTGACCCTTTGCCATTGATGACAAAGGGGGAGAGATTTGAGTTAGGGGAGAGCATTCAGTTAGGGGGAGCAATTTCTCAGGGGGAGAAGAACAAAAAAGGTAAAAGGAATGGTAAAAGGAAAATGGGTTGCCATCAATGAAAAAGGGGAGATTGTTGGAAATATGAGCAAGATTTGTTGTCATTGATGTCAAAAGTCAGTTTCAGTGAGCAATGCAAGAGGAAGGATTTCAAGAGTCAGTTTCAGAAATAAGAAGGTGATCAGATAAGGTCTACAGGAGAAGTTAGAAGGCCCAAGAAAAATAATATTATAATATTAAAGGTCTAATGGAAAGACCTAAAGTAATTAAATTAATTATAAATTAATTATAATAATTTCATTATAAATTAATTTGTAATTTAATTTAATTAACCCTATGGTTATTAAATTAATTATAAGTTAATTATAATAATTTTATTATTAATTAAATTATAATATAATTTTATTATTAATTAAATTATAATATAATTTAATTAACCCTAAAGTTAGGGTTGCAAGGCAAAAAGAAATGCGTCGACATCATGAATAAAATCCCTCCATCGACGTCTAAAAATTATGGTGGCATAATGGTATAAATACCATATGCCTTAGTGGCAAAAACCTTACCTTCGTTCGAATTACTCTAAGCCTGTGATTTATGTGATTTCATGTGAGGAAGAAGACAAAATATTTTTTGTCTTGTGTGTGCTAGCGAAAGGAATAAATTTGGTGAGGCTCTAAGCCTCATATCCATCCAATGGGTTGGCCTGGTGGCAAGTGATTGTGACTTAGGGCTTTGGAAGTGGGAGGACCCATGATCGAATCTCGATGGTAATTTTCATGAGAGTTTTGTTTGGGCGCCAAAGGAAGCAACACACTCCTTTTGGTTTAGGTGCCAAGAGGGAAGGATATAGAGCACATGGTGCTCTTTTCTCCCAAGGTGAGCACCTAGCTCACGTGGTGGTTGGAGCCATAGCTAGGGCGCTGGTGGAAGCGCAACATGGGTTCGATTCCCACCAAGGGCAAAAGGTATTTAAATTTTTCAAATTTAATTTTATCCTAAGGTTGTTTGGCATAAGGTTTTTAGGGAGATATAAGGGCTATGAAAGTTGATTTTTATATTGTGATTTTTGGTGATTAGAATATTGAATGGAGTGATAAGGCATTAGATGGTTTTGAATGTTATTTCAAAATAAAGTTTTATTTTGTTTAATATTTGAAAGGAGTAATAAGGTTAATTGAGTTCTCATGTTGTGAATGGTGAAAATAATTTGTGAGGAAATTATTGATTAAATTCTGAGAAGGTTTTTACTACCTAACCCTTAAAATTGGCAAAGAGAATAATTGTGATTGAGACAAGTTTTTAAGGGCACTTCTTCATAAAAAAAAAAGGTATGGGCACATCTTCCTTGTGAGTGATTGTTGGATGTTGTGAATGCTAAGTTGGAGTGAAAAGGGTTGTTTGATAAGCATTGTTGAGTTTGATTGTTAAAGGTTTTTTTGAGTGAAAGTTGATGACAAAAACCTTGTTTGATAAGCATTATTGGAAATATTGAATGAACCTTCATATGTATGATTAGGGTTTGTGAAAGAACATGAGTATCATTGTTATGTGAAGTTGTGAACTATCTTGAACTAGGGTTTGTGAAAGAACATGAGTATCATTGTTATGTGAGATTGGTTGATAAGCATTGTTGGAAATAATTGAGTGAGTGTTCATATGCTTGGACTAGGGTTTGTAAGCAAGGAGTATTTCATTGAGTGATTGATTGAGTGGAGTTGATTGAGCCTAGTCAAGTGGAAGTGTTGAAGTGATAGTTCAAGTTATGTGAAACAAATTGTTCTATATTCTAATTTGATTTGAGAAAGAGATTGAAAGTGATTGAGCATTGTTGTGAGTATGAAGCATATTGAGTCTCTAACAATTCTCTATATGTTTCTATGAGATTGAACAAGATTATGTGTGAAGCTTGTTTGTGTGATTGAAGAGGATTTTATGTTAGATTGAGTTGAGGTGAGTAAGCTTTTGTGGAAGCTTACAATACAGATTTGAGGTAAGTCTTGGTGAAGACTTGTTGAGAAGATTGGACAAGTTCTAGTGAGGACTTGTTGAGCAGAGTTGAGGTAAGTCTTGGTGAAGACTTGTGGATAGATTAGTGTGAGATTTTATGGAAGCTTACAATGTAGATTTGAGATAAGTCTTTGAGAAGACTTGAGAGTAGAGTTGATTGATTGATTTGTTCAAACCTTGAGTTAAGGTTTGGGGAAGATCTAGCAGAGTTGATTTGTGATTGAGTCAAGCTTTGTGTTAAGGCTTGAGGATAGATATTGAGTAGATTTGTGCTAGACTGAAGGATTATGTTTAGTGTAGATTTGAGGATAGATATTGAGCAGATTTGTGCTAGATCGAAGGACTATGTTTAGTGTATATTTGAGGATAGATATTGAGAAGATTTGTGCTAGACCGAAGGACTATGTTTAGTGCATATTTGAGGATAGATATTGAGCAGATTTGTGCTAGATCGAAGGACTATGTTTAGTGCAGATTTGAGATAGAGTTAAGAGCAATCTTTGGAGGTGATAGAGTATAGAGGACAACAATCTCTAGTGGATAGAGGTCCATTAGCTAGGGTAGTGAAGATAGGTCTTCTATGTGAGGGCAAGAGTCTTCAGTGGATAGAGATCCATAAGCTAGTGTAGTGGAGGCAGCAGTTCTTCTAGAAGATCACCAACTAGAGCTAAGGAGAAAGAGTTCTCCTATGGATAGAGATCCATGAACTTGATTAGGGATTGGTGTCTCCTTTGGACAGAGGTCCATAAACATTGTAATAGGGAAAGGATTCCCAAGATATTTGTTGAGAAAATTTTAGTGAAATATTTTCTCCGTGGAGTAGCCCACATTGGGTGAACCACATTAAATTGGTGTCTCTATTGTGTGTGGTGATTTGTGCATTGCTTTGATTACTGTTGTTGATATTGCTATTGATACATTGCATAATATTGATTGGGAAAGAAAAGTAAAAAGTGGTCTTATACTGTTCACCCCCCTCTCAGTATAAGCTTGTGTTCTTCACATATATAGTCAAACATGGCTTTCAATTTTTAAACTTATTGGTTTAATGAAGAAAATAATTTTTCTAATATAATTTCCAATTTGTTCTTATGGTTTGATGGTATTAAAATATATAAAGGTAAATTCAATAACCTAACCCAAATTGGGACAAAATAAATACTTTCAACTCAATAGCCAAAAATAAATACATGGGTTTCATAAAAAACCTTACCTCCTCTTTGAAACTAAGGATCTCTACTATAAATAGTATCTTGATTCACATTTTACTTGGTCCCAAGGATAATTTTTTACCTTGTTTATACTAAAAGGGGACCTATTTTAGTGTCTACTCACATAGAGTAGGAATAGTAGGCCAAAAAAATTAAAACTATAGATCAAAACTTTCCTATAGAGGTTAGAATAAAAAGGGGAGGTTTATTCATTTTTTACATATATTAAAATGGCATAAGGCACTTTATCAAGAATAAATCCTTGTCTATGAGGGTGAAAAGCAATACATGATCTAAGGAGTTTTTCAAATCATCCCATAAAACTTCCTTTCTCAAACGATCAAATTATTTAAGGAAAAAACATGTGCTTTAAAGATAGACTCTTTAAATTGTGCTTTACTTAGATATTTTCTTGATGTTAGATCTACTCTACCTAACACTTAATTATCTATATTGTTTTTTGCATATTTACTTGAAACAAGTTCTTTACGAATCCATCTTAGAAAAGGTTTTGTCTCCTACAAAATTATTGCATGAAGTATTTGTTTTTGTTCTAAATAATTTTGTTCTATTTTAGTTTTTCTAATCCAAGTGACTTGAGCAAGAGAGAGTGGTTTTGATATTTTCTTGGAATGTACCACCATCTATACATGATTTACAAGATTATTATCTATCTATCTCCTTTAACAATTGTTAACATATTCAAAATATTGTCACTGTCATCATTCCCCAAAGAATCAACTTGATTTGCTATCTTCATATAACCTAAGTATTCTAGTAAGTGAGGCTTAAACCTTATATATGTTTTCCTCCAATATTCCTTATCTATTGCTCCACTTTCTCCTCTTGTATAAAAATTTATTCAAGATAAATTATTTTGATAGTCTATTGTTATTCCTTTTTATGTTTAGAATTAAAAAAAAAATATTATCCTCTAATATTTGATAGTTATACCCCCCCTTCCCCCCCTTCCCCCCCCCCCCCCCCCCACACACACACACACACACACACACACACACACACACACACACACATATATATATATATATATATATATATATATATATATATATATATATATATATTTGAAGAGGTTGAAAAGCAAGGGCATATTAGGGACCACCCTTCCCATGAATTGAACTTGGGTCTCTGTTAAGAGAGCCCAATGACTTTTTCTATTACGGTATCCTTGACGAGACAATTATTTAGGGGATATTAAATAAGGAACTTAGTGCTAATTGTCCTTGTTTTAAATTCATAGATATACATTGATTTAGTTTTATTTTATATATAAAGATATTTTATTATTCAACACTTTTATATCTATGATTAATTAATTTTGAAAGGATATTTTTGATGTTATACTTGATAATATGAATTTTGCATGTTGTAACACTACTATGATATTTTTTTAGCATATATAAAATAGTTTATTAATTTTTAAAGATGATGTCATGCCTAATAATACAATCTAATATATTGTAATAACATGACAATTTGTTTTTGGTTACAATGTTGATATCTTAATTTAACTTATGTTTCCTTGTCAAGGGTATGTTAATCTAGCTTTGGTCATTTTTGAGGTACTACGTACCTTGAGTACCTTTGTAAATATTTAAATTAGGGTGTGTGTTTATTATTTGAGTCAATAGTATGTGTCAAGTTGTGAAGTGTGAATATGTTTCATGTAATTAAATTTGAGTTAATAGTGTGAGATGCCATGTGTATAAGTGAAGAGTTATAAGTGTGAGGTGTCATGTACATAAGTGAAGAGTTATAAGTGAGAATTTCTATGTGTGTAAGTGAGAGTTATGTGTGTGATGTGCCAATTTTAGAAGTAGGAAGTTATGTGTAATCATGAGAGACCTTATCATTGTGTAATATAGAAATATGAAGAGTTAAGCATCTTCCATGAGTTTGAGGAGAGCAAAGGTCAAGAGTGAGGTGCATGTGAAGAGTATCATGTATCTATGTATTGAAGGTAAAGCTCTATGTTATGGAAAAACAATGAAGAATGATGTTTTATCAGAAAACAATTATATTTTATGCAATATTATTATTATGGTTGAATGATATTATATATGTAAAATTATATGATCCTAGGAATTATAGACCTATGATATTTTGATTCATTTTCTAATAGTGGTATCAAAGCCCAGTTAATAGTGGTATCAGAGCCACTTTGGTTAGTTATTCAAAATAGAGAGAAATAAAAGTTGAGAGGAGTTGCAGACGAGAGACAATGAAGATATAGTTTAGATATTAATAGAGTAAAAAATTAGAGGAATGTTGAATATTGATGCACAATGGTTGAATATTGAAGTGACAGTACTTAAAGCAAAGGAGTAGAAGTACACAACAAAAGTAAATTGCATAGGGATTTTGAAGGAAAGGACTAGTGGTCCAAGCTACCTTTAGAGTGATGTTTAAGAGACAAAGGACTAGTGGTACAAACTACATATAGAATAAGGTGAAGCACTAGTGGTCTATATTGAGAGAAAATGCTACATATGAGGAAGGTCTAGAAGGGTGAAAGAACTGGTGGTCCAAGTTACATCTAGAGTAAAGTGCAACATGAGTGCCAATTCAAGGAGGAACATAGACATAAATTGCCAAAGAAGTTTATTATTTCATGAAGGAAAAATGATGAGAAATATTGTAGAATGAGCACCTCAAAAACATTAAAAGGAAGTTCCAATATGATAGTAAGCTATATTTAGAAGAAGAAGAAGAATATAAAAAATTGAATGATTAATTGAAATAAAATAAAAGAATTAGAAGAAAAGGATTGAAATATTAAAATTGATTTGAAAGAAATTAAGAATTTGTTAATTTTGGAGCAACAACAAATTCTATAGAAAAATAATATTTGAATGATAGAAAAAAATAGGGAAAATTAAAGGGAAATTGATTTGTATTCAAATAGAAAATTACCATAGAAGAAAATACCCAGAATACATTAATAACAGAAAGTAAAGAGAGATTGAAATGTTTAAAAATTTTACACACAACATCTGAAAGAGAATATTGATGAACAAAAAGATATTCCAATAAAATTAAAGGACTCACCCTTAATTCTCAAATAACCCAAGGAGGAAAAGTTTAGAATATTTGGCAATTATCTATATTCAAAACTTATTGAAGTCAGAGAAGATTCTAAAAATATTATTATACTACCTATTGGTGTAGATATGATTATGAATTTGGCAATGCTTACTCTTGAAGTTTCTAAATATAGAAGAGTTGATTAAAACTCTAAGGGATAAACTAGTGATAAAACATATTAGTTGTGACACAAATGATTTATGGTATATGATACCAAATTATCTTCTTTAAGAAACAAATATGGATATAAATATCTCAAAATATGAACAAGATGATATGTTGGTACATTCTACATGTTTTAACTTCAACAACAAGAATGATAAGAATGGGTCATTAGATTTAGATTTTCATGGAATATATTATTGTGATGACTTGCTCAAAATAATGATAGATATTATCCCATAAGAACATACACAATGGCAAAAAATGAAGGAATACTAGATTTAACATTGAGAGGATGAAGACAAGAGTCAAAGATTGAAGGTAAAAAACATAATGCATAAGATTATTACATGTCATTGTTCTAATGTGATGTATATGAGTTATCTATATGTCTATCTCTCACACACATATATATGCTTAATTAAATACCAATATGGCTTCATAATTCGTATACAAAATTAACAAAATTTTTTTTTGCATCAAAGATAATGTTTTCAAAAAGAAGGTCTCCTAGGTTTCCAACATATTAGTCGTTATATTCCTTGTGAATTGTTTACAATATATAGTTTATTAGATTTTATTATTTTTTTAATGAATGCATGAGTACTTACTAAAATTTTTATTTGATATCTAAGAAAAACATATTCAAATTTCTTAGCTTTTATTAATTTTTTAATGAATGTATGAGTAATTACTAAAATTTATATTTGATATCTAAAAAAAGCATATCCAAAGTAGAGTTATATCAAACTTAGGCACACATATTATATGTTAAGCTTTGAAAACTTGATATAGGCTCCTCAAGTTTAATATCTCTCAAAAATTATATATATATATAGTAAATGATGATTTTTAAATAAGAAATTAAAATATTTTCTCTTATTATTATAAGAAATGAATTAGATAAATTTATACCTCTTGCATTATAATTTATCAATATCACCATTTTTTTTCATAGGTTAATATTACCATTTTATTTGCATTATGCTCAAATTCCAATTTTCAATAAACTTTTGAATTTGTAGAATGCTTACAAAATCTCTAATAAGTAATGGAAAATTTCAAATTTATTTAAACATTGTTCAAGGTGTAAAAGGTGTATCTATTGATTAAATATAACAAATTTGTGAATAATATTTCCAAAAGCATAGCAAGATTTATAGATTTAAATTTTTATAACTACTTATTTTTTACTAATTGTTTTTTTAAATATTTTTAGCTTTTATATTAAAAACATGAATTTGAAGGACCAAAATTTTCAAAGTTTTAATCATCCAAAATATAGCAAAAGGAATTAAAAGATATGTTTAGAGGATAACCATATTAGCTTGGAAATTCCATTATATAATTTATTTTTATTTATTTATGAATAAAATGTCATTGTCCTAACTAGCATTTTTAATCATGTTAAGAATTTATATAGAAGTTATCTCTAAAGATGTACGATAAAATTTAAATAAAGTTTTATCTATCATAGTGTTCTTTCCAATAGTGTCATCATTAAGAATTTCTATTAGAATTTCCAATAGTGTCATCATTAAGAATTTCTATTAGAATAAGTATTTTTAAGAAAATTTGCATTCATAAAATGTGTTCCAAAGTTTAGAACATCCAATAAACATTTTTTAACTTTAATTAATATTTGTAAATTAATAAATATGATGAAATTTAATGGATAGGAAAATAATGTATTGAAACAAAGACATATATTAAAATTTTAGATACAATTTTATTATAATTATTCTTATATAAATTTTTATATAATACAGGAAAAAAATCCAAGTTTATGTGTTATCTTTGAAATAATCCTAATATAAGATAACTTTCTATTCATAAAGTTTGTGAAAAATGTATTAAGAAACATATAAAAACTTATATATTTAAATTTTAGGCTCCATTGTATTTAATTAAATTTTTAAAGTTTTTAGTTAATATATAAAATCTATTTTTGTAGATTTAACTCTCACAAGGTTATAAAATTCAAAACAAGATAAGAAAAACAAAAGTGAAAGAAAGGAACATATGTAATAGTAAACCAATTTTATTTGAATTAAAATTAAATACTTGCATTACTAAAATCTTCTCACTATGTGTTGTCTCTTCCCTCTAAGTTTGTGCAATCTCACAAAATTGAATTTAAAATTTTGTTCTATGGTGTCCTCTTCACTTTAGGCTTCAACAATTCTACTAAAGTTTTTGGTCAAATTTTATATCTAGATTTTTCTAGGACATAAATTTTTAGATCTAGAATTTTTTGAGACATAAATGTTATAGTACTACAATAATCTAAGATAAGCTAAGAAACAATAAGTTAAAGAGAGAAACATATGCCTCGATAAACCATTTTTTTTTTTTTTTTAAACAAAAGATTTATTTACTTAACAAAAAAGTACAAAACTCTTTAATCAAAGATCAAAGTGAACAGAGCATTCTAAAAAACAAAACATGAAGACAAAAAAGAACCTCATTATTGGAGTCTTTGTCATCCTCGCATACCATCCCTACCCTTCTAATTTTTGATGATTTTGTGGTAATAACTAGGGGTTATATTTATTGCTTGATTCGCTAGTGTGTCAACCTCTTTGTTAAATTCTTGCCTTATGTGTTGATAGGATATTTACCAATGATATTGCCTAGTTGTCTAATCATGTCTTGAATAATATTCAATTGTAAAGATCTAAAATATTTTGGCAAGAGCTATTATTATAATTTTAGAATCCCCATAAATTGTGACCTGAGCGATTCCTTGCTTTACCACCAATTTTAAGCCGATTTCACATCCAAGAGCCTCTACCATATTTTTAGATGTTGTTCCCAAATTGATCATGTATTTGAGTAGGATCTCATGGGTTCTTGTAAGAATCAGTCCCCCTGATGCTACTTGATCGGGGTTGGACTTGGAGGCACCATCAAAGAAGAGTGTTGGAAAAAATATGCCAGACAAAGAATTATTTGCTCTGCATCCTCCTTGTGTTAGGAAATATTGGAGATTAAGTTGGTAGATCATTCTTATTTCTATGGGTGATAGATATTCTTCATACTACTATTGAAAAAAACTAGATTTGATATTTAGAACTTATTATTCTTTTATCCTTCATATTAGAGTTTTATTGTCCTTACCTTTTTCTTCAAAAATCCTTTGGTTTCTATCCAACCAGATGTGCCAGATGATAAAATATGGTATAGAGATCCACAAATAAACCATATTTAACTAAATTAAAACTATAAACTTACTTGCACAACTTCGATCCTTAATAATTATTATGTGTTGTCTTTTTCATTCTAAGATTTATTTTTTTAAAATAAAAAGCTAGATTATATTAATTCATTAACCAAAAAATTACAATATTATGGTGCTAACACTATCCACCAGCTAAAAAACAAAATAAGATAGATAAGGAGTAAAGCATCCATAATTGAATATACATAAGAATAAAAGCTAAGAGTAACAAAAAGACTATAGTTATATATTGCTGCAATACATTAGATATCAACACTCATCTATGGGAGAGCCTATTATAAGGATAAATTTTGGGTGTGTCTTCCGTGATATCTTTTGAAGTCTTCAAAGAAGAAATAGAAGTAATCAAAATGTGAAATTTATCATCATTGTTAACGACCTTCTTCTTAGTTTTATATTGGACCTTTTGAAGATCCTGAAGCATATGAGAAAGCTAACTAAGCCTGTCAATAACATCTTGAGGTGTGTTGGAAGTTACATATACTTGGGAACAAATGTGTTCCACATGTAACAAAATATCAAAGGTCAAGTCTACTAAAACTATATCCCATGGAGGAGCAGATCCAGTAAAAATATTTTTGCATGTGCACTTCCAAATATGCTTGAGAAGGATGAGTCTACAAACATCCCAGAGTTTGGGGTATTTATCCAATTGAGAAAAATTGAGTAGAAAAAGCTTCCAAGATCTAGTGAAAGAGGAAAAAGAAAAGTGTAGAAGACATCCAAAAATTGCTTAGTCATGTCACAAAATCAAAACAAGTGAATAAGAGTTTCTAGAGCATTACAAAAATTGCAATGAGGGAAAATGTGTAAAATCAAAGCCAGAATTTTAGAAGTTGAAATTTTTTGATGCAAAATATACCTTCCAAGAAGTTGATATTTGGATTCAATAAGAACTTTCTAAATTTGAGTAGCAAGAGATTGCCATTGGGCATTGGTAAAATTCACTTGCCACTTGACATTGAGCTTAAAGTCTAAATAAGGAGGACACAAAATATTTTTGTATATCCAACTAGAAGTAATGGAAGAGATTCTATGACCATTAAGCCATCTCCAATCATTCCATATTATGGGTAGTTGTTCCCAAATTTATAAGGACCTCACAAGGGATGGAAGCCACAGCTAAACCATAAGACTCTTTAAAAATAGAGGGAAGGGAGCAATAATTGTATATCTGGTTCTAGGTAAGAACTGAGCAGCTATCCAAATACCATATATCTCTATTTTATTAATACCTTTCTTCAAAAAAGCTAGACCTTGAATAACTCTACATAAAGCTAAAGGTTTATCATTATGGAGGATAATTTTATTCCACCAAAGACTATTTAGATCAATGCTTAGACCATGTCTCAAGGAGTCAAACTTCCAAGCCAATAAATGAGAAACTAATTGCTAAGATTTCTATTTTTGGTAACTGTAATAGATCCTTTAACTATAAATTAAGGTGCATTAAGGACCTTATCCTCCTATGGGATTTATTTCCATTTACCTTTGCAGGTAGCTAAAGAGATTTTGTAATAAAATAGGTATTCCTAATTTTCATCACCAGTGATGGCTCTAGCAACCCATTTTACAACCAATATTTTACTTTGGATAAGAGTATCAATGATGCCTAGACCTCCTAAATCCTTAGGTTGAGTACAAATTTTCCATGATATGGTTGTCATTCCCACCTCCCCATCCATTTGGTCCATAAAAATTTATAAATGTCCCGAGTTAATTTGTTATAGGCTACCTTAGGGGTAATCCAGCAAGAGGAGTAATAAAAATGAGAGGCTGCCATATTTTTATTTGTAACTTGAATTCTTCCTAATAAGGAAAGAAATCAAGATGGTTAAGCTTAAATTTGTTTTGAATTCTTTCATAACCTAGTCCCACATATAATTAGGAGATATAATAATCCCAAAGGGAATTCCCAAATAATATACAATCATACCATGAGGGATGATCTTCCACTCAGTTGAGGAGTTGCATCCATGAGGAGAGGAAGAGGTATATAAGACTTTAGTTTTAGAGTTGTTGATATGAGAGCTAGAGACATCATAAAACAATTGAACAATATCTTTAGTTGTTTCCACCACTTTTTAGATATTTTGAATAAATAGAAGGGTATCATCATCAAAATGTGAGTTAAGAGCATGCTTATCCCCAAGAATCTTAATACTTTAAATGAGGCCATCAAAATGAGCCTTATGAAGAAGATAACCAAGAGCATTTCAAACCAAAACATACAAAAAAGGAGTAAGGGGGCAACCCTTCTTGATAGACCGTTGGAGAGGGAAGGAGGTGGAAAGAGCTCTATTAACTTGAACACAAGCTAAACCATCATAAACTAGTACGCCAATTTGATTACATAAGTTTGGACTAAAACTAAGCCAAGAAAGCATACTAAGAATAAAATGCCATATGATTCTATCATAAGCTTTGTCTAAATATAACTTAACCAAGAGGGCATCTTGATTGGAGTCAATAAACCATTGTAAAGTTTCCCAAACCATCATAATATTATCTAAAATATAATGACATTTAAGAAAAGCATATTGTTCTAGGAGAACAATCACTTGAGCAATAATTGTGATTTTTAAAGTTATAGCTTTAGCTATGATCTTGTATAAAATATTGAGGAGGGTTATAGGTCTCCAATTGGAAGTTGCATATGAAATTCAAGTTGATGAGGTGGTGGAGATATATGGATCAAGAGAAAATAAGATTTTCGTTGGTCTAAAGGATGCCATGTCTAGTGGTGTTCCCTATGTTGGTTACCTAGTTTCTTTGGGGGGTCATGGGTGGCCAAAATGTAAATCTGAGTGTACGGTCCCTAACCAATGCCACTAGAATATTATTAGATCTTTTCATCTTGATAAATCATTTGATGCCATGCAATCTAATGTTGTTTGTTATTTTAGCTCTAAATTTTTGATTGATTTATCTCTAGTAAATAATGAGATTTGCATTCCGAGATATTTTTATCCAAATCAATATGGATGAAGGTAACTATAATATTGTGGGGAGATTCTAGGGTAGAAGTTCAGATATAGATTCAATTAGAATGTGGGCCTTGGAAAAATGAAAAACTCTAAGATCTATAAAAATTGTAGTGGTTATTAAATCTTTCTTTATAATCAAGTTGAATTGTGTGGAAGATTTGAACTGTATATTAGGGAAAGGCCCTTGATTTTATGGAAAAAAGGGTATGCTCCTTCAAAAATGGGGGCCTATATTTAACTTGCATACATAGAAGGTGAACTCGGTACCTCTTTGGACCTCACTACCTAGCCTCATATTTCATTTGTGGTATGATGATATTCTAAGAGGGGTGGAAAAGGCGATGGGGAATCTTATTCATATTGATTCAACTACTAAATCAAAGTCTAGAATGATTTTTGTGAAGATGTGCATCTTCGAAGATCCAAATTAGGATATCCCCTCTTCTATTAATATTATCTTGTATTAGGGCTCTTGGATCCAATCCATTGTCTATAAAAATAGACCCTCAGTTTCCTTTAGATGCATAAAAGCTAGTGATAACCTGGATTAGTGCCTGTCAAGGAAAATTGAGTAGGTAACAAAAGGCATAAAAGGGTAATGGTAAATATTAAAAAGAAAAGTGTTATTGCCTTATATGCTCAAAAGGAGTATGGTAGAGAGTCATAAAAGTCTAGGGAGATTGGTCATTGGCTTATGGTATTAGAGAAGTATTCCAACCTATCATATGGTTCAACATAAATTGAGGAGAATTCAAAGGAGGTTAACGCTCTGGTGAGCTGTGAATCCCCTCTAGTTCTTGTGAAAGAGGTAAGTTTATATGATCTTCTAACTGATATTCTAGATTCAAAATATCTTGTTCAAAATTATTTTGGTTGCTTAGGGTTATAATTAGTTCTAGAGGAGCCTATTTTCCAAATGGTGGCCCATGTAAATGAGTCCTTGATTGGCTACCCGAAGTCCTGCATGGATATAGGATACTTGGGTCCTAAAACTCATAGTAAAAAAATTTTTCTATTGATTTTGATTGATGGTGGGCTAAAACATAAAAGAATTTATTTAATTAACTTCAAAAATTACACCACACAAACAATGCTATGTAGACATTGAAGGATAGGTGATGGCAAGCTGAGATTAGATCAACAGAACTTCAAATTAATTTTTTTGCAAATAGCTTAATACAGTTTTCCATTACAGTTTCCAGGCATATTTCTCTTCCCCCTCAATCTCGAACTCACCATCCCTTCCCTTACAAATTTCAAGTTTTTATCGAGGTCTCGGCCCTCCAGGCAATTAATGCCCCACCTGAGAGAATTCACCAAACAAAAATAAAAAAATTCCTTTCTTTCGCCAAGTTTTCAAAATTTTCTTTCATTAATGGGCCACCGCCCCGATCCGCTATGGAGCTCGCATTCAAGACCCCTCCGTATCCTGCAAACGCCACTTTGATCAGATTGTTCTTCTGAATTGCCATCTCGCCCATACTGTCCATGCTTTGCAACTGCTATTTTGTCGAATACTTCCTCAAGGTGGTTATCCCTATTTAATACATGTGGCTATCATATTCATTTTAAGATACATGGCCTTCATATTTGTTTTAATACACATGGCTTCCTGCATGTCCATTTTCGGCCTCTGTCTTCAATAGGCCGTGTCACTTTTACACACATGGCAGCTGTCCACTTCTTGGCAACCATAACTTAATCCATGTGGCAGCCTTCTACTGGTCGCAATATCACGACATGTCGTGATATCGTGACCATTTATACCCTCACCTAGCTTTGCATTCTAGGAGCCGTGATTTCGTGACATGTTGTGAAATCGTGACATGTCACGATTTCGCGGCTCCCCCTCGACCCTTGCCTTGACTTGCCTTCGGGAGCCGCGATTTCGTGACATGTCACGAAATTGTGACATGTCATGATTTTATGGCTCCCCCTCGACCTTTGCCTTGCCTTGCCTTTGGGAGCCATGATTTCGCGACTCCCCTCCCCAACTTGCTTTATAAAACTTCAACCTTCCCCTTGCTTTACAAAACTTCAACCTTGGAAAAGAACTAGAATGAAACAAAATACAAAGTACTTAGAAAACTTAGATAAATTTGGAGGATGCAAGATTGCTCCATTGTCGCCGGATGCTCCTGCATCAGACACCCGGGGTAATTAAAAAAAAGTGATCCTCACTTCTGTTTTGTTAGGGGAAGACCCAGGCGGTCAACCTCCGTCTTTGACAACCAAGTTGCATCTTCAACAGGTCTGCCCTTCCACTTTATCAAATATTCAGAATACTTTTTTTTTTTGGTGCTTCTGCCTTCACGAGTGTCTAATATTTCCTCGACCTCATCTGTGGTTGGAGTAGATGCTAGAATTTGCCATAACTCCATACTTGGTACCTCTATACTTTCTCCCTCATGATATTCCACTAAATTAGAAATATTAAAAATGGGTGAAATGTCAAGCCAACTTGGCAATTCCACTTCATATGCATTTCCTGACTCCCATTTTTTTAGTATTCTGCATGGCCCAAACGTCTTCATCTTCAATTTGTTATAAGTTTTGGTAGGAAACCTTTCCTTCCTGAGATGGACCATGACTTCATCTCCTACCTTGAACTCTTTGAACCGTCGCTTCTGGTCTGCTCTTGTCTTATATTGAGTATTCATTTTCAGAATTTGTTTCCTTGCTTCTTCATGCAGACTTTTCATATGTTTCACAAATTCTTCTGCCTCGGCACTACACTTTTCTCTCTTATCCAACTTTCTCAGTTCAGACACATTTCTCGGGCTATTTCCATATATTATCTAGAACATATATTTATTCGTGCTCTTATTGACTGAATTATTATATGCAAATTTTTCCTACGATAAAATTAAATCCCATCCCTTGGGTTGATCTGCTATCAAGCATCTCAGTAAATTGCCTAGGCTTCTATTTACCACCTCTGTCTGTCCATCAGTCTGTGGGTGGTATGCAGAACTGAACTTCAGATCCGTATTCAACTTCTTCCACAAAGTTCTCCAGAAATAACCAACAAATTTTGTATCTCTATCAGAAACAATGCTCTTCAGTAGACCGTGAAGTCGTACCACTTCCTTGAAAAATAACTCTGCAATGTGAACTGCATCACTTGTTTTCTGGCATGGGATAAAGTGTGCCATCTTGGAGAATCTTTCAACTACTACAAATACAAAGTCATTTCCCCTTTGTGTTCTTGGCAATCCGAGGACGAAGTCCATACTGACGTCCTCCCATGGCCGCTCAGGTACTGGTAACGGCTGATACAATCCCATGTTCATCTTTCTCGCCTTTGCCATCTGGCATATTCTACAAATCTGTACAAACTTTTTCACATTTTGCTGTAGTTGCAGCCAATAATAATTTTCACTCACTAGGGCAATTGTCTTATCCCAGCCAAAATGTCCGGCCAGTCCTCCACTGTGTTTCTCCTTGACTAAGTTTTCCCACATGGAACTTCTTGGAATGCATAATTTACTTCCTCTGAACAACATTCCGTCTTGGATTAGAAAATCCAACCATTTTGTCCTGTCCACAGTAACAGGTGTCAAGCAAGCCGTCCAGGCTTCTGCAAAATCCGGATCTTCAGGGTACAAACCCTTCAGTTCTTCAAATCCCACTACTTCCACTGTCATTTCAATCAGTAAATTCTACCTTCTACTCAAGGCATCTGCAACTCTATTTGATTTCCCGCTTTTGTGCTTCAGCACAAAGGTATAGCTTTGAAGGAACTCCACCCACTTCATGTGCCTTTGGTTCAGTTTTGTTTGACTGTTAATGTACTATAAAGCCTAATGATCAGTAAACAGAACAAAATCCTTTGGCAATAAATAATGTCTCCACTTCTTCGAGCCTGAACTATAGCATAAAATTCTTGGTCATAAACTGAATACTTTTTCCGAGCATCATTTAGCTTCTCACTGAAATAAGCAACAGGTCTGCCTTCCTGACTCAGTACAACCCCTATTGCACTGCCACTGGCATCACAGTCCACCTGAAATACCTTGTTAAAGTCTGGGAGTGCCAAAATAGGCTATTCTGTGACCTTTTTCTTTAATGCATCAAATCTCCTCTCAGCCCCTAATGTACACTTGAAATCTTTTTTATCCCCTCTCATTGTTTTCGTGAGAGGTGCACAAATGCTGCTGAAGTTCTTTATGAACTTCCTGTAAAAGCTGGCTAGACCATGAAATGATCTTACTTATTTTGTGCTTCTTGGGGTAGACCATTCGATGATGGCTCTCACCTTCTCTGGGTCCATTTTCAGACCTTCTGCTAAGATTACAAACCTTAGGTATACTAACTCTTTCTTGACAAAATTACACTTTTTCAAATTTATTAATAACTGCTCCTCCCGTAGCTTTTCAAAAACCCTCCTTATATGCATCAGGTGTTCCTCCAGGGTTCTGCTAAAAATTAATATATCATCTAAATAAACAATGACAAACTTTCCCAGAAACTCTTTCAGTACTTCATTCATCAGCCGCATGAAGGTACTTGGTGCATTGGATAGCCCAAATGGCATGACAAACCACTCATACAAGCCCTCTCTTGTCTTGAAGGCTATCTTCCACTCATATCCTTCTTGGATACGGATCTGATGATAACCACTTTTTAGGTCAATATTCATGAAGTACTCAGTTCCACTTAAACAGTCCATGATATCATCCATCCTTGGCAATGGGAATCTGTATTTAATAGTGATTTTGTTGATTGCCTGAGATTCTGTGCACATTCTCCACTCTCCATCCTTCTTGGGTGCTAGTACTCGTAGGCACTCGCACACGGGCTAAGACTCTCTCTAATCAATCCTTTCTCCAGCAACTCTTGGACCTATCTGTTTAACTCCTCAGTTTCTACAGGTGTCATTCTGTGTGTAGCTTTATTTGGCAAGCTTGATCCCGGCACCAAATCTATATGGTGGCTGATCTTCCTTATTGGGGGTAAACCCTCAGGCACATTATCTGATACAATATCTGGAAATTCCTCCAACATATCTAGGACTTCTACCAGGGTATCTTTGCATTCCTCCTCCCTAACTCTAGGAATTATTGCATAACACAAATGTTCATGCTTCAAACCATCCAAAAATTTTCTCCCTTCAACTAAACAGATTCTGGAGCTATTACACACCTTTTCATCCGCCTCCTTCATGGGTTTCAGCTTATGGTGTACACCATTCTTTGTTAATGAGTAGGTGTTGGCACGACCGTCATGCACTGCACTCCGATCGAACTACCAAGGCCTCCCCAGCAACATATGGCAAGCATCCATAGGCAGGATGTCGCACAGGACCTCATCATAATAATTTCCAATATTAAATTTAACGGAGCACTGCTCATTGACCAAATCCCTATGGTCCTTCTGTAACCATGCGACCCGATATGGATGCGGGTGCTTCTTCCTCTCTAATTGTAACTTGGTAACCATTTCTTTTGAAACCAGGTTATCCATGCTACCATTGTCAATAATAATATTGCAAACCTTGCTTGCGCATTTACACCTTGTGCAGAATAAACTTCTTCTCTGATCTGTGTCCTTCTCCTCATTCAATAGGACTCTTCTTATGATCATTGCTTCCCCTCTCTTCGCTTCTTCCGAATGTTCAGACTCAGCATCTTCCTCTGCCATAGCAGCCCTGGCTGGACCCTCAGGCCTCTTGTTCATCCTTTCTCGGTGTTGTGGACACTCAAATGCCCGATGTCCTTCTTCACCACAGTGGAAACATGTCCCACGAAATACTCCTATTCCAAACCCTCGTCCAGATACACCCCATCCTCTTGGGTAGCTGTTCTAATCACGGGGCTGATAAACATCCTCTTCCCTTTGATCTTGGTTGCTACTGGCTTCACCAGTCTTCTTCAGATCTTTATACTTTTCTCCACTGGTTCTCCCACCAGTTCTTCCACCATGGCCCCTTCCTCTTTGCTTGCCTTCAAACCGCCTATTCAGTTTTTCTTCCACCTTTAAGGTAAACTGGTAAGCATCCTCAATGGTGCTTACTCGAACTAGGCTCAAATCTTCCTGGATACCGAGTCTCAACCCATTGATATAATGGGCTACCTTTTCTTTGTTTGCCTCTAAATGTCCAGTCCTAATAGAGATCTTGTAAAACTCCTCGGTGTATTCTTGGACAGTTTTGTTTGTCTGTCTCAAACTCTGCATTTTCCTTAGTAGATCCAACTCGTAATCTATCGAAATAAACTGTCTTTTCAGCTTTTCCACCATTCTGTCCCATCTTGTTATTCTCTCCTTCCCTCTTCTATTCCTCTCCAACTATATTCCCCTCCACCAAATGTTGGCATGACCCTTCAACTTGGTCTTAGAAAATTTGACCCGATTAGGGTCTTCAACCTCCTCGTATTCGAAATATTCTTCTAAATAATTTATCCAGTCAATCACCTCTTCTGGATTTAGGTTTCTCGAATATGTAGAAACCTCCATTTTTGGTTGCTTTCCAATCTGAGAGATGGCCTTGTACAACCGGGCTTGTGCAGGATCCACAGCCTCTTCTTCTTCCTTAGACTGGTCTGCTTCTTCATCAACTTCGTCTTCACTTCCCTCATCCCTTTTGGGCTCGTGCCTTCTGCGTATCTCCTTTTGCAGGGCTTGAACTTGTCTCTGCAAGGCTCGAAAGTCTTCGACCGGCACCACATTTCCTACTCCACCACGGTTTCTTCGTGGAGGCATTTTTTTTTTTCTTTCTTCCCTTACAAATCCTTCCATAGATCCTGGTGTAACTGCCTCTCTTCCGGCGATCTGTTACATGCTCAGGAGCTCCCGCTCTGATACCACTTGATGGCAAGCCGAGATTAGATCAACAGAACTTCAAATTAATTTTTCTACAAATAGCTTAATACAGTTTTCCATTACAGTTTCCAGGCATATTTCTCTTCCCCCTCAATCCCGAACTCACCATCCCTTCCCTTACAAATTCCGAGTTTTTATCAAGGTCTCGGCCCTCTAGGCAATTAATGCCCCACCTGAGAGAATTCACCAAACAAAAATAAAAAAATTCCTTTCTTTCGCCAAGTTTTCGAATTTTTCTTTCATTAATGGGCCACCGCCCCGATCCGCTACGGAGCTCGCATTAAAGACCCCTCCGTATCCTGCAAACGTCGCTTTGATCAGACCGTTCTTCTAAACTGCCATCTCGCCCATACTGTCCATGCTTTACAACTGCTATTTTGTCGAATACTTCCTCAAGGTGGTTATCCTTGTTTAATACACGTGGCCGTCATCTTCATTTTAAGATACGTGGCCTTCATCTTTGTTTTAATACACGTGGCTGCCCGCGTGTCCATTTTTGGCCTCTGTCTTCAATAGGCCGCATCGCTTTTACACACATGGCAGCTGTCCACTTCTTGGCAACCATAACTTAATCCACGTGGCAGCCTTCTACTGGTCGCGATATTGCGACATGTCGTGATATCGCGACCATTTCTACCCTCGCCTAGCTTTGCCTTTTGGGAGCCACGATTTTGCGACATGTCACGAAATCATGACATGTCGCGATTTCATGGCTCCCCCTCGACCCTTGCCTTGCCTTGCCTTCGGGAGCTACGATTTCATGACATGTCACAAAATTGTGACATGTCGCTATTTTGTGGCTCCCCCTTGACCTTTGCCTTGCCTTGCCTTAGAGAGCCGTGATTTCATGACATGTCGCGAAATCGGACATGTCGCGATTTCGCGGCTCCCCTCCCCAACTTGCTTTATAAAACTTCAACCTTCCCCTTGCTTTACAAAACTTCAACCTTGGAAAAGAACTAGAATGAAACAAAATACAAAGTACTTAGAAAACTTAGAGAAATTTGGAGGATGCAAGATTGCTCCATTGCCGCCGGATGCTCCTGCATCAATAGGGTATTTATAGGGAGGAGGTGGAGGAATAAGGAGGGATAAGGGAAAAGGAGAGATGTGGAGGGATAAGGGGAGAGGGAGGAGGTGGAGGGATGAGGAGCGGAGGTTACGGAGGAAATGGTGGTGGAATATAGGAAGGGGGTTTAAAAAATTAAAAAAATCTTGCCGACATGTTGCCGACAAATTTGGATGCATGTTCACATTGTGGCCATAAATCAGGATATTTCTGAGCCACTTAGACAATAACCCTCTTCACACTTGCAACATTCTCCCCCTTAAAGTTGAGAGGACTGACTACACAGTCTCTCAGCTTTATAAATTGAGCTTTAGCCATCGCTTTGGTGAAGATATCTGCAACGTTCTCCAAAGTGCGGCAAAATTTAAGCTCAACAATTTCATGCTCCACCATGTCTCGGATGAAGTGGTACTTCATATCAAAATGTTTCGTTTTGCTATGGTGGATCGGATTGTATGCCAACTGAATGGCACTGATGTTGTCGCAGTAGATTCTGGTTGGACCACTTTGCTGCTCTCCAATCTCTTCCAACACTTTTCTTAGCCATAGGGCTTGAGTACTAGCATAGGTGACTGCTATATATTCAGCTTCTGTAGAAGACAAAGCTACAACAGTTTGCTTTTTGGAACTCCATGTTATTAGCCCTGATCCCAGACTAAAACAGTTCCTTGAAGTTGATTTTTTGTCATCAATATTGCTGCCCCAATCACTATCACTGAAGCCTACAAGCTTGAAAGTGTTACATTTATGGTACTGGATTCCAAAATCCAATGTACCCTTCACATATCTGAGAATTCTCTTAGCTGCCTGCAAATGCAGCTCAGATGGGCTAGCCATAAATCGAGAGACAAGAGAAACAACATACTGAATATCGGGTCTGGTGTTGGCGAGAAACATCAAACTCCCAACAATGCTCCTGAAAGTGGTCACGTCAACTTTTGGTGCTCCGTCATCTTTGCTTAACTGGATCCCATGTCCAACAGGAGTTGCAACTGGTTTGCATTGCTCCATAGCAAACTTCTTGATCATGTCCCGAGCATATTTAAGTTGATAGATGAAGATCCCTATATCTGACTGATGGACTTCCATTCCAAGGAAGTAGTGCATTAAGCCGAGATCCTTCATCTCAAACTGCTTCATCATGGAGCGCTTGAACTCCATATTCACTTTTTCATTACTACCCATGAAAATGAGATCATCCACATACAAGCAAACTATGAGGATGTCGTTACCTTGCTTCAGGTAGTAAAGTGTGGGTTCATTTCTGCTTTTGGTGAACCCAAAATCTTTGAAGTACCCATCAATGCATGAGTACCAAGCTCGCGGTGCCTGCTTGAGGCCATAGAGTGCCTTTTTTAGTCTGTAAACAAGGTGCTCCTTACCTTGCTCTTGAAATCCTTGAGGTTGCTCAACATACACTTCCTCTGTTAAGTACCCATTGAGAAAGGCACTCTTCACATCCATGTGTTGGATTTTCCAACCCTTGTGAGCAGCTAAAGCAAGAACTGTTCTGATGGTCTCTTGTCGGGCTACAGGAGCAAATGTCTCTTCATAATCAATACCATATTTCTGTGTAAATCCTTTTGCAACCAATCTTGCTTTGTGCCTTTCAATGCTTCCATCAGCATTGTATTTGGTCTTGAAGACCCATTTACATCCAACACACTTCTTTCCTTTAGGAAGCTCTACCAGCTCCCAAGTATCATTGTTTTTTATAGAGGTTATCTCCTCTTTCATGGCATCCTGCCATATCTTCTGAGTACAAGCCTTCTCATAACTAGAAGGTTCAAGTTGTGCACTAGTTAACAAGGCATAGTTAACTACATCCCCTCGAGGTTCTTGGGAGTCATCATCTCCATACAAATGCATATTTTCAAGTCTTTGCAAAACTGAACCCATTTCACTTGCTTGACTTCTAGTATATCGTCTTTGAAAATTTGTATCCAACATCTGATAAGATGGATGATGCTGGAGAGTTCTCTTACCTCTAGATGGAGAATCAATATCCATTGGTGAGGAACTAACTGACCTTTGTGGAGAAGGACTTGGTGAAGATGATGATGGACTGGAAGTCGAATGTCTGCTTGGGCTTGGAGGAGGAGACTTCTTGCCTTTCTGTGGTGCCTGTTGAATTTGTGAAGAACCTGCATCATGAGATTCAACATCACTAAATTTGGGGATGTCCCCATTTCTCCTCCCTTCATCAAAAATCACATCCCTGGAAAGTATTATCTTTCGAGTCCTGGGATTGTAGAGTCTGTAAGCTTTTGTGGTCTCACAGTACCCTACAAAAATGCAAGCTTGACTCTTGGGATCGAGCTTCTTCCTCTGTTCATCAAGAATGTGTGAGTAAGCCAGTGAACCAAATACTCTGAAATGCTTGACATTTGGTTTCTTACCATACCATGCTTGGTAAGGAGTTTTCCCTTTCAAACTTGAAGTAGGACTCCTATTCAAAATATACACACTGGTCCTGGCTGCATCTGCCCAATACATATTGCTCAAATGCTTCGTTTGAAGCATAGATCTTGCCATATCTACAATGGTGCGGTTCTTTCTCTCAGCCACACCATTCTGCTGTGGAGTATAGGCAGCAGTGAACTGCCTCTTTATTCCATGTTTTTTACAAAAATTCAAAAATTCATTAGAGGAGTATTCTCCTCCTTTATCTGATCTGAGACACTTAACAGAATATCCACTCTCATTTTCAACTCTTGCTTTAAAATCTATGAAGCAGTCAAATGCTTCATCTTTATGCTTCAAAAAATATATCCAACACATTCTTGAAAAATCATCAATGAAAAGAAGAAAGTAAGAGTTGTTACCAATACTCTTGGTCTGCATTGGACCACAGATGTCCGAATGCACTAGCTGGAGTGGATAACTGGCCCGCCATGCTTGCCCATGAGGAAATTTGGTTCTAGCATGCTTGCCCAAGGCACAACCTTCACAGACTTCCTTATTGTCCTGAACTTTAGGAAGTCCGGTCACCATCGCTTGAGAAGTTAACATCTTCAAACTGGCTGAATTCAAATGACCGTATCTCAAGTGCCACAACACACTTGGATTTGCAATAGCAACATTTACCAATTGATCTCCTCCTGGCTGGCCAAAATTTAAAGGAAATAACCTGTTCTTTGTCATTGGCACTTGAGTAATGATTCTATCACTATTACTTTTATCAAAAATGGTACATTTACCCTCATCAAATAGCAACTTATAGTTTTTCTCCAACATTTGACCAACACTCAAAATATTATGTTGGAGATGAGGGGTGTAATAAATATCATTTACCTATTTGACGCCCTCTTTTTTTGGAACCTCCATGGCTCCAATACCTTCGACTGCCAATGACTTGTCGTCCCCCAACTTGATGCTTGATTTGTAAGAAGAATCCAGGGTAGCAAAGAGTTCTTCTTTGCCACTCATATGATTTGAACACCCAGTGTCCAAGATCCAGGTGTCATTCAGGTTCTGATCTGACTTGCCATATGAGAGAAAGAGATTTGAGGTCCCTTCTTCTTCTCCAAAATTGCCATACTGGCTGCTCTGGCTGTTGCTCCCTTGTGAGGATTTTGACCAACAGTCACGAGCGAAGTGGCCAAGTTTGCCACAATTGTAGCAAACTTGTTTTGACTTGTCACTTCCTTTTCCTCATCCTGGATGCTTCCCTCTGTTCTGTTGTCCACCTCTATTCTGACCTCCACCTCTGTTTGAAGATCCTCCTCTGTTAGGAGTTCCACCTCGTGGACTATTCCTACCTCTACCTCTGTGCTGACCTCTGCCACGACCTCTACCTTGGCCTTTTCCTTCTTGTGAAGCAAAAGCTTTGTCATCGCTTCCATGGCTGGTGGAAGGAGATTCCTGCAATCTCTCTTCATGTGAAAGAAGAGAACCAATCAGTGCATCAAAGGAAAGTGTAGTCAAATATTTTGACTCTTCAATAATGATTGCTACATGATTCCACTTAGGAAGAAGTGTTCGCAACACTTTCTTCACCACAACCTCTGGTTTAACCTCTTCACCTAGAGTGACCATTTTATCTACCATGACTTTGACTCGCACACAGTAGTCTCCTACTTTCTCATTCTCCTGCATTCTGAGATTTTCAAAATCTCTTTTCAGAGTTTGAAGCCTGACCTGCTTCACTTGATCACTCCCTTGAAAACTTTCCTTTAAAGCCTTCCAAGCATCTTGAGCTGTTACACAGGATGCTATTCTAGGAAATATACTTTTATCTAGAGCTGCTTGTAAATGGTATAGGGCAAAGGAGTTATTTTTTTGGGCTTCTTTTTTGGCTTTTCTATCGGCAGCACTTAAAGCAGACCAGTCAGTAGTAGAGGGTTCTGTGTATCCTTCTTCAACTATTTCCCATAAACCTTTACCAATCAACATAGTTTTCATCTTTATTGACCAGTATTCATAATCACTACCATTAAATTCAGGAATTGGGAGATTCAAATTTGAAGCCATTTCTACTACTTGAAAGCAAACTTTGATTTGACTAAAAATAGGAAGTACAAAGCAATTACAAGTTCAAATCAAATCTAGATTTCTTAATTCTCTCACTGATTTCTTGTTCTTCTTCTTGTGGATTGCCCAGTACTGGAGGCCCAAAATTGTCTGCAATGGAATCCTCATCGTCACTGATGACGACAATTTTAGGAGTTGCTTCTGGCTCGGCCTATGCTGGCTCAGGCTCTGCTGGCTCAGGCTCTGCTGGCTCAGGTTCTGCTGGCTCAGGCTCTGGAGAGCATGGGGTATAACTCTCACTGGATTGTTCCTCAGGTTCAAATGCAACTGAATCGGACTCCTCCACTCGTTGTCCAAAAATATTGTCCTCTGAGTCAGCCTCGTATCCAGAATCGGGCTTCCTCTGGTGAGATATCACTAAATTCTGTAGTTGACTGAATACCACATGTATTCCATTTCGTTGGACCCGCTCATCAAAAGACTCAGCAGATTCTCTCCTCAATAGAGAGCACAAAGCATGGTAACATCCGGTAGATCTGATCATCTACTCATCAAGGCAAAAAGAAAAATTCGTTAGAGCTTCTGAGGTTACAATTTTCGCTCTCTTACAACCGCTGAGGCTATTACACAAAATTTTTAGCCTTGAACGGGGTTCCAAGGGGCAGCGCTAAACGGGCGCTTCAGAAGGCTTCTCGTCACCTTTTTTTCCTTTGGGTGATTTTCCAATGTACCATAAAAGGTTCACAATTTCTCTTATAAAACTTTCTTATAAAGCTTTTCCTAGTTTATAATTTAATAATAAAATATGCTTTTCCAATTTAAAAAAAATTTTTTTTAAATAATTAAAAAAGCATTGTTAAATTATTAAATTAATACTAAAAAAAACTTTAATAAAAAACTTTGAAAATAATTTAAAAAACCTTTTTGTAGAGAATCGAACTCGAGCCTTCGCGCTTCCAAGCGGAAAGCTTTGGCCGCTACACCCGCGGTCCCCTTTGAAATAGCTTTGGTGCCCACGCACCTTTATCCTTTGCTCACGTGACAAAAAAAAACTTATTAATTTTCAGCCTGGCGGGATTCGAACCCGACACTTCTCCACTGCAATGCTGCCGACTTTGCCACGTAGGCTACGCGCTCCGACGGGATTAAAAGGCAACAATACAATATTTAAATTAATCACGACAATAGTAGTTTAAAAAAAATAAAATCCCACATGCACTGTGAGATGGATGTCGGAGGGTTTAATAATGCAAAATCATGCGTTATTAATCGATTGCCTTCGGGCAATCGTGTATGTATCCTTTTGCCACATCACAAAGACACTTCGTTGCCACGTCAATGCCTGCCTCGCCTCCACGTGTCAACTCCTCGCCACCTCAATGTGCCACGTCGACACGTCACTGCCAGCTCACCGTCCAGTCGTGCCACGTCACCTCTGCCAGCTCAGCTCCTCGAGCTGTGTGCCCAATCCGCACCTGCCACCTAGCGTCTCGAACTGCGTGCCCAGCTCCTATTGGTTGCCACCTCAGCCCTGCATCAGCCGCCCAGTCAGCGCCATGTGCTGTCTTGAAATTCGTGCCTCCCCACGTGCACCTCGGTTCGCGTGCTGTCTCTGCATGGACCTCCTGTCCACCTCCTGACACACCTTGAAAACTGTGCGTGGACCTCGAAAACTGCGCCAAACTCCTGCCTCGAAAATCGCCTCCGCCTCGATTTTCATGCCCCTGGCGCAACGCCCAACTCTGATACCAGTGATCGATGGTGGGCTAAAACATAAAAGACTTTATTTAATTAACTTCAAAAATTACACCACACACACAACGCTATGTAGACATTGAAGGATAGGGTATTTATAGGGACGTGGAGGTGGAGGAATAAGGAGGGATAAGGGAAAAGGAGAGACGTGGAGGGATAAGGGGAGAGGGAGGAGGTGGAGGGATGAGGAGCGGAGGTTACGGAGGAAATAAGGAGGAAATGGTGGCGGAAGAATAGGGAGGAAAGGCGACGAGAGAGAGAGAGAGAGAGAGAATATAGGAAGGGGGTTTAAAAAATTAAAAAAAATCTTGCCGACATGTTGCCGACAAATTTGGATGCATGTTCACATTGTGGCCATAAATCAGGATATTTCTGAGCCACTTAGACAATAACCCTCTTCACACTTGCAACGGATGTGGGGGCTAAAAAAAAAGTGGGGAAGCCCCCAATTAAAACTCTGAGAAAAGAGAAACTGAATTTGAAATTGCAACTAAATCTCAATATTTGCTCAAGGTTGAAGAAGGAAAGGTGAAGGTTGACAATGGAAAAAAAAAGAGCAGAGTCTCGAACCAAGTTGTTGGTAGAAATAATATTAAAATATCTGAGTGGTAAACTCTTTTTAAAAGGTGGTTGGAGCTAGGATGTAATATGCAATATTACATCCAGATGACTAAAAATACTAGTAATAGGTATTGCTCTCCTAGAAAATAGAGCAAGGCCTCAAACCATGCCGATGATCCCTCCTTGGATTGTGGTATTATTGCTTCCATGAAGAAAAAAATTAGATGAGGAAGGAAAACATAAGGTGCGATTCTTTCTTCCAACTATTGCTAGTGGAATTCAACTACGATGAGTTCTCGAGTTTCCCTATTGGTGCTAAAGATGACTCATTCTTCCAGCTTTGCATCTACTACTATTTAATTTACCTTATTTTGTTGTAATTTTTTTAACCTTCAACTCTTTTTATTCTTTAGTTTTTAGGTCTAGCTACTCCATCTTGACCAAGATATTATGTTCCATCTTGGCTCTTTTAGTAATGGTTTGATTTCTATTCTTTTCAAGGTTTTCCTTATTTTTCTTATGTTTCTTGGTAACCCTTGAGTGGTTGGCCTATTGGACCCTCTCCTTGTGGGTTTCTCCTTTTGTCAAAAGGTTCCATGACCCTTTCAAAATACCTTCCAATCAACTAATCAAAAAAGAAATATAGAAATTTATTAATAGTAATTAACATGAATTTAATGGGTTGATTTTAATAAAACTTATTATAAATTATAAACTTTTGTATTTTTTTAGTTGTTTTTTTTTAATAATAAGATAAACATTAATTTAAAATTTTGTATAATCTCACATGTAAACTTAATATGTTTATATTGATTGAAACTTGATTGTTTTAGTCATATTAAATAAACTTAATATATCATTTTAATTGATTATTTTCAGCAAAATAAATTAAATCAGATTTGTTAATTATTATCATAAAGTTTATTTTTTATAATGAGATAAAATTTTTGGTAGGACCTACTACTTTCATGCATATTTTAGGCAATAGTACTTGCACACCAGTCATATAGTTGAAAATTTATTCTTTATGCCATAGTACTTGCAAATATAATTTAAAATTTATTCTTATAATTTTTTCAAACCAATCATATCTCACACAAATTTTATTATGATTTTTTAATTATAAAACATTTTTTGTTCATTTTTTTCCAAAATAAAAAATTAAGTTTTTTTTGGTAAGTTAACTGATATTATATTATACCGAGAAATATGAAGGCTCCCAAATACTTTTTACGTCAACAAGGAACAATAGGCATCGACCTAAGCCCAAGAGGAAGTATACAAAACCCTCAAAAAAGTAGGTAAATCTTCACCTATTACATTGGCAAAAAACACTACAGTAAACACATAGAATGTTAGGAATGGAGCCTAATTATGAGGAGGCTAAACAGAGAAAGTTTCTGGATTTACTGCAAGATGGGCAGGGAAAGTTTCCAGATTTATAGTCTGTTAGTCTACCAGAGAAAGTTTTTGGATTTACAACAGGACAGCCAGGGAAAGTTTTTTTGTTTTTATCCCAAAATTAGGTGCTGGGAACTCAGTGTTAATCTTGGAATGTATTAAGAAAAGCAGTTTTTTTCTATTTTTTTCTTATATATAGTTGTGAGGAAAAACAGAGTAGATGAAATGAAAATTACTGTGTTGATTCCTTGTAAATATAGAGAGGAAATTACAGCAGATGTTTGTTGTAGGTTGTAACCCTCTATTGCTTGGATTGAGAAAGAAAGGACTAAAAATTCTTGGTGGATGTAACCCACATTGGATGAACCACGTTAAAATCGTTGTCTCTTCTACTGTGTGTTTCTCTTATTTTGTTAATTCTACTGTTAAAGTTTGAAACACTATAATTGCTTTTCTATATTTTATATAGTGATTTACTCCAACAAGTGGTATCAGAGCGGTTGTTTTGTTGGGTGCACTTGACAAAAGGAGAATTTTTGGATCAAGTGGGAGCAATGGCGGAAGAAGGGAGGTTTAGAGTTCAAAAATTCAATGGCCGAAACTTTCAATTCTGGAAGATGCAGATGGAGGATTACTTGTACCAGGAAGGATCTTTACTTACCTCTTGAGGGGGAAACAGAGAGACCTTCATCTATGTCTGATGAGGAGTGGAGTCTCCTTGACAGAAAGGCATTGGATACTGTGAGGCTATGCTTGGGAGCCACTGTAGCCTTCAACACCTCTGATGAAAAGACTACCAAGGGAGTCATGGATAAGTTGGCCAAGATGTATGAGAAACCATCAAGCATCAAATAAGGTATTCTTAATGAAAAGGTTATTTAACATAAAAATGAGTGAAGGAGGATCTATGCATGATCATTTAAATGAATTTAATACTGTCACTAATCAATTGCATTCAGTAGGATTGGATTTTGATGATGAGCTTAGGGCCTTATTAATCTTATGCTCTCTTCCGGAAAGTTGGAATAGTTTGGTAATGGTGGTAAGTAACTCTGCTTTGAGTTCAAATAAATTAGAATTTGATGATGTGGTTGGTGTGATACTCAGTGAGGACATGAGAAGAAAAACCACAGGAGAATCATCTAGCATCGCCTTAACTGTTGATAATAGAGGAAGAGGAAGAGAAAGAGGCAAGAGTTCACATCGTGGCAAATCCAAATCACATGGAAAAGGAAAGCTACAGTGTTGGCACTGTGGAAAAAAGGGTCATCTCAAGAAGGACTGTTGGCAAAGAAAGGGTGATGGAAATGAAGGTAATGATAATAATGGTAACACTTCAGAAGCCAATATTACTGGACAAATTCTACAAGATTCTTTAATCTTATCTCTTGATATAAATAGTGATTATTGGATAATTGATAGTGGTGCTTCATTCCATGCTACCTCACATAAGGAATACTTCATAGATTATGTTTTTGGAGATTATGGACAGGTTCTGTTGGGAAATGACCAACCATGTAAAATCATGGGTATTGGAAAGATTTTGATTAAATCCCCAAATGGATGTCAATGGGCTCTTAAAGAGGTGAGACACATACCGGATTTAAAGAGAAATCTTATATCGGCAAGTAAGCTTGATGGTGAAGGAGACACGGTTGCATTCGGAGAAAATGCTTGGAAAGTTACTAAAGGTTCATTGATAGTAGCTAGAGGTAAATTGGTGGGTACTCTTTATTTACTTACTGATTTTTCTCACTGCTCCATGAATTTAGTTTCTACAGGTGAGAGTGCATCTTTGTGGCACCAAAGACTTGGCCATATGAGTGGAAAAGGTATGAAAATTTTACATTCAAGAAATTTATTGACTAAGTTAAAAGATATTGATTTGGAATTCTGTGAGGATTGTGTTTATGGTAAAGCAAAGAGAGTTAGATTTCTCAAGGATGGCAAGGAAAGGAAGAAAGAGAAATTGGAGATTGTGCACTCAGATGTTTGGGGCCCAACTTAGGTAACTTCTCTTGGAGGTTCCTCTTACTATGTACTTTTTATTGATGATGCAACAAGGAAAACATGAATATATTGCATTAAGAATAAAAGTGATGTTTTTAATACCTTCAAGAATTGGAAAGCATTAGTTGAAAATGAAACTGGAAAAAGGTTAAAGTGTCTAAAGTCGGATAATGGTGGAGAATATTGCAGTAGAGAATTTGATGTGTTTTGTTCTAAAAATGGAATTAGAAGAATCAAGGTAGTTCCAAGAACACCTCAAGAAAATGGGGTTGCTGAAAGAATGAATAGAACCATCATGGAGCATGCTAGGAGCATGAGAATACATGCAGGCTTACCATTATTTTTATGGGCTCATGCTGTTGATACTACAATATATTTGATTAATAGAGGACTGTCTAGTGCCTTGGATGGAGGAATTTCGAAAGAGCTTTGGACAGGTAAACCAGTAAATTATTCTTTCCTTAAGGTATTTGGATGTGATGCTTTTATGCATATAGACAAAGAGAACAGAAATAAGTTAGATGCTAAGGCACAAAAGTGTTTTTTTATTGGTTATGGTATTGATGGCTTGGGTTACATATTATGGGATTGTGATAACCGAAAAGTCATTAGAAGTAGGGGTGTCATATTTAATGAAAAAAACTTGTATAAAGATCGGTTGCAGGGAAAGGAACAGAAAGAGAAAATTGCTGAATAAATAGACCTTGATGGACACATAGAAAAGGTAACTCCAAAAGTGGTAGAAGATCAAAATGTACAACAGCAGCAACAAGCACCTCAATCTCCAGAAAGTGCTATTAGACGATCTACCAGGATAAGTAAAATTCCTCAACGTTTCTCTGATTATGTTTTGTATACTGATGCTGGTGAGCCAGAATGTTTTTAGGAAGCATTACAGATGGATACCAGAAATAAGTGGGATATTGCAATGAATGAAGAAATGGACTCTTTATTCCACAACCAAACTTGGGATTTTGTTGAGCTACCCAAAGGTAAAAGAGCTTTGACCAATAAATGGGTGTACAAGATTAAAGAGGAGAATGAAGGGCATAAGAGATACAAAGCAAGACTAGTGGTCAAGGGATTCGCTCGGAAAAAAGGTATTGATTTTGATGAGATTTTTTCTCCAGTTGTAAAAATGACCTCTATTAGAGCTATTTTGAGTCTTATAGCTATATAAAATTTGTATCTGGAGCAATTGGATGTGAAGAAAACATTTCTTCATGGTGATTTGGAGGAGGAAATTTATATGCACCAACCAGAAGGCTTTAAGGTGAAAGGTAAAGAGGATTGGGCATGTAAACTGAAAAAGAGCTTGTATGGGTTAAAACAAGCTCCTAGATAGTGGTATTTAAAATTTGATAAGTTCATGGCTAATCAAAGGTTTGAAAGATGTCAAAGTGATCACTGTGTATATTTTAAACAAACTGGAAATGGTAACTATGTTATTTTTCTATTGTATGTGGATGACATGTTAGTTGCAGGAACAAATATGCAAGATATAAACATGCTCAAGAAGAAGTTGGCTAAATCCTTTGCCATGAAGGATTTGGGAGAAGCCAAACAAATCCTTGGTATGAGGATAAAAAGAGACAAGGAGAGTCACACTCTGAAATTATCACAAGCAAAATACATTGAAAAAGTGCTTAAGAGATTCAACATGAACAATGCAAAGTCTGTTGCTACTCCATTGGCAAAGCATTTCAAACTCACCAAAGATTTGTGTCCCAAGACACAAAAGGAACAAGAGCATATGGCTAAGGTTCCCTATGCATCAGCGGTTGGAATCTTGATGTATGCAATGGTTTGTACAAGACTAGACATTGCCCATGCAGTGGGAGTAGTGAGTAGATTTATGAGTAATCCGGGAAAAGGACATTGGCAAGTGGTAAAATGGATACTCAGGTACTTGAGAGGAACTTCAAGTTATTATTTGAATTTTGGAGGCTCTAATTTATGAGGCTCTAATATATGGCAGGTGATCTTGATGGTGGAAGGAGCACTACTGGCTACATATTTACTATAGGATGAGGAGCGGTTAGTTGGATTTCTAAACTCCAACACGTAGTTGCCCTTTCAACCACTAAAGCTGAATATGTTGCTGCTATAGAAGCAAGCAAAGAGATGGTTTGGTTGCAAAGACTAATGGAAGAACTGGGGAAGAAGCAAGAGGATAATAGGTTGTGGAGTGATAGCCAGAGTGCTATACACCTTGCGAAGAATTTGACATTCCATTCAAAAACTAAACACATCAAACTCAGGTATCATTTCATTAGATTAGTAGTGGAATATGGATATTTGAAATTAGGGAAAGTTCACACATCACAAAATCCTGTTGATATGCTTACAAAAGTGGTGTCAAGAGAAAAGTTGAGCTTTTGCTCAACTTCAGTTGGCCTTAAGGAATAAGAGGCCATGATGAGAATTTTTCAGTCCTTGGTTGCAGTATGGTGCAATGGAATTAGTCTCCAAGTGGGAGATTGTTAGGAATGGAGCCTAATTATGAGGAGGCTAAACAGAGAAAGTTTTTGGATTTACTGCAGGATGGGTAGGGAAAGTTTCTAGATTTACAGTCTGTTAGTCTACCATAGAAAGTTTTCGAATTTACAACAGGACAGCAAGGGAAAGTTTTTTTGTTTTTATCCCAAAATTAGGTACTGGGAACTCAGTGTTAATATTGGAATGTATTAAGAAAAGAATTTTTTTTCTATTTTTTTCTTATATATAGTTGTGAGGAAAAACAGAGTAGATGGAATGAAAATTACTGTGTTGATTCCTTGTAAATATAGAGAGGAAATTACAACAGATGTTTGTTGTAGGTTGTAACCCTCTATTGCTTGGATTGAGAAATAAAGGACTGGAAATTCTCGGTGGATGTAACCCACATTGGGTGAACCACGTTAAAATCGTTGTCTCTTCTAGTGTGTTTGACATATTTTCTTAATTCTACTGTTAAAGTTTGAAACACTATAATTGCTTTTCTATATTTTATATAGTGATTTACTCCAACATAGAAAAGGATCTATCCTTCAAGAATACAAGATGAAAGCCGAACTCAAGAATAACAAAGAAGCCCCTTGGGCACTACCCAAACCAAAAAATAGGAACATATGAGCAACAATCTATTGATCAGGACTACCCATGGCCTCCTTCTATTTGTCCACATTTTTGTTAGAAGCTTATGGATTCTTCTCAGCTCCTCCCAAAGTCTAAGAATTTTGGAAAGAAACAAGTAATTTTTAGAATTTCTTCCGATGCCGTAAATGTTTTCCACCCTATCACATTCAATGATGGTTCTAATACTTCAGAGTTTTTAAAAAATGATGATTCCCAACATTGTCAGATTTCTTGTCTCGATCCTAGAGAAAATCTTACCAATCTTCCAATAAACATCTCTAAAAATATTTTGGTGCCAATGATCTTTCCACATGTGACAGGGATCACTGAATTGGAAAGAGTGAGACCTCCATTTGTTTTATTGATATCCCCACTATATCTACAAAAAACATCTTTTGATTTTTTCTAAACTTTATGTTTGAGATGTTAGTAGGCTTTGGTAATGAACTAACATTCCTAGCTATTGAAAAATCACAAATTTTCTAGAGAAACGAACAGATCATGTGGCAATGGACATAGATACCACACATGCTAGGGGTTATGTGATAGGACACCCACCTATTATGTAAATGATGTAGATTAAGATTCATGAGATGAATGAGTTTGAAACAAGTCCAGATGATCATGAGACAACCATCCAACTCACAGTTCCATAGAGAGAAGGGATCATGAAAATTATGGAATTTGTTATTCAAAAATATGGGCTAAGACCTCAAAGCCTTTTTGAAATTTTGCACCTATTGTCCTACTAGGACCTTTTGAAACTTCAACACTCTTACACATGGTGAGGAAACTTATAAAAATATGGTAACCTATCTAATCATTATCAATTTTTTCAATAGTGGCTAATGCATGTACCTCTTGTGGTAGTGTGTCTGTCCAAGTCAATAAACCTGGACCGTCAACCCCAATGTTTACCAGTTTATCTGCTACCTTATTTTCTTCTCTGAAAGCATGTTTGAAAATAACTTCCTGCTGGTGAGTAGCAAGTTTCTCGACCTCTTTAATGCAGCTTCTAACTTTCCAAGATGATATTTTGGAGCTTTTCATGTAATTAATAATATTGAGAGAATACCCTTCAATGATGATTCTTCCTGGATATGTTTGATTAATGTAATATCTCTTCATAATGCCTTTGCTTTAGCCATATGATTGGACTATTCACCAAGGTATTCAATAAATGCTAAAATCGAGTTTCCTTTATGATATCTGATTATACCTCCTACTCTTGTGTTACCTGGATTATCTTTTGTTGCTCCATCAAATTAAGTTGTTGATTTATAAGCCAATTAATTGTAGTAATTGAAGAATAAATTGTGATAATATATGCCTATGACATGTATTATTGAAAAGAAAAACATGGAAAACATCCTTAAAATATAGATACATTTTTTATTTGTTATATGAGATTGAAATTGACCCTTCACATGGTGACATTATAAGTGTATTAATAGCTTGAGAATTATGTATTTATGGCTTGGCAACATTGGACCTCTAAAATTTTAGGTATTTTAATGGTTGAATTCATACCATTTGATGTAGATATATTTAATTCAATAACTTGAAGAGATTCACTTAATGCATGTTAAAAATATTAATCAAATAATTTTAAATAAAAAGGTTAACATAAAATATTATCACAAATTTTCATAGGCAAGAAATTGTCCTAATGAATTAATTAGGATTTTTTTCAATTAAACTATTACAATATTTCTTAATGATTATTTTCAGTATGACTATTGAAACTTAAAATGAACCCTACTCATAATACATGATGGCTAGATACTTGTATTACATCAGCTTGACAATTATATAAATACATTTTTTATTAGATTATTTGAAAGGATCCTCGAACTTTTTATAGAGCAAATAAGGTGATTAGTGACCCCAAGTCACTTACAACAAGACATAGCCATGAGCATATGGTTATAAGGGAAACAAAAAACTGAAAAGAGAAGCTGAAATATGATTCGAAAAACATGATTTGGAAAACGAGGATCCAAAAAAGAGAGAACAAAACAGGATGTCAAGGATCTAAAACAAACTTCTACAAATTGAGGTTTAAACATACCAGTCAAGAACATCTCGAAATCCACAAATCCATTAATTATGATCCTCGTAACTTTCCCATCCAATCTTCGAAAAATTTATATTCAAAATTACAATACAATACCCAAGCTAAGAACTGCATAAGTGCTCTAAAAATTAAAAAAAAATTTCAAAATTACAATTTTTAGTCCACATCAAGAAAAACATTTCCATAAGGAAACACACACCCAAGCCAAGGAATTTTAAAAATACCAATTTGAAAATTTCCTCCCCACACTGAGGGAGGAAGGGGACTCTCTACAACACTGATCCACAACCCAAGATTTTGGAGACCCAACTACCCTAGGCAAAACATAACCATATTCCTTGGGACTTCATCTGCTAGGCTTATTACCAAAAACCACATGCTTAGCACTCGGACCACCATGAGAACAATTATATAAATATAGCTTGGCAAAATTTGAGCTTGTATATTCTTCTTAAATATGTGAGACTTTAATTTAATTATGTTACCATTTGATAAAGGTTTATTTTATAATTAATTAATTAATTATATTTATAAATTTATCTAAAATATCCACAATAGGTCTTGGGCTCTCTTTAAAGAGACACAAATTCAATTCACTAGGAAGATGACCACTATGCTCTTAACCAAATACTTTAACTATTAAAAAAATTTAAATTATAATTATAATTACTTATATCAATTATTTTTATCTTAATCACACACCTTTATAGTAATAATTAAAACTATAATTATAAATTCTTAAAATCTGCTATTCAAAGCAAACATAAATATAACCTTACTTTCTTACCCATTGATAAATATCAATAGATTCTAAACAAACAATTTAAACGTGACTGTATCATAATTCAATATAAAAATTCTTTGAACTTTTCTTTTGCTTTAATTTCTTTATCCGGCTAAACCTTTATCTTTTTTCATAGCTAATTTCGCATGAAAGTGAACTTGTTAATCATTTGCCTTTCATCTCTGCTTATATTTTTCAATACACAATGATGTTCATTTCACATAGAGATCAGCTATATAGATCCCAACAAAAATATATATATGGGATTTTTATATAATTTTTTTAAACGAAAACAAATATCTGATGAATTTTGCTCGTACATTTCTAAATGTATTTTGAATTACTTATTGCTTAATACATTTACTTATTGCTTAGCATGGGCAGTGTGCATATGAATATGCTTGAACTTCTTTCCGGTTACTTTTTTTAACTTAAATATATTTGATAAAATAATATTTTATATCTTGCTTTTAAAAGTTATCTTAAATATCAACTGTGGTTTTCTGATAGAATATTGGAATCCAAAGATAATTGTAACAATTGGGAATTTTTTAAGAGTTTTCATAATGACTTTTGATAACACTTTTACATTTAGAGCATATGATTTTTGCAAGGATTTGTGTTTTGATTGATTTTGACAAACCACTTCTGAAGAAGATTACTTTACAATATGGGAAAGAATATGGGAGAAAGTAGTATATTATGAAACTATTCCATTTAGATGTAGAATCTGTCATGAATATGGCCATCTAGCCAAAGATTCCCTAACAAAGAGAAAGAGGACGGGGACTTGGCAGGGTTTCAAATCTCTAAACAAAAAAACACAGAGAAAAAAATGGCAACAAAATAGAAAACAATAATTTCACCTAACACCTTTGAAATTCTCTCCACGGAGGAGCAAACACATGACGAGGATGATCAAATGGAAATAGTAATTATGGAAACAAAGTTGGATGAAGAGAGGTAACAGGAAGGATTGCATGATGAGAAAACACTAAAAGAGCTTGCCTTGATGTTGAGAAATAAGATTCAAAGAGAGCCATCTCACATAAATTTAAACTATATAAAAAAAAAACAATGCAAAAAATCAACCCAAGTACAAAACCAAAAGATAAATTCAAACTACAAACAAAATGGATTCTCAAAAAGACCATACAAATTCCAATAGTAGTGTCATGGTTCTAAGTAACCATACTATAGTCCCAACTAGAATGAACCAAGATACAATTAAAAGGATGAAGATGCTTTAATACTAAGGGTTTATAGGATGGGTGTTATCCTACAGTGTCTTGATGGTAACTTTGAAAGCTATGGCTAATTTGGGTGTTTTTATTGTTAGACAAGGACAACCCAGTGGTTCGGGTTTTGGACTCTCTTTGGAAAGGTCCAAGGTTCAAACCATGGTTTAACCAAAGGGATAGTACTTGATTAATTTTTAAGTAAAGGGGTAAAAATTTATTGATAATAAGACAAGATTACAGAGTACATTAAATCCCCCAACTAGGACTCAAATAAACAACAAAACAAGCTAAAACCACCAGATAGGGTCGAAACCCAAAAAAACAAGAACAAACCACATTAAGTCTAGACATCCTTATAGATCAACTCCTAGAGGTACTGAGAGTCCCCAACCAGGAGACTCTCCCAGTTATCTGTAATCAAAGGACCCGAAAGCTGAGAAGCCCTTTTGGCCAAATAATCAACAACCACATTCCATTCCCTTGGTATGTGCACAAAGGAGATAAATTCGAACTCTTAACTAATTTTAAGTATATGAATGGCCACGGAGACCAACTTCCAATTAACATCATCCAACCATTTGTTGTTTAAAATATTAACCAAAATTTGAGAGTCGAACTTACAGATGCTCCTACGCTAGTTAAGAAAAATCCCCCTCTACAAGGCCTTGAGAATCGCAAGAGATTCCATAAAAATTATTGGAGTGAACACCTTTATAAATGAAAAAGAAAATCTGACCATACCAGTAGAGTCTCCCCCAACACTGCCAATTTTAGCATGTCCAAGATTACCCCTGATGACCCATTAATATTAATTTTTAAAACTCCTCTAGGGGGCAACCTCCACCTACTATATCTTCGAACTTTGTTGCTGATATGGGGAACCCTGGTAGAGCAAGAAGAATCTGCACCAACCCTAAAGATACCAAGATATTATCGTACCTTCTCCTCCCTAGAGTCCAAAAGAGGATCCACATCACATTTGCTATGGATAGTTTCTCGAACTATACACAAGATCCTTTTCCAGATCTGTTGAACAGTCAAATGTCTACCCTAAAATATGTGATGGTTTCATTCAAGCCAAATATGCTAGATGATGCAAGAATGGCCCAAATTTCAAGCCACCTAGAGTAAGGGGGCATTGGTTGGAGGTCTACCTAGACTAAGCCAAAACTCCACCAGGGAGAGCACATGAAAACAAATATGGTTCCACACACTCCACCAATGGTGCCAAATATCTCTAGCAAGGGAGCATTGAAAAAATAAATGAGAAGAGTCATCCTCATTATTACCACAAAGGACACAAAAAGAGGTGCCCTAAAATTCCCTCTTCCTCACGTTATCCCAAGTGATGCATTTATTACGAGCGACCACCTAGAGAAAAAAGTTATATTTAGGCCAAGCAAATTTGTTCCACACATTTTTCCACCATGTGATAGAGAGGCTCATGAACTTTTGCATATTAAGAACTTGATAACCATAGGCTATAGAGTAGGTTTCCTTAGGATCAAGATTCCAAGCCAAATTATCTTTACCCCTCAGTGAAGAGTAGGATATCCCTGCAAGAATAAGAGCAAGCACATCTCTGTCCTTGACCAATCTCGCCTGGGACCATTCTTGCAGATCTTTCCACTTGTACATCTCTAGATTACCAAAAGGTTAAATTATTTTAAAGTCCTCCACATGAGACCAACCTTCTTCCAAGAAACAAATGCTTAGGGAACGTAACCTAGGATATTGATTCAAGATAGGAGGGTGGCCATCCCAAGAATCCTCCTATAAAAAAGCATATGATCCTCGATTGTAAATCCAAAATAAAACTTTCTTAATTAAATTAGCTCCTCTTTTTAGTGTCCTAGATAACAAAACCTTTTCCAACCAAGTTGACTCTAGGGATCTTAGTCTCAGAAATACCTCTTAAGTACTTACAAGATAATATTTTAGTCTAAATATGATCTTGAGAAGTACACCATCTCCAGTAGAGTTTCGTATCCAAAGCCTGCCTAGAAAGAGCCACCTGTCGCAACCCAAGGTCTCCCTCTTGAACCGACCTACAAACAGAATGCCACCTAACAAAACTCCATTTATATTGAGCAAGTTTTCTAGATGACAAAAACTATCTTGATAAAACATCCTTGTCCTTGATAAAATGAGAGAGGGTTGTTTGCACAAAACACTTGTAAATAGGTAAAGCTTGAACAATAGATTTTAAAAGCAACACTCTACCCACAAAGGAGATCCATCTGACGATCAAGTGATTCACTTTCCCTCTAAACTTATCAAACATAGACTACCAAGAATATCTAGGTAGAGAATGAAATGAAATCAAAATACCAAGATAAATGAAGGGGGAGTCTCGACCTAGAATATTAGAATTCTAGCAATCCTAGTTTGATTAAGAGAAGGGGTATTGAAGAAGAAAATAGAAAACTTGTCCTCATTAATCAACTGCCTAGAAGCACCATGCTATATGTCAAGATATCGTCTAATATTTTTAGCTTTCTTGGTAGTGGCAACTCCCAAAAAACCTGTATCATCAACAAATTGAAGGTGGGAAAGAGGCGGTGAATTGCTATCCCACTTCCAACCCTGAATGAGACCATGCCTAACATGATATTTGGGCAGTCTTCCCAACCCTTCTGTCATAATGATAAACAAATAAGGAGATGAAGGATCTCCTTGCTTCAATCCCCTCGAGGCCTCAAACAGCTTTGACGACTCATTATTAACAAGAACAGAGAATGAGGAAGAAGAAACACAACTCATCACTCATCTAATCCATTCCTCTCAAAGCCAAAATCAACAAGAACTTTCTAAAGAAAGGACCATTTGACCTGATCATAGGCTTTGGCCATGTCCAACTTAATGAACATAGATTTCTCCTTAGAAGTTTCCATCGAATGAATAACTTCCGTAGCAATAACAACCCTGTCCAGGATTTGTCGGCCAACAACAAACCCACCTTGCTCCTCATAGATGATTTTGCTCAACCATATATTCAACCTCTCAGCAATAATTTTTATAATAATCTTATACACAACATTGTAGAGAGTAATAGGCCTAAACATATCCATAGAATTCGCTCCCTCTTTCTTGGGAATAGAGCACCACAAAGGTAACATTTAGGGCCCTTAGCATCTGTTTGTTCTTTTGGGACTCATGGAGGACCTCTAGAAGATCAAATTTTATTAACTCCCAAAACTCCTAATAAAACTCAATCAAAAATCCATCCAAACCCGAGGCTTTCCCTTTTTTTTCATCTTGAATACAAAATTTTCCAACTCCTAAAAGAAAATTGTAGTACTTATTAATTTAATTTTATACCAAAATTAACTTTTATATTTTTTATTCATAAATTTAATTGTATTTTTAATATTATATATAAAACTCTAAAAGTTTATTCTTCAATTTTTCAATTTAGATTTATAACAAAATTAACTTTTATATTTCTTATCCATAAATTTGATTGTATTTCTAATATCATATATAAAAATCTAAAATTTTATTCTTCAATTATCTTTTGAGGTGAAAACATTTTCTTTTTATATTTTAAACGTTTGAGATTTTTTTTTAACACAATACAAATTTTCAAAAACAAATAAAATACTTAAAAATATATTAAATTACTGAATCCAACATTAAATTAAAACTTATTACTTGCTTTTCTATCTAGCATATATTCATACAATTCCTTAATTATGTACAAAAACACGTAAATAATATTTATATATTGATAGTATATTTAAGTGAAACATACTGTAAACATGTATCCTTCAATTAACTACTCTAAATTCACACTCGCTTTATCTTTATACATTCAACCTAGAGTTTGGCATTAAATTGAAAATATGCCTCCCTTTTTCTCTCTATATTTTATATATAAAATGGAAGAAGCCTCCATTAACTAAAATTAAGTTAAATTATTTATTTTTATTTTCTTAAATGTTATATTTTTAAATATAATAAACCCAAATTCAAACTTAAAATATGCAACTAGAAGTTAAAAAAAAAAAAAAATCATCCTCTATCTACAATGGTTCAATGCTATATATTATATCCTCGTTACTGTTTATGAATAATTTGAATCTGTTTATGAATAATTTGGATTATAACTGAGAACCAGGTCATTATAAGAACACAGGAATACTGGTAAAGAATGACATAATTCATTCTTCATTACAACCATAATTACTTGAGTATATTTTCTATACGTCAATTACCCACAAATATGATCAATTTCATTTGCTTTGTTTCTCATCCCTCTTTTAAGTCATATGGGTGATTTAGGGTTATGTTCCTTACGTTTTTCATCCTCTGGTTTACAATTATGTCTTCCATACTTTTGACTGCACTGCAATCAAAATTCATTTTGTACTATTTTGAAAATAATCCTATCGCGAAATTTCTCATGCTGCCCCAAAAAAAGTTTTACCTGAAGAACAAGTGACGGCATCGAGTAGTTATTGTCAATGAATGTACTATGCTGATTTCTTTTCTAGAATAATTTCAGAATATCTTCAGAAATCTTTTGTACAAAATCAGAATATATTCAGAAGATACGGCCTCTTAAAACTTTTGAAAATGGAGTTTCGGACTGCAGATTCAGTGACAGCCGCTTATTGAAACCACAACCATACTATATCGCTATTACAAAAGTAGTAATGTGAAGAGCTGCCTTCATGTACAAGGAAAATAAGGAGAGTTGGTATTTAGTCTCATAACCGGATTTGAAGAGCTGTTTATTCTTTATACATATGTTTGTTGCGCGAGTATTGTATTGAATACGATGATTTAGATTAAAACAATGGATTTATACAGATCGCACAGAAAAATAAGAAGATTGTAAGCATTGGTATTCCTTCGTCAACTTATAAAACTACAGGGCCCTTCACGACACGATAATTCTTCACTAATTTAGGCTGGTAAATGGACGTGCTTTTCATTATCTGTCTGTACTAAACTCGATTTTTGAGACAACCGACATGAAATTTTTCAGACAACCGATTCGATTTTCAGAGTTGATACTGTGTTGCTCTAGCTGATGACAAAAGCTGAGATGTTATCGTAATTAGAAGTCTGTGGACACAGTAAATTTCCAAGATATAATTTTCACGTAAGATGCCATATTTGAAGTTTTATTTTTATTTTTTTGCCTGTAGTCGTCGGGGAGCGCAGGGCGAAGGGGGGCCAAAGTCCGGCTGCGTACGGAATAATGTGCTTAGTCGGGTTGCGCACAAAAAATGTGCGCATTTAGGCTGCGTATGGAATAAAGTGCGAAGTCGGGGAGGGGGTGGTCAACGCCCGACTGCGCTGGTCAAAAACAGCGAAGTCCGACTGCGCTGCGCAGTCGGGTGGACAGCTCCACACTTAGGCAAATTTTTGCCTATCGAACTTTGTTGTCCTGAGGCTCGCGCGACAACAACGATGGTTTGCTTGGCTTGGCAAGAACTGTACGAGGAGGAGAGAAACACCGAATCTGAATGCAATGTTCGGATCTAAGTTCAATCTTATAGAACACGAAAAAATGCTCCGAGGCGATTGTACAAAGAACAACAACAGATTTTATGCAGACAGAGATAACCGCAAACCCTACAGATGCCTTAAACAACAATAAATTTTATTCTTATAAGACGAGGGTTACAAAAGTCCTCAACTGAGGAAATACTAACATCTGCAAACTAAAGCTGCAGGATAAACTGAGAGGGAAAACAAATTTCAAGTCTGCTGCTCGGCCATTAAACAGATGAGCTACACTGCTCACTGAAATGATCTCGTCTGCTGCTCTACGAATGACTGCTTTTCTCTTGCATGTTTCTCCAAATTTCCCCCACTCTCCACACCTTGTCTGAAGATCCGAATTGCCTTATATAGCCGCAGGGAGAGGAAGATAGAGGTTATCCTTTGACAAGTTCTAACAGACCCTGAACTAGGGTTTCTGACCAATCGCCGAACTGGCATTAACTTATGCGACGATCGGATCTGTCAGACGTCACATCTGTCAGAAGGCACGTGCGACGTCAAGTCAAAAAAAATTGTCGGGATGCCCGACTTCATGAGCGCAATCCGGCTTCGCCCAAGTTCGGAGCGCAGTTGGGTGGAGGCGTGAAATCTAGATTAATATTTCTAACACCCTCCTTTAAACCTGATTTCATGAGTGGTTTGACTCCAAGCTGCTTATGCAATCTGCTGAAGTCTTCCTCATTCAAAGGCTTCATGAAAATATCTGTCAACTGCTCCTTGGATCTGCAAAATTGTAGTTGAATTTCTTCGGACTTCACCAAATCTCTGATGAAATGATAATGAATATCGATGTGCTTCGTCCGACCATGGAACATGGGATCCTTTGACAGTGCAATGGCCGAATTGTTATCACAAAAAAATGTTGTCGCACCTTCCGGAGGATAGTTCAGTTCACTCAGAACTCTTTGCAGCCAAATTGCCTGGCATGCGGCTGACATGGCAGCGACATATTCTGCTTCAGCTATGGACAACACAATGATTGGTTGCTTCTTGGACGCCCATGAGACTGCCCCTGATCCAATATGGAAAGCATACCCGAAGGTGCTCTTTCGATTGTTGGTGCTACCAGTCCAATCACTATCTGTGAAGCCCACTAGTTCGAACTAGTCCTATTTGGCGTAAAATAGGCCATTGTTCTGTGTCCTATTGACATAGCGTAAGATCATCTTGCCTGCTTGCTAGTGCATGTCCTTCGTAGTCTCCATAAAACGACTAATCAGACTGACTCCAAACATCAAATCTGGCCAAGTTGCAGTTAAATACATCAGACTGCCAACTAGCCTCTTGAACAAGGTTGGATCTCCATTCCTCCCTAAATCTAGCTTGCTTAGCTTCAAACCTATGGCTATAGGTGTGATGGCAGGTTTGTTGTCCTCCATCTTGAACCGCTTTAGGACATCCTTCGCATACTTGCCTTGAGAAATGAATATGCCATCTATCGATTGGTCAAATTCAATGTCGAGAAAATACTTCATCAGCCCTAAGTCCGTCATCTCGAACTCCTTCATGGTTGTTCTGAACTGGGCAAACAATGTTGTGTTGTTGCCAGTGTAAATTAAATCTTCCACATACAGGCATACGCTTATGAGCTCACCTGCATCATTTGTCTTCATGTACAAGGTGTGCTCATATGGGCATTTCACAAACCCATTTTCCAAAAAATAACTGTCAATCCGGCTGTACCAAGCCCAAGGCGTCTGCTTCAAACCGTACAGGGCCTTATTTAACTTCAAGACTTTGCCCTTCTGGCCTTCAATTTCATAACCTGGTGGCTGGTCTATGTAGACCTCTTCCTCCAACACTCCGTTGAGGAAGGCTGACTTGACATCCGTCTAGTACATCTTCCAACCCTGTTGGGCTGCCAATGCCACGATCATCTTGATTGTGTCAAGTCGGGCTACAGGCACATAAACCTCATGGTAATCGATGCCTGAATTTTGCTTGTAGCCCTTTTCCACTAGTCTGGCCTTATGCTTGTCAACGTCTCCTTGGGCGTTGAACTTTGTCTTATACACCCACTTGACCCCAATGGTATTCTTCCCTACTAGAAGATCTGTCAGTTTCCATGTATCATTCTTTTCAATGGCTTCAATCTCCTCATCCATCACTTGCACCCACTTCTGATTCTGACTTGCATCTTTGAACTCTACTAGATCAACTTCAGTAAAGAATGCAAAGTTAGAGTACTCTTCATCTACATGGGTTTGGGTTGCCTCATATATTTCTTGCAAGCTCCTTGTATTCGCTAGCGTCATGAGGTTCTAGATTCTACTTGCACGTGGAGGCAACCGAGATGGAGTGGCTGTGCTCCTGCTGGCACCACTGCTGCTGTTGAAGGTTGTAGCTGGCTGCACACTACCTTCTTCCAATTCAACAAAATCTACTACTACTGGCTCTGACTGGCTAGTCTTCAAATTCCAGTTCCAGGCTTCATCTTCAAGAAACTTCACATCACGGCTGATGATGAGCTTCTTCGTCACAGGGTTGTACAACCTATATGCCTTCGCCTGCTCACTGTACCCTATGAAAATGCACTTCTCAGCTCTATCATCCAACTTTTACCGCTTCTCTTCTGGAACATGTGCATATACAATGCACCCAAACACACGCAAGTGAGCCACACTGGGCTTCACACTGCCCCAGGCCTCTTGAGGGATTTTGTCCTTCATGCTTTTGGTGGGACATCTGTTTAGTAGGTAGACTGCACATGTTATAGCCTCTGCCCAAAATTCATGCGACAATCCCTTCGCCTTCATCATGCTTCGTGCCATCTCCATGATTTTTCGGTTCTTCCTCTCACCTACGTCATTCTGTTGTGGCGTATATATGGCAGTGAACTACCTTCAAATTTCATGCTACTTACAGTAGTTATGGAATTCATTGGAGATGTATTCACCTCCGCCATATGTCCTGAGAGTCTTGATATGATATCCACTTTGTTTCTCCACTAGAGCCTTGAACTCCTTGAATTTGGTAAATGCTTCTGACTTTAGCTTGATGGCATAGATCCAAGTCTTCCAACTGAAGTCATCTATGAACGTTAAGAAGTATTTGTTGTTGACAAATGTGTTGGTTTGCATCAGATCGCAAATGTCTGAGTGCACCAGCTCTAGTGGCTGTGATGCTCTCTAAGAATGACCGAAAGGGAACGAATCCCTATGTTGTTTACTAACTAAGTAGCCCTCACAAACTTGATTTTACTGCTCTATCAGGGGTAAACCCTTCACCATCTGCTTCTTATGCAGTTGATTCAGGCCACTGAAGTTTAGGTGACCAAATATGAGATGCCATAGCCAGGTAGCATATTTCACAACTACACTTAGAGACATCAATGATTCGTTTTGAATCTATAGTGGAAACATTTTATTCTTCGTCATGGACACGGTAGCAATCTGCTCATGCGACTTGTCTCTGATGGTGCAAGCTTCATGTTTGAACTGGATCGTATGTCCCTTCTGCACGAGTTGTCTAATGCTCAGCAGATTGTGCTTCAGGATAAGCACATAGTAGATGTCACAGATCTGCTTTTGTTCATCGTGCCTAGTGCGGATGAGGATCTTTCCTTTCCCCATTATGAGAACCTTGTTGTTGTTTCCCATCTTCACCTTAGACTGGACTGTTTCATCCAGTTGGGAGAACATCTCCTTGTTCCTCATCATGTGGTTGCTGCACCTGTTGTCTAAATACTAGACATTCTTCTAACACTCCTCGTCAATTTTACAAGTCAATAACACATTTCCTCTTACTGCATTTTTGATTTCGTCTGTGTAATGGGCCTACTGCTAGTTCTCCTTGGCCATCCATTTTCTGCACTGTGAGATGTAATGGCCGAAATTCTTGCAATAATAACACTGAACCTTTGACATGTCCTTATTCTGACTAGATCTAGCTTGCTAATTTTTTAAGCTACCTCTTCCATCTTGTTGATGGAAATTATAGTTGGTATCTCCTTCGCTAGGGTTTGACCATCCTCCTTGCTTGTTGCCTTTCCAACACCTGCCTTTACCTCTTGCTTCGTGAGAACTAGAGGCGCCATGGTGGGAATCTTGTCTGTCGTTGTCTTAGAATGAGACCTGAGCCTTGAATGCTTGCTCTAGAGAGGTCTGAGATGAATGGCTCAACCTCTTTTCACGTGTTTGCAATGAACCCATGAGCTCGTCTGTCGAGAGGGTTGTCATATCCCTCAAGTCTTTGATTGCTATCATAACCGAGTCAAACTTGGCAGGCAGACTTTTGAGAATTTTCTCCATGATTCTCTGGCTCTGCACGATTTATCCATTCAACCGCATCTGGTTGATAATGTTCATTGTCCAGGTGAAGAAATCACTCATGGACTCGAACTCACTCATCTTTAGATTTTCAAAATCCCTTTTGAGCATCTGTAGCTTCACCAACTTTACCTTATTGGTGCCGTGGTACGAGTTGGCTAGAATCTCCTAGGCCTGCTTTGCATTGATGGCTGATGCGATCCGTGGGAATATGGACTCCTCGATCGCTTGCATGATGTAGAAGAGGGTCTTCTGGTCCTTCTTCATGTTCTCTTTTAACAGGTCCTTATCTGCTTGAGAGAGGACGGCCAGTGTTGCTGCATCTATCGATTTTGGGTAGCCATTCTTGACTAACTCCCATAGCTCCTAAGATTCGAACAGGATCTTCATCTGGATGCTCTAGTAATCGTAATTCTTCCCGTTGAAGTGCGGGATCTATAACTATAAGTTGTTGCTACTAGAAGCCATTCTACTTCGGTCTCTGCATCAAGGGATCAGTGGCTCTGATACCAATTTGAAGTTTTATTTTTATTTTTTTTCTTGTAGTCGTTGGGGAGCGCAGGGCAAAGGGGGGGCCAAAGTAGGGCTGCACTCCCGAAGTCGGGTGGCACACCCAAAGTCAGGTTGTGCTCCTGAAGTCAGGTTGCACTCTTGAATTCCTGCACAGTTGGGCTATGCAAATAAAACTTGCGCAATCGAACGTGCATGAAATAATGTGCGCAATCAGGTTGCAGAAAAAAAATGTGCACAATCGGGCTACACACGAAATAAAGTGTGAAGTCTGGGAGGGGTGGTCAATGCTCAACTATGCTGGTCAAAAGTAGCAAAGTTTGACTGCACTACGCAGCCGGGTGGACAGCTCTACACTTAGGCAAATTTTTGCCTATCAAACTTTGTTGTCCTGAGGTTCGTGCGACAACAACGATGGTTGGCTTGACTTGGCAAGAACTATATGGGGAGGAGAGAAACATTGAATATGAATGCAATGTTCGAGATTTGAGTTCAAACTTATAGAACATGAAAAAATGCTTCGAGGCAATTGTACAAAGAACAACAATAGATTTTATGCAGACAGAGATAACCACAAACCCTACAGATGCCTTAAACAATAATAAATTTTATTCTTATAAGATGAGGGTTACAAAAGTCCTCAACTAAGGAAATACTAACATTTGTAGACTAAAGCTACAGGATAAACTGAGAGGGAAAACAAATGTTGAGTCTACTGCTCGAACATTAAATAGATGAGCTACACTGCTCACTGACACAATCTTGTCTGCTGCTCTGCGAATGACTGCTTTTCTATTAGGATCTCATCCTAAACCTTAATGTAATAACTTCTTTGATGTAATAATTCCTAGTGAACGTGGGTAGTACCCATGATTAATGTTTTGTAATGTTCTATGTTTTAGCTTAGGTAGTGCCTATGACAAATGGCACCCTTTTCTATGTAACACATGGTAGATGGGTTAGGTAAGGTGGCATTGTGCATATAATTTATGTGGCATTATGCATGTAATTCGAGTGGCATTGTGCATGTAATTAAAAGTGGTACTATGCATGTAATCCGGGTGGCATTTTGCATGTAAGCCAACCTTGGAAGGAAACTCTTTAAATACTTGAAAAGGCACCAATGTAATCATCTGTTTGCAAATTAATGAAGTGTTGAAGGAGGTTGCCCCCTCGAAGAGGCCTGCGATTCTATCTATTGTGAGATTGTTCCTTTTAAGTAATTTTTGTTATCATATGCATTTAATTTTGAATACTGTTATAATGTTTCTGTGAGTTTATTTCCAAACAAATGTGTGAGAGTGTGTTTATTTGAGTTGAGAGTGTGTTGTTTAGTATATTTTATAGTAGGATCTTAACAAGTGGTATCATAGCGCTTTCCAGGGCCAAGTTATGCTACAACTGCAATGATTCTTGCCATCCAATCCGCATGTTAGGTATAAATTCGGTGTGTTTTTTCCGTTCCTATTTTTCTTTATTAAAAAAATTCAAAAAATACAGTGCATTTTTTTCCAGACCAAAAAAAAAAAAATTAGTTGAGTAGATAGAAACCTTGTGCCAGGGATTTTAAAATATCACGAAGGATCTATCGTTATTGGCTAAGCTAGATATCCCATAAAGCGTCTAGTGAAGTGAGGGGCGATCAGGCTCTAATACCCAGGCCTTAGATAGAACTCGCGCACGGACTTGAGCTCCCACGTATCTTCGGGTATATTGAGAGATCATCTAGGTTTAAACAAAATTTTAGCCATTAGGAAGCTTTTCGGTCTTGTATTACTCATAGTCTATGGGACACAACATCCTAAACGATTACCCTCCCGTATTGTCAGAGAGGCAGGTAGTGTGCTCAAGGGTATGTGTGGAATCCTCCTTGAGTAGTGGCCCGAAATATTGGTCCAAACACTATTTTTCGTCACTGTCGGTATATTAGAGGGCCTATGGGTGGTACATACTTCTCTACCTAGCATTCCCTGGTTATGTTAAAACTTCAACCTGTAAAAAACAAAAAAAAAAAAAATCCAAACCTCCCTATTCGTAAACCTACATTTCAAATCCCCAAAAAGTGAGCATATGAGAAAGGAGTCCTCTACTAAAAAAATAACAAAAATTACATGCATTCGGGATAGACCATGAGGGTGACACTTAAGCTGACAGTCTGGAGAATAATAGTCAAATTTATAGTGGCAGTCACAGTTAGGTCAGAGAGGTCAGCACAGTCAGGTCAGAATTTATAGTTTTCAGGGTCAGAATAGAACTATCATAACAGTCACCTGCAAAATACAGAGAATCTTGGAGCTAGTGAAGTTAGGACTGGGCCAACCAGTGAGAGCATGACATGAGGCCAGTTATAGATAGTGCTCTAGTACCCAACTTTTGCTCTATAGCTTAGAATCAAAAACTGTAAACACCGTTAGACTCAACAAAACATGAGAAAAAAAATACCATGAGGGTATCAAAAAGTAGTGTTGAGAGATATAGCTCATTGTGACCACCTCTTCAAGCTGATTTTTTTGATATATAGCACCCAAAAACTTTTTTGGAAACTTACTAAAAATAGTAAGTCCTAAAAGCTCAATTCTATTTTTAGTAACTGGTCACAAAAGGTTTCAAAATGGCCCAGGGTACTCGTGGACATCAAAAGGAACTAGACAACTTGGAATCCTTAACAAAATCCATTGAGAACTTGCACTCGGCTTTTCACTCCATAAGGGAAGAAGTCCAAGGTATTCACCTAGAGCATGAGGCCACCAGTAACCGCTTAGAAGAAGCATTGACAAAAGTAGACAAAAAACTAAAAAGAGGACCACCCAAGATAGAACACCAAGCTGAGGGTTCTACAAGGAATCATGACCATGATCCATCCTTTACAATGCCCAAATTGGACTTTCCCAAATTTAGTGGGAAGGATGTTGATGGGTGGCTATGTAGGGTTGATTAATTCTTTAGACTTCATAATGTCCCCATATTTCATTGAGTCCAGATGGCTTCCTTTAACTTGGAATCTAAGGCTCTACACTGGTTTCAATGTTTATGTATTGCTAACCCAAATCTCTCTTCGAAGAATTTTGAATCCCAACTACTCACTCGATTTGGTCCTAGTGAGTATGAGGACTTTACAAGGGCCTTGACCAAACTACAACAAACAGGGTCAGTCTGTGAATACCAAGCTCAATTTAAAAAATTGGCCAATAAGACAAGAGGATTGAATGAAGGGTTCTTCCAGAGTTGTTATATTAGTGGGTTGAAGGTGGAACTCCAAGCAGAAGTAAGAATGTTGAAACCACAAACGATGATGGAAGCTATCAGTCTGGCCCGTTTGGCCAAATCTAAACTCTTTGCCCAAAGGCGACCATCAAATTTTCCTCAAAATAGACCTTCATTTCCTCCTTGATCCTAACACACAGTTGATAATAAACCTGCTGCACCCAAGCACCTAACCATAGAAGAGATGGATGCACATCGTGCCCAAGGATTATGCTACAATTGTGATGCAAAGTTTTTTAAAGGGCATAAGTGTGCACATAAAAAATTGTTCTTGATAGATGTTGAAGAACCTGATAACTCTGACTAGAGTGATGAGGATGAGGACCCTTCAGAAACACCTTCTCCACAAGAAGAAGTGAAACAAGAACCTGAGACAACAATTACAGTCCATGTTCTTGCAGGCATTACTACTCCACAAACCATGAAGGTTGCAGGATTTTTCAAGGGCCAACGTCTTTCCATCCTTATGGATTCGGGAAGCACACACAACTTCATTGACCCTAGAGTTTCTCAGCAAGAAAATTGCTATATCCACACTTGTAATTCCTTTGAGGTCATGGTAGCCAATGGGGGAACCTTACCTTGTAAAGGAAAATGTCGCAATGTTAAAATCAAGATAGGGGACTATGAACTCAAGTAGGACATGTTTGCCCTCCAGTTGGGCAGATGTGATATTGTTTTGGGATCTCAATGGTTGAGTACATTGGGCACTATCAGTTGGAACTTTTTTGAACTCTAGATGTAGTTCTCCCAAAATGGACAAACACACATCATCAAGGGCTCCCTAGCAGGAACACCTCAAATTATTAGTTCAAATGGCATGGAGAAATTGCTAAATAAATCATCACGTGGGGTCATTGCACAACTATTCTCCATCAAACCATCCACCTCTCAAATGGGTGAAACCCCATCAGACCTACAACAGATTCTCCACAAACATGAGGCCATATTTTTGAAACCAACTACACTACCATCGCATCACTCTCACGACCATGCCATTCCATTATTTCTAGATAGTGCACCTCCCAATATCATACCATACAGGTACCCTCATTACATGAATTCAGATATTGAGAAAATGATACAGGAATTACTCAAGGTAGGTATCATTTGGCATAGTACTAGTCCCTACTATGCACCAGTCTTACTTGTCCTCAAGAAGGATGGCTCCTAGCGACTGTGTATTGACTACCGAGAACTCAACAAGATAACTGTCAAGGATAAATTTCCTATCCTTGTGGTTGATGAATTACTAGATGAATTACATGGGACCATGTACTTCACCAAGCTAGACCTTTGCTCTTGGTACCATCAAATCTGGCTCAGGGATGAAGATATTCCTAAAACTACTTTTCGCACTTATGAAGGTCATTATGAATTCTTGGTAATGCCATTTGGTCTCACAAATGCTCCTTCCACATTTCAAATCTTGATGAACAACATCTTTCACCCTTTTTTGTAGAAGTTCATCCTTGTGTTCTTCGATGACATCTTGATTTACAATCACACATGGGAAGAGCATCTCAAGCATGTAGATCAAACCCTACAACTATTGGCTGACCATCAAATGTTTGCAAAAATATCCAAGTGTTCCTTTGGTTTGACTGAAGTGGAGTATCTGGGACACATTGTATCAAAGGATGGTGTCAAGGTTGACCCTAAGAATATCCAAGCAGTCCAAGAATGGCTGAAACCTCGCACTCTCAAGGGACTTCAATGATTTTTAGGGCTTACAGGCTATTACCGTAAATTTGTCTATAATTATAGAAAGATAGCTGCCCCCCTCAACTCCATGTTGAAGAAGGATTCTTTTCCTTGGACAGGGCCGACTGAGCAAGCATTCCTGGAACTCAAGCATGCCATGACCACCACTCCATTTTTAGCCATGCCAGACTTCTCTAAAAAATTTATCATTGAAAGTGATGCTTTTGGTCATGGTATTGGGGCGGTATTGATGCAATAAGGACACTCTTTTGCTTTTACCAATAAAGCCCTATATGATCACAATTTAGGGAAATCCACATATGCCAAGGAAATGTTGGCAATATTGCATGTAGTCCTACATTGGCGACCTTACCTCATTGGGTGCCATTTCTCCATAAAAACTGACCACCAGAGTCTAAAATACTTTCTAGAACAATGGGTTTCCACCCTCGAGCAACAAAAGTGGGTATCAAAACTCATGGTCTATGATTATGACATCACGTACAAAAAAGGAAAGGAGAATCTTGTTGCGGATGCTCTCTCTCGCTAATTTGAGACCCTTAGTATGTTGTGTGCCATTTATGCACCATTGCCCCAATGGATTGAGCCATTACGTCAAGAAATACTTCAGGATGCAGATTTGAAAGACTTGGTTGCTTCATTTATGGATGATCCAGAGTCTACACTAGGATATAGTTGGGATGGCCAGGATCTATGTTACCATCAATGCCTGGTTCTTCCTCCTAAGTCCCCACTTTGAGAGCTCCTCATGAAGGAATCACATGCTACTCCATCTACTGGCCATTCAGGGTTCCCAAAAACTTATGAGCGACTCAAGCGCACCTTCTTTTGGAAAGGTATGAAACAGGACATTCGATCTTTTATAGTTGACTGTGACACATGTCAAAGGATGAAAGGGGAAACAGTGTGCTCTCCGGGCACTCTTCAACCATTGTCGATTCTAGAGCAGGTGTGGACTGACATCTCCATGGAATTCATAGAAGACCTAAATCTAGAGGCAAGTCAGTTATTTTTGTAGTAGTGGACCGCCTCTCAAAGTATGCTCACTTTTGTGCCCTAACCCATTCTTACACAGCATCCACTATTACCCAAATTTTTCTTGACTCCATCTTTCGCCTTCATGGCATGCCAACCTCCATTGTATCTGATCATGATCCCACATTTACTAGCAATTTTTGGCAAGAGTTGTTTAAGTTGTAGGGGACTCAGCTCAAAATGAGTTTAGCCTACCATTCGCAAACAAATGGTCAAATAGAGGTTGTTAATAAATGCTTGGAAACCTACCTTTGTTGCTTTGCCTCTGATCATCCTACTCATTGGGAAAAATGCCTTTCCTTAGCCGAATGGTGGTACAACACTTCCTATCATACCGCCACCAAACTCACACCATTTGAGGCAGTATACGAGCACCCTCCACTCATGCCTTCCTCCTAAATTTCGGGCAGCTCCAAGGTCCAGGCCATTGACAATGCTCTGAGTCAACACACCGAGGTCCTCCACCAACTCAAGCAAAATTTGAACATGGCCCAGAATCGGATGCACCAACAAGCTGATCAACATCGTTCTGAGCATAGTTTTGATGTGGGTGATATGGTCTTCCTTCGCTTACAACCATACAAACAATCATCCCTACAACTTTGCAGGTGTCAGAAGCTCGCTCCAAAATTCTATGGTCCTTATCAAGTTCTACAACGGATTGGCCCTACAGCTTACAAATTGGCTCTTCCCCCAACTTCCAATATCCACCCTATTTTTCATGTTTACCTTCTCAAGAAAGTTGTGGGCATAAAGGTACATGTTCAATCAACACTTCCCGAATTGGATGAAGAAGGCTCCATCTTACTCACACCTGAGCAGCTGCTGGATCATCGAACTCGCACTTTGTGCAACCGTACCATCATAAAGTTCCTTTTTAAGTGGTATGGAATTCAACCTGAGCATTCTACATGGGAGTCTCTCCATCAACTCCAGCAACAGTTTCCTCATTTTCAGCTTTGAGGACAAAGCTTCTTTAAGGAGAAGGGCATGTTAGGATCTCATCCTAACCCTTAATTTAATAACTTCCTTGATGTAATAATTCCTAATGAACGTGGGTAGTACCCATGATTAATTTTTTGTAATGTTCTAAGTTTTAGCTTAGGTAGTGCCTATGACAAATGGCACCCTTTTCTATGTAACACATGGTAGATAGGTTAGGTAAGGTGGCATTGTGCATATAATTCGTGTGGCATTATGCATGTAATTCGAGTGGCATTGTGCATGTAATTCAAAGTGGCACTATGCATGTAATTCGGGTGGCATTATGCATGTAATCCAGGTGGCATTTTGCATGTAAGCCAACCTTGGAAGGAAACTCTTTAAATACCCAAAAAGGCACCAATGTAATAATATTTTTGCAAATTAATGAAGTGTTGAAGGAGGTTGCCCCCTCGAAGAGGCCTGCGATTCTATCTATTGTGAGATTGTTCCTTTTAAGTAATTTTTGTTTTCATATGCATTTAATTCTGAATACTGTTATAATGTTTTTGTGAGTTTATTTCCAAGAAAATGTGTGAGAGTGTGTTTATTTGAGTTGAGAGTGTGTTGTTTAGTATATTTTATAGTAGGATATTAACATTTTCTCTTGCCTGTTTCTCCAAATTTCCCCCACTCTCCACACGTTGTCTGAAGACCCGAACTGCCTTATATAGCTACGGGGAGAGGAAGATAGAGGTTATCCTCTGACAAGTTCTGATAGACCCTGAATTAGGATTTTTGACAAATCGCCAAATTGACATTAACTTATGCGACGATCGAATTTGTCAGATGTCACATCTATCATAAGGCACGTGTGACGTCAAGTCAAAAAATTTTACCGGCATGCCCGACTTCGCGAGCGCAGTCTGGATTTGCCCAAGTTCGGAGCACAGTTGGGTGGAGGCATGAAATATGGATTAATATTTCTAACAATATTCTGTACTTTTGGCCTCAATATTTTATCTGTGGAAATATTAGGGTTGCCAATTTGGTGGAATGTATTAGATCCTCAGGAAATTTGATAACCAAAGGAAGAAAATCTGTGACCAATTTGGTTTAAATAATTAGTGTGGCCGTATGCTTAGATTGACAACTAAATTTTCTACCGGCTGGCCAAGTTTGAGTACTAGGAATTAAATATTTCATGACTCCTATTATCAATGGTAACCTGTGCAGTAAATTTTAATAAGTATTTTAAAAAAAATATTATATTAAATAAAATATAATAAGTTTAAAAGCAATTAAAAAAAAATGTAAAGTTGTATAAGCATACTTTTAAATAGTCATTAAATGTTTATAAAAATGGAGGTCAAACCACTAATTATTTTTATCACAACTGCCAAGACTCTAGAGGTTCTTCTTTGTTGTCATTTCTTGCCTACAACATGTGTTTAGACTTGGCATATAAGACGAGTCACCTTGATGGCCAGACCTATCACGTTTAGCCTCATGCTCTCGCCTCTATAAGAAAATAGTGCAGGAAGCCTTCGTCCAAATACTCAATCAATTCCTATAAATGGGTCAACTCCATTGCCACTTTATTGGCCTACACTAAAGTTTACAACAACATGGAAGAAAAAAAATTGATCTTGTCAACAACACTTTAGAATGGAATAAGAGAGGCCTCAGAGAACAAAGATTCATTTTTTGTTTTTGATAAAAAATAAAATTCTCACTTGAAAAGGTGCCAAACTTCGAGAAACACTAGGAGGAGAGGAGGGTTTTCAGACAATCTATTGCCATGTGAACCACTATGGAAGAAAAAACTCAGAAATTTTTTTTACTTTCAAACGTCTTGAGCCTTATGGCATCTCCAAAATATATGCAAAAGATCATTAGGTTTATGGTAGAATGGACATGGTGGGTTTGGAATCCCAATGTAGATAAGTTTTTTACCAAGTAGAAGGCCTTGGTAAATTAAACTCTAGGTGAAGACAACTTGTTTGGGTTTAAGGTATGGAAAATGACAGACCCAAATATACCTGGGTGAAGAGAGGTCCCAATGAGCATTTAGTTTTTCAACCATAGGTAAGTATGGCAACAACCATTCATAACTCAATCTAGCCTTATAATTAAGGAGGGGTATTTCCAAATACCACTTCGATTCCTTCCACCAAGGGTATTGAGAATGCACTATAATCTTGTGAAGAATAAAATTAAGAATATTTTATTTTAATCATCTCAAATATTCTCTTATTAGTGGAGGTAAGTCTAAACTTGGATTTGATATAATCACAAGGATGCCAATCCTTAGTCAACAAGACAAAAAAGTCATCCACTACAGAGATACCCCTTTTATATAATTTTTGTGCATGCATCTAGGGGATTTGGACAAAATGTAATCCATGGATAGTCATGATAGGAGACTACTAGAGGTTCATAGAATTGATGGAAAGCCCATCCCAAATACCATTGCCTTTCCATTGAATCCATTGTTTGATGTTTTTTCAAGCTTAACAAATTATTTAGATGACAAAAGAGCCCATAATATTAATGGAAATTAGAGTAACAAGAAGGGTAGGAAAATCCATACTTCTCCATCCTTTATGCCCATAGGGAAATCCTAAGGAAATGCAATGATGAACCAACACTTTTTAGGATATATATTTTTTGATAGCTTTGATTATCCATTTGGCACATAAGGTTGTCCCTTGGCATTTGTAGTCAATACTTATTTTCCCATGCTTCTTGAGTAAACAACGAAATTCCTAGGCTACTTTGTGGAAACCAAATCCAAACATAGAACTTATCTAGAGAATATCATTAAACAACTTCTTCAGCTTTTGATAATAAGTCTTAAATGAGATCCACCATGAGGAGTAATATACATGGATCGCCACTAGGATCTTGGAGTATATTTGAAGCTTATCGATAAGGAATTTTTTTTTATTGGTCTAGTGGGTGAGCTTAGCTTAAATTTTATCTATGATATTTTTCTAGAATTCTGAGGGGGAACTTTGGAAGGCAAAGGGGATAACCAAGAACTAAAAAACTTCCTCATCCTAAATCTATCTCCACTACAACTAAGTCAACCAAGATAGGAGATGAGATATAGACTATCAAAAATAGAATCTTCAGCCATTAAATGTTGGATCCATAGGTAAGACAAAAAGTATCTAGGCAATAAATGACATGAGTGAAGGATTCTTTATTCTTAGCTAATGTGAGGAAAGAATCATCCCAAAGTGTCCATTAATCATTTGGGATTGATTTTTGGGAAGGGAAATACCCTTAAAAAAGCTCCAATTGGCTTAATGAGCTAAGAAACATCTAAAGACTTTAGTTGTAATGACAAAGAGAGGGGGGGCAAGAGGGAAATCTTGTTTGATTAAGAAAAAAATCCAATAGCCTCTAATTTAATTTTTTGATAGTGAGGTTAGAAAAAGTATTTGCAATGAGCATATTGACCGAAGATATGAAACCATTGCCAAAACCTAGGGCTTTGAGCATGGCAAGATAAAGTGCAACTCAATGTAGTCATAGGCTTTCTTGAAGTCAATTTTAAGAAAAATGGCTAGTTGATTGGATTTTATGGCCCATTCTATTCCATCCTAGACAACCAAGATATTATCTAATATATAAATACTTTTGATGAAACCTATTTAATCTAGTCTAATGATGGGAAAAATAGAATGGTATAAATGCAATACCAGGGCTTTGATAATGATCTTGTATGACATATTGACAAGGTTACTTGAATTCCAATTGGTGATCAACTAAGGGCTTTTAGCCTTTGGGATAAATTTGATATTACTCTTATTATTTTTTGGTCCAAGAGATCCATGTGATAAAGTTTCCCAACGAACATGGAGTAGATTAGGGCCTAAAAGGTGCCAAAGAGATTTGTAAAATCATAGGGGAACATGTCTAACCTGAGCTTAATCATTGTCCATTTGAGAGAGGGCCTCATGTATATTTTCAAGCAAGAGTGGCCAATCATAGGAAACTCTCTAGGCATCAAAGAGTTTGTTGGGGACTACAATAAGATAATTCTTAAGGGATTACTCTCTCCGATCTAAAGGTTCTTATGAGGTAAAAAAATCTTTTAGTGTTGGAAAAAGGCTTCAGTAACCTCTAGCAAGGTAGTAATTCAAATCCTTACCTCTTAAATGGCCTTAACACAAGTGTTGTGATGACAGGCTTGAAGATACTAAAAACATTTCTTAGAGATCCTATCCCTTAATTTGAGCCAATGCATTTTGGACTTGATCTAGGGTCCCCTAATATCATAATGTTTAGCCAACATAAGTTGATGATGAAGTTTCACCACATGTTTTTGGATATCATAATCAAAAGGGTAAGATTCAAGCTATTATAAATCCTAAGTCAATTCTTGTTTAAGAGTAGCATTGAACTAGCTCCTAAATTGGCAACATGTTTTCTAAGAGATTTGATAAATGAGGTTGTTCTATGGATGATGTTTGAACACTATTGAATCTAGCCAATGTTTCCAAAATGATGGGGAACCAAGTTCCATATCCTCCTATTATATAAAATAAAGGTGGGATGAGAAATAAAGGAGGATATTTAGAAAGAACTAGGAGGTTAATTGATAAGGAGAGGAGGTGGAGATTTCAATGGAGAAAAATATGAGGGAATGATAGAGAGGATGGCATTAGGGATAGCCTCCATGAATGGTGTCGATCTAGACAAGTAAGAAAATAAAAAGGCTCTTTGGTTAGAAATCATAGCTCTGTTAATGTATTTTAACACTTGATTTTCTTCCTGCTATTGACTAGACTAGGATAACTAGGTATGACTATAGAATGAGGAGGGAGAGAAATAGATATTAGGGTAAAAAATCCCTAATTTATTCCTTTATAAAATACCAATCCTCGTGTTCTCCCATAACCAAATCCATAGGAAGGATTCTAGATTTATCATGTGCATATTGAATGATATTAAAGTTATTTCTAACAATTTAGGTGGGAGGGAAAGGAATAATGAAATCCATTGCCATAGGTTACATCTACCCGAAGCATAAATTAGGAGCATAGACATTAAGAATGCCAAGGGGTTGACCCACAAGCTCAAGAATAATCAAAATAGTATGAGAGGTTGGATCCACTTCCAAATTCATAAAATGGAAGTGTTAGGTGTTAGTCTAAAATATTCCTAAGTCTATGAAGAGCACCCTAGACTTTAGCCAACATTGGATGATTGAGATTTCTCTCAAGTTCAACCTCTAGAGAAGACCAACTCCTTGAAATGCTTATGAAATAAAAATAGGGGTTTAAGATAAAAGTAAGAAATGGAAGGATTAGAAAGGAGTAAGGGTTTAGAGAAATGGTTGGATCATGAATAGGCTATAGCATAATAACATTGGATACCTACTATATAATAGATTAAACAATTAACTTCTAGTGAAAATTAACAAGGTTTATTCAATTACAATTATATGCTTTAATCATTCCAAAGATTTAATGAAAAATAATCCAATAACGATCCAAAGAGTAGATTTCACTTTAACATAATAAACTAAACATAAGTGTAGTAGAAATGACTTAATGCATAATCATTCAGTTGTAAAAACTTGTAATCAAAAGCACAGTGGAGGTGAAACAACTTTCACTTTTTATTAATTGGTAGATATTACACAATATATACATCTAGGAAAATTGCTATAGATCTAACCCTCATTTTGGGGTGCACTAAGCTATTTATAGTTTACTTGGGAATTTTGTAGTGTAAGAATTGTAATGGTTGTTACAAGTCCATTAGAGAAACAACTTAGCAAGGAGTGCTTGTGAGATTAAGTCATTGCCATGCTTAGTGAAGCATAGGCTGATATGGTAGGCCTAAGGTCCTTCATATTTCTTTGACTCAAATGTATCTTCAATTTGATCCTTAGATCTTCTATTTTTTGTCGCAAATTGTTGAGTTGCTGCAACTATCTGTTAGAGGTATCACTTTCATGTTTAATGACTTTTTCTTGAATAACTAGCAGGCACTAGGGTGGTCATAACTTGGATGGATGTGGACTATATGGGGGGTGTGACTTTACATGGATCTTGTATTAATACTAGAACTTGTAAATTTCAGGCTTCTTTGACTAGTTCAGGAGCCTTTAGTACTAAATTTGAACTTTTGGAGAGGTCTGGTTGACGTTAGGGCTTGGAAACCTCCATAATTATACCTATTTCAATTTTGTGCATTATTGGATTCCATAGTACTTTACTTGAAAGGATTTGTTTTTCCACCTTACACATATTCAAAATTTCAAAATATGTAGGGCCAAAATTTGTAACATGTCTAGATTTGTGCATAACAAGACCTTGTAAAATGCAGTTTTGTTTATCTTGGTTTTGTGCAAATTCAAAACTTTGTTGTTATAGATTTTCTAAATTTAGACTTGGTTACTTCTTTTGCTGATGTCACTCCTTAGAAAAAATTAGAATTAATCATTTCTAGATTCAAGCACTGTTGTAGCTTTTAGGAATGAGTCTACCCAACCTCAAATCATACTATATTTTTTACTTCTCGTGGCCCTAGATTTGTTGCAAGGCATATTGTATTACCTGAGAATGTAGCTTGATTGCAATGTATTTGAGTATATACTTACTTTGCCATGCTACTTAGATAGATCTGAGTTGATTTTTCAATGAGTTGGAGCAATATTTGGTAGATTGGCTTGATTTGCAAGACTTACAATTTAGGAAGCATTTTGACCTACATTCTTGGCACCTCCCAAGGATTTCTCCTTGTAGAAAATATGAACCTACATGGCCATATTTATTGGGTATGGATTCATGAGAAGGAAATAGAGCTAGTAGATAAGTTGACAAAAATGGAGTATTTTGGGAGTGACATGGCTTGTGATATTAGTGGATAGAATATAAATAAGATAAGGAACTGTAGGAAGAAGAATTCAAGAAACATGAAAAGTGAGATATTGGAAAATGGGGCAACTGGAGATGATGAAGATATATTCACATATACAAGGTGTTGATAAGTGGAATAAAGAGGATTTTATAAGGAAGATATGAATGGAAAGGAAATGGGAATACCTTAAGGTTGGTATCCCTCACAAAAATGGCACTTACATGAACATAGTCTATCACAACTAGAAGTTATTTTAGACCTAGGAAAACTACCTTAGGTAAATATTCCAAGCACTCATGGGCCAGAGCCTTTCATTATTTTGCACTTTCTTTTCCTTCATTATGAATTTGGATATGTGCATGGCTATGTTAAGAGTAGTATAATCAAAATTTTCTTTAGCTTGACCCTGTATCGATTTATATAAAGCAAAGAAGAGAGTTGTGCAAGATAAGCATCATAATAATTATGGGACATCATCCTATAAAATAGTGCTTTTCTCAAAAAAAATAGAGCTTGTATGGGAGGTTCACTTACATGCTTCTTTTGTTGTATATTCAATATCTTATTGCTAGTTGGACTCTTTTGGTTTAATCACCTCATGTCCACTTTCATCATCAAGAAGAAAATGTGCCATGTGGCATACTTTGTGCATCATATCCTACATTGGTACATGTTCTTACCATGATATCAAAGTATTTTTTTCACCACTTTCCAGCTCTAACCATCTTATCCATTGGGTTATAGAATCAAAAGGGATGAAAGATAACAACAAATGGAGGTAAAGTGCAAAGTGTAATTTGAAAAATAGAATGAGATGTATGGGAAAATAGAATAGTTCTAGGGAGCATGATGTGACAAGTATAGATAAGTGGAATGTAGAAGGAATGTTACTTGAGGATGATGACCTTTCCTTCTGATTGTGTTTTAAGCTCATATTTGATTTTTAGCTATGTTCTCTTACCTTATTGTTCTTTGGCCCATATCCTTGTCTTTATTTTATGGTAACAAGGGCTCAAACAACAATAAGGAATGAACAATGAAGCCTTTTCATGTTCCATGGATTAACATAGGTATTTATCCAATGAAATAAGTAATGAGGCTTTGTTCCTTTGTGTGTTGTTATACATGTTGAAATTATAATAGTTGTTTGTAGAGTTCCTAGAAGAACATCTATCACCTATTTTGCATTTGTTATATCACATTCTTATATCATATGCCAACTTCATGTTTGCTTCTCTTGGTCTTATAGCCAATTTTGTTGTAACTTATGATTCTCCAAGCCTTGGAAAAGCTCACAACCAAATTTAGATTTGGTGGTTCTTCCAAACTTGAAAATTTTATATTGTAATTGTGATTATTCTATAAAAATCTATGCCACATCAATTTTTATCCTTATTTTGGCCAATCAACTACCTCCATGCATGTGTTTTCAAAGGATTCTTCTCTTGAATTTGCTTTTTGCTATTCAAATATTTTGATACGGTAAGGATTGATATTTTGGTTAAATATTCAAATCTATTTCTTGGTGTAGGGAACAACTACATGGCTATGGACTAAAACTAATTATACTCCTCGTTGCTTAAAATATTCCTTGGATAAACATACCTTGAACAAGGGTGGTATTTCGACAATTACCACGTTTTAGAATATTGAGAAGTCCTAAAACTTATATAACACTATTGGAACCCTTTTTAAGAAGCTAAATACCTTGATTTGTACTCTATTGAAATATAATAGTTTAGGTTGTAGTTGGATGTAATCTAAACCCATGCCATTGCAAACTTCTTAGGGCATAATTGTGATATCAAATTTTGGATCTATCATGAAAGTAAAAGGGGGAGGATTGGGTTTTTATCATGCTTAACAATGGTTGCTTGCTTGTCAGATTCAAGAAACTATCTTAATATTTTTATTCTTTCAATGATAGCTTGACCAAGTTTACCTATTTAGACGCAAAAAAATCTCTTCATAGGTATTTTACCTTTCTTTTAGGATCGCCTCTTGTTTTATTTGATGGTTTTTATTCTAATTTTGATTGTTTGAATAGGCTCTAGTATCGTTCAACTAGGTTAACTCTTTGTGTTTGAGTTATGGTTGGAAAATATAGCTTTCGGTAGGCTTCAACCTTTTATTGATTTAACTGCTATGTTCCCAGACTTGGTGTTCTAGAATGTGGCTCTAGACTTCCTTTTTCTTATTGACTCTTTTGTAGATATAATGTCAGTTTCAACTCCTTTTACTTATATTGTTCTCTATTTCCCCGGTTTTCCATGTTTTGATTATGATTTGACATAGAAATAATATTAAAATCTCCACTCAAATTCGTTAGATAGATTGTAGGAATCCTTTCTTATAGAAAATATTGCTACAAATTCTATGTGAGAGCTACTATGCGACCCATTGCTAGAGTTAGCTTTGAATATAATTAGGGATAACAACTATTGTATTCGTAGCTTCAATTGAACACTAAAGAGTTGCACATAACCAGAACATGAAATTATTCTTGTATTTGATCTTTCTTAATGATGTCATTACTATATATTGTTTGATTTTTTAGGATATACCTATTAAAAGGGTGTACCTCAGCATTTTCCTTGGCATCTCATCATTCCACCTTATTATATTCCTTAGTTAATTGGTGAATTAAGGCTTTTAACTCTTGTGTTGTCTAGGATTGCAACATAGGTATAGTGGGAGTGTACTCTATGAACATGAATCTGATGTCTCATTATGCAGTGGATGGTATATGCTTAGAAGTTGGACTTGCAGACTACGGATGAATCTAAAAGGTTTTCCACATGGTGGTTCTAGGGGAAATCTTTCTAGCTATAATAAGCATATTTTCTACTGCTATAGCCTTTTGAAAATTTTGTGGGAATATTTTTTCTTTGGATTGATAGATTAGAAGAATAAAGTTAGTGTAAAACATGTGATTGTGGTAAATATATTCTTGGGCATGGGATGGCTAAATTTATTAGGGAATTATCTTACAATTTTTTTGAACTAGATATTGAAATCGATGATGCTTTCATGAGAATTCCTTTGAATGAAGGAAAATTAGGTGAGTAGAAAAATGGATGTTTGGGATCATCAAAAACTGATATAAAAGATTTGGCTAGTTCATCCCAAGTTCTATTGTTTTTTTCCTCTAAGGAGTGATACCATATCAATACTTTACCCCACTAATATTGTATGTGGTGGCCAAGGTGGCTATATCTCGATAGTGCTCATAAACTATTCTTTCACTACTATTATAAATGGATAGCACTTTTAAAGTAACTTTAAGAATCTCATGAAGGGTTGGAGCATTGAGGGGACCGATGTTATCAGAAGCTGGGTAGACATATCTAGCCATGATTAAATTAATAAGAATATTTTTATGGTAATAACATCATATGTTCTTCTTGGAATGACTCTGATGTTGGTTGTCAATGGATCCATAAATATATTTGGTTTATTTATCAGTGGAGTCACTATGTAAACATGCATTCTTCGCTTAAGAGGTTAAGACTATTCACCAAATCTAGATTCCTCTAGATAGATGATATGAATGGACATAATCATCCCATCAAGAATGCTATAAAATGTTGGTCTAAAATATAACTAAGTCTATGAAGAGCATCCTAGACTTTAGAAAATATTATATGACTACTATTTCTCTCAATTTCAACCTCCAAAGAAGGCTAGCTCCTTGAAATGCTTATGAAATAAAAATAGGGGTTTAATATAAAAGTAAGAAATGAAAGGGTTAGAAAGGAGTAAGGTATATATATAAACTATTAGATCATGGAGATTGTATAACATAACAACATTAGGTACCTATTGCATAAGAGCCTAAATATAATTAAATTATAGTGACACTTAACAAACCAACCATTTTTAAATGTATAACAAGTTTTTTTCAATTACAATTATATGAAAAAGAAATCCAATAGTGATCTAAAAGCAAAATTCACTTTAATAGAATAAACTAATCACAAGTGTAACAAAAATAACTTAAAAATAATCATTCATTCATAAAATATTGTAATCACAAGCACAATGGAGGACAAACAACTTTAATTTTTTATTAATTGGTAGACATTATGCAACATAAATCCAAGAAAATTGCTATAGATCTGACCCTCATTTTGGGGTGAACTGAGCTATTTATAAGCTACTTAGTAATCTTACAACGTAAGATTTACAATGTTTTTTATATGTCTATTAGAGAAATAACCTGGCAGGGAGCACTCTTGGGAGCAAATTGTTGGCATTATTAGTCAAGCATTTATTGATGTGGTAGACCTAAGGTCCTTCATATTTATTTAAATCAAATGTGTCTTCAATATAGTCCATCGATATTCGACTATTTTTTTCTACAAATTGTTGAGTTGTTGAAACTATCTATCAAAGGGAACATCTTTGAGTGGATATTGTTTTAATACCAAGACTTTTAATAGTGTTGAGCTTATTTGACTATTTCAAGAGCCTCTGGTACCAAATATACACTTTGAGTTCCTTAGGTTTATTTGAGCATATAAATTCTTATATGGATGGACAACATAGAACTTTGTTGTTCCATGAAAATAAATTTTCCAACAGGAGCAACAAGTTGTTATATAAAATGCCACAATGGGAAAGGGAGACAAAGGAATTCTATCTACATTAAAACTCTCAAGGAGATATCCATGGAGACAATACAATTATGATACCATGGTTTACAAATCTATTCCTAATATACCATGGGCTTATACTCAGGATAACCATGGCATGTTGAGGATCAATAAACCTAAAATGGAACAACCCTTTAGTCATGTTTTGTATATGCTCTACTTTAATACCATGGGGATGCCATGCATTCTATATCCATTTACAAATGAGGGTTTCATTAGGTATATCCCCTAGCAAATACCTAATAATCATGTTTTGCTCAAGCTATTTACATGCATTATCAAATTCCTACATAGGAAGCACAATAATAGGTTTAAAAACATCACCTCATGGTATACTTTTGGAATGAATTTTCACCAATGCTTGTTTGTATCCATGGTATTTTGAAAAAACAAATTCACCAATGGGTGGAGTTTCTATAATATTTGTGGCTATATTGAAGGAAATTATCTACCCAAGGTAATAAAAATACCAAGGATCTAATAATAAAAGAAACACAAAAAATCTTGTAGAAATAAATGGAGACATGGTGTGAGACAATTTGACTTAAATTTAAATCTTAAATTTCTTATTGAAAATGTCATAGTGAAATATGTATAATGAAACTTATGAATACATGCCTTGTTCATTCTAAAATTAATGTGTAATTATAGTGTATATAATCAAATCACATTAATTATATATATTTGTAACTGTTAGGAATATAAAATCACGAGCAATAAAAAAACATGGAATTATTAACACGAAAAATAAAGCACACAAGAGACACACAGAGAAAATAACTAGGATTTATTATTCCATCCAACAAATATCGAAGGGATACAATCTACAATAAATATGTTGTACTCCATCTTCGATCTTACAATTACACTCTCTCTTCCTTCTCACATATCTGATGTCGTACACCATCCTTTTATAAAACGAGGGTTACAATTTTAGAGCAAATCATTAAGGTCCAAAAATAAAAATAAATTACTACTTTCAGAAAATTATCTTTTCTATCAAAATTTACCAATTTTAGTAATCATTATTTATTGAAAATTATTTTTCATTAAAAAAATTTCATTTTTAGTAATTACTATTTTCTTAAAAAAATTGTTAAAAATTTTCCAAAATAGTAATTCACAAAAAAACTTAGATTGACATGCAATTTGACACACAACTACATAACACCCATATAATTTCATAGAGTGGGTCCAAACATGGCTAAAATAGGGCCTCCAAATTAGAATCAGGCTCCACAACCAATAATATCCCACTTGGAGACTAATCACAATAACTCCACTACTACTGCACATGCTGGACTATGCTTCAAATTTGGACCTAAAAATTTTCTCACCTTTTACTTTTATATTTGAAGACCAACTGAAACTAAGCAAGAACTTAGTTTCTCCCCAGTTACTGTCTTTGTGAACATATCTGCAAGATTCTGGTTAGTGTGTATCTTCTCTAGTTTTAGCAGTCCATCTTCCAACACTGAGCATATGAAATGGTACTTGGTCTATATATGTTTAGTCTTGGAATGGGAGGCTAAATTCTTTGCAATACGAATGACACTCTAAATGTAACTATATAATATGCTATTCTCTTGATTCTTTCCCAATTCCTCCATAAACCTTTGTAACCAAATCATAGCCTTCCTAGCATTTGTAATAGCAACATACTCTGCTTTCGTTGTTGAAAGTGCAAATTTTTTTTGCAATTTTGAAATCCAACTTACTACAGTTCCACCAATAGTAAAAACATACCTTGTGGTACTCCTATTGCGTCTATATCACCTTCCATGTATGAATCAACATATCCCTATAAAATAATGTTAGAACCTCCAAAGCATATTATCTGAGTGACAATACCTCTCAAATACCTGAGAATCCACTTCACTACCTTCAAATGTTATTTTCCTAGATTGTTTATAAACCTGCTCACAACTCCCATTGCATTTGCAATATTTGACCTTGTGCACACCATAACATACATCAAACTACCAACTACTGATGAATAAGGAACCTTGGACATTGACGGGGATGGGAAATCAAACACACGTAAACTTCAAAAATATTTCTTCAATTAAGCTGTAAATTATTTACAATCCAGATGAAACAGCCTGCAGGCTTACAATAACCAGAGCTTGTCTGGTATTTTTCCCATAGCACACTCTCTGTCCTTCGACCTTCCCGTCCACCATCCCGATCTCTTACAAATTTTTAGTTTTTATCGAGGTCTCGGCCCTCTAGGTCATTAATGACCCACCTGCATGAAAATATTAAACAAAACCTGCCAAAATTGGCTTCCCCCGTCGAGTTTTAAATTTTCCCTCCATAAATGACCAACTCCCTGATCCACCATGAAAGCACATAGTTCATTGGTCCTTCCCCTGCAACCGTCGCTTTGTCAGAATGTTTGTCTGCAACAACTGTCTCTTTTCCCGCATGCTCGGCCTGTCCACGTGTCCATTTTCATTCGTCTTCAATTGGCTGCGAAATCGTGACATGTCACGATATCGTGACCACTTCTCCTGTGAGCCCCTTGCCTTGGTTTTCATCATGAAATCACGACGAAACACACACACACACACACACACACACACACACACACACACACACACACACACACACACACACACACACATATATATATATATATCGCTTCTATGCCTCAAATTTGAAAACCGTCACGACATCGTGACGTTGCGATATCGCGACGAAAACTGCCTCCGCACTTTCGCTTTGAAAACCGTAGCGACATCGCGATCAATTTTTGCCTTTGCCTTTTGGCCCAACTTCCACCATGCCTTAGTTCTTCTTCCCTTCATTAACTCTACCTTAGCTCTTGCCTTCGCCTTTCGAGCCCTTCGCACCTTTTTTCAAAGGCGTCACGATATCCCGTCGTCGCGATATCACGACAAAAATTCCCGTCGTACCTCTGCCCTAAAAAATGTTGCGACATCACGACGTCGCGATATCACGACATCGCGATATCACGACGGAATCCCCCTTCGAGCCATAGCCTCCAAAACATCGCGACATCGGGACGTTGCGATATCACGATGAAAACTCCCCTTCGAGCCTTAGCCTCCAAAACATCGCGACATCACGACATCGCGACATCGTGACATCGCGACATCGCGACGTCGCGATATTGCGACGAAAACTCCCCTTCACTTCTCTGCAGCATTTGGGGTCGTGATTTCATGACATGTCGTGAAATCGTGACATGTCAGATTTTGCAACCCCCCCCAACTTTGCCTTGGTAAATAAAACAAATTACTTAGAAAATCTAGTTGATGCTAGATTGTCCTGTTGTCGCCGGATGCTCCTGCATCAGACACCCGGGGTAAAAAGGAGAAGTGACCTTCACTTCTGTGTTGTTCGGTCCACGTCTTCTGTAACACCTCCAAACACTCATCTGCCTTTGCAACCTGCTCAAATCCCGTCTCCTGGCAAAAAAAAATTTTGCCCTCTACCAGACAAATTTTGGCATTGCTGCACACCTTCTCATCCACTGTCTGTAATGGCTTTAATTTGTGGCGCACTCCATATTTCATCAAGGAGTAAGTATTTGCATGACCATCATGCACTGCACTCCGATCAAACTGCCATGGCCTCCCTAACAAGCAAATGGCAAGCATCCATGGGGAAAACATCACATAGGACCTCATCCTGGTACTTCCCAATATTGAACATGACTAAGCACTGTTCATGGACCCATGCTTTGTGGTCCTTCCGCAACCACGCAATCCGATATGGATGTGGGTGTCTCCTTCTCTCCAGCTGTAACTTAGCAACCATCTCCTCGAAAACTAAGTTATCTGTACTCCCATTGTCTATAATAACATTACAGAATTTGCCTGCACTTTTGCATCGTGTGTAGAACAGGCTTCTCCTCTGCTTTGGTTTGTCTTCCTCAATCAGCATGGTTCTCCTTACTATCATTGCTTCTCCTTTCTTAGCTTCTTTAGAATGTTCTGATTCAACATCTTCCTCTGTTATAGTAGCTCTGGCTGGACCCACATGTTTCTTGTTCACTCTCTCGGGGTGCTGGGGACACTCATATGCTCGATGTCCCTCTACTCCACAGTGGAAACATGTTCCCCGAAACACTCCTCTTCCATACCCACTTCCAGATCTACCTCTTCCCCTTGGGTAGCCACTGTTCTGAATTTGGGTTTTGGGTTCCTCATCTTCCTTCTGATCTCGGCTGCTGCTAACCTCTTCTTTCTTCTCTTCCTTTCCTTCCTCTTTTCTTCCACCAGTCTTTCCTCCGTGCCCTCTTCATTTTTGCTTGCTCTCAAACCTTTTGTTTAGTTTTTCTTCAACCTTCATAGCAAACTGGTAAGCATCTTCAATGGTGCTCACCCGCACTAAGCTCAACTCTTCCTCGACACTAGGTCTCAACCCATTAATATAAAGGGCCACCTTTTCCTTGCTTGCTTCTAAATGGCTGGTTCTGATGCAGATTTTATAAAATTCCTCCGTGTATTCTTGGACAGTTTTATTCATCTGTCTCAAACTCTGCATTTTTCTTAGCAGATCCAGCTCGTAATCTGCCAAAATAAACTGTATTTTTAATTTTTCTACCATCCGTTCCCACCTTATTATCCATTCTTTTCTTCTTATGTTCTGTTCCAGTTGTACCCATTTCCACCATATGCTGGCATGACCTTTTAATTTGGTTTTAGCAAACCTGACCCACTTGGGATCTTCAACTTCTTCATATTCAAAGTATTCTTCCAGATCATTGACCTAGTCGATCAATTTCTCTGGATTCAAGTTCCTAAAATACGTGGAAACTTCCATCTTTGGCCTCTTCCCGATCTGGGATATGGCCTTGTATAGTCTAGCTTGTGTCGGATCTACAACTTCTTCTTCTTCTTCTTCAAACTGATTTTCTTCTTCATCCACTTCATCTTCACTGTCCGCATCTCTTCTTGGTTCGTGCCCTCTGCGTAGTTCTTCTTGTAGGGCCTGAACTTGCCGCTACAAAGCTCAAAAATCTGCTGTTGCCATGCCTCTCCCACCAATGGGGTTTCTTCTCAAAGGCATTCTATTCACTTTCCATGAGCCTTCCCACAGATCCTGGTGTGACTGCCTCACGTCCGGTGATCTGTCACACACTCAAGAACTTCTAGCTTTGATACCACTGATGGGGACGAGAAATCAAACACACATAAACTTCAAAAATATTTCTTCGATTAAGTTGTAAATTATTTACAATCCAGATGAAACAGCCCATAGGCTTACAATAACCAGAGCTTGTCTGGTATTTTTCCCACAGCACACTCTCTGTCCTTCGACCTTCCCGTCCACCATCCCGATCTCTTACAAATTTTGAGTTTTTATCGAGGTCTCGGCCCTCTAGGTCATTAATGACCCACCTGCATGAAAATATTAAACAAAACCTACCAAAATCGGCTTCCCCCATCGAGTTTTAAATTTTCCCTTTGTAAATGACCCACTCCCTGATCCGCCATGAAAGCACGCAGTTCATTGGTCCTTCCCCTGCAACCGTCGCTTTGTCAGAATGTTTGTCTGCAACAACTGTCTCTTTTCTCGTGCGCTCGGCCTGTCCACGTGTCCATTTTCATTCGTCTTCAATTGGCCATGAAATCACGACATGTCACGATATCGCGACATGTCGCGATATCACGACCACTTCTCCTGCGAGCCCCTTGCCTTGGTTTTCATCACGAAATCATGATGAAAACTGCTTCTACACCTCAACTTTGAAAACCGTCGTGACGTCGCGATATCGCAACGTCGCGATATCGCGACGAAAATTGCCTTCACACTTTCGCTTCGAAAACCGTCATGACATCGCGACCGATTTTTGCCTTTGCCTTCTGGCCCAACTTCTGCCATGCCTTAGTTCTTCTTCCCTTCGTTAACTCCGCCTTCGCTCTTGCCTTCGCATTTCGAGCGCTTCGCACCTTTGCTTTCAAAGGTGTCACGATATCGCGACGTCGCGATATCGCGATGAAAATTCTTGTCGTACCTTTGCCCTCAAAAATGTCGTGACATCATGACATCGTGATATCGCGACGTCGCGATATCACGACGAAATCCCCTTTGAGCCGTAGCCTCCAAAACGTCACAATATCGCGACGTCGTGATATCACGACGAAAACTCCCCTTCGAGCCGTAGCCTCCAAAACGTCACGACATCATGACGTCGCGATATCGCGATATCGTGATGAAAACTCAAAACTCCCCTTCACTTCTCTGCAGCCTTTGGGGTCACGATTTTGTGACCCCCCCCCAACTATGCCTTGGTAAAAAAAATAGATCACTTAGAAAATCCGGTTGATGCCAGATTTTCTAGCTGTCACCGGATGCTCCTGCATCGGACATATAGTTAATATCCTCCTGTATCTTGGGACACATCTCTTTGGTCAGTTTGAAATGATTGGCCAAAGGCGTACTAGCAGGTTTTGCATCCTACATCTAAAATCTCTCCAACACATTCTCAATGTACTCCCCTTGAGATAAAGTTAATTTGCAATTTTTCCTATCTCTTATTATCATACCAAATATTTTCTTTACAACACCTAAATTCTTCATTGCAAATAAATTTACCAATTTTCCTTTGAGCACATCTATATATTGTATGTTAGACCCTGCAACAAGCATGTCATCTACATACAATAACAAGATAATATAATTACCAGTATCCAATCTCTTAAAATAAACATAGTGGTTATAATAACATCTACTATACCCTTGTTTTGATATAAACCTATTAAATTGCATATACGATTGACTTGGAGATTGCTTTAGGCCATACAAGATTTTTTTCAACCTGCACACTAATTCATCCTTTTTGTTGACCTCATACCCCTATGGCTACTGCATATAAATCTCTTCCTCCAAATATCCCTAGAGAAAAGTTGTTTTTACATCTAACTTTTCAAGATGCAAATCCTCTACATCCACTAGACTTAAAATAGTTCTTATTGAAGTTATTTTAACAATAGGAAAAAAAAATTCATCATAATTAATACCTTTCTTCTGTACAAACCCCTTTACAACAAGTCTAGCCTTGTACATATTTTACCTCCATATTCTTCTTTCACCCTGTAAACCCATTTATTTTGTAATGCTCTTTTCCTTGCAGGTAACCAAACCAAATTCCAAGTCTGGTTATGTACCAAGGAGTCCATCTCCTCTTTCATAACTTGATCCCACTTCTTCATGGTTTCTATATGCATCATTTTTTCATATGTTTTTGGTTCACCAGAGTCAGATAATAGTACATAATATAATGAAGGAGAGTAACGTTCAGGGGGTCTACTTATCTTGGTAGATCTTCTAACAATATTTTTAGGAGTTTGAGGTGCTTATTGTTGTTGTTCTTCTAGCATCTTTGGAGTTCCACTTTCATCAAGCACTATGTATTTTATTTTTGCTTTTTCATTTCTTTCCCTACAATTGATCCTTATACATGACCTTCTCATTGAATATCACATCTCTAATCCTAATGATTTTGTGATTTGCATAATCCCAAAAGTGATAACCAAAATTATTAACTCCATATCCAATGAAAGTGCACTTCTTGAATTTTACCTCAATTTTTGTTCTATTTTATTTGTCAATATGCACGAAAGTTTCACAATTGAAAGTCTTTAGAAATGAAAAATTAACAGTTTTACCAATCCACACCTCTTTTGGAATGCCACCATCCAATGAACTTGAAGGCACTTTGTTTATTAAATAAACAACAGTATCCACAACATATACCAAAAAGTATAAGAGCAATATTGCATGTAATCTCATACGCCTAGCACATTTTATGATTGTCTTGTTCATCCTTTCTAACACACCATTTTCCTGTGGTGTTCTTGGAATTGTCTTCACTCTACGAATCCCATGGTATGAACAATATCTATCAAAAACCTTGTTGTAGTACTTACCTCCATTATCTGATCTAAGATACTTCAACTTATTTCCTATATCATTCTCAACCAAAGCTTTCAATTTCTTAAAAGTATCAAGGACATCTGAATTCTTTCGAATACAATAAACCCAATTTTTTCTAGTTTCATCATCAATAAAGTAATATAATAATTAGAGCCACCAAGAGATAATACCTAATATGGTCCCCAAATATTTGTAAGCACAAGCTCTAGCTTTTCACTCTTATTTTTCTTCCTAACTCTGAGAAATTTAACTCTTTTCTATTTGCCACAAACATAGTGATCACAAAAATCCATATCAATCTACTTCAATCCTGACAACAATTTCCTTGAGAGAAGAATTTGCATCCCCTTTTCATTCATGTACCCAAGCCTACGATACCACAAATTTGTATCTACTTATATAGAGTCTAAAGTAATAGAAAAATCAATATTACTAGTACATACATTCAACGTACATGACTTCTTTTCTTTTGCTAATATCAGTGATCCTTTAGTAACCTTCCACGAATTTGCTGAGAATGTAACTGTACATACTTCACTATCCAACTACCTTATGAAAATATATTTCTTCTCAAATTTAGAATATGCCTTACCTCTTTCGGCAACCATTGGTTTTCATTCGGTAATTTTATTTTTATCTTACCCTTTCTAACAATTTTACATTATCGATCATCCCCCAAATAAACTTGTCCAAAATCACCTTGAACATAGTTTAGAAAATATTTCCTATAGGGTATGGCATCATATGAAGCCCTTGAGTCTAGCACCCAATAATCATTAAAATTATCTAGTGAAAGGATTAAAGTATCTTGCAATATATCACTTGCAATGTTTGCTTCCTGATTATTCTATTTTTCATCTCCTTGTTTTTCGTATTGAGACCGACAATCTCCTTTTAGGTATTATTTCTTTCCACAGTTCCAGTATTCCAATTTCTTTCCTTTGGATTTAGATCTACCCTTATTTGACTTTACATGTTTTCCTAGGTTCATTCATCTCTCCTTCTATCTCCCCTTATGTTCCACACTCAAAGCATTACCTGATGTCTCACCTGTGTTTTTTCTTCACATTTCCTCGCTTAGGATAACATCATCAAAAATTAAAGTATTTGAATCAGAGATAGAATTACTCACAACCATGACCAATCCATTTCAGCTTTTTGGAAATGAGCACAAGATAAAAAGAGCCCTAACCTCATCATAAAAATTTATGCCACGTTAAACTCATTTAAATGATTAGTAACATATCCACCTTCTAACATTTACATATTAAATAAACACTTCATAAGAAATATCGTCTTTGAAGCTGAGGGTTTTTCATACAATTTGGTCAACTCATTCATTAAATCCTCTGTTGTCTTTTTCTTTGAAATATTGAAGGCCACCGATGATGCCAAGCATAGTTGTATTGTTCCTAGTGCCTTTTTGTCCAAAACCTCTCATTTTTTATCAGATGTATGGAAGATTATCTATATAAAAAGGATTTTTACCTTTGAAATATTGAAGGCCAGCAATGATGCCAAGCATAGTCGTATTGTTCCTAGTGCATTTTTTTCCAAAACCTCTCATTTTTCATCAGATGTATTTGTTGACCTCTTTGCTTTTCCACCTAATGGCAAGTAAAGATCCTTTTGATATAGATAATATTCCATTTGCATCTTTTATAGTTGGAAATTTTGATTATTAAACTTCTCAAACTTGAACCTGCTTTCTTCTACCATTGTTCTCACTTGAATCAGGAAACCTTCCAGTCAATTCAACCTCGCTTTGATACCAGTTGTTAGGAATATACAATCGTGAGTAATAAAAATATCTAGAATTATTGATGCAAAAAATAAAACACACAAAATACACATAGAGAAAATAACCAGGATTTATTATTTCATCCAACAAATCTCGAAGGTATACAACCTACAACAAATCTGATGTACTTCCTCTTTGATCTCACAATTACAATATCTCTTCCTTCTTACATATTCGATGTCAGACAACATCCTCTTATAAAATAAGAGTTACAATTTTAGAGCAAATCATTGAAGTCCCAAAATAAAAATAAAAAATTACTATTTTCGGCAAATTATATTTTTTGTAGAAATTTGCCATGTTTAGTAATTACTATTTTCAAAAATTTATTTTTCATCAAAACATTTCCGTTTTTAGTAATTACTATTTTCGGTAAATTATTTTTTCATAAAAAAAATTATGTTTTTAGTAATTACTATTTTAGAAAAAAAATATTTCGTCAATTTTTTTTCAAAAATAGTAATTCACAAAAAAACTCAGATTAACATGCAATTTGACACAAAACTACATAACACCAATATCCTTTCATAGGGTGGGTCCAAACACAGCTAAAACATGACCTCCAAATTAGAATCAAGCTCCACAACCAACAATAACATGTTATAAAATAAGTTTTTATCACATCTTTTTTTTTTCTAGTATAAATTAAAAATCCTTACTAGAAGGGAATATTTTTTAAATTTTTGGGTACCTAGATTTATATGCATGGATATGAATTAACCAATTAAACATATTTATTTTTATAATCAAATATTTGGGTTCTTGTAAAGACCCTTAAAATCCAAAAAATTTTAACTTGAAGGTCTTTATTGAGATCCACTTCTATTTATATATAGGAAAATATTTGGTTTTGACATTTTTATTATTATTTATTTATCCAAATATTAAATTTAACTTTACTTTTTAGAAATGAAAGAAATCAACACCCAAAAAGAAAAATATATAATAATTAAGCACAAAATATGAAATATTCCCATAGACATATAAATTATAGCACTAAAAAAAAATAAGAATCACATTAATGGCCAAACAAATTATATTATGGGGTATACATACCGGAATAACAAGTCTTTTTTAAAGTTTATAATTAAAATATTAATTTAAACTCACCTTTCCAAGGTTGAAAAGTGCATTGGTCTATACAAGTTAATACATTACAAAAGGGTTAATCATTACCTCAATCGAAGACTAAACATATCATTTATTTTAGCATCCTATTATGTTGAACAAGGAACATAGAAAGATACCCTTATCAATCATCGCCCTTAAGGGATGCTCTCTCTACAAGACACTCCTAAAACTATATAAAAGGTACCTCAAGTATGGCCTTGGTCAAGATGTCTATTTCCTACTTTGTTGATGAAACCTAGACTAAATCAAGCATCCTACTAGAGTAAATCTATTTTGTCATGATCCTCCCTCGTGGGCCTTAGGGGTATAGAAATTGTGTATTATTTAATATAGCTTGTACATAGTTTTGTAGCTATGCAATGTGTAGAATCGACCCTAAGAACTATTATATATGTATAATAGTAGAATTGTATATTATAAATAAAAGAATTTTATTTATGATATAAATAATTATAATAATAGAGATATATTATGAATAAAAGGATTTATTTCTAATATATATGAACGATTATAATTATAATCTTAATAAGAGAATTGTATATTATAAATAAAAGAAGTTTATTTATGATATAAATAAATATAATAATAGAGTTATATGTTATAAATAAAAGAGTTTATTTGTAATATATAGACTATTATAATTATAATCTTAAAAGAGAATTGTATATTATAAATAAAATAAGTTTATTTATAATATAATAGTAGAGTTATATGTTATAAATAAAAGGGTTTATTTGTAATATATATAGACTATTATATATAATCTTAATAAGAGAATTATATATTATAAATAAGAGAGGTTTATTTATAATATAGATGTGTATAATAGTAGAATAAATATTATAAATAAAAGGTTTATTTATAATGAAGATTATTGTATGCTATAAATAAAAGAGGTTTATTTATATAATAGGAAATATAATATTCATTATAAAAGAAAGTTCATAATGAGTAATGGTTTTTTAGGGTTTTGACGATGCGAAAGGGTTTTTTCGGAGGTGGAGGGATGACGGTGGGCGGGAAGGCTAGTTTGGGAGAGCACGGGAGCGCCAGCAGGTCGAACCAGGGGCACGACAGGGTGGAGGGAGGGCAAGCAGAGTCTGGGGACGTCGAGGATCCACCAGACAAACGGGGAGATGGACCTCGGAAGTCGTATGCTCTGGCAGCGGCTTCTGAAACCCTAAGTGGGCTCTCCACCAAGGAGCTATTTCCGTCCGGGAACGAGTTGGACATCCCGATGGAAATTCTCTCAAGATTTATGGAATTCAAAAAATTTACCCTCATCGGTAAGTTTATTGGTGGTCGTCCCGACATGGAGACCATCCGCAAGTGGGCGTCTGGGAAATGGCGGACCTTTGGTCACTTGGAGCTGGCTGCCCTAACCCAGGGTTTTTTTGCGATTAGACTGAGCAACAGGGAGGACTACTGTAAAATCCTAGTTCGAGGGCCTTGGTTCTTGGGCCCTAGGAGTCTCTTTCTAAGGAAGTGGGGTTTGGACTTTAACCCAGATACCCAGAATATCAACATTGCTCCAATATGGGTTAGGCTCCCGAGTCTCCCCATTTTTGGCTGGCATGAAAATGTAATCAGAGGAATTGCTCGATCCATCGGGGAGTTGGTCACTATAGACCCTCCCACCAGGGCTCGAACAAGATTTGTCCAAGCTCGATTCTGTATTTTGGTGGACTTGGAGATAGACCTCCCTTCCTCCATTACTCTACGGTCTGAGGGTTATTTTCTACACAAGCAAGCTATTGTTTATGAGAACAGACCAGCTTTTTGCCCCTAGTGTAGTTCTCAAGGGCATATTCAGTCCAATTGTCCTCTTCAAAAGTCGAGGAAGAAGAAGCGGGATCCCTGCAACCCTCTGGAGCACGATGAAGGTCAGACGAAGCACCCTATTGTGAAAGACCATGAATATCTAGGTCCATCCAAAGACCATCTCGAATCCTCCTTACCAGATGAGGAAATCACCATTCAACCGAACTCCGAGCTGTGCGGTCGACGCTCCCAACTAGGACCACAAGGGGAAAAGGAACAGGCCCCCCCTTATCACCACACTGGCAGATTCGCCCAGCATTTTTGACTGGCACTCTCCTGAGGCATAAAATATATTGGAAGATTACCTGCTAGGAAGAAGAGGTTACTAGCCTGGTAATATTAGTCCTCAAATTACAAGGAGTCGAACACAAGGGGTGGATTTTGGTGGTAATAGGAAGCAGGGTCGTCCCCCCAACAAGGAAAAGAGAGACAAGGAAACTACGACTGATGTCGCAAATGGCACCCAACAGTTGTTGTTTTAGGATGACTCTAATTCTTTGATGGGTGACGCATTTATCCCAAAACCTCCCCTCTAGCAGGGAAAGGGAGGTAGGAAGAACCTCAAACCGTACAGATGAAAGTCATCCTAGATGTGAGAACCTACGGTGGGAACGACGAGTGGGCTCATGGTTCTTTGGGACCCAAAGAGTGTTGAGGGCAGCTTCTTTTCATCTTCCAGCAAGACTTTCAACTTTTTGTTTCAGTCCCAAGCCATCATTTTTTCTTGGATCCTATTCATCATGTTTGCTTTGAATTTTGCCTCGGAGAAAGCAGAAATATGGAAAGTTATTTCCTTGATAAGGGAGATTTTTTGTAGTTTTCTTGGCTGTCTTTTTCTGCTTTCCAATGGTCCAGTTTTTATATTGGCCATAGTTTCCAGGATAATCAGGCAAAAATGCCTCCTTGTAGCCCTCGGGCAATTAGCAGCTTTTTGTTTTTTCTGCATACAGGTTTATTCATCCAGCCAAGAGGCACGAAGCACCATTTAGCAAGGCTGATTTTGTATATAAGGTTTTGGGATCCTCTATAAAAACCCACTGTTAATCTATTATAATAATTACCAAAAAAAAAAAGTTCATAATAAAAATAATATTATATAAAAATAAGGACACATTAATAATAGAATATTATTATCAATAATTGAATATTTTCATTTAAAAGTATTTTTATGGATAGATATGATTTTGAAGTTGAAAACGTTAAAATATAATATATTAGATATTTTGAAAAAATATCTTGGCCGACTTGTTGAGTAAGGGTGGCAAGTTAACATTAATTAAGTGATGGCCTTCTAACAGTAGTTATGGGAGGCATTTGCAGGCATTCAAGGAAAGAAGGGGTTCAATTAAATATGTGGAAGATTCATGTTAGAATTTCCCAAGAGTAGAACTACATAGCATTACAAGATTTGAAGAAACAAAACATAACTGATTGATTTATTCCATGGATCAACTTTGTATAAATAGCAAAGTTGATCATTGAGAGCCATTGGATTACAACAACTCATCAAATCTAATCTAGACTATACTAAGAGTTCACCTGACTCATGGAGGAGTGGAAACTCAAGTATGTCTATCCTAGTAGAACTTAAGAGAATAATTACTTATTCTAACACCCCCCATTAAGTGATACTAGGGGTGTATGATACAAATGAGTCCCGATAACAGGGCCTGATGAGGTACTCATGTACAATGATCTTATTTGATGAGATGGTAAAACCACATAGGAAAAAACCATCTATCAAAAAACGGTAAGAGACATGTCTTTGGTTTGCGAAGATTGTCCTCATTTGCAAAAAAAAAAGAATGAGTCTCGACTATAGGGCCTGATGAGGTACTCATTTACAATATATAGATGGTGAAAAAACCCTTGGAAAAAACCATCTTGTCATAAAAATAAATATAGAGGTATGTCTTCAGATTGCGAAGATTGTCCTCATTTAAAAAATAATGAGTCCCAGCAACTTGGCCTAATGAGGTACTCATGAACAATTTATACTTTAGGAGAGATGATAAAAAAAACCACATGGAAAAAAACCATCCTCCAAATAATACATCAATAATAAGAAAGGAGAGGTGAAAGACCTCTGTTGTTTTAATGTAGCTGCTTTACCCCAAGTTTCTCTCGCAATTGAATGTAACACGGAGAAGGAAATGACTTGGTGAAGATGTCTGCAATTTTATTTTCAATGGGAATATAGTCCAAGTATATTTCCCCTCTCTGAATATGCTATCGAATGAAGTGCATGTGAATCTCAATGTGCTTGGTGCGCTGATGCTCAACTGGATTACGTGCAATATGAATTATGCTCTGATTATCACACCAAAGAGTAATAGGTTTGTCATGGGAAAAACCAAATTCTCTTAGTATCTGACAAAGCCAAAGAGCTTCTTGACTTGCCAAAAATGTTGCCCTGTATTCTGCCTCTGTAGATGATAAGGCCACTACTTGTTGTTTTTTACATAACCAAGCAATTGGTGAAGAACCAAGACAAAAGACATAGCCAGAAGTTGAAAATCTATCTTCTACTAAACCTGCCCAATCAAAATCCATGTAACCAATGATATCCATGGATTTTCCTTCATATAAGATCCCAAAGTGAGGAGTTCCTTGCAAGTAGGGGAGGATTATTTTTTATGCTTGCCAATGACTGAAATGAGGTTGATGTGAGAATCTGGATATCAAGCCAACAACATATGAGATATTTGGGTGAGTATGAGTAAGGTATAATAGACTCCCTATAAGCTGATGGTATAGAGTTGCATCACATAGAGGGGATGTGTAGGAAGTACTTAGAGTGACTCCATACTGAAAGGGTGAAGGAGAAGGTTTGCAATCTATCATATTAAACCTTTGAAGAAGGTCTAGAGTGTATTTTTGTTGACACAATGAAATTCTTGCATCTGTTTGATTTATTTGAATCCCAAGGAAGTAATGAGCTAAACCCAGATCAACCATTTCAATTTTTTCAGAGAGGGAGTCCTTGATAGTTTGAATGTGAGCGATGTCACTACCAGTGAGTAGTAGGTCATCAACATAGAGAACAAGTATGGTGATTTTTTCTTTATCTCTCCAAATGTAGATTGTGGCATCATACTCACAATGAGAAAAACCTGATGAAAGAAGGAAGGAGTCCATTTTTTCGTACCAAGCTCTAGGAGCTTGTTTGAGGCCATAGAGAGATTTCCTTAGCCTACAAACAAGGGAGGAGTATTGAGTGAAACCAGCAGGTTGTTCCATGAATATCTCTTCCTTTAAGTCCCCATGTAAGAAAGCACTTTTTACATCCATTTGAAAGAAAGGCCACTTTTGGGAAGCAGCTAGAGCAAGAACTAGTCTAACAGAATCAATTTTGGCAACTGGTGCAAAAGTTTTAGAATAATCAATTCCTTCAATTTGAGAGAAACCTTTGGCTACCAGGAGGGCTTTGTGTTTGTCAATTTCTCCATTAGGTCCATATTTTGTTCTGTAAATCCATTTACAATGAACTAATTTCCTCCCTTTAGGTAGGGGAACTAAATCCCATGTTTTATTTTTGATCAAGGAAGAGAATTCATTCTCCATGGCATCATCCCATTCTTTAATACCAGTTGCTTCTTTGAAGGATTGAGGATCTATGGAAATGGATTGACAGACAAGACCAATACCTATGGAGTTGCCTAATCTAGATGATGGAAGATTTTCGATGTAAGGAGTAGCTTTTTTAACAATGGTGTGGGCCCATTTTGGCATAGTGGAAGGAGTAGTAGGAGTGGCTAGATTTTGAGTTGGAGTTATAGGTTCCTCATATTGATCATTAATCTCTAAATTAATCTCTAAAATTGGTTCTTCATTATATTGAGGCTCTAACATTGGAGAAGGCTCAAGAGAACCAATGGTGGAAGAGGATGGTTGAGGATATTTATGAGGGAATGTTTCATCAAATTGGACATTCCTATGAAAAATACCTCATGAGTTGTGGGATCAAGGAGCATGTATGCTTTCATTTCCTCACAATAACCAACAAAGATGAGCTTTTTGCTTTTCTTATCTAGAGCCTTCCTTTTCTTCTTTGGGATATGTGCCCAAGCAGTACACCCAAAAATATTGAAGAAAGAGACATCAGGTTTTGAGCCAGTCCATGCTTCCTCGGGAGTTAAATGGCCAAGAGCTTTATGAGGTGTGTGATTTTGAATATAGTTGGCACAGTTAATTGCTTTTGCCCAAAAAACTTTTGGAATATCCCTTGAGTGGAGCATACAGTTTGCCATTTCCTTTAAGGTTCTATTTTTCCTCTCTGCAATGCCATTTTGCTGCGGATTATGGGAGATAGAATGTTGATGAATTATTCCATGACTTGATAGAAAATTTGAGAACTCATTACTGAAGTATTCCCCCCATTATCTGTATGAATTTGCTTGATTTTGCAAGAGGCCTGATTTTCAACTAAGGCTTTGAATATTTTGAAGTGTGATAGAACATCACTTTTGTATTTTAGAAAGTATACCCAAGTTCTTTTGGAAAAATCATCAATGAAGGTTAGAGCATATTTTGCTCCTTTGAAAGAAGGCTCTGGGAAGACCATCAAGTCACTATGGATTAACTCTAGAGGGGATGAGGCCTTTAGAGAACCACTAGGGTGGAAAGGATCTTGATGTTGCTTTCCAAGAGCACATCCAGGACAAAATCCATCAATAGAAGAGACCTGTGGTAATCCTATTACCATTTCATGGGTGTTTAATTCCTTTAGGTAGTTATAACTAAGATGACCAAACCTTTCATGCCAAATTTTGCTTTCTAAATCTCCATGAGCAACAAAACAGGAGGCCCCTTCTGTATTTTTGAATCCTTTGAAGTGAAATAGGTGAGTATTGTGATCAATATATCCTTTTTCTATGAGAGAGTGAGGGTCTTGAACGTCTCTTATCTCAACTCCTGTTGGGGAGAAGAGAACTATTTTGCCTTTTCCAAAAGTGCAAATCTGATAGACTGAGAGGAGATTTGTTGCAATATTTGGGACATAGAGAACATTATTGATGTAACCACCCTCAATAGATATGTCACCTTTTCCTTTGACTAGGATAAAGGATGAGTCACCAACTTCTATACTACATGTTGAACTTGAGGAGATAGATGTGAATGACTCATCTGAGGAAGACATGTGATGAGTTGCTCCTGAATCTAGAACCCAATATTTTGATGAGGATTTTATAGCCTTACCTTGAACATTTAAGGCTTTTCCTATCTATTTTTAGTGTCTATATTTTGTTCCTTCATTGTTGCCTCTAGTTGTTGAAGTCTCTTCCAACATTTGTTCATAGAATGACCATTCTTTTTGTAGTGAGTACAAGTTATGGGACTTATTTCTTTATTTTTGAATTTCTCCTTAGTGGAGGTGGATGCTACTAAGGCTCTAGAGGAAGAGGAAGAGATCTCATACTTAGAAAGTTTTGTTTCTTCTCTAGTTAGTCTATCACAAAATTCTTCTAAGGAGGGCATTTTGAAACTTGCACCAAGAGCATATTTTGTAGATAGAAAGGTGGTTGCGAATATTTGAAATACACCATTTAATTTAGAAATAATTAGATAGATGCATTCTTCTTCTATTTTATTCTTGCCACTGCCTTTGTACTGAGTGAGGATTTCCTTAAATTTGGTGAGAAAGTCAACAATATTGTTGAAGTCTTCAGGAGATAGAGCTGTTAATTCTACCTCTAGCTGCATTGACCTTATTTGATCTACTTTCCCAAACAAGTTATTTAGTTTCTACCAAATTTCATATGGAGTTTTACAATCTGTAATGTGAAACCATAAGCTTTCATTTACATTAGTGCTTATAATACCCATTGTTTCATACATCTTGCCTTTATGAACAAATTTTTCATATTCTTTCTCAAATTCAGGTTGGTTCTCTTCTAGCAAGTGAGTTAGCCCTTTTTGAGCAATGAGATTTAATATTTTTAGTTTCCATGTATGATAGTTATGAGGGGTGAGAGGCTCAATTGTATTCATTTTACTAAAGATATTTGAAGTGAACCAGTATTGATCCCCCCTTTAACTTCAAGTGCTATAAGAGATTACAAATGAGTTTTTTAAAGAAGGATACATAAGCCTGATTCTAATACCAATCTTCTCAATTTACCCACCCTAACTAGAGGGAAACTATAAGTAAATGAGTAGATTTGATATGTTGAATTTTGGCAAATTCTTCAAAAAAAACTTGGCCTTTATACCTATTCTTCTCAAATACCCGCCCTTACGAGAGGGAAACTATAAGTATCGAGTTGAATTGATACGTGGAACATAGGTTTTTTATGAAGTGCTTTCAGTTAGACCTCGATATTAGAGTTTCTTAACAACCCGCCCTTACGAGAGGGAAACTATAAGTTGTTGAGGAGTCTAATACTTTGATTTAGCTGATTAGAAATATTTGTACCTTCTATGAAAAAAGGAATAATATTTGAATTGAATGTTGATAAAATAAATGAAATTTTTTTATATGAATGCTGATTTTAATGAAAGCATTTAAAAATAAAATATTATTATAAACCTTGTTTCCAAAAAAAATATAAAACAAAGAAATATTTTTATAACTCTTATATGAATGTTGTGATTAATGAAAGCATTAAAATAAAATAATATTATAAACCTAGGTTCCAAAAAATATAAAACAAAGGATTATTTTAATAATTCTTATATGAATGTTGTGAATAATGAAAGCATTAAAATAAAAGAATATTATAAACCTAGGTTCCAAAAAAAAATTAAAACAAAGGTAAAAAAAGGAATGAGGAAGGAGACAAAAACCCAAAAAGATAACAACCCCCCCTTCTAGGTTTAGAAAAGGTGCTTAGGCACCTTAAAAAAACCCCAAAAAGAATTTTATTTTTTATTATACAATAATTCTCTATTTTCTTCGTGGCCAATGAAAGGCTCTAAGGAAGAAAAAGTAGAGAAGACTTTTTAGATGGATTACAAAGGAATTTAAAGAGCAGATCTTCTTGGACTGGTTTTTTATAAAAAACCAGTGGAAATAGAAGATTACAAATTAATTTTTTTATTCCTAGAAGAACCACATCAGAGTCAAACTTGGAAATATGCGCTCGAGGTACGAATAGGGGAGCACCAAAAGCCACAAAAACTATTCATCTTTGCACATAGGAAATGTTAGGATAACATTTTTTTCCTGAAGAGACATGCGCAACCAGTAAGCGGAGGAAGGGCGTACGCTGCGATGCTCGAAGGGCCCAATAGAGAGGCTACGAAGAGGAGGATGGAGCACGATGTTTCGAGATTGGAAGGGCTCGAAGGAGCATGAACCATAGGATATTTTTGAACTACCAGATAATGTATATCTTGGCGAAGCATCTAACTGAAGATGGAAGATACAAAATCGAGATTTCCTCCGTCAAGGAACATTCAAAATATCCGTTAAGGGAAGACTTGTAGTTAAAGAGCCTCGCACCAAGATTTAATCATTGGAAAAGTATAAAATACCTACCATTTAAGATAATAAATACATGTAATTTGGTTAGACATTATGACCAAAGGTCTCACTTGTAGTCAAATAGTCATGCGCAAAGATATAAACATTGGCAAAGTTATAAGAAACTTGCCATGTGGATAATAAATACATGCACTTTGGTTTTGCAATTTGACCAAAGGGCTCACGTAAATAAGATGCGGATATTGTTGTAGTATAATTTATTGAATATCTTATGAAATTTCACTTTGGTATTAAAAAAACCAGATGTCTTACTAAGCAAGACATGAAAATCGTTGTGCGGATCGAAGAAAGACAACAAGATCGTATTTGAGATAACAACAAAATTTGACAATATTATTTTCTCCATGAAACTTTGAGATGCCGATGAAAACTATTTCTCCAATGATGGCGAGGTTGGAGCTTAGGCAAGAGCGCATCCTCAAAAGAGGTGGACCAGCTTCTTCGAAACTATCATCTGTGGAAAAAACAACAATAGAGGAAAAAATGTATTTGCCTATATTTATTAGACAAAGAAATTCAAATAATATTCCTAGATATCCAATATCAATATCATTTAGAAAAAATAAGGAGAATTTGCATATTATGGTAGAACAGATTTGGTAAAACAAATTTAGATAGTATCATAAACAATTTTTTCAAAATCAAAATTGTAGATGTAATATGAGCAATCTACAAGAGATATGAAAAAACCTCCCCCTATCTTAAAAAAAACAAAAGATAAAAGAATTGAACCAGTCGTGAAAATGCCTTTGAGAGAGAATGCCAAGAAAAATCTATCCTACTCTGGTACCATGTTAGAATTTCCCAAGAGTAAAACTACAAAGCATTACAATATTTGAAGAAACAAAATAGAACTGATTGATTTATTCTATGGATCAACTTTGTATAAATAGCAAAGTTGATCATTGAGAGCCGTTGGATTACAACAACTCATCAAATATGATCTAGACTATACTGAGAGTTCACCTGACTCATGGAGGAGTGGAAACTCAAGTATGTCTATCCTAGTAGAACTTAAGAGAATAATTACTTATTCTAACAATTCGAATTGCATATTAGGGGGAGACCCCTAGTTTTATGGAAAAAGAGGTTTATTCCTTCGAAAATGGGGGTTTGAATTTAACCCGCATCCTTAGAAGGTGAACTCAGTACCTTTTTGTATCCGAATCCCTGACCTCTTGTTTCATCTGTGGCATGATGATATTCTAAGAGGGGTGGCAAAGTTAGTGGGGGATCTTATTCATATTGATTCAGCTACTAGATCAAAGTCTAGAATGGTTTTTGTGAGGATGTGCATCTTGGAAGATCTAGAGTTGGATCTTCCCTCTTCTATTAAGCTTACCTCATATATGGGCTCTTGGATCCAACCCATTATCTATGAAAATAGACCATCAGTTTGCTTTGTATGTGGAAAAATTAACCATAACTTGGATCGGTGCTTGTTAAGAAAAAATCAAGAGGGTAATGAAAGGAATAAACCTGTAATAGAAAATATTCAAAAGGAAAGTGTTATTGCCCTAGATGTTCAAAAAGAGTCTAGTAGAGAGTCATAAAAGTCGAGAGAGATATTGGATTTATTTGGAAAAACCTCTGGTATCAAGCAGTTCAACACAAATTGAGGAGAATTTGAAGGAGGTTAAGGCTTTGGTGAGCTGTGAAACCCCTTTGGTTCTTGTAAAAGAGGTAAGTCCATCAAATATTCTAATCAATATTCTAGTTTTAGAATATCTTCTTAAAAATTCCTTTAGTTACTTAGAGTTAGATTCTGCTCTAGAGGAGCCTATTATCCAAATGATGGACCATGCAAATGAGCCCTTGGTTGACTCCTTGAAGTCCTGCATGGCGAAAGGATCACTGGGTCCTAAAACTCATAGCAAAAAAAAGGGTCCTATTGATGTGGGGGCCCAAAAAAAAGGGGGAAAAACCTAATTAAAACTTTGATAAGAAGGGAAATTGAATTTGAAATGGTAAATGGATCTTAGTCTTTGATCAAGGTTGAAAAATAAAAGGTGAAGGTTGATTGTGGAAAAAAAAAGAGCAGAGTCTTGAACCAAGTTGTTGGTAGAAATGATATTAAAATATTTGAGTAGGAAAATCTTTTCGAAAGGTGGTTGGAGCCAAGATGCAAATGACCAATATGCAAGATGTAGGATTCAAAAGGAGAGCTAAGATGTAATATGTAGGATTAAAAAAAGAACTGTGTGAATGCCCAAAAGACTAAAAATGCTAGTAACAGACATTGCTCTCCTAGTAAAGAGAGCAAGGCCTCAAACCATGTAGATCCATCCTCAGATTGTGATATTCTTGCTTCCATGAAAAAAAACTTAAGACGAGGAAGGAAAACATAAGGCACACTTCTTGCTTCTAACTGTTGCTAGTGGAATTCAATGACGATGAGTTTTTGGGTTCCCCTACTAGTGTTGAAGTTGAATTATTCTCCCAAATTTACCTTTGCTACTATTTCCTTTACCTTCTTTTGCTGTAATATTTTTAGCCTATTACTCTTTTTGTTATTTTTGTTCATTAGTTTTTAGGCCTGGTTGCTCCATCTTGACGAAGATATTATGTTACATATTGGCTCTTTTAATTATGGTTTGATTTTTTTTCTTTTCAGGGTTTCTCTATTTTCTTGTGTTTCTTGGTAAACCCTGAGTGGTTAGCCTATTGGGCCCTCTCCTTGTGGGTTTCTCATTTTGTAAAAAGGTTTGGTATTCCTTTCAAAACCCCTTCCAATCAACTAATTAAAAAAAATTGCAATTTATTGATTGTAATTAGCATGAATTTAATGGATTGATTTTAATCAAACTTATTATAAATTATAAGCTTTTGTATTTTGCTAGTTGTTTTTGTTGGATAATAAGATAAACATTAACTTCAAATTTTGTATAATCTCATATGTAAACTTAATATTTATATATTGATTGAAACTTGATTATTTTAGTTATATTTAATATACTTAATATATCATTTTAATTGATTATTTTTAGCAAAATAAATTAATTCAGATTTGTTAATTATTCTCATCATTAAGTTTTTTTATGAGATAAACTTTTGGTAGGACCTACTACTTTCATGCATATTTTAGGCCATAGTACTTGTAGATATAATTTAAAATTCATTTTTATATATTTTTTTCAAATCAGTCATATCTCACTTAATCCACACCAGGTACAAGTTCCCCCAATCCTCCAAAGGAGGTCCAGGGTTTAAGCCCAGTGGCCTATGTTGGATATAAAAATCCCCTTGGCTAGCCTAGGGATACTCTCGATTGGGATAGACTCCATGGAAAGGAAAGTCCTGGCCAGACACTTACCAAGAAGAGACCCGATTTCAAATCTTGGCAAATCTTGGGGATGCTAATTTGTAAGGTAGTAGTTTGATCTAAATCCTTTGAGTGCGTGCCAGACCGATGACAATGGTACAAACCTTGAGCGACTGGTGGTCTCCCTATCACGTCGGGTCAACAACAACGAGATGACTATGGTTTGAACTATGCATTTGTCAGGTACTAAAAATAAAAATATGGAAAACATATTTAAAATGTAAATACATTTTTTATTTGTTATATGTGATTGAAATAGACCCGACACATGGTGACTTAATAATTGTATTAATAGCTTGAGAATTATGTATTTATGGCTTGGCAACATTTGAACTCTTAAATTTTAGGTATTTAAATGGTTGAAGTTATGTCATTTGATGTATATGCATTTAAGTCAATAAAATGAAGAGATTCACTTGATGCATGTTAACAATATTAATCAAATAACTATAAATAAAAAGTTTAACCTAAAATTTTATCACAAAATTTTATAGGCAAGCAATATTCCTAAATTAACTATAATTTTTATTCAATTAAACTACACATGTTATAATATTTCTTAATGATTATTTTTCACTGACTATTGCAACTTGAAATGGACCCTTGTGATAATACATGATGGCTAGATACTTGTATTACATTATCTGACAATTATGTAAATATATATTTTTTATTAGATTTAAGAAGGGGTTTTGAAAGGCTTCCTGAACCTTTAGAACAAGGTGACTATAGGGATCCCAAGTAATTTACAATAAGACATAGCCATGAGCATATGGCTATAAGAGAAACTAAAAAGAGAAGCTAAAACACAATCCGAAAAACCAGGATCTAAAAAATAGAGAACAGAGGCAAATCCAAAGAATCCAAAATGAACTTTTGCAAATTGAGGTTTAAACATACTGTAAATGTTGAGGATATTTCGAATCTACAAATCCATCAAATATGACTCCATAACTTTCTCACCCAATCCTAAAAATTTTAAATCAAAATTACAATACACCTTTCCACCCAAGCTTCATATCTGCTCCAAGAAATTAAAAAAAATCAAAATTACAATTTTAAGCTCACACCAAGAAAAACAATTTCACGGGGAAACACACCTGAACCAAGAAATTAAAAAAAAACATATGAAAATTTTGCCCCACACTGAGAGGGAAAGGGAACTCTCTACAACACTTATACACAACTCAATATTTTCTAGACAAGACTCCATTAGGTAGAACATAACTATACTCCTTGAGACTTCATCCTCCAAGCATATAGCCAAAAGCCACATGCTCAGCAGTTGAACAACCATCCTGATAATTATGTAAATATAACTTGACAAGATTTGAGCTTGTATATTCTTCTTAAATATTTGAAACTTTAATTTACTTATCTTACCATTTGATAAAAGTTTATTTTATAATTTATTAACTAATTATATTTACAAATTTATCTAAATTATCCTCAATAGGTCTTGGACTTCAGAAAAAGATGACCACTGATATACTCGAAAAAAATGCTTCAACTATTACTTGTTGCTATATATTTTAAACCAATAATTATTTATAATTACTAATGTCAATTACTTTTATCTTAATCACACCTTGATAGCAATGAATTAAACTATAACTATAAATTCTTAAAATCTGTTATTCAAAGCAAACATAGATATAACCTTATATTTGCTTACCCATTGATAAATATTTATGGATTCTAAACAAACAATTTAAACGTGACTGCATCATAATTCAGTTTAGAAACCTTATAAGGTTCTTCTCTCTCTTTTTTTTTAATCCGGCTTTAACCTTCACCTTTTTTCATAGCTACTTTTTTCATAGCTACTTTCACATGAAAGTGAACTTGTTAATAATTTGCCTTTCATCTTTCCTTATATTTTTCAATACACGTCATTTGACACAAAGATCATCTATATAGATCCCAACAAAAATATATATGAGATCATTTCACACAAAGATCATCTATAGATCCCAAAAAAAATATATGGGAGATTTTTATTTTTATTTTTTAAAAGAAAACAAATAAATGATGAATTTTTCTCGTAAATTTTTAAATGTATTTTGAATTACTTATTGCTCAATACATTTACTTATTGCTTAGTATGGGGAATGTGCAAATTAATTTTTTCTTACTTTTTAAACTTAAATATATTTAATAAAATAATATTTTAATAAAAATGAAACATGGCTTAGCAATACTTTAAAAAAATAATCAAACTAGTTTTTGATTCATATTTAAAAAAAAAAAAAAAAAAAAACATATTATAAGTACGTTCAGCAGATCTCCGTTATCATAACGAAAACATAAACTTTATCATAATACCAACAACAAAAACGTGATAGAAATTAGAAGCAAAATATTAAACTTTACCATACATATTTAATATAATATTTAAAAGCACGATTTTTATATTATATATTTTTATTTTAATATATATTTTTAATAAAAATATAGGTAAATTAGTTTTTTTTGTTATTTGGTTAGTGTGAGAAACCCCTATGTAGTTTCCTTCCAACCATGAACCCTAGTAAAGTCTTTATCAATAGGGAATTTAACACACAACCACAACGCACTCATTTGGTTTGAAACTTGGACCTCGTGAAAAAGAGCCAAAGCCTTAGTTATGTCGTTCTCATTAGAACTAAATTTTGTGGTTAGTGTGACAAACGAAGGAATGAAGCCTTGTCAGCCTCTACCAACACATAGGACATTCCCAACTGCACCTTGTATCTCCAAGTGGACAAGGAAAATGAAACTTGGGTCGGCCTCTACCAGCACCTAAGACTTTCATCAACTACCCTACACAAGCATATAGTTAAATTAGTTTTTGATGTCTACAAAGTTTATGTGTCATATAAGATTGCCATATAAAATATTGTTCACTCCTTATATGATTATGTAACCATATTTTGTTTTATTTATATGATGTGCAACCTTAATTTTATAGAATTTGAACCATAAACTTTTATTTAAATGTTCAAAGTCCCCATTATTAAACCATCCATGCTACACTTTTAAATCTACCAATTAGATTACATGATGTTTCTTTACATAATTTGATATAAAAAATGTAGCTTGCATTTATTTCATATTTTATTGTTTTAGTTTCTTTACTTTAGAAGTGAAATCTTTTCCTAAATTTTATATGACTTGGGATGTTAGAATAATAAAAAAATATTACACCCACTTAAGTTATATTTTTAAATCTACCAATTAGATTGCATGATGTTTCTTTAGATAATTTGATATGGAAAATGTAGCTTGCATGTATTTCGTCTTTTATTGTTATAGTTCATTTATCTTGAAAGTGAAATCTTTTCCTAACTTTTATATGACTTGGTATGCTAGCCTTTTTTATTTAAATAACAAAAAATAACTTTTATACTAGGGAATTATTGTTAAAGAGGTAAGTTAAACATGGTGAGAAATGTACTTGATCTCATAAAAATTAAATTATACTTATCTCTAATTATTTTATAACATTTATTAGGAAATTTATGGTTGATCAATTTAAATTGTAGAAATCTAACTAAAGTACAACAATTTTTATTACTAAGTATTATTGTTATAAGGTGGGTTAAACATGGTGAGAAATATATTTAATTTCATACAAATTGAAATATACTTATATCTAATTCTTTTATAACATATATAAGGAAGTTTATGGTTGATCAATTTAAAATGTAAAATTGTTGCTAGAGTATAAAATTTGTTCTTGGCAAAAAGTTTGTGTTATAATGTGAATTGGTTTCAAAATTAATAATAATTGAGAATAATAAGAGCAATCAAAGCAATTTCACATCTCTTCTCCATCAAACATAGCACGGCAAACCAATATAGATATGGGCAGTATTTTCCTAATGGACAATCAACCCATATGACTAGTTATACATATTTCAATTAACATAATATATATATATATATATATATATATATATATATATATATATATATATATATATATATATATATATATATATATATATATATATATATATATATATATATATTATCCATTGGCATTTTTAGCCTGATCAATTTGAATAAGGCATGAATTGTAGAGGAGGAAAATTCCTTATCTAAGATATTGAACCAATGTTGCAATGTAATAGATCTTTTCTTATGAGGGTAGAGATTTTTGTTTATCATTTTTAATGCTACATCATTTCTTAAGATCTTAATTTTCTTTTTCAAAATAATAAAAATGTAACATCTATGATGTTATATTTGGTATTTTTTGATGAGACACACCATAGTGGTAAGTCCTTGGGTTTTCATTGAGGAAACCCAAGTTCAAACTCCCATACAAGAGGATATAGACCCATCATAAAAACCCTTGTAAACTATTTTTTCTTGGTTAAACAAGGGCAATGTAGTGGTTAGGGCTTTGGCCTCTCTTTGGAAAGGTCCAAGGTTCAAACCATGATTTAACTAAAGGGCGAGTGCTTGATTAATTTAATTTTATACCAAAATAAACTTTATTATTCAATTATTTTAATTTAATGTTATACCAAAATTAACTTTTATATACCAAAATTAACTTTATTATTCAATTATTTTAATTTAATGTTATAGGAAAATTAACTTTTATATTCCTTATCCATAAATTTGATTGTATTTCTAATATCATATATAAAAATCTAAAATTTTCTTCCCGGATAGCCTGAGGGGTATACCCAGATGGGACAGGTCCGGTAGAACAAAAAGTCCTAGGGAACACTTTTCCTTAATTAAGGTTTTATTGCAGCTCTAAGGGAAAACCCTAAGAGATTTCCAGCTCTAAGGGCAAATCTTAAGAGACTTGCACACAGAGGGTCTTGATTTTTGGAAACTTCCTTGTAATATAAGGGGTTTGTTGGTTTGGCTAAAGGAACTCCAACAACTAGGTCAGTTGAAGGATTTGTAGCTGCTAGCTTTGTTGGTGGGTGGAAGGTCATACAAGTTTTGTGGTTGGGGGTTTGAGCATCGATTATTTAGGTGGTTGTTACTTTTGGGTACCTTCTGGTGAAGGGCTCGAGGATTTTGCATCCTATCTCATATAGGAGGGGGCTTTTGTGTGCTATTTATTGTGTAGTTTTTTTGGTTGGTGTTTGTGCTGAGGGTTTTGCTGGGCATTAATTCTTCTTCAGCGGATGGTAAAGTCTTAAATTTCGAGTGCACTTAGAGATTTTAAATATCAAGGTTTCTTCCTTTAAAACTTTGCATTTCATTTTTGGCCCAATTATTTCTAGTGTAGTTTTCTTAAACCCATTATTCTTATATGTTATGTGTTTTTTTTGGATAGATTTGTTGATCGTGATAGGATTCCTAGTTTTCCTTTCCTTCTCCTTTCTTGTTAAGCAACAAATGCTTGGGTTTGGGTGGTTTTATTTTGTAAATTTATTTTTAACTGATAGCATTTTCGTTATTCTGTTGTTTTTGTCCCGTGCTTTATATTCCTGAGCACACGGTGGTTTGACCATGGAACATTATCTTGTATTTTTTTGATAAAAATCTGCGACTTATTTGCTCTCGTATTTTCTTGATAAAAATGTGAGGCTTATATGCTAGGAGGTTATTTCATTGGATTTTTGGGTTTGATTCTTGGAATTCAGCTTAGTCTTCATTGATGTCTTATTGATAGATTTTTGGGTTTGCTTTGTGGAATCCAACTCATTGATGTCTTATTAATAGATAGATCTAAGGTTTAGGGGTGCCTTTCAAAACCCTACTTGTGGTTTGACCATAGGACAATCACTTGTATTTTTTTGTTTGATAAAAATCTAAGTCTTATTTTTTAAGAGGTTGTTTCATTGAATTTTTGGGTTTGATTTGTGAAATCCAATTAATAAATCTAAGGTTTGGAGGTGCCTTTCAAAATCCTACTTATAATAAGTTTCATACCTTTTAAAACAATTTTACTATTAATAAAAAAATTACTGAATTAAACATTAAATTAAAACTTATTATTTGCTTTACTATCTAGCATATATTCTTAAACATGCACATAAACAAACACGTATATATTCATACAATTTGCTTAAATATGTACATAAACACGTAAATAATATTTTTATATTGATTATTTATTTAAGTGAAACGTACTGCTAAACATGTATCCTTCAATTAGAAAAAGACTACTCTACACGGGCTTTATGTTTATGCATTCAACCTAGTGTTTGGCATTAAATTGAAAATATGCCTATATATTTTTTTTAGATGGAAGAAGGGCTCCATTAATAATTAAATTTTTCATTTTTATTTTTTTAAATGTTATATTTTTAAATATACTAAACCCAAATTCAAACTTAAAATAACCAAATAGAATTTCTTTTAAAACATCATCCTCTATGTACAATGGTTCAATGCTATATATTATATCCTCGTTACTGTTTATGAATAATTTGGATTATAACTGAGAACCAGGTCATTATAAGAACACAGGAATACTGGTAAAGAATGACATAATTCATTCTTCATTACTTAGAGTATATTTTCTATACGTCAATTACCCACAAATATGATCAATTTCATTTGCTTTGTTTCTCATCTCTCTTTAAGTCATATGGGTATGATTTAGGGTTATGTCCTTTATGTTTTTCATTCTCTGGTTTACAATTATGTCTTCCATACTTTTGACTGCACTGCAATCAAAATTCATTTTGTACTATTTTGAAAATAATCCTATCGCTAAATTTCTCATGCTGCCCCAAAAAAGTTGTACCTGAAGAACAAGTGACGGCATCGAGTAGTTATTGTCAATGAATGTACTACGCTGATTTCTTTTCTAGAACAAAATCAGAATATATTCAGAAATCTTTTGTACAAAATCAGAATATATTCAGAAGATACGGCCTCTTAAAACTTTTGAAAATGGAGTTTCTGACTGCAGATTCAGTGACAGCCGCTGATTGAAATCACAACCATACTATATCGCTATTACAAAAGTAGTAATGTGAAGAGCTGCCTTCATGTACAAGGAAAAAAAGAAGAGTTGGTATTTAGTCTGATAACCGGATTTGAAGAGCTATTTATTCTTTATACATAAGTTTGTTGCGCGAGTATTGTATTGAATACGATGATTTAGATTAAAACAATGGATTTATACAGATCGCACAGAAAAATAAGAAGATTGCAAGCATTGGCATTCCTTCGTCAACTTATAAAACTACAGGGCCCTCCACGTCACGATAATTCTTCACTAATTTAGGCTGGTAAATGAACGTGCTTTTCATTATGTCTGTACTAAACTCTATTTTTGAGACAACCGACATGAAATTTTTCAGACAACCGACTCGATTTTCAGAGTTGATACTGTGCTGCTCTAGCTGATGACAAAAACATCGTAATTAGAAGTCTGTGGACCCAGTAAAGTTCCCAGATATGATTTTTACGTAAGATGCCATGTTCTGTACTTTTGGCCTCAAAATTTTGTCTACGGAAATATTAGGGTTGCCAATTTGGTGGAATGGATTAGATCCTCGGGGAAATTTCATAACCAAAGGAAGAAAATCTGTGACCAACTTGGTTTAAATAATTAGTGTGGTCGTATGCTTGGATTGACAACTAACTTTTCTACCGGCTGCCAAGTTTGGGGACTAGGAATTAAATATTTCAAAGACTCCTATTATCAATGGTAACCCTTGCAGTAAATTTTAATAAGTATTTAAAAAAAAATTATTATATTAAATTAAATATAATAATTTTACAAGCAATTAAAAAAAACTGTAAAGTTGTATAAGCATACTTTTATATAGTCATTAAATGTTCATAAAAATGGAGGTCAAACCACTAATTATTTTTATGACAACTGCCAAGACTGTAGAGGTTCCTCTTTGCCGTCATTTCTTGCCTACCACATGTGTTTAGACTTGGCATTTCGGACGAGTCACCTTGATGGCCAGACCTATCACGTTTAGCATCATGCTTGGCCTCTATAAGAAAATAGTGCAGGAAGCCTTCGTCCAAATACTCAATCAATTTCTATAAATGGGTCAACTCCATTGCCACTTTATTGGCCTACACTAAAGTTTACAACAACATAGAAGAAAAAACATTGATCTTGTCAACAACACTGTAGATGGAATAAGAGAGGCCTAAGAGAACAAAGAATCATTTTTGGTTTTTGATAAAAAATAACTTCGAGAAACACTAGAAGGAGGAGAGGAGGGTCTTTAATGAGAACCTATTGCCATGTGAACCCCTATGGGAGAATAGGCTAGAAAAAAAAGAAAAAAATCAATTGGAGGTGTCTTGAGGCTTATGACATCTCCGAAAGAGGTGAGAAAGATATTTAGGTTCATGGGACAATGAACATAGAGGGTTTGGAACCCCGGTGCAGATAATTCAATTACCAAGTAGGAGGTCTTGGTGAGTTAAACTCTAGATGAAGAAATCTTATTTGGGTTTTAAATAAGCATAAGAGACTATGTAGAAACAATGAGCCCAAATGTACCCAAGTGAAGAGAGTTTGCAATGAGCATTTAGTTTTTTGGCCATGGTGAAGTATGGTGATAGTCATTCATAACTTTATTTGGCCTTATAATTAAGGATACGTGACTCCAAATACTGGTGATAATCCTTCCACCAAGGACACTATCAGTGCACTAGGATCTTGTGAAGCATATAATCAAGTATGTTTTCTTTAACTGACTCAAAGGTTTCCATATTAGTAAATGTAAGTCTAAATCTAAATTGGATATAATCCCAAGGATGCTATCTGTAATTGATCAGCCAAACAAGTTTGACACTGTAGAGGTATTCCTTGTAAATAATTATTATGTATTTCTAGGGGATTTACGCAAAAGGACCTCCCTTGATTGTCAAAATAGGCGACTACAAGATATTTATAGAATTAATGGAGATCCCATCCCAAAGACCATTAGATTTTCATCGAATCCATGGTTTGATGTTCTCCCAAACCTATCAAATGTTACAGATGATAAAAGATCTTGAAACCTTGATGGAAACTAGAGGATTAAGAAAGGATGTAAAATCCACACCTCTCCATCATTTACGCCCATAGGAAAATCTTGAGGTAATGGAGTGTCAAACCAACAGTTTCCAAGCTTTCTCACCTTAGATGGTTTTGATTATCCATTTGACACATAAGGTCATGGATTGGAATTTATAGTAAAGAAGACTTATTTCCTCATTCCTTTTTGGTAAACAACAACATTCCTAGGCTACTCTATGGAAACCAGAGCCAAAGATAGAACTTATCTAGAGAAAATCTATAATTAGCTTCTCCAGCTTTGGATGATAAGCCTTGCATGGGACCCAACATGAGGAGTAATACACATGGGTTGTAGCTTAGATCTTAGAGCAAATTTTAAACTTGCTAACAGGGGAAAGCTTTTTAGTGGTGTAGTAGGTAAGCTTAGATTTAATTTTCTCTATGATATTTTTATGGAGTTCTGAAGGGGAACTATTGAAGACAAAGGGGATGCCCAAGAAATAAAACACGTCCCCATCCAATATCCATCTCTGTTAAAATAAATTCAACATAGATAAGAGAGGAGATCTAGACTGTCTAAAATAGAGAGCCTTTCAGTATTGGATGTCGGAGCCATAGGAAAGACAAAAAGCATCCAAGTAGTGACCGACATGAGAAAATGATTCCTCATCCTTAGCTAATTTGAGGAAAGAGTCATCTACAAAGCATCCATTGATCATTTGGACTTAACTATTGGGAAGAGAAATACCCTTAATGAGCCACAATATAATTAAAACCTTTAGTTGCAATAACATAGAGAGATAGGGCAAGAGGGCAACCTTGTCTGATTGAGCAAAAAATACAAATAGCCTCTAATTGAGTTTTTTTGATTGTGAGGATAGTAGAGGCATCTGCAAAGAGTATCTTGAATACATAGATAAAATAATTGTCAAAATTAAGTGCCCTCAATACAATCATAGGCTTTCTCGAAGTCAATTTTGAAAAAATGGGTAGTTGTTTTGAATTTTTGACCATTCCATTCCCTTTCATATAACTAAGGCATTATCTAAAATATATTTACTTTTGATGAAACCTATTTACTCTAGTCTAATGATGGCAAAAATAAAATGGTATAAATGCAATACCAGGGCTTTGATAATGATATTGTATGACATATTGACAAGGGTACTTGAATTCCAATTGGTGATCAACTAAGGGTTGTTAGCCTTTGGGATAAATTTGACATTACTCTTGTTAATTTTTGGTCCAAGAGATCCATTTGCTAAAGTTTCCCAAAAAAAATGGAGTAGATTAGGTCCTAAAAGGTCCCAAAGGGATTTGTAAAATCATAAGGTAACATGTCTAACCTGAGCTTAATCATTGGCCATTTGAGAGAGGGCCTCATGTACATTTTCAAGCAAGAGTGGCCAATCATAGGAAACTATCTAAGGATAAAAGATTTTGTTGGGGACTACAATAAGATAATTCTTAAGGGATTACTCCCTCCGATCTAAAGATTCTTATGAGGTAAAAAAAGCTTTTAGTGTTGGAAAAATTCTTCAGTAACCTCTAGCAAGGTAGTAATTCAAACCCTTACCTCTTAAATGGCCTCAACACAAGTGTTGTGATGACAAACTTGAAGATACTAGAAAAATTTCTTAGAGATCCTATCCCTAATTTTGAACCAATGCATTTTGGCCTTGATCTAGGGTCCTCTAATATCATAATATTTAGGCAACATAAGTTGATGATAAAATTTCACCAGATTTTTTTGGATATCATAATCAAAAGGTTAAGATTCAAGCTATTGAAAATCTTGAGTCACTTCTTTTTTAAGAGTAGCATTAGACTAGCTCCTAAATTGGAAACATGTTTGCTAAGAGATTTGATAAATGAGGTTGTTCTATGGATGATGTTTGAACACCATTGAATCTAGCTAATGGTGCCAAAAGGATGAGGAACCAAGTTACATATCCTCCTAATATTTAAAGAAATGTGGGATGAGAAAGAAAGGAGGTATTTAGAAAGAACTAGGATGTGAATTGATAAGGATAGGAGGTGGAGATTTCAATGGAGAAAAATATGGTGGAATGATATAGAGGATGGCATTAGGGATAACCTCCATGAATGGTGTAAAGCTAGACAAGGAAAAAAAGAAAAAGTCTCTTTAGTTAAAAATCATAACTCTGTTAAGGTATTTTAACACTTGATTTTCTTCTTGCTATTGACTAGACTAGGAGAATTAGGTCTAACTATAGAATGACGAGAGGGAGAAATAGGAATTAGGGTAAAAAAACCCTAATTTATTCTTTATAAAATACCAATACTCATGTTATCCCATAGCCCAATCCCTAGGAAGGAGTCTAGCTTTATCATGTACATATTCAATGATATTAAAGTTGTTAACAATTTATTTTGATGAACACACACTCATCCACGCCATGATTTGAACCTTGGATCTCCCAAAGAAGATCCACAGCCCAAACCATTGCATTTTCCCCCCTGAGGTGTAGGGGGAAGTAATAAAGAAATCCATTGCCATAGATTACATATATCTGAAGCATCAACTGGGAGCATAGAAATTAATAATACCAAGGGGTTGGCCCACAAGCTCAAGAATAATCTAAATCATAAGATAGGTTGGATACACTTCCAAAGTCATAAAATGGGAGTGTTAAGTGTTGGTCTAGAATCTCTCGAAGTCTATGAAAATAACCTTAGACTTTAGCCAACATTGAATGACTGGAACTTCTCTCAAGTTCAACCTCTAGAGAAGACCAACTCCTTGAAATGCTTATGAATAAAAATAGGGGTTTAATATAAAAGTAAGAAATGGAAGGATTAGAAAGGATTAATGTTTTAGATAAATGATTGGATCATGAATAGGGTATAGCGTAACAACATTGGATACCTACTTCATAAGATATTAAATACAATTAACTTCTAGTGATAATTAATAGGGTTTATTCAATTACAATTATATGCTTTAATCATTCCAAATACTTAATGAAAAATAATATAATAACGATCCAATAGAATTAACTTTAACATAATAAACTAATCACAAGTGTAGTAGAAATGACTTAAAGCATAGTCATTCATTTGTAAAAACTTGTAATCACAAGCACAACGAAGGTGAAACAACTTTCACTTTTCATTAATTGGTAGAGATTACACAACATACATATAGGCAAATTACTATAGATTTGACCCTCATTTTGGGGTGCACTAAGCTATTTATAGGTTACTTCACCCTCATTTTGTAGCATAATAATTACAATGGTTATTACAAATCCATTAGAGAAACAACCTAGAAAGGAGTGCTTGTGAGATTAATTCATTGCCATGCTTAGTGAAGCATTTGCTAATGTGGTAGGCCTAAGGTCCTTCATATTTCTTTGAATCAAATGTATCTTCACTTTGGTCCCTAGATATTCAACTATTTTTTGTTGCAAATTGCTGAGTTGCTACAACTATCTGTTAGAGGTATCACTTTCATGCCTAATAGCTTTGGCTTGAATAACTAGTAGGCACTGGTGTGGTTATAATTTGTATGGATTTGGATTGGATGGGGGATGTATATTTTAATGGATATTGTATTAATATTAGGCCTTGTAACAATGTTAGGCTTCTTTGACTACTTTAGAAGCCTTTGGTGCCATATTTGGACTTTTGGAGAGGTCAGGTTGACGTTAAGGCTTGGAAACCTCCAGAATTATACCTCATTCAACTTTGTGCATTATTGGATTTCATATCACTTTACTTGAAAGGATTTGTTTTACCACCTTACACATTTAAACTTTCAAAATATGTGAGGTCATGCTTTGTAGTATTTCTAGATTTATGTATAACAAGGCCTTGCAAAATAAAGTTTTGTTTTGTCTTGGTTTTGTTCAAAGTCAAGACTATGTTCCTATTGCTTTTCTAAATTTGGACTTGGTTACTTATTTTGTTGATTTCACTCCTCAAAAAAGTTTAGAATTGATAATTTCTAGGTTTGAGCATTGCTAGAGCTTTTAGGAATGATTCTACCCAACCTCAAATCACACTATTTTTTCTTACTTCTCATGGCCCTAGATTTACTGCAAGGCATCTTGGATTACCTTAGAATACATCTTTACTATAATGTATTTGAGTTTATACTTCCTTTGCCATGCTACTTAGATAGATCTAAGTTGATTGTTTGACGAGTTGGAGAAATATTTGGTAGATTGTCATGATTTGTAAGACTTACAATTTGGAAAGTATTTTGACCTACATTCTTGGCACCTCCCAAGGATTTATCCTTGTAGAAAAATAATAACCTAGATGGCCTTATTTATTGGGTATGGATTCATGAGGAGGAAAGAGAGCTAGTAGATAAGTTGACAAAAATGGAGTATTTGGGAGTGACATGGCTTGTGATATTAGTGGATAGAAGAAATATAAAATAATGAACTATGGGAAGAAGACTTCAAGAAACATGAAAGGTGAGATGTTGGAAAATGGAGCAGTTGGATATGATGAAGATATATTCACATAGAAAATGTGTTGATAAGTGAAATAAAGAATACTGTAGAAAGGAGAGACGAATGGAAATGAAATGGTAATATCTTAAGGTTGGTATCCCTCGTAAAAATTACACTTACATGAACATATTCTACCATAGCTAGAAGTTATTTTAGACCTAGGAAAACTATCTTAGGTAAATATTCTAATCACTCATGGTCCAGAGCCTTTCATTGCTTTGCACTTTCTCTTCCTTCATGGAGTTAAACAAAAATTTATCCTTAGTAACCCAAACATTTACATAGTATCTTAGGACTTTGGATACGTGCATTGCTATGCTAAGAGCAGTATAATAAATTTTTTTTTCTTTAGCTTGGCCATGTGTCAGTTTATATAAAGTAGAGGTTATAGTTGTGCTAGCTAAGCATCACAATAATTATGAGATGTCATCCTTTAAAGTAATGTTTTTCTCAAAAAACTAGATTTTTTATAGGAGGTTCGATTGCATACTTGTTTTTTTGCATATTCAATTCTTATTACTAGTTGGACTCTTTTGGTTTGATCACCTCATGTCCACTTTCATGATCAAGAAGAAAATGTGCCATGTGGCATGATTTCTACATCATATCCTACATTGGCACATGTTCTTCCCATGACATCAAAGTATTTTTTTCACTACTTTACAACTCTAACTATCTTATCCAAGTGTAATTAGGAAAATAGAATGAGATATATGGGAAAATAGAATAGTTCTAGGGAGCATGATGTGACAAGTAAAGATAAGTTGAATGCAGAAGAAATGTTAGATGAGGATGATGACCTTTCATTATGACTGTGTTTCAAGCTCATATTAAATTTTTAGCTCTATTATCTTACCTTATTGTTATTTTTCCCATATCATAGTCTTTGTTTTATTGTAACAAGGGCTCAAACAACAATAAGGAAAGAACAATTAAGCCTTTGCCATGTTCCATAGATTTAGAAATTTTTTGGTTTGGTCAAATTCAAATAGGGTTCATAGTTATATGTATTGAGAGCATGCCATGAAGCATTTAACTATGAACAACCCTTAAATTTAGTTGAAAAAAAGTTTCTCTCAAACTATGGTCATTTATTTTGATTATTTATTTTAGCTTCTCAAATTATATCTCTTTCTCTTCCTTTACTATCTCTGCTATTTTCCATTGTAGGTTGAAGTAGTAAGGATTGCCTTACTATAATTTATTTGGAGGAGACTCTCTATTTTGTCATTAGGTTCACCTTTTCCTTTTTATCCTAGTCATTCACTTGTTTTGAAGAGAGGAAATTACCAATGTAGTTAACTTAGCATTTTACAAAATTCATAATTATCTTAAAAAATTATCCCACATGTGAGTCACTTGGCTTTTTCCTAAAGTGCTACTTTCATAGTGTTACTATATCTTATTTGGACAATAAATCTTATTCTCCTTTGTATGTGCCTACTACAAGACTTATTTACATGCCAACTATTTTAAAAAAAAGTGTGGTATGCAATGACCAGACCATATCATGTCAAACTTGAGACTCTCTCTCTGATAAAATCCTTTGAAATCATAGCTTATATTAATTGGACCTCGACATTGATTTGAATCAGTAGATAATTCATTTTTTAAGATTAACTGACATAGAATATCATGGATTAACATAGGTTATCCCTTCAAAGAAAATAAGTAACAAGGCTTTGTTCCTTTGTGCGTTGTTCTATATGTTGGATTTATAATAGTAATTTGTAGAGTTCCTAGAAGCATATCTATCACCTATTTTGAATTTTACATATCACATTCTTCTATCATATGCCAACTTCCTATTTGCTTCTCCTAGTATTCTATCCAAGTTTGTTGCAACTTATGATTCTCCAAGCCTTGGAAAAGCTCACAACCAGATTTAGATTTGGTTGTGCTTCCAAACTGTTGGACATTTTGAGTCCCTAAGTCAAAGTTGTCATTGATGTCACCAGATGAAGTCATCATTAATGTCAAGGACTTCATCAAGAAACAAAGTTGTCAAGGTTGTTATTTGATATCCAGGAAGAAGGCCAAAGGTCAAGAGAATCAGTGCAAAAGTTAAAATAAAAAGGGCTCCATAATATCTTAATAGTATATGGAAGCATAAGTTAAAAGGGTTTTCATAAAATCCCAAGGAGGCTTGTGCAAAGTTAAAAGGAGATATAATATTTTTTTATAAATTATTTAAATTCAATGAGAATTTAAATTTTATAAATAAATATTATTTACACCATGGTATGCAATGAGAAGGAAGCAATAAACTCAAAATTTTTATTTTTTTTATAATATTAAGTGATATGGTTAAAATCCCAAAGTAAAATATTTATAATATTCATTATAATATTTTACAATACCCAAAGATGGGTTTGGAGTTAAAAACATTCAAAGCGCTTTTATTAAGGTCCTAACCTTCACCGACGTCACGTGGTGGTGAAAGCATTTGAAGCACCGATGTTTTACAAGCATGGAGGAAATTAATATATATACCTATGCCCAAAGGGCATTAAAATTTATCCTTGCTTGATTGATTAATATTGCATGTGAATTGGAAAAGAGCTCATGAGAAAGTTTACGAATTTAGTGTGCCGAAGAACAGAATAAAGCAGAAGGCATCGATCGTTCGAAAGCCAACTGGGCAGCTTGGCCTAGTGGCAAGTGGGCAGTGGTCAGAGCGCTTGTAGGCAAGGAGGCCAACATTTGAAACGCGATGGTTGTGCTTGGCAGTCATGTTGGTTGAAGGTGCCAAAGGTACACGTTTTGCAAGGTGCAAGGTGGGAGACACGATTTGAAGCACGTGGTGCTTCTTAAGTTTTAAATGAGCGTGTAGCTCGTGTGGCGGTTGAAGCCACGGCTAAGGTGTTTGGCGCGGGCATTGTTGAGGGTTTGAATCCCTCCGAAGGTGAGGTAAATATTTTTGCATTAAATTTAATTATTGCCTAAGTTGGGAGATAAAAGGGGTGTTAGTTGGATTTGCTTAGAAGGGTTGCTAGTTGGATAGTGGTGGTTATTGAAAAGTGTCAATTAGGAGTAATAAGGAGTTTTGAATTTAGTTTTTAATAAAGTCTCAATTATCATATTGGCATATTGGAGAATTAAGACTTTTGAGTATTGTTTTAATTTTAATAAGGGGTTTTTGTGTTAAAGAAGATTATTGTGAAGGTGTTGAATTTTATTTAAGTTGGAGTGATAAGGTGTAATTTTGATATCATTTTGTATTGTGTTTTTGAGGAAATTATTATCTTCTAACCCTTATTGAGATTGGCAAAGAAGTGAGTGTGAGTGTGGCAGATTTGTGAGATCAACTCCTTGTCAAGCAAAAAGGTATGGGCAAATTCTTCCTTGGTTGAGTTGATTGATTGGATTTCTAGAAAATAAAGTTTGGAGTGAAAAGGATTTGATTAGGGTTTCCTTTTCAAAAGTGTTTGAGTTAATGCTTCAAGGTTTTTTGGAATTAAGTGTTGTGATTAAAACCTTGTTTTATAAGCATTGTTGTTGAAGCCATTGGTTGTGTGAAGAACTTGAGTTAGGGTTTTGAAAAGAACATGAGTATCATTGTTATGTGAGATTTGTTGTTGAGCATTGTTGGAAATATTTTGAGTTGGTGTTTACATGCTTGGACTAGGGTTTGTGAGCAAGGGTTGTTTCTTGAGTAATTGGTTGAGTAGAGTTGATTGAGCCTAGTCAAGTGGATGTATGAAGTGATTGTTCAAGTTCCATAAAACAAACTATTCTATATTCTGATTTGAGTTGAGAAAGTGTTTGAGCATTGAGTTGAAACATATTGGGTCTCTAACAATTCACTTTATGTTTCTATGAGATTGGTTAAGTTCTGTGTGAACTTATTGAGAATATTTGGGCAAGTTCTGTGTGGACTTGTTGAGCAAAGTATGAGGGACCATTGAGCAGATTTGAGCAAGTTATGAGTGGACCTATTGAGAAGAGTTGAGCAGGTTCTGAGTGGACCTATTGAGCAGATTTGAGAAGGTTTGAGTGGACCTATTGAGAATATTTGAGCAGGTTCTGAGTGGACCTATTGAGAATATTTGAGCAGGTTCTGAGTGGACCTATTGAGTAGATTTGAGATAGAGATTTGGAGGTGATAGAGTAGAGAGGATAGTAGTCTCCAGTGGATAGATATCCATCAGCCAGGGCAGTGAGGATAGGTCTTCTGAGTGGGGACAAGAGTCTTCAGTGGAGAGAGATCCACAAGCCAGTGTAGTGGAGGTAGTAGTCTTCTAGAGGATCACCAACCAAAGTAGAGGAGAAGAAGTTCTCCTATGGATAGAGATCCATGAACTTGATTTAGGGGATCAACATATCCTTTGGATAGAGGTCCATAAACATTGTAGGGAAAGGATTCCCAAGAGAATTTATTTGAGAAAAAATTATAAAGAATATTTTCTCCGTGGAGTAGCCCACATTGGGTGAACCACGTAAAAATCATGTCTCTCATGTGTGTGATGCTTTGTGTGATGTTTACTGCTTTAATATTTCCGATGATATTATTTGGATTAAAAGGCAAAATTTTTTATTGTATATTGTTCACCCCCCTCTCAGTATAAGCACATGCTCTTCAATTGGTATCAGAGCGGGTCTCTCCATGAAAAGACTAACAACTTGGAAGAGGATCCATCAGTAGCACACATGACTTCAGAAAGTGAAGAAGAGACTATGTTTGACATAAAAGAAGAATTCTTTGCTGCTCTCATAAAATTGGAAAGACTTAGAGAGAAAAATTCAAGCTTGAAGGAACAAGTTCAAGAAGATGAAGAAACAAGAATGGAACTTATACAAAATCTCATAACTCAAGATTAGGGTGGAAGAAGGAAAGAATATTGAACAAGATATGACAAATCTATTGAGAGTCAGGGAAACAAAATGTGAAAAATTGGAAGCAGAAATTGTTCTCCTAAGGAATAAAGTTGAAAGGACCAAGGTACTACAAGATCCAGAATATGAGAAATAAGAAGGGGAATCAAGTCTTCAGAAAGTAGAAACTTCAAACAAGGATAACAAAGCAAAGGATATCAGAAAGGAAGAAAGCAAAGGAGAACCCTGGATAAGATTTAATCACAAGAGAAATATGACTTCTCCACAAATTTCAAGACATCCAAATAGGTTACATAATTTCTTCCATGGTCATTGCTTTTCTTGCAATAAATATGGTCATAGAGCTGCACATTGTATTCATTATGCAAGATACAATAGAAATTTCAATTCCTTTGCACCTCTCATGGATGATGATGTTATATGTTACAAATGCAATAATCTTGGGCACAAGGCTAGATGGTGTAAAATGATGCTTCCTGAGTCTAGAAAAACAATTTCAACAACTAGGAAAGATGAAAAGAAAAATGTTAAGGCTAGATCAATGTTAGTGCAAACAACCCTTCATGCTCAGGATAAAGAAGAACAATGGTATCTTGATAGTGGTTTCTCTAGTCATATGATAGGAGACAAGGACAAATTCATTGTACTAAAAGAAACAAATAGAGGATCAATAAGCTTTGGTGATAATGGGTCAGCAAGGATTGGTGGAAGAGGAACTCTAAGTTTAGACAATGGAAAAACAAAAATAGAGAATGTTTTGTATGTTAAAGGATTAAAACACAATATGTTGAGTATAAGTCAACTTTGTGATCAAGGATACATGGTCACCTTCCATCCAGATAGATGTGAGATAAGGAAATAAGAAACTGGAAAAATCATTGCCAATGCAAGAAGAACCCCAAACAACTTATACATGCTCAATGAGATCAAGGGGGAAAAGTGCTTTCTATCACAAGAAGATGAGAGTTGGTTGTGGCATAGAAGATTGGGTCACTTGAATTTTGACAACATAGTCAATATAAGCAATAAATAAGCAGTTAGAGATTTACCCAAAATAAGAAGACCTCAAAACATAATTTGTGCACCCTGTCAACATGGAAAGCAAACTAGGACAACCTTTAAGCCAAAAGGTTATATGTCATCTGAGCCATTGAGCCTAATACATACTTATTTGTGTGGTCCTACCAAAACACAAAGCATTCAGGGTGAGAGTTACTTTATGTTGTTTATAGATGATTATTCCAAAATGGTTTGGGTAACCTTCCTAAAAGAGAAGTCAGAGGCCTTTGAAAAATTCAAAGCATTCAAGGAATTGGTTGAAAATAAAATAGGAAAAAGGATTAAGTGTCTAAGATCTGATAGAGGAGGAGAATTTACTTCAAATGAATTCGTAGAATTTTGTGAACAACATGGAATCAAGAGAGAATACTCAGTAGCAAGAACTCCTCAACAAAATGGGGTAGTTGAAAGGAAAAACAGGACTGTTGAAAACATGGCTAGAGCTATGTTAAATGAATCTAAGTTATCAGATGGTTTTTGGAAAGATGTTGTAAACAAAGAAGTATACATAATCACTAGGGCTCAATTGAGGGTAAATCATCACAAGACTCCATATGAGCTTTGGAAAGGAAGACCTACCACTGTAAAACACTTTAGAATTTTTGGAAGCAAATGTTACATAAGACGAGAAGATCAAAACTTGGGTAAGTTTGATCCAAGATGTGATGAGGGAATTTTTCTTGGTTATTCCACAAAGAGTAAAGCCTACATATGCTTCAACAAAAGAACACGCACTATGGTGGAAAGTATGAATGTAACAATTGATGAGAAGATAGATTCCAGAGAACCAGTTCAACAAATTGTGTATCAAGAAGATGGATGTTGTCAAGAAGAATTTTGTGAGGAATCAGATAAAGAAGAAGAAGAAACACAAAGGCTTCTTCCCAAAACTCCATCCAAGTATGTACAAAAACATCATCCAAAAGAAAATATCATCGGGAATCCAGATGAAAGACAGACAAGGAGAAGAATAATAAAACCATCTCAACAAGAAAATTTTTCTTTGCTATCTAAGATTGAGCCAAAAGACTTCACACAGGCAAGTGAGGATGAATTTTGGGTTAAGGAAATGAATGAGGAATTGGATCAGATAGAGAAGAGAAAAACTTGGGAACTTGTTCCATGACCAAAGGACAAGAATGTGATTGGCACAAAATGGGTTTTCAGAAACAAGTTAAATGAAGACGGACAAGTGGTCAGAAATAAAGCAAGGTTAGTATGCAAAGGTTATGCACAGGTAGAAGGAATTGAATTTGATGAGAATTTTTCTCCAGTTGCATGGCTTGAAGCTATAAGGATGTTTTTAGCCTTCTCAAGTTTCAAGAACTTCAAGGTATATCAGATGGATGTCAAGTCAACATTTCTAAATGGGGTTCTAGAAGAAGAGGTTTATATTGAACAACCAGAGGGATTCATACTAGCAGATAAAACTGATTAGGTATGTAGATTGAAAAAGGCATTATATGGTTTAAAGAAGGCTCCAAGAGCATGGTACTCAAGATTGGATAAGTATCTTCAGGAATAGGGCTTCAGAAAAGGAATAGCAGATAGTAATTTATATATCAAAAATGAAGGGAGTGATCTTCTAATAGTAGTTGTTTATGTTGATGACATAATTTTTGGGGGAAACAATGATAAGATGTGTAAGGAATTTTCTAAGAACATGCAAAATGAATTTGATATGTCTATGCTTGGTGAATTTTCCTTCTTTCTTGGACTTCAGATTTCACAATCAGAAAGGGGAGTGTTTCTCTCACAAGCCAAGTACATAAAGGAAATGTTAAAGAAATTCAGGTTAGAAGATTGTAAACCGGTAAGTACTCCCATGGTCACAGGATGCAAGTTGAGTAAGGATGATGAATCTCCAGAGGCAGATCAGAGATTATACAGATCTATGATTGGCAGCTTACTATATGTTACAGCTACAAGACCAGACATAGTACAGTCAGTGGGATTAGTGGCAAGGTTTCAGGCAACACCTAAGGAAACACATGTGGAAGTAATAAAAATAATTTTTAGATATCTAAAAGGGACTATGGATTTTGGGCTTTGGTATCCCAAAAGTGACAGTTTCACACTAACAACATATACAGATGCATATTGGGTCGGCAACATTGATGACAGAAAAAGCACAAGTGGAGGAGCATTCTTTCTTGGAGAATGTCTAGTCTCTTGGTTAAGTAAGAAGCAAGTTTCAATATCTTTATCTATAATAGAAGCAGAATACATTACAAGTAGTAGCCAGTTGTACATAGGTGTTATGGATGAAGAGAACTCTAGAAGACTTCAAAATAAAGCATGATCATCCCATTCCTATACTATGTGATAATACTAGTGCCATAAGTATTTAAAAAATCCAGTGATGCACTCCAGGACAAAGCACATTCCGATTAAGTACCATTTTTTGAGAGAACAGGTGATAAATAAATAGGTCAGATTGGAATATGTCACTACAAAGGAAAAGATAGCAAATATTTTCACTAAGCCACTTTCAAAGGAAACTTTTGAGTATCTTCGAGGAAAATTGGGAGTGAGACTCCCACCCTAGAATTAACCACCTCAAAAGGAGGTGGGGGGAGGGGCTAAGCTAAGAGGCTCATTCTTAGCCCCGAGCCCCAAAGGTGACCCTTTGCCATTGATGTCAAAGGGGGAGAGATTTGAGTAAGGGGGAGAGACTTGATACTTGAAGAGAGCATTGAGCCAGGGGGAGCAATGTCCTAGGGGGAGCAGCACAAAAGAAGAAGTCAAGTTTTTGGTAAAAAAAATTTGGGTTGCCATCAATGACAAAGGGGGAGATTGTTGGACATTTTGAGTCCCTAAGTCAAATTTGTCATTGATGTCACCAGATGAAGTCATCATTAATGTCAAGGACTTCATCAAGAAACAAGGTTGTCAAGGTTGTTATTTGATATCCAGGAAGAAGGCCAAAGGTCAAGAGAATCAGTGCAAAAGTTAAAAGAAAAAGGGCTCCATAATATCTTAATAGTATATGGAAGCATAAGTTAAAAGGGTTTTCATAAAATCCCAAGGAGGCTTGTGCAAAGTTAAAAAGGAGATATAATATTTTTTATAAATTATTTAAATTCAATGAGAATTTAAATTTTATAAATAAATATTATTTACACCATGGTATGCAATGAGAAGGAAGCAATAAACTCAAAAGGATATTTTTTTTTATAATATTAAGTGATATGGTTAAAATCCCAAAGTAAAATATTTATAATATTCATTATAATATTTTACAATACCCAAAGATGGGTTTGGAGTTAAAAACATTCAAAGCACTTTTATTAAGGTCCTAACCTTCACCGACGTCACGTGGTGGTGAAAGCATTTGAAGCACCGATGTTTTACAAGCATGGAGGAAATTAATATATATACCTATGCCCAAAGGGCATTAAAATTTATCCTTGCTCTATTGATTAATATTGCATGTGAAATGGAAAAGAGCTCATGAGAAAGTTTATGAATTTAGTGTGTCGGTGAACAGAATAAAGTAGAAGGCGTCGATCGTTCGAAAGCCAACTGGGTAGCTTGGCCTAGTGGCAAGTGGGCAGTGGTCAGAGTGCTTGTAGGCAAGGAGGCCAGCGTTCGAAATGCAATGGCTATGCTTGGCAGTCGTGTTGGTTGAAGGTGCCAAAGGTGCACATTTTGCAAGGTGCAAGGTGGGAGACACGATTTGAAGCACGTGGTGCTTCTTAAGTTTCAAATGAGCGCATAGCTCATGCGGTGGTTGAAGCCATGGCTAAGGTGTTTGGCACGAGCATTTTTGAGGGTTTGAATCCCTCCGAAGGTGAGGTAAATATTTTTGCATTAAATTTAATTATTGCCTAAGTTGGGAGATAAAAGGGGTGTTAGTTGGATTTGCTTAGAAGGGTTGCTAGTTGGATAGTGGTGGTTATTGAAAAGTGTCAATTAGGAGTAATAAGGAGTTTTGAATTTAGTTTTAATAAAGTCTTAATTATCATATTGGCATATTGGAGAATTAAGACTTTTGAGTATTGTTTTAATTTTAATAAGGGGTTTTTGTGTTAAAGAAGATTATTGTGAAGGTGTTGAATTTTATTTAAGTTGGAGTGATAAGGTGTAATTTTGATATCATTTTGTATTGTGTTTTTGAGGAAATTATTATCTTCTAACCCTTATTGAGATTGGCAAAGAAGTGAGTGTGAGTGTGGTAGAAGGATGAGAAGGGGCAAAAGGATTCACAATGGTGATAGAAGGATGATAAGGAGGTATAGTTGAAGTATTTGGAGGTGAGGTTTTGCATGAGGTTCCTATAGGGGCCAAAGATGGGCATTTTTTATTTATTGTTTTATCACTATTATCCATTATTTTGACCCACTGACATCTAATATTTCTAGTTTAAGTGTAGGAGTAGGTACTAGAGGGGAATCAAATTTGAAATGATCCTCCATGAGGGGATTATATTTGATTTTATGAGTCATTTATTGGCATCTATAACATGTATTCAAAGGTTATTATAAACCACCCTTTGATAAAAATTGGTGTCTCTGAATTGGATGTCAATAAAATCTTTGAGTTCCTTAGAGAGTTGATTTGAGCACATAAATTCTTATAGGTGTGGACAAAATAGAACTTTTTTATTCCATGCAAATCAATTTTATAATAGGAGAAACAAGTTGTTATAGAAAAATCCACAATGGAAGAGGGAGACCAGGGAATTCTACCCACACTAACACTCTTAAGGAGACATCCATGGAGACAATAAAATTATGGTGCCATTGTTTAAAAATATATTCCTAATATGTCATGGGCCTCTACTCAGGATAACCATGGCATGTTGAGGATCAATAAACGTAAAATGGAAAAATCCTTTAGTCAAGTTTTGTATATGCTCTACTTTAATACCATGGGGATGTCATCATTCTATATCCATTGATAGATGAGGGTTTCATTAGGTATATCCCCTAGGAAATATCTAATAATCATGTTTTTCTCAAGCTATTTGCATGTATTATCAAATTCCTGCATAGGAAGCACAATATTAGGGGTGAAAACATCACCTGATGATATACTTTTGGAATGAATTTTCACCAATTCTCATTTGGATCCATGGCACTTTGCAACAAAAACTTCACCAATGGATGGATTTTCTAAAATATTTAAGGCCACATTGAAGGAAATTATCTACCCAAGGTAATGAAAATACCAAGAATCTGATAGTAGAGCAACACAGTAAAATTCTTGTAGAAAACCTTGGATATGTGGTGTGAGACAAATTGGTTTAAATTTGAATCTTGAATTTCTTATAAAAATTGTCAAAGTGAAATATGTATAATGAAACTTATGAATGCATACCTTTTTCATTCTAAAATTAATGTTTAATTATAGTGTATGTAATCACATCACATTAATTATATATCTATAACATGTTATAGAATAAGTTTTTATCACATTATTATTTTCTTTTGGTTGTATAAATTAAAAATCCTTACTAAAAGAGAATATATTTTTTTTATTTTTAGGTACCTATATTTGTATGCATGGATATTAATTTATCAATTAAACATATTTATTTTTATAATCAAATATTTGGGTTCTCGTAAAGATCCTTAAAACCAAATAAATTTTAACTTGAAGGTATTTGTTGATATCCACTTCCATATATATATAGGAAAATATTTGGTTTTGACATTTTTATTATTATTTATTTATTCAAATATCAAATTTTACTTTAATTTTTAGAAATGAAAGGAATCAACACCACAAAGAAAAAAATATAATAATTAAGCACAAGATATCAAGGATTTCCATAGAGATAAATTATAGCACTAAAAAAAAGAATAATAATCACATTGATGGCAAAAAACATTATCTTATGGGATATAAATACCCAGATTACAAGTATTCTTAAGGTTTATTAATAAAATATTACATTAAACTCACCTTTCTAAGGTTGAAAAGGGTCCATTGGGCTATACAAGTTAATACATTACAAAAGGGTTAATCATTATCTCAATTGAAGACTAAACACATCATTTATTTTAGCATCCTTTAATGTTGAACAAGGGACATAGAAAGATACCCTTATCAATCATCGTCCTTAAGGGATGCTCTCTCTACAAGAGACTCCTAAAACCATATAAAAGGTACCTCAAGCATGGCTTGTCCATATGTCAATTTTCTACTCTATTGATGAAACCTAGACTAAATCAAGAATTCTACTAGAATAAATCCATTCAACCTAATGTATCTAAACATTTATGCACTTTATTTATTAATGAAACACTTGTGGCATGAAGCCATTAAACCTAATGCATCTAAAACTTTATGTGCTTTATTTATTGATGAGACACTAGGATACAAACAATCTTGAAAGAACTCTAATTATCATAATGAAGAATCACTTGAAATTACTGATGAAGACTTGATTGCTCTAGAATTATAAGAATCCATCAATGGTGTTTGGTGACCTCATTTGGAGAACAATACATAAATTCCATAGAATATTAGATTATAATGAACTAATATTTGTAGTACTAAGAGATGGGTGCAAAACCAAAATAAAAAATAAATTCCATGGTAAAGTGTTGCTAGTATAAATCATTGACCCAATCTAGATCAAAAATTCCTATCAATACCAAATGCACTCCAACTAATTAATAAATATTCATATGGTATATACCTTTTATGTATCAAATATTCTACTTGGGTGCTATCCAATGAATTGAATGGGTGCCTACATATTTTGCAATAATTTTTAACAATAAACACAAATATCTAACCAAATTTAGGTAAGATAGAGGTCTCCTAATAGATTATTAGTATATGGTGGAATCTACAAAAGGAGTAGTGTATTTTGTATGAAGCTCCAATATAGAAGTAAAGAGAGTTTTTATAAGCTTATAATATTTTTAAAACAACTATAAAATATTCAAGGTATGCTTGGGATGGCATATAGCGATCATAGAGGTTGATTGAACAATATAAATCCTCAAAATGTAATAAAGGAGACCCAAATTGGTCATCTTATATATTTCATAAATTCATGATTTCATCTCCTAGATCAATGCTATTGAACTTCTATTGATGATAAGATCATCAACATATAATAAATTCACCAAAATTTGACAATTTGGATGCCTGGTATAGAAATCCTGCTCTATCTCACTTTTTCCAAAGCCATAAATGAAGAATAATTAATCAAATTTATCATACCAAACATGAGGATCCTACTTAATCCCATTTAAGAACTTATCTAGATGATAAACCAATTAAGTTAGTTCATTAAGTTCAAAACTAGATGGGTATTATATATAGATATCCTCTTAAAACTCTCCATAAATAAAATCTCTCTTCACATATAGTTAATATAGTTCCCATACATAAGGATATATAATATAGAGAATTATCTAAATGAAGTCCATTCATATAATAGGAGCAAAATTTTACATATAGTCATTTCCCTCCTTTTAAGAGAAATCCTTAGAAATAGGTCATATCTTACGCTTCTCCACCTAACTATAAATTATATACATGTTGTTATAGATCCATTTACAAATAATAATGTTTATGTCCTGAAGTAGAGGAACAAGCTCCCATGTATGATTCTTCATCAATGACTCATACTTTACCAATCTATTATCCTCCCACATTAGACAACTTCAACATGGAAGTAATTAATGGGATCTCTAAAATCATTAAACTTTGAGATGAAGGCTCAAGAGAGGGCCTTCTCATGAAACTTCTAAGAGAGATTATATTTTTATTTTAAAGAAGTTTATGCACCCTCTTAGGTATGGAATGAAATATGGGAGGATGTGGCACATGTTATAGACCAGCACCAAAAGAAGAAATTAAAGTATCCAACACATGCTCATCATTAGTCTTAAAATTTTAACATCATCCTACAATGCATAGGAGAATAAAACTAATCAAAATTAGGATCCATAAAAGGTAAAAATATTGAATTTAAATTTGCAATAAAAATAATCCCATCATTAGGACATGTTCAAGGACTCAAGTTGATAGGATGAAAAACTACAATATTTGGAGTAGAATCAACAGGAATGATGCAAGAGCCTATCTTTAGAGGTTTTTTTTTTAAAGGAGTTTTAAAATATTTTTTTATTACTCAAAATAGAATTCTTTGACGCAAAAATAATTTGTCGAAAATGGTAATTACTAAAAAAAGTAAATTTTGATGGAAAACTAATTTTTTCGAAAATATTAATTACTTAAAAAGGCAGTGTTTGGTGGAAAAATCAATTTGCTGAAAATAGTAATTTTTTATTTTTAGGGCTTTAAGCTTTAGGGTTTTATTTTAGGGCTTCAAGATTTAGGGTTTTCTTTTAGGGTGTCTTTGGGGATCTATATATCCTTGGTATTGCATTGTAAAAGGGGGAAGTGAATCCAAGAATGAGAAAATAAAATATTTATTGGTTTATTTCCATGTATTGTAGTTTTTATGTGAATGGAGGGTTTTATTGATTATTTATATTTATTGCAGTTTTTATGTAAATGGAGGGTTTTACATATTATTTCCATTTATCACAGTTTTTATGTAATGGGAGGCATTTTATTTTGACCTCTTACAACTATATTTACATCATTTGGTATCAGAGCAAGTTGGATCTTGTTAGGAGGAGAAAAGAGAAGAGAAGAAAAGAGAAAAGGAGAGGAGAGCAAAGAGGCTCCAAGAAAATTGGCACTCTGTGTAGTGCTTGCAGAAGGTTTGTAAAACCTTGGAGAAAGAAATTGGCACTTTGTGTAGTGCTTGTAGGAGGTTTTTTTTTTTAAAAGCCTTAGAGAAAGATATTGGCACTTTGTGTAGTGCTTGCAAAAGGTTTGTAACACCTTGGAGAAATAAATTGGCACTCTGTGTAGTGCTTGAAAGAGGTTTTGTTTATGTAAAACCTCAGAAGGAGGAATTGACACTTTGTGTAGTGCTTGCAGAAGGTTTGTAAAACCTTAGAGAATGAAATTGGCACTATGTGTAGTGCTTGCAGGAGGTTTGAGATATAGAACCTCAAAAGGAGATTGGTACTTTGAGGAGTACTTGCAGATGTGTGGCCCTATATGAAGAGCAATTATGAGTTTGATCAAAGGAACTCGCAGGAGCAGAGTTCTTTTCAACCAGAGGAGAATGATGCAGGAGCCTATATTTAGAGGGGTTTTTTTAGAAAGGAGTTTTAAAATAATTTTTTTATTACTAAAAATAGAATTCTTTGATGTAGAAATAATTTGCCGAAGATGGTAATTACTAAAAAAGGTAAATTTTTATGGAAAATTAATTTTTTGAAAATAGTAATTACATAAAAAGGCAATTTTTGGTGGAAAAATCAATTTGCTTAAAATAGTAATTTTTTTTATTTTTAGGGCTTTAAGCTTTAGGGTTTTCTTTTAAGGCTTCAAGATTTAGGGTTTCATTGGGAATCTATATACCTTTGGTATTGCATTGTAAAAGGGGGAAGAGAATCCAAGAATGTGAAAATAAAATATTTATTGGTTTATTTCCATGTATGGTAGTTTTTATGTGAATGGAGGGTTTTATTGATTATTTCTATTTATTGCAGTTTTTATGTAAATGAAGGGTTTTACATATTATTTTCATTTATCACAGTTTTTACGTAATGGGAGGTATTTTATTTTGACCTATTGTAGCTAGATTTACATCAAAGAACCTCGAAAGGTTAAGAAAAAATAATAATAGATTTGGAATAAGAAAATGATCTATAGGATATATATGATCATCTACAAAAAGAGTAGGAAGTGGGCCAAAAAGAGTTGATACAATTTCATCATCAAGTATCATATCATGTCAGATGGTGATCTATTACTTGACTATATTATAAAAAATAGGTCTTATGAGTATTGGAATATACCATATGGATGCATCGATGAGTCTTTCTACCAATATGTTTCTATGTGTCCTTGAAAATGTTAGCAAATGGACCCAAATATCATAGGTGTATATTTTTCAAGATCATATAATCACAATCATTCAATCATAATAACACCAATGTTGCACAAATTAAAATATTTTTTGATCATAAATCAAAATTCTTACATACAAGTTGCGTAGCATATATCTTTTTCATTTATATATAACCTTACATGAAACTCTTCAATTCTCCTAACTTTTGCTCTCCTAAAAATCATGGGAGATGCAACCTTTGATATGTCTTTCTTACATTATGATAAAGTATTTCATCATTACATAACTTCCTACTTCTAATATTGACACATATCACATGACTATTCACTTACATATATGGTAGATCATTACTCACATAACTCACACTTGCATGCATGATACCTTTCATTCATAACTCACATTTTATTACATGATATATAAACACTCTTCACAACTTGACACCTACTATTGACATAAATAATTAAACATACTCCTAATATAAATATTTACAATGGTACTCAAGGTACCAAATAATATAATACTTCCAACACCCGCTCATATTACATTATTTGGTTTTAAGTCATTTGCCTTCAATATTTAATTCTTGTTCCTCTTTCTTTAACTTTTTTATTTTGTTCTTCTTTTTCTTGGTCTTGTTTTTTTTTCTTTTGTTCCTTTGTGTTACCTTTTGCTCATGCTACATTTCTCAATAGATCATCACAATAATATGACTCATATTCTTCATCATTATTGTTTCTACTATTGTTTGATTTGTTATCAGATTTAGAATGTAAAGATTCACATTCATTATCAATTGATTACTTATCATGATTCTTATTGTCATTTGATGACTTCATGTCTTTTGTATATTTTCCTTCAATGTTCAAGTCCTTTTTGTCATCAATTTCTTGATCAAAGTATTTGATATTTGATAATTCTTTTTCCTTTTTATGAAATTGAATATATAAAGAGAGTAATGTCATATATGTTATTTTCCTTATATTAATAGGTATTGTAATAGTATTTTTGGAGTCTTCACTTGCTTCATCAATTTTGTGCTTAGATAATCTTTAAATGTTACAAATTGTTCATCTTTGGTTTCTCTAAAATATGTTTGTAAGAATATCTTTAAATTTATATATTTTTGTTCTCCAATATTCTCCTATCATACTTTGTGTACAATGTTTTAAAATTTTCAACATTTCTTCACTATATTTCAATGTTGCATTTTGAATATTTTCTTCGAAGATCAATTTTAAAAAGTAATTTCTCTTTAATCATCTCTCAATTCCTTCAGTTTAAATTAAATCTCAATTTCATAATATCAATCTTTCTGCATCAAATTATCAAAAAATTTCGTTCAATAAATTCTTCTTCTCACAATCAATATCAATTCTTCATTTCTTGTAGTTACCAAAATATTTATTTTAAATTCTACCTTCCAAAATTCTTAATTTCATAATTTCAATTAATGCATCCAAAACTTTAAAAATTCCACTCTCAAATTTTTAATTCCATTTTATTTCCTTATAAGTCCCAATTCATTCCTCAAATTCTTGATATATATATATATATAAACTTATTTCTCTCAATACCTTATAACTCCACAACAACTTAAAAAATTATTTGAAATAAAATAATGTGCCCAAAACCTCAAATGATAATTAAATGCACCTTTCTTTCTAATTATAAATTCAAATACATTAGCTTGATATGGCACCATAATAACTTTATAATCCATGTTGATTATATTTAGGGTATTAAAAAGACATTAATTGAAATTTTTGTATTCCAATGAGTGTTAATTCTATGCCCCTACTATAACTTTAGCTTTGTCCAATTGATCAAATTCAAAATAATAAATCCCCCACTCCTTTATTCTTTTATGTTCCCTTACTATCAAACTTGAAATTTTTCTTGATCTTAGGTTTAGGTCTAACAATGTTCCTTCCAGCTTCAATGTCCTCTACCTTCATTGTCCACACTTAGGTTCAAGTCTAGAAATATCATTTTTCTTCATTGTACTTAGATTCATCCTATGGATTCACTATGCTTAGGTTAATGTCCTTTGACTTGCACTTGTGCTATGTAATAACAAATGTTCTCTTCAAAAAATGTCTTCTTATAAAATATCTCAAGTACATATTCTATTCAAGTACCTCCTCCAATGAACATTCTCTTCCAAAAAATATGTTCTCTAATAGCATATGTCCAACATCCAATCATCTTCAAAGTCAATAATAACTCTCAAGTTTATTTTTCCAATTAATCTCCTCCACTTCTCCAATATTCATCCTCCTCCAACGTTACAATATAAGCCTTCCAATAATATTCTTAAAGTGTAATATATGCCCTCCAACAATATTCTCCAACAATATCTTCTCCTTCAGATATTCTTATTCAAAATAGCAAATGGATATCACTTCAACAATACTTCCTCAACTCTAATACCTATATTACTCTCATCTCATCATTTCTCTCATTAGATAAAGTCAATCAAAGTTTCTTTCACCAATGTAGCTTTTAACCAAGATGAATTTGATACCATTGCTAAAAAATAGGCCCAAATATCATAGGTATATATTTTACAAGATCACATAATCAAAAGATTTAAATTACAATAACACCGATAGTGTAAAAAATAAAATATTTATTGATCATAAATCAAAATTCTTACATCCAAGTTACATAGCATAGAGCTTTGTCATCCATATATAACCTTACATGAAACTCTTTAACTCTCCTGATTTTTGCTCTTCTCAAACTCATGGGATTTGCAAAATTTTAACTCATAACTCTTTAACTTTAAGTTTTTCATGATTACATAACTTCCTACTTCTAATATCGACACATCTCACATGACTCTTCACTTACACATATGGCAACTCATAACTCACACTTGCACACATGACAACTTTCACTCATAAATCACACTTGATTACAAAATACATAAACACTCTTTGTAGTTTAACACATACTATTTACATAAATAATTAAACACACTCCTAATATAAATATTTACATTGGTTTTCAAGGTACAAAATAATATAATACTTCCAATATACAATATTGAACAATGTAGCTAAACCAAAAAACTAGAACAAGGAAACATCTAACTTATCTCTTATCAATTTCTAAAGAGGTGTTACACATAAGACTATATAAGTTACTATCATATTGATTATATGTGTGGCATAAACTAATAGTTCACCTTATAACATGGGATCCATTTACTTGTCTTACCACATACATATATCCATCTACACAATGACTTTATTCTTATATTTGGAAACCTAGTTATTTAGGGGTATAGTTATAATTCCTACAAAAAGAAATACTATGATGATCCAACAATTATTAAAGGAATGGATGAATACTTACCTCCTTCATAATATTAAAAGCACTTGATCTTCCTTCCAAATTGATTTTCCATAAAAAATAAAATCTTTCAATTTTTTAAAAGCTTCATTTTTGGTGCAAATGGTGTGGATCCACACATTCCTAGAATTGTTTTTAATAAATATTAGGAAATACTTATTATCACTAAGACAACAATAACTCATTGGCCCATGAATTCTAGTATGGGTGAGTGCCAATAATTGCATATAATTTCTAACATTTTCTATTGGGAATGACTCTCAATGGTGCTTCCCCAAAATGCACCCCTCACAAACACCACTAGGAAGAGAAATAAAATGAAGTCCATCTATTATATGAGATTGAATCATATATCTCAAGGACCCATAGTTGATATACCTAAGTATATGGTACCAATACTTACTAATGTTATTTATCTAGGATACCATAGCAATAAATCCTTTCTTCATGGAAGAGGAAGAAGAAGTATGCTCATAAAATTTATATATTTGATCATAATAATCATAATTCCATGAGCCTGATATCTAAAAACCATCATTACTATCCCTAATAAGCCATATATCAAGATAGAAGTCCATCTATTTATTAGTATAATTGATACAATAAATAGATATAATATTAGGATCTATTTCTAGTACATGAAGAACATTTATAAATAAGTATGATCCAAAAGTCACCTCCTCACATCTCACTAATTTCAAATAAAAGTTATCACCAACAATCACAGGCTCAAGGTTCGAGGTGTAGACCAATTGTTTCATCCAAACCCCATAAGGGGGGCGTAGGTCCAAGGTTCAAATCTCGGGCCTCACTAGAATGAATGCTTGTCCCTTTCCTGGTTCTTTCAGCAGCGTAAAAGGTTTAAAATTATTGTGGCATGGTGGTTATAGGGGAGGACTGCACAAAGATCTGTGTGGCGGCTTTTGGGGCAGACTGCACAGAATACTATGGCAGCCATAAAAATCTGGACAGCCTGCCCGGATTCGTGGCGGCTACCGATTCCACCATGTAAATTCAAAAAAAAAAAAAAAACAATCACATGCTCATCATAATGTTGTCTACTAAGATGTCATTTCTTAATATACAATGCATTACTCCATAGAATCAAAAGTCCAATAAGCTATATAAATACAAATATATGCATGTGAAATCTCATCCTTAATCTTTGCATCATCCTATCTAAGAAAAATAGAAGCATGATCTCCCCTTTATTAGCTTTTACCTTAAGATTTTTGAAGTAAAGATAAAAAAAAATCAACCTTGTGTTCTTGTTACTTAAAAAAAGGATAAATATGTTTACTAATAAAGGAAGAAATATTTCCTCTAATCAATGAGAAGATGGTATATAGTGCATAAATATCCTATAAAAAAATCTACTATGAAAATAAATTACAATAGATACCACCGTTAGAAAGAGATAAAAATAATCATGTCATTTGAGAAAAAGGGCTCAAAATTTCCATACAAAAGTTATGACCTTGTGTAGACACCTAAAATTTACCAATCCAAATGGATCAATTTTCCCATAGAAGCATAAGTATCCCCTTATATTGCCAAAATATAATTTGTCCGCCCTTAGCAAAAATCATACTTAGGTTACCTCTTATTTTTTATGCATTTTTAGTTTAAAATATTTTTTTAGCACTTTAGTTGCAAAAAGATAAACTTGGGTATTTTCCTAAAAGACACATCAAACAAAAGGATTTGGATTGAATGCATAAAACACTCCAAGTGAACCCTTCAAACCAAACACACCAGTTGAGGTGAGGAAAACCCATAGGTATTTTAGCCCTTGTGGACTTGCTAGGATTTTTGTGTACCTCCTTACATTTTAGTGAACCTAACATGAAGACCTCATTCTAATATTTGAAACCTTCATTTAATTAATAGAAAAAAATTATTTAATCTTAAGCATGGCCACTTAATTTTTTTACATAGAATATATTATTAATCAAGATTTAACAATTTATACCTCAAAGTCATCATGGTAATATTGATACTAAGTCATGTATCCAAGAGTGATTTATACTTGTATCATTCCTAGTCTAGTGTCTCAAGGTTTTCTTTCACATACAATTGTGTATATCGAGGAAACCAAGTCACCTCTAGTATTTATAGGTATATTAGGAGGGGAAGTATATCAGGTAGGTTTAGGTATATCAAGAGATAATTTTGAGGTATATTAGCTAGTTGATCAATATCCATGGCTTTGGTACCTTTTATAAATCAGTTGGATTAATTAATTAATCTCCCTTTTTCCTTGAACCATGGATCCTCACCTTTGTAGTAGAAATAGAATCATAGATCCTAATGAGATTTTTTTTGGGATGATAATGAACAATTTGATAGAGAAAATCCAAACATAGAAGAATAATATGATGATACTTCAACCATGGGATCCCTTGACCTGATAGAGGGACCCCATGGTCAACTTACCTTTAAATATCATAATCACATTATGAATTTTCTAAGGAAAACAAGCACATTATGGCAGAAATTTAGAAAAAAGACACTCGTTTTAATGAAGCTATACCTTAGAATAATCAACAAATTCCTAATTCAAGTTATATGTCACTTCATAAATTAAATAATAATCTATTTTTTAATCAAACGCCCATGAATTATATGTAAATGCATTTGCTTCTTGAGTTATGTTAACACTACAACTATAACAACCCATGTGGGCAGATTTTCTCAACCTCCCCCAAATAAAAATAATCCATTTTCTTCCATTCCTCCTAACAATAATTTTTCCTCTACTTCTCCTAATGTTAATAATTTCTCTTCTCCTCCACCTAATGTTAACAATTTTTCTTCTATTCCTCTTAATGTTAATAACACTTCAAATCCTTTCGGTGGGATGGGGAGAGCGGGAGGCTCCCACTCTAGGTAGAATTGCCCTTGTTCCATCTTGCCTGCTCTCCATGCTCCAATCCTACCTTTCTTTGGCCAAGAAGGGTTCTTCTTGTGCTTGTTTCATATTTAGGCCCTACGAGATCCACCTGGAGTTCTCCAGATTGGTTTTACCATATTTGATTGATTTTTGCAATTGTTTGGATCTTCTCGAAGATTTTGCTCTGATGCTCATTGGTGTTGGTTAGATTCCATGTATCTCAGTTGGGGGGCTATAACTTTCAAAAGAGGATTGGCACCCTAGTACTAATTTTAGTTGCAGGATACCCCTATTTGTACTTTTATTGGTCTTTCGAGGGGCCATGCACTTAATGCTTGCAGATAGGCATCCATTTTGACTTTTGTTCAGGTTTATATGGGTCCTTTGGGATCTCTTTGTAGATCCTATGTTTGTTTGCTCATGGTTCTCTAGTGGGGCATGTCACTTCATTCTGTATTTTTGGTCTTGGTATGGGACCTTGTGCTTATTTGTGTAGTTGTAGTGTGGGCTTCAAAGGTTTTCCCTGAGCGAACTGTGGTGATATTGATCATTGATTTGATGCGGGTGATTATATATTGGCTCAACTCTACAGTTTATTTTAGGTCTTTGGGAAGGGGACCTTGTGCTTTCTTGTGTGTTGCAATCATTGGACCCCTTATGATAGTCCCTATATCTGATTTTTAATTCAATCATGGGTCATCATGTTGGCTTGTTTCTCCAGACGTCTTCCTTTTCATTTGCATTTTTAGTCTTCTTGGTAGGAGATCTTGTGGCCTGTTGAAATTTCTAGTTTCTACAAATCCACTTCTCAAGCTTTTTTTGGTTTTGACTGTCTTCAGTTTTACTCATTGTTACATTTTCTAGTGGTAAATCAAGTTTTATTTTCAAGTGGGATGGGTATCTCACTTTTTTTTCTTTCTTCCAGGCCCTTATAAGATGGGATTGTGGATTTCCCGAGCCTTTTTGGATGGGATTTTTAATTTTTTTAAGGTGTTATTTTAGATTTTTTTGATGGTGTCTGTGATCATCAGAGCTCTTTCCAATGGGAAATTCATTAAAGGTCTAGCTTCCTGACCCACTGTGGGTGCATTTATGGTTTCTTAGGCCTTCCAAATCAAGATTTTTTGTAGTTGCTTGTTTAGATCGAGTAAGTTTTCTACATTTCAATGCTGCATTTCTTGGGCTATAATTATACAAGACATTAATTTCTAGGTGGTTTTTGGCCTCCTTTTTACCTTAAGCAGGAAATAGATTTTCGATTTTAGTCCTACTAGGCAGGATTCATCATTTTTTCTAGTTTTCCTATTGGACGGGAAGCCTTGTTTCTTTTTTCCAGAAGCACTTTCTATCCTAGGACCCTTGGGTAGGATATGTATATAACATTTATAAATCTCTGTTGATGGTCTTAACTCTCCCGTACTCATTCTGTGTGGGAATCATATTTTGAAAATTGTGTCTCGGGCTCCGACAATTTAGGTTTTTAAAATTTTGCCAATGGAATTTCTATCACAGGCCCTCCTGGGTGGGTTTTGTATTTAAATTTTTATTTTATTGTCTTAGCTCTCTCATACCCATTTTGAGTAGGATTCTTATGCTATCTATTTTATCTCGAGCTCCCTCAAGCTAGATTTTCTATATTTTGTGTTTTTTTGCATGGGATGAACCCATTTTTCATTTTGAATGTTTAGATATGGTCCTTCTGGGATCATATCCTATACTATTTTTCTCTTTATGGAGACCATATCTGTATGGATATCTTCTCCCTGAATTATTTGTAAACGGTTTGGGGACCCTTTCAAAATCCCCTTTACTATCAATAAAAAACACTTCAATTCCTCCACAAATTAATACACAATATACACCTTATTCTAATATATATGATAATCCTTATCATAATAATATAAACACATAAAATGTAAACCAAATTCCATTTAAAAATCCTATGTCTAACACTTATAATCCACATTCGAATAATTTTGGGATGAATTTACCTACAACTCAATATTTAATTTTACAAAATAATCATGAAATATAGAATTTAACAACATTGGTTAAACAACTTGCTCAATGAATGAATACAATTCAAGCACCTAGTTTCACTTATTCATATAATAAAATGTGTAATCAACCTTTGGAACCTATGATAGCTTGTTTACCATACCCTAAAAACTTTTTGGTATCCAAACTTCCAATATATAAGGGTATAGAGGATCCAATTGAGCATATAAGGATGTTTCAAATTGTTTTCCATGAATTTGCTTATGATTATATGATCTTATTAAAAACATTTCCTAAGATTCTTAGAGGTTCAACACTAGAATGATATTATCAACTACCCTACCATTCTCTTAGAAGTTTTGAAGAAACTATTGAAATGTTTGTTCAACATTTTTTGTGCCTATATGGAAAAAGAGAGTTAGCCTTCAAGACCTATATCATATTTAAAAAAATAAATATGAGAGTTTTAGAGATTTTATATTCAAATGGAGAGGATTGGTGGGAATATTTAAATATAATCCACCATCTAAATATATATTGGAAATTTTTATTAATAATTTATAAGATCAATTATCATATGAATTGAAAACCACAACTATCACATATTTTGAACAAGCGGTTGATTTGGCAAAAAAAATTGAAAAGACCCTTATAAATAGAGGAAAATTAAAAATTAATAAAGAAGAAAAAAATCAATCAAATATCAATATAAAAATAAGCATTTGATTGGTGATGACATCACTGACAATCACCAAAGCAATAATGTTAATACCACAAGTACTTTACAAAAAAATATTTCTTGATAAACCTAAAAAACCACAAAGAAATTTCACTAAGCTTAATCAAACTTTATCATCAATTATTAAGTACCCTTTGAATGCTAAAATGGTTGAGCTTCCAAATATAAGATAACTTGATACTATTATTAATTGGTATAATGCAAATAGATATTGTGATTATCATAGAGTGGATGGAAATCTTACCAATGTATGCAAAAGACTAAAAAATACAATATTTATTTGATGAAGGACACCTTGTCTTAGGATATTTTGAACTGATTGCTTCTACTAATCAAGATATGGGTATATTTCAAAATCCCTTACCTAATCATGATAAACAAGAAACTAATTAATTTTTATATCATAATGTTCCTCCTCCATATAATAATAATATTTGGATAATATATATCACCACAAGGCAACAATATCAATCTCAACCATCTCAACAACCTCCAACTAAAGATAATTCAATTGAAAATCAATATTCTAGACCACCATTAATTCAAATAAAATAAAAGTTGTTAATTCAGATAAACTACTTGTAATTCTTAAACCTCAACCTAAAGCATATTTTGATCTTAAGCAATAAATTTCTAATACACCAGCTAAAATTTCTCTTCTAGAGACTCTCCAAACTTATTCTATTTATAGAGAAGCTCTAAGCAAATTACTAAGTCAATAAGTAGTCCCTCAAGATATTCCAACAAACAATATTACTAATGTTGGGGTTAATAATATAACTTTTATGAAGATGATAATCCTCTTCCAACCATACAAGAGGAATCTCCCTTTTACATCATAGGTTACATAGGAGATAGATTTATCAAGAGAATACTGATATACAATGGATCCTCCTTAAATAGGAGAAGATGATCTTGAAAAATATGATAATGTATTAAGAGCATTTAATAATTAAGCCCAAGAATCTTGTGGGATCATAACATTACCTCTTAATATTGGAGCCACAATTCTTAATACTCTTTTCTATGTGGTATATTGTCCAACTTCCTTCAATATTCTTCTCGGGTACCCTTGGGTTCATGCCATGAAGGTCATCACATCAACCCCTCATCAATGTCTTAAATATGAGTATCAAAATAAACTTCTTGATATTTTTGGTGATCCTTAACCCTTTCAATATTGCATGTTGGTTGAGGCTAACAAAGATAGAACTCATTTTTTCCACCCATATTTTTAAATGAATTTCCTTCTTCTACTACTCCTTCACAAGTGATAAAGAAACATAAAATCCTAAAAATTAATGATAAACCTCACATAATTCATCCCACTAATATAAATATTGAATCTAATCAAACTACTCAATATTCTCTTATTGATCTTGTAATGCTACCTCCTTCACCAAGGACTTTAGGATTACCTCATATGAAGGGTGGAGTAGTGCATTTTTTTATGTGCACATTTACTTATGCAGGGACCTCCCACAAAGAAATAATTAGTGGTAATAATCCATCTCCCATTGAAAAAAAATTGCAACATGTCATTTCTCTAAAAATTATTCTTTACCTAAGCAAATGCTAACCAATATGGGATACCAAGGCAAAGGATTGGGGTCTCAACAACAAGAAATTAAAGAACTCTTATAAGTGTAAATTTGGATTGAAATATGTGGTATTTTTTATATCCCTAATAAAACCAACCTTTACCTATAGGTTTAGATAATGATGAAATCATAACTTATGAAGAATTCATTAATCATCATGGATTGGATTGGAGATATCAAGATGAAGAACCTTATTTCCCATAATCCATTTTATTTTTTGATGTTAATATTAGCTTTTTAAGCCTTAATACTACCACAATATATCACAGGTTATCTCAAACTATCACAAGATCAAATATAAAATAGCCACAATATTAAAGATCAAGATAATAATAAAGTGAGTAGAATAATATGAGTAAATTAATATGTATATCAATGTTTATAATAAATAAAATAACATTCATTAATATACTAAAATATGAATGTAAATAGACTGAATCATTCGTGTACTATGCATGAAGAACAAATTACAATATTAATTGCTCAAAATATATACAAGCTTTACTACTCTTCTTATAATTAGATCAATCAATTCTCTTGATATGATTCAATCTATCTATCAATATATGACATTGCCTCCATAATATTGTAGACACCAAAACAACACCAATCCGATTATGTGACTGCAAACACTGATCGCATTGGCACACACAGCCCCAAGGGCAGCCCCCAGAGGTTAAACAGTGGTCCTAACCACTCTCACAGCAATTTTGGAAGGTCAAAAATCATTTTGGCACCTTCAGGCACTTTGCTCAATATCCGTTCCACCCAGGGATGAATTCAAACTGGGATTCACTCCTCCTAGGGATGAATTCACAATTCGCTCCAGGGTGGGGCGAATTGCAGGTTTGACGGGAAAAAAGTCAAATCTTGGCAAATGGCAGCTCGGATCTGCCACTTAATGCTTCCTTCATTGCATGGGAGTATAGGTGAGCATTTTCGAGCATTAGAGGCTGTTACAAGGGCAGTCATGGAGTCCCTATTCAGGGAGGAATCTTCCCTCCCTGGAAGGGCATGGCTGCCAAGTGGTGCCTCTGCATGCTCATCCCAAGAGACCTCCAGGTCTATAAATTGGTGGGTTTTCTCACCCCAAAATATACAGAGTAAGAGCAATTTGGAGCAATGAAGTGCTGCCATTTTATTTCCCCATACATCCTTGTGCGATTTGTGCCTTTCACATCCGTGATCTCTTTTAGAGAAGAGGTCATTGGGTGATCATTGGAAGGTCGAATCTTGAGCCCAAAACCTGACATTTGGCCATAGAATACCACCCCAATTTTCCGACAACACCTTACAAGATATTTTGGACCCATCCCAAGTGGATTGGCGCCAAAATCAGGTCCCAACAGTGGGCAGCCCGCCCAGGCGCCCCCGCACTATCGCGAGTCTAATCGTCCCTTTTAGGAACGATTAGGAATCTATGGCAGATTTTTATTTCTATCATTTTTATCTTGCATTTCATCTTATGCTGCTTAGATAGTTTGCAATTTTGATTTCGTAATGTTTTGAGCAAATCTTATCATGTTTTATCATTTTTTTGTCTTTACTAACTTGCAGGTAGCATCATCAAATTCCTGTTAATGGAGGCCAAATTGGGAAAATATGACCATATGGGTCTTCCCAAAATACCCCCAATTAGCTAACCCCAAGTTTGTAGGTCTTTTGGAGCTCTCTAGGTAGGACATTTGGGACAGTACCTTTTCGGCATTTTGTTGCAGGTAAATTCGTCCCGCCCCGAAGCGAATTCAAATCGGTGAGGAATTTCCCAACTGTTCTTTTTGCAGTGCCTTCTTGGTGATGTCCTATATGCCCCTATAAATTTTTTAGAGCATTTGGATTCATTTTAGTTATATTTTAATTCATTTTTCTCATTCACTTATCATAGGCTTGGGGATTGCATGTTTTGTTTCATCCGCAGGTGCTACTAACTATTTCTTGTTCCTTTGAATGTAGGATCGGAACATCGGAGGAGCAGCAAGGAATCAAAATTCATAGACACAAGTGGCGGTGACATTTTGGTCCGCCCATCTTACATGTGGGCACGCGGAAGAAGGAAGGCTATCCATGGATGTAACCAAGAGATGAATTTAACGCTCCTCGCCCCTAAAAAGGGAGGATGTGGATTGTAACCGAATTGTGAAATACATCAATAAAAGAGAAGGGCTGTTATTTCATTTGGGTTTCAATTCATGTTTTTCTCCATTTCATGCATTTTTAATTCGTAGGGTTTAGCGTTAAGTTTAGTTCCATTTTTGCATCGTGCTTGGAGTTTTCCTTTTTTGTTTTTGTATCCTCGTGCTTTCAGTGGCGATCACGGTGGGACCTTGTCCTCTATTTTTAAGATCAGAGATCTGATCCAAACTTGGTTGTTTTTTTCTTGCAGGTGTCGATTTTCACACGTTGACTGTTGTTCGTTCCATCAAGAGGCGGATACAGAGATGTAATTCGTCTTACCATGGGATGAATGGGAATTCGCCCCACCCTGTGACGAATACAGTCCTATAATTCATTCCCCCCGGGATGAATTTCTTTCTGTGCAGTCTTCGAGCAGAAACTCAGAACCGACAGATTTGGGCAGAGAAGAGGTAAGGATTCTGAACTTTTCTTGTCTATTTCTGTCTTCAGTTTTTCTATTTTAGGGTACTTGCTTGCTTAGGGAAATTATTTTTCCTTTACCGCTTGCTTGTTTCCATTTTGCAAAATAAAAAGAACCCCACACACCACGTGGCAACTTAAAAACCAAGGCGTTGGTCGTAAAACCCTAGCCCTTGATCAAGACCAACGGTGGATTTCATCACCACCTTGGCTTGAATTTTTGCATCCATTACCCCGATCGCAACTGTTGCTAGACGTAAATCCTGATGAAAGCTGATCGAGTGTAGTTGGGGTGATTCCCAGCGCACGAGGATAAGTCTTCTATGGTAGGTGTCATAAACAGGGTGATTCCCCTTTTGTACCGCCTACGTTCCATGTACCATTTGCTCTCACGTACCTATAGTTTCCCTCACGTAAGGGCGGGTATATAGAGAGGTTGGTATATCGGCCTGGAAATGGTATATCGAAGGGGCGACCATTTTTGGGAGTCATAAGAGCCATCATTTTGCATTTAAACGTTCTTTACAAAAACCTTCAAAACCAAAAAAAAAAAAAAAAAAAAAATCAAAAACACACTAAACCAGGTCTAGGACACACTTTCAATCTTTAAACAAGATAATCACTGCTTGTGTGTGTGTATGATCTTTTCTGTTTAGTGTAGCAAAGAAAAATCATAAAAAGAGATAAAAATCTACATAGCTTGTAGGAAAGCACCACCATGGTGTACACACGTAGCCAAGCCCAATCAAGGGCGAAAGCTGCGAAAAGTGTACAAGGGGGCACAAGTCACCTCCGCTATAGCCCTAAGGACTTGGTCATATCACCTTGGCGGCCCGACCCACAAGAGAGTCCGCATCATTCCATGTCAAGATGGAACTATAGGGACACCCCTTTGAGGGACACGCCCATTCATCATAGCCCCTTTCAGGAGGAGTCCTTACACATGGCACTCAACATAGATAAGAAGGCTCCCTTAGAAGCTCGATATGAGTGGCCACCGCATGATGAAGTGCTAGAGTGGCATAGTTTCCATGAGGAGAGGCCACATGATGATGGCATCCCTCCTTTGCCCCCCATCACTGTTAGAACCAATAGACAAAATCCAGAGCGCAAGGCCCTTCAAGCAGGGCGAGCCGACTCTGCCCGCCCCTTTCACACATATGAAAGGGAGCACGAGGAAGACCATTACATTCCTCAAGAGCAACATACAACGTGGGAGCCATGCACCTCCGCACCCACTATGTACCATGATCACCCACTGAGGCCAGAGCCTCGGGTAAATGCCGCCAACCTCGACAGAGGGAAGCAACCTATTGAGATCTCGGATCATCGAGACCAAGGTAAGTGCATAGGAGAGGCATCCAGGCCTCCTAGGCTCAGGATGGTGGAACAAATTGACCTGGAAGTCGCCAGACATGCCGCCCACCAAGCGTAGATCACGCGGCTTGAGCAAGACCAATAGCAGCTAGAGCATCTATATCGCCTTAGCAAAGAGCGCATTAGGTGCCAAATAGATGAGCTGCTCCATAACCCGATGCCTGAGAGGGTTCCAACCCCTCACACCCAAAGGGCGAAACCATATGAGAGGCACAATCCCTTGGTGCGAGATAGGTCTCCGTGACCTTACCAAGTGCTGCCTCCAAGACCTCCTAGACCTGAGCGGGAGGCCACTCCCCAGAACAACGATGGGTACCCTCCACGGGGACCCACCCAGGGTCATAGGTCTCACCCAGAGACTCCTTAGGAAGCTTACGAGGAATATGAGCAAGAAGAAGAGCGGGCCAAAATGCCCTACCTAGGCGGAGGAGTTGCCATCCGGCCACCCCTTCAGAGGCCTCAAGTCTCCCACAACCCACAATGGGAGCAAACTAAAGAGGAAGAGATTAAATCCTCAGATGCATATAAAGCGCTGCTAGAGCATTTGGAGTCTGTGGAGACCAAAACTTTTGGGCCCCAAAAGCCCACTTTATGCCAACTCCGCAGTCATCCTGTGCATCCGTCAGTGCTAGCACCCCCTTACCCTGAACACTTTAAGCTACCTCAGTTGGCAACCTTTAGAGGGGAGGAGGATGCTCAAGAGCATGTGACAAGATTCTTGAGCCAATGCTTCGGCATTCAAGACAATGATGCTTTGTTATTAAGAACATTTATAACCACATTCGTAGGCCCTGCCTCAGATTGGTTTACTCAATTACCAAAGCACAACATTAACAACTTAGATCAGTTAGTGGATGTGTTCCTCGAATGCTTCACCTTCAATACCAAGAAGAAGGCGTCACTAAGTGACTTAGCCAGCCTTAGGAAGTATGAGGAGGAGACCATGGTGGCCTACAGGAATCGATGGAGGACATTGCTTTCGAAGCTACCCTACCTCCCTCCTATGTCCGACCTCACTCAGATGTTCTCCAAGAGTTGTTTGAGATCGATCTCTGTGCTATTGTAGCTACAGCAATATGCCACCTTAGAAGAAGCTCTGGCGCAAGCCAAGATCATTGAAGAGATCAAAATACAGGATGGCGAGATAGCCAAACCTAAGAAAAAAGAGTGGACTAAAAACACTAAAGCTGGGACCACGCAACAAAAACCCGCTGCGGTTAACCAAGTTGCTATCAATGTCCCTAAGCCTGCACAAGAAACACAACCTCAAAAGGCTAACTATCAGGTAGTGCCTCCTAACAACTATGACAGAGAAAATTAGAGGCAAGAACAGAGTCAGCAGCGTCACCCTAGGCGACAATACACACCCTACACAGAGTCCAGGGACTCCTTGTTTGATCGCTTGTTAGCGGCAAACCTGATCAGCCTGCCAGAGATTTAGACTATAGATCCCAACGCGCCCAAGCCTAAGGGGTATAGAGAGGACTTGTACTACAGGTTCCATAGGTGGTAGGGACATGACCTAAATGCCTGTTGGAAATTTAAGGGCTTGGTGCAAGACCTGATTGATAACAAGACACTAGCGGTGGATAATCCCATCGCACCAAGCAATCAACAAATGGAGGTCTTCAAAGACCCCTTGCCTGCTCATGCTCCGCAGGAAAAGACCCTACAAGTTAATGAGGTCACACAGAACTGCCCCATGCAGGGATATGTAGGGATGATAAGTATAGTGACTCGAAACAGGAGGTATCCGAGCATGAATGCTCCTGCGGTAGCGGTAGGAGAGGTGCCAACAACTTCGCAACCACAACAACACCTTGCACAACCTCCTCCACCTAAGCCGGTGGCCACACTTCAGACCAAACTAACTCAGATTTTGAGGACCACCTCGGCTAGGCTCTCCATATACGAGCTTATACAACAATCTACGCCCCATCGAGAAGCTCTAATGGAGATTTTGAAAGCCATCGAGTTGCAGCCCCATGAGACAAATTCTTTCAACAACTTCGTGGGGCATGTAAAATGATGCACTGAGCCGATCATCACATTTTGAGAAGACGAATTGAGATCAGTGACTGATGACATGGCGGATCCACCCCTACACATTATCGCGTGGGTCAACGGGATCCCATACAAGAGGGTGTTGATAGACACTGGCTCGTCTAGCAACATCATCACAACTATGGCTCTCAAACATCTGAAGTTGCCCGCATCTCACATCACAGCTTCCACCTACACTCTGTGAGCATTCAATGATGCAATCTGCTTGACAGTCGGTACAATAGTCCTACCAATCCAAGTGGGACAAAAGACCATACCCACATTGTGCCACATATTGGAGGGTGAGATGGCCTACAACATCTTGTTGGGCCGGCCATGGATCAGGGACATGAAGTGTGTCCCTTCGATAGCTCACCAATGTTTAAAGTATACATTTGAAGGGGAGGTGCATGTAGTCCCGACGGACTTGGAACCCTTCAAGTATTGTAATGCGGTGCAGCTGATGCCGCAATCGACCCTGCCATCAACGCATTTGGATTTCCAATTAAATCCATCTAAATAGGGTCCGATTCCATAGGCATCCCCGTTAACAAGTTCTTCAAAATCCTAGTTGGGTTCATCTTCATCGTCTGGTCCTCCACCAACGACACCATCTATGGGGGCCAAACAGAAGGACAAAGGGAAGAAACCCCTGGAAGAGGCAAAACCTTTGGAAGAGACACTGCCATCAGTATCAACTATCTCTACTGAGGAGATGCCTAGCCGAATGGAAGTCGAGGCTCCTAGTCCACCCGACATGGAGTGGACTCAAGGAGAACTTCCATTCCCTCCCCCTCAACCACCAACGATCACCGTTGAAATGGCCAATACGGGCCTGGGGGAGTATCTGGTGCGGAATATTGTAGCAACACCCACACTAGAGTCCATGTAGGACATGGGGAGACCTCGCCTCCCCATTGGCACTATTGTTCCCCTAGGCTACCCGCCGAACCAAACAAACTTTGTGTATGGGGGCCTTGATCATGGCGTTGCACCATGCATGCAAGAGGACGAAGACGAAGAGCCTTTTGCTAAAAATGTCAACTATTTGTCTAACCCAGACTTTGCTCTGAGATACCTTGGCCAATGCAATTGGCACGGATATGGGTTAGGCCGATATGAGCAAGGGATACGTGTTCTTTGCCAACCAAGATACCAAATGCCATATGACAAGTCAGGAGTAGGGTTCAACCACCCCCTACCCTTGGACATCTTGGTGGAGAACATGCAAGGCCTAGGGATAGGCAACAAGGGGGGATTGGCATCAGATCCATATGCCAACCCTAACACCACATATACATTGAGGGATTATCTCCCATTAACGGCAATCAACCTTGTTGGCTCTAGTAATCCCTTCCCTTCGCTCGAGAGAGGAGAAATCTCGAGAGCTCATTTTCAAGGAGGGTCTAGACAATGTCAAGAAGGGTCCTCGGAGGACGAGTCAGAGTATGAACCAGCATCATATGACCCCTTCGAATCAGATAGTGATCACTCACAAGTGATCCCCATGGATGACTATCAAGAGAGCCTCTTGACAATGTTCCCCCTGGATGCTCCCATCGAGCAAGCGCCGCTCCAAGGAAATCAAGTTCCCCCGTAGAGAGCGGAACAACCTAGGTGGGGCCAGATCAATTTGCTTGAGCAAGGCGAGCCTTTAATGCCGCAAGCAGTCGGAGCCAACGAAGGCCTTTGGATCTCCGATAGTGATTATGAAGACGAAACTAAGATGGCATATCTTAATCACATGCGGTAGATGCAGCATCGGCACCCCTTGGAGATTAATGACATATTCGAACAATTAAACATAGTGCCAGGGCATGAGTGGTACGTAGACCCAACATGGTGGGACCAAGTGTTGGATCCGCTACTCTGGGCATACGAAGCATACCTTCCACCCAGAGACCCTATAGTGACATCCGTGCCGAGGGCAGACCCTATCTTCCTATCCGCACATAGGGCCGATCCATTCGTGCCCGTCCCTCTAGAGCTAGATCCCGAGCACAAAGAGCATCTAGGATGTCCGAGTAACCACACCCACGGTAATGGAGACCAAAACCATTTCATCAACATGATCTCCATTGACTTAACCGCCCCCATCCACAATCCGGCCGATCCAACACAGTCATTGTCTCTAGACATAGATGCCATAGACTGGGATCACGTCGATTCCCCTCCATCCCCATCCGAGTACTGGCCTTTCGGTGAAATGCTCCATTTTACCCCTAGGCCAACTCAAGATATCTGCCATGTTGAAGAGGGACCCGAGGTTCCTAACGATGATCTAAACTCAGCAAATGATATCCACTTGATCCCAACTCCACATCAGTTGGAAGACGGATCCCACATGTCGGTCGAGGAGACGACTGACGTAGACATCGGCTCAGATCCAATGAATCCATAGATCATCAAGCTAGGGGTAAGTTTATCCCCCAAAGAGCAAGCCGACTACATTGCCCTTCTCAAAGAGAAGAAGGAGGTTTTTGCATGGTCATACAAAGACATGTCGGGGCTAGACCCATAGCTAGTCATGCATAATCTAACGCTTGATCTGACAGTCAAGCCAGTTAAGCAAAACCTACACAAGATGCACCCAATAGTGGCCTTAATGGTCAAAGACGAATTGCAAAAGCTGTTGGATGCACATTGTACATCTCATGTGGATTATCCACCATGGCAGTCCAACATGGTAGCCTATCAAGAAGCCCGACGAGAGGATTCACTATCTTAGCCGCACCCTCATCTCTTTGAGAACTTAACTATGCATACGTTGAGAAACTCTGCTTGGTAGTGGTGTTTGCTACCAAAAAGTTGCGCCATTACATGCTGAGCAACAAGACGTATGTTGTGTCTAAGGAGAATCCATTGCGATACATGATGAGTCGTACTTATCATAGTAGTCGCACGGCAAAATGGATCATGTTGTTGATGAAATTTGACATAGAGTTTATTGGACAAAAATCCATAAAAGGTCAGGTCATAGCCGATCAACTAGCAGAGGCTCCTCTCGAAGACGACCAGCCTCTGACTATAGAACTACCCGATGATGGGGTCTTCCATGTCTCAGAATCACCAGATTCTGACGAGCCTGAGTCACAGGCCGACATAACCCTATTTTTTGATGGTTCTAAATGTGAGCAAGGTGGTGGCACGAGAATAGTATTCTTCACACCGTAGGGTGCTCCAATGCCCCTGTCATTTAAATTAAATTTCCCATGCACCAACAACAATGCAGAGTATGAAGCCTTGCTCATAGGTCTTCAGACAACAATCACCATGAACATTAAATGATTGAACATCTTTGGTGATTCGTTGTTAATCGTCAACCAAGTCAAAGGGGTATTCCAATGCAAATGCCCATTCTATAGGCCTACAAAGCCCTTGTGGACAAATTCCTGGAAAATCTTGAATGGTACGACATCGAGGCACTCCCTCGATCATCGAATCATTTTGCGGACACTATGGCCTCTTTGGGGTCCCTAATCCCGCAAGACATTTCGAGTGATATGACAACCATTCAAGTCAAAACACTATCGCAATCCGTGATGGAGCGTGCAAGCTCCGATTTAACGCCAAGAATCCACTTGATCCAGATTGAGCCGTCCATAGGATAGGTTCTCTCGAATCCATGATCATTTGAAACACGCCAACTGGGGGTCCTTGTTCTCCCCTACTCCCATTAATAGCAATACAACGCTATTCTTGCAAGTTCTTTCCCGCCGGCTTTTGCTAGGGATGAACTTCAAGAGGGATTGGTCGTTCATACCATCGAGGTTTCGATCGAGCAAGATTGGTATTCACCCATCAGGGACTACCTCAAGTTAGGTAACCTCCCACTTGGATTGACGCATGCCACAAAATGAGCATTCAAGTAGAAAGTGGCAAAGCATGTCTTGTTAGGAGACATTTTGTACCATCGTAGCTATGAAGGGATCCTCCTTCGGTGCTTGGACCAGCAAGAGTCCACTTGGGTGATCGCCCAAGCGCACGATGGTACATGCGGTGGCCACTTCAACGGTATGGCCATCGCAAAGCGCATTCTTTGCATGGGCTATTATTGGCCATATTTAGAGCGAGATTGTTGCGCATATGTCAGGAAGTGCATGAAGTGTCAACACCATGCTAATTTGACACATGTACCTTCCTAGGCCTTGCAACCGATCCAATCGGCTTGGCATTTTTCGTAGTGGGGCCTAGATCTAATCAGAAATATCTCCGCTACTTTTTTAGGTCATCACACGTTTATCATCATGGCCATAGAGTACTTCACCAAGTGGGTGGAAGCGGTTCCGCTAACCTCTACGACTGGACCCCGCATTGTGGAGTTCATTTTGCATAACATCATATGTCATTTTGGTATTCCATCCAAGATAATCTCGGATAATGGGACGTCATTCAAGAACAAAGATGTGCGTGCTTTGACCACAAAGTACAAAATTCAGCATAGTTTTTTGACCCCCTATTATCCGTAGGCAAATGGGCAAGCAGAGGCGTCAAACAAAATGCTAGTCGCCATCCTCAAAAATATAGTCACAGATAATCATAAGGATTGGCACATTCAGATCCCACTTGCCCTGTGGGCCTATCGCACTAGCATTCGGACACCCACTGGGGCAACTCCATTTTCGCTCGTGTATGGCTCCGAGGCTGTCATGCCTCTCGAGTTGGAAATTCCTTCCCTATGCATATCAATGCAAGAGTTCATCGATGATGATACTGCATGGTAGGCCCGGTTAGACCAGCTTACGTTGCTTGACGAATGACGCGTTAATGCCCTCGAGCATTTACGTATCTATCAAGAGCGACTTAAGAAAGCATACAACATGAAAGTTCACTTGAGGGACTTTCAGGTCGGTGACTTGGTCTTGAAAGAAAACCAACAAAACTCTAGTCTGCCATCCCATTTAAGGGACAAATTCATGGCAAACTGGTTAGGTCCCTATGTAATTGATAGCAAAATAGGACCTGGAACATACCGGCTAGCCTCTCTTGATGGAATCAAGGAACTAGAACCCTTGAACATCAGTCATTTGCGGCCATTCCATGTTTAGAAGAGCCATAGCCCAAAAAAAATGCTCCAAGGATTTTCGTAATCGCTTGGTCAATCCCCAAAATGCTCCAAGGATTTTCGTAATCGCTTGGTCAATCCCCAAAATGCTCCAAGGATTTCCATAATCGCTTGGTCAATCCCCAAAATGCTCCAAGGATTTCCGTAATCGCTTGGTCAATCCCCAAAATGCTCCAAGGATTCCACCAATCGCTTGGTCAATCCCCAAAATGCTCCAAGGATTCCCGCAATCGCTTGGTCAAAAACAAGAAAATTCAAAAACAATAAAATCATCAAAAATAACAAAATTTGCATCTCATTTCCATGCATGCTCAAAATCGTCACAAAAATAAAGAGCTCTTTTTTTTGTCATATCATCTTCATATTCACACAAATCAATCCATCAAAAACACAAAAACATATAGCCGCATTACGCATCGCACCCATACATTGCATATTTGTGGTCATAAAGGTCAAAGCGCCATAGACTGTCATTACTTGGCAAAACCATCATCTTCTACATTTTTTCGCTTTATCAATAGCTCATCGCCTATAACCGCCATTCACATTATTCTCCCACATCATAGTCAGTTGTTTTCTAATGTATCGAGAGTTTTCGTCATTCAGTCGTCATTAGCTTTCTAGCCACATACTGTACCAAGTCAGACAGATTTTACGCAGGTAGAATTCTACTTGGATCACACCTTGTTACGTAGCATCCCAACACAAGTTAAAACACATAAAAAATTCCCAAGTTGTGTGAACGAAAGATGAAACCCTGCAAAGCAATCCAGGTCACCATAAGCGAAACGGTTATCTTGCTCATCCCCCTGTGCGAATGACCCCAAGAATGCTGAGAGTTGGCAAAAGGACAAGCATCCTCCCTACCCAATTCCCCAAGAATCCCAAGTTCTCAAAAGTTGCAAAACATCAACAATTTGCAAACGTCAAAAATCCAAATTTTGACATCACAACCAAAGTGCATACATAAAAAAAAGCACATAAAATAGTGATTCTCATCACTCCATATCCTAATCCCTTGCTCAAAAGAAAAATATAATACAAAAATAAACAGTGATTTTTATCACTACAAAAGAGCAAGTATCCCAATACAATTGAAGAAAAGAAGGGAGTCGAACTTGAATCCCTGGAACTCTCAGCATCCAGACGGGTCATGAGGCAAACCTCAGTACCGGTTTGGTTGATAGCCTATCGGTCACTGGTGGTAAACCTCCCGCATGATGATATATCTGTCACATTAACTTGTGTGCAGATCAATGTTTGCATGTGGATGAGCTAGCTTATGGTATCCTACGATAGCACCGTAGATTAATCCGACTAAATACAACAAAGGAGTTAGTGGAGCTAATCAGGTGATCCTCGATACGAGTTTGGTTGACAGCCTATCCGGCACTGGCGGTATCCTGACCAACACCACATAAATGAACTCAATTGCACACACAGGGATGTGAAATAACTTGGTCCAAGACAAGTCCGATTCATACCTTGTTCAAAAGTCTTGTGAGATAAAGTACAGTCGTGGCTAGTTAGTTAAAACATCTGAGTCTCAGAAAACCTTAACTACATTCTCAACCAACTTGCTATCTTTCATCTCTCATCTTGCCATCAAAAAAAAAAAAAAAATTTATACATAAAAAGCTATTTTATCGCAGTCGCACCTAGGACAAAAAGCCATAAAGTTCTACACAGTCTATGGTGCGACTACCAAACATCACAAATTCAATCCATCCATTCCATTTGCATATCATATAAATTAGAAACATTTGCATTCATCACTATAACTTAACATGCATACATCCATATTCATCAATCATCGTGCATAAAATCAAATCATCACATGCGCATAAACAAAATAAAGTCTGTATATATATATCATCAAAAATGCCCGCAGGCTACAAAGAACCGGTCATGTGACCCCGCAACAAAATCCAAAAGCTCAAAACCCCCAAGCCTAAGGCATCGGCCACCATGATCACGTAGGATCGGTGCAATGGGAACTACCCCTCGTGGTGTGGGTCCTATGGGACCCTTCAAGGTGGCCTTGCTAGCCCCCATCACCTACTACCCCCATCATCCACCCGACAAGATGATGCACCACTCATCATCCCAAAAACCAACCTATAATACCCCAACTCCTCCCCATGCTCGAAGCAACATGTCAGCACCACTATCTTCTGATCCCATGGCATCGTCTTGATCGGCAGTCTGTCTATTGGAATCCTAAGAATCTGATAGACATCCTCCAAAGTGATTGTCATCTCCCCTATTGGGAGATGGAAAGTATTAGTCCGGGGATCCCACAAGTTGATCAGGGCCATCAGGTAGGCCCGATCCCCAATCATTGGCTCCAACCGAGTCACCTACTTGAGCCCCAGGGTGTCAAGCCACTCCTAGTCAGCCACAGCTAGCGCCTCCCGTGCTTCAGCAAAAATAGTCGGCACGCGATACCGACTCTTCACAACCTACAAAAGACAACAAAATAAGCACATTAGAATCATGAAAAATAGTGTATAGCTACAAACAACATAAAGCAAACAAAACTAATTGTCAACCTAGATTTTAGAAATTGATAAATTAAAACAAAACAAAAAAACCAGAAATAACAAAATTTAATTTGTCAACCTAGGGTTTTATACTCTCAAATTGATAAATTCGAACAAAAAAAACTATAATACAAGAAAATAATAAAGAGGGAGTTCACTTACTGGTCTTGCTTTGGCTCCGCCGCTCGATCCGGTTCATGCACTCATGGTGGCAAGAAAATTCGGCAGTGCTTTGCTTCGTAGAATTGACCTCCTCCTCCTTAGAGCTCCAAATCGCCAAAAAAACAAGTGCAAATGAGCCCAAACCCTAGTTTTGGCCTTTAAATAGGCTTTTTGAGCCTGTAATCGTTCCTCCCTAGGACGAGCACTCTGGTTAGCGCTTGTCCCACCCTAGAATGAATGCTCAATAGGAATTCATCCCACCCAGGGATGAATACAGAGCACACATTTCACAAAATAGCAAAAATGCACAAAAATGCACCAAAAACAACAATAAACTTGCCCAATGAGAGTGCTTTTGCACTTGACATTTCGGGCATGCAAAATAGATGTCGGGGTCACAAATCCTCACTATCCTACTCCCTAAGAAGGCTACCATAGCCGGACCGCTCCACGGGAGGACGGATCTTCGAGAATTTCATCCCCAAATGGCGTCGCCAAAAGGGTCAAAACCCACCCAAAAATAGCAATAGAGTTTCCGAACGAAGGCGCCTTCGTGCCTGACATTCTTGGCATCCAAAATAGACATCGGGGTTATAAATCATCACCATCCTACTCCCTAAGAAGGCCACCATGGCCGGACCGCTCCACGGGAAGATGGATTTTTGACAATTTCAGCTCCAGAAAGGCGTCCCCAAAAGGGTTAACACCCACCAAAAATAGGTCTAAATGTCAAAAAACTGCACACACATTCAAAGATAAATCTCTGAAGGCACCCTTACCTAAGTCATCTTGGGTCAAGTGACTCGTCGCTTTTCTCATGTAGGTCATTCCCTCATCGATTCGTCGCTTGAGGGGGTAGTCACACTTAGTCACCAATCAACAAATACACACCCAATCATGGAAATGGCATGCATTCGAAGAATCATTGGCAAAGACAAATCATGCTCCTGCTTGGGGCAGTAAACAAGCAATAATCACAAGCTGATCAATCACTTGGCATTCATGAATCATGAACTCAAGGTTCCCACAGACAAAAGGTTGCGCCCTTTGCCTATTCATGACTGATCAATGTCCAAGCTCAAGTAACACCTCACCAAAAAAGGTTAACACTTGAACTGAGTTCCTTCGCTCGTCAGAAGCAAGGATTCAAGAATGCATGCCCTTTTCATACTTGGGGCATCAAAATTTGGTTAGGTTACTAAGAAACCCTAATCATTAGTGCTTTGGTTATCTATTTTTGCTCGGCGTTGTGCCTTGCACAACGCATCCCAAAAAGGGGCATCTGTAGACACCAAAACAACACCAATCCGATTATGTGACTACAAACACTGATCACATTGGCACACACAACCCCAAGGGCAGCCCCTAGAGGTTAAACAGTGGTCCTAACCACTCTCACAGTAGTTTTGGAAGGTCAAAAATCATTTTGGCACCTTCAGGCACTTTGCTCAATATCCGTTCCACCCAGGGACGAATTCAAACTGGGATTCGCTCCTCCCAGGGACGAATTCACAATTCGCTCCAGGGTGGGGCGAATTGCAGGTTTGACGGGCAAAAAGTCAAATCTTGGCAAATGGCAGCTCGGATCCGCCACTTAACGCTTCCTTCATTGCATGGGAGTATAGGTGAGCATTTTCGAGCATTAGAGGCTGTTACAAGGGCAGTCATGGAGTCCCTATTCAGGGAGGAATCTTCCCTCCCCTGGAAGGGCATGGTTGCCAAGTGGCACCTCTGCATGCTCATCCCAAGAGACCTCCAGGTCTATAAATTGGTGGGTTTTCTCACCCCAAAAGATACAGAGTAAGAGCAATTTGGAGCAACGAAGTGCTGCCGTTTTATTTCCCCATACATCCTTGTGCGATTTGTGCCTTTCACATCCGTGATCTCTTTTAGAGAAGAGGTCATTGGGTGATCATTGGAAGGTCGAATCTTGAGCCCAAAACCCGACATTTGGCCATAGAATACCACCCCAATTTTCTGACAACACCTTACAAGAGATTTTGGACCCATCCCAAGTGGATTGGCACCGAAATCAAGTCCCAACGGTGGGCGGCCCGCTCAGGCGCCCCCGCACTATCGCGAGTCTAATCGTCCCTTTTAGGAACGATTAGGAATCTATGGCAGATTGTTATTTCTATAATTTTTATCTTGCATTTCATCTTATGCTGCTTAGATAGTTTGTAATTTCGATTTCGTAATGTTTTGAGCAAATCTTATCATGTTTTATCACTTTTTTTGTCTTTACTAACTTGCAGGTAGCATCATCAAATTCCTGCTAATGGAGGCCAAATTGGGAAAATCTGACCATCTGGGTCTTCCCAAAATACCCCCAATTAGCTAACCCCAAGTTTGCAGGTCTTTTGGAGCTCTCTAGGCAGGACATTTGGGACAGTACCTTTTCGGCATTTTGTTGTAGGTAAATTCGTCCCGCCCCAGAGAGAATTCAAATCGGTGAGGAATTTCTCGATTGTTATTTTTGCAGTGCCCTCCTGGTGATGTCCTGATGCCCCTGTCAAATTTTTAGAGCATTTGGATTCATTTTAGTTATAGTTTAATTCATTTTTCTCATTCACTTATCGTAGGCTTGGGGATTGCATGTTTTGTTTCATCCGCAGGTGCTACTAACTATTTCTTGTTCCTTTGAACGCAGGATCAGAACATCGGAGGAGCAGCAAGGAATCAACATTCATAGACACAAGCGGCGGTGACGTTTTGGTCCGCCCATCTTACATGTGGGCACGCGGAAGAAGGATGGCTATCCATGGATGTAACCAAGAGATGAATTTAACGCTCCTCGCCCCTAAAAAGGGAGGATGTGGATTGTAACCGAAATGTGAAATACATCAATAAAATAGAAGGGCTGTTATTTCATTTGGGCTTCAATTCATGTTTTTCTCCATTTCATGCATTTTTAATTCGTAGGGTTTAGCGTTAAGTTTAGTTTCATTTTTGCATCGTGCTTGGAGCTTTTCCTTTTTTGTTTTCGTATCCTCGTGCTTTCAAATATAGCCATAGTAATGTGAATCTTGAGCTACTTGAATATTTATTTACACATGCCAAGTCTCATGACTCTTATATTATGTACATGCCACTTGCATACATGATTAACACTTGAATCTATACTATTTGCACACCTTTACATAACTCTTGGACTCCTACATGCACTCCAATTCTAAGACACTTATGCAAAAATCTACATTACATATTTGTGCTCTTACATACAAGATACTTGTGCACATTTACTCAACCTACACTTGCACTATAACTCCCATAATACTTGTCCATTTTGTATGCATTACACTTTTACATGATACTTGTGCATTTCCTACAGATTCACACTTACATAAAAGAGGAATTATAATTTGCACTCTAAACTATAGACTCAACCCTAATCTATTATTTACAAATGTGCCATGAAGGTACCATGGGGGTACATTAGGATGTACCAAATAATGTAATATACTCTAACACCCCCTTGTATTACATTATTTGGTTATTGAAGACTTTAGTCTTCAATCATGATCTTTATCTTTGTCTTCAATTTTCAAGTGACCTTTGCATTGTTCATAAATCTTTGGTTTTCCTGAATTTGTTTCAACATCTTGAAACTTGGGTTCATCCAATGCTAATATCTATAGGAAAACTTTGGACTATGTTGTATCCAATTTCTTGTATCCTATATTTTTGAACACTAAAGCAATTTATCATTAAGTTCATCTTGAGATAGATATTCTACAATCTCTTGAGAAAAACCAATTGAATCTAAGGCATATATTCTATTTTTAATTGAACCTGTAGCTTATATTTTGTTCTAATTATTGATGATGCTTTTGCTATATTAATTTATACATTTGAATTCAATTGGTATTTCTTTATCAACCAATTGAGTAACTGAAATAATATTGGCTAATAATCCTAAAACATATAAAATATTCTCTAACACAAAATCCAAAAAATGTATGCTAAGTATTTCTCTACCAATAACATGAACTAGATATCTCTTATCATCTACAATATTTAGAGAGAAATTATCCTTGACTTCTAAATACTCAAACCAATGTAAGTTACCAGTCATATGATGACTAGCTCTTGAGTCTATATACCAAATATTATTTTTTGTTTGAACCCTTTGATTAGACTCATATGATATTATCTTACATCTTTGATAAGAGTTTTGAAGAATGCTTTTATGATGTTGCCCATTGTATTCAAAAAAATTCCTTTGATATATATTTTGTTTTTGAATTTTTTTTTTCATAAAGTATGGTTTTGCATTTTGATAATGTCTCTTATGTTAAAAAGTTATGCTTTGCCAATTATCCATTTTTGTACATTTAACTCAAATATAAAGTTTGCTAATTTGATTCCTTTGAAGTGGTAAACCTTCTGTCTCCCTAATTAAGAAACAACTCAAATAATATGAAATTTATAATTTTTTTTTATTTTTCTAACCTTTGCTATTTAAAAACTTTTAACTCCAAAATTGAATTTGCAAAATTTCAAAAAATCTTAATAAAATATTTAATTTCAAATTTTCTCAAAAATTGAAAAATAATAAAACTTCTATAAAAAATAACTTTAAAAACTTAAATACTTGAAATAACCAAGTAAACTAAATTAATGTAGAAATCCTTATCACTCCACACTTTTCAAACATAAATCTTCTACCTTTAATATTTCAAATAATATGTTTTTTTTAACTAAGTAGACATCCTTATTACTCCATATTTCTAACATAAAAATTAAACTCAAAAAATAAATACTTATCACTCCATAAATAAATTATATCCTTTTAATTATTCAAGTATACCTTATAACTCCTCTAAAAACTTAATAAATATTTAAATTAAGCTCTAACCTTAGAATACTTTTTGAATTGCTCACTTGCATATGAACTCTAAATTGCTCAACTGCTCTCTCACTTTGAACTGCATGCTTGTTTCTTGTGTTTAGACCTGAGTTTTAGAATGTGTTCCTTTTACTCTTTAGGAACTAGTTTGAAGATGCCTCAATGATTGATATTTGACATATGGAACATTGTATACATTTTGGAAAATATTCTTTACCTATAACACTCAATGTTGTTCGCTTGCTATGAAATATTTCATGTGTTTTATAAAATATGTTACCTATAACTATGATGACCCATCTAAGTAGGACTCCACCTTGTTGTTTAATTAATAATATGATGTGTTGAAGTTTAATACATGATTCTATTTTATCAAGATAAGTTGATAGTTGTATTTTATGCTTCTTATGTATATTATGCTATTTTCAAAATATGGTACTATTTAATGTGGCTCAAAAGAATGAGCTTAAAACCCCAAATGAAAATACAAATCAAGCTACTCAATATTGCAACTACTAAGGTTTTAAATAGGCCCTTAGTGCCAGAAAATACAACCATAATCTGTAATTGCGTAACAACATGCCTAAGCGTGTAGGAGCAAGAATAGGGAGGAAACAATCCCTAAGTATATTCTAACTAACCCTAATAAGCAGCTAACAATATGCCAACTATTGTCATAAGATATTATTAGCAAATAACAACTATCCTAGGAATAATAGAAACATACGAAAGCCTAAGTAGAAATAGATGCCCTCATCATACCTCCCCACTCAAGAAGCATTGGACTCCAATGCTTTTACAATAGGAGTGGAAATAGAACTCATCATGAATGTGATGACAAGGAGTAAGGAACGGCTGCTGGATCTGCGAAAGCTGGTGTACATCTGAAACCTGAGAAAATGACATCAAAAGAGGCCGTTGCAGTACTTGATGTGAAACAACTGAAAGAGCAGTAGGAACAATAGGAGGAGGCACTGAGGCTGGAGATGAATTAACCTCTTTAAGAACAGAAGGGCAAGTGTCTTTTGGCCATGACACTAAAGACATTCTTGGTAAAGATGCCAAGAAATGTGTATGAGGAAGATTACGTATAAGAAAGCTCTTATTCTGATGATGCAAAGAATAGGTTTTATGATAAGCATCATAGGAAGCTCTCTTATCATATTGATAAGGCTGGCCGAGAATCATTCCACATAAGTCCATGGGAGTCACATCACAGGTGACTCGATCCACATAGTGTGGACCAAAGGCAAATGACAAAGTACAACATTTAGTGATTGCAGAAGTAGTTCCCTCATCCTTCCATCCAAGTGAATAGGGATAAGGATGGGGTTCAACTGGAAATTTGAGGCGATCAACCACATCTTGAGAAATGATATTGGTCGTGGAGCCATTGTCAAAGATGCAACTCACAAAAAAGTTGGGAAGAAGATGGGCTCATGTGAAGAACAAACTCTCCCTATGTTTTTGTTGATGCAGGAGGGTCACTTGGTTTAGTTTCCCTTGAAGTTCTGGATACTCAATATCTTCTCCTATATACTCAATGGGCCCATCTTGTGGTGCCTCCTGTTGAGGTTGTGCCAGCAAATTTTTCTTCTTCTTGAAGCATTCAGCTTCATTGTGTCCTCGTATCTTACAATAATTACAAAACTTTTTCCAATTATAAGAAGAGGGGGAAGAAGAAGAAGGAGAAGTAGAAGAAGAAGAATTTGTTGAAGCCTTGTCGGACTGCTGCTGTGGTGGTCCTTGTTTGGGTAACTTGGATGAGGCCCCTGACTTCATAGCAATTTTCTCTTCTTCCAGTTGTGCTTTATTATAGACCTCATTCAAAGTGGCACAAGGTGCGTATTTCAACTCTCTAAAGAGTTGATCTTGCAATCCACTCTTAAACTTGTTGATAAGTTTAGGAGTGGGATCAAGGATGCTATTGAGAATCCTTAATTTGTTGAACTTCCCAATGTAATCTTGAACACTCATGTTGTGTCCTTGCCTCAGACGAAGCCATTGGAAATCCAAATCCTTAGCAAAATTGGAAGGATAGAATGTATCCTTCAATGCTGTGACCAGGTCATCCCAAGTGTCTATGGGATCCTGGGTGCTTTGACGATCCTGTACCAAAACTTTAGCAATGCCAAAAAGTTTCAATTTTGCAAACGCAACTTGGTCATATTTTTTAATTTTGTTGTAGTCAAACCAGGTATCCATGTCGAGAATCCAACTATTGAGGACATCTGGATCTCGAGAGCCATTATAAATGGTAACTTCACATTTGATTTGATGTCGAGGTTCAGGAGCGAAACTAGGTGGACTAGGTCCAGTCATGTATTGAACCTTGTCAGCCAAGAGGCTAACAATGTCAGCGATGGCGGCCACTTGTTCTGCCAAACTAGCAGCCATCTGACCTCTAGTGTAAGCCAGGAGGCTACAAAACTCGTAAAAAGAGTTACAAAATTTTACCTCACAGGGCAATTACAATAGTGCTATGATTTCCAAGCACAATAAGCCTCATAGACTTATAAGTACAATTTGTTGCCTCGTAGGCAATTTTACAAGTTGTTCCCCTATGTGTGGGGGTTTCACAAAGTGCAAAAATTTGAAATTTTGCAAAAAAAAGGATGCAATTTAAGGTAATTAAATTGAAATAAATCAATTTAATTAATTTAAATTTATTTAACTTAAATTAAGTAAACTTAATTTAAATAAATAAAAATTAAAAGTTAAGCAGATTAAATGTATTTTGCCCAAAAGTTAATATATAACTTTCATAGCAAAATAAAGGCTGGTTAGCCTGAGCGAAAATCAACCTGAATCTGATCAGTGACCACGCTCTACCTGCTGGTGCCCTGGTTACTCCAGCTGCAACGTTGAACGAGTACAAAGGAAGGAACCAGGGGTCTTTTATGGCTACAAACGGTATCGATCATCGAGCATGGAGTATTCACGTGATCATAGCAACCACAATCCAGTGCAACAGTACCGACACATGGCCTTTAGACTGCACAGTGGTGAACTTGGTGGCGCGATGAAAGTGGAATGCTGAAAAAACACTCCACTAAAGTTAACGATGGTCGTCTGTATCTACAAATCAGATAAAACCACGTCACATGCAAAGTTTCTCCAAAAAAAAAAAAAAACAATCTACAGGTGGCTGCTCATCAGATTGGAATGACATCAAATCATTCGTCGGTCTAGAAAATTTGTCCTTCAAACAACCCAAACGTGGGTGTATTATTCTAGTGAATAAGTGTTTCCATGCTGTAGACAGGCACCGCGAGAGCAATATCCATGCAATAACTCTGATGACGGCTTGCAGAAAGGTCAGAGAGTAATATGTCACTCATTCCTGAGTGCAAATTGTCCCACATTCAGGACACAGGGAGGCAAATAGCTAAATATAAGGAAAATGTTACCTATGGTAAGTATGACCACCAACTGGTGGTCATGTTTCCCTTTGCCACCTAGATTCCATCTAGGAGTTCGTCTACCTCTGACCTAGTCCATCTACCTGACCTCGTGATCCACAACTATCTCGTGTCCCTTTGCCACGTAGAGTCCCTAGATAGGTGTTCGGTAGCGATGTTGTGGCCCCTTAGAGCCTATGTTGTAGCCATCCCGCGTCAGTCTCAAATCTGAGAAGTATTCGTCCTCGAACGGTTCGATGTCCCCTACATCAGACTTAGTTGGGCATGTCACCCAATGAGAACCCCCCACTAGAAGTTCACACCTTAAATAACAAATATTGTAAACAACCAATCGAAGTCCACCATATGAGCCCGATTGGATCGATTGGCTCTGATACCAGTAATGTGGCTCAAAAGAATGAGCTTAAAACCCCAAATGAAAATACAAATCAAGCTACTCAATATTGCAACTACTAAGGTTTTAAATAGGCCCTTAGTGCCAAAAAATACAACCATAATCCGTAATTGCGTAACAACACGCCTAAGCGCGTAGGAGCAAGAATAGGGAGGAAACAATCCCTAAGTATATGCTAACTAACCCTAATAAGCAGCTAACAATATGCCAACTATTGTCATAAGATATTATTAGCAAATAACAACTATCCTAATAGAAACATACGAAAGCCTAAGTAGAAATAGATGCCCTCATCACTATTGATGATTTTTATGGTTGCAATATTAGGTACTCTCTCATGTGGTTGGTAGAAGATAATCCACAAAAAATAAGAGAAAAAAGGAAATGATGCATGAATTCTCATCGACAACTCAAGGATAAAAGAAAACCCTTCATATAGATGTACTGCATTTGTGTGTGTATCTGATTAATAATACACCATTGGGAAAGGAGGTTTCTTTGAAGTAAGAGAGTCATCCATAGTAGGTGGGTGCTAACGTAGCAATTATCATAAAATATCTTTCTTAAGGAAAAATATTATTGTGCATATTTTTTATTTCATCATGGTTCAAACAAGGAAAACTATTGGCGAGAACCATTGTGTTGTTGTATGTGTTCTAGAATGTGGAGCTTGTTTGATTATTATTGAATGGAGTGTTAATAATTGTATTTTCATTGTTAACACATAGTAGCAAAATAAATAAATAATTAAAGTAATTAAATTTTATTAAAAATATATTATTTAATATTTAAGTTGGAGGGGGGCACAATTTATAAATATTATTATTATATCTATATCTATCTATCTATCTATCTATCTATATATATATATATATATAACAGAGTAAATATCATAGTAATAAGGAAGAACATAAAGGGCTATGTGTTACGTACAAGGTTGGCATGGAGGATGGGCGAATGGATGGTAGACATGCATGACAAGCCACTTTTTCTCTAAGCCTATATAATTTCCCTTGCTTCCCAAAATTGGGGGATCAATATCAACCAGAAGAAATATTGGGATTATAGTTGATGTTAGTATCTTAAGGTAGGGAGAAATAAAGTGAGGCAATATCGATTTTGCAACCTATCCAAATACCCAGGATTCAAATCCTATTTATGAGTATTTCTACATTTAAGTTTAATATATGTATTACTTTCTTTCCCAATTTAATATTCTATGTTATCTTGTTTACCTTTATTTTCCTTTGACAACGAAATCTAATTCAATAGAAAGAATTTAATTCATAGCATATCCTTATTATGCAAATAATTAAATCATTTCTTGGCCTCTCCATTTAACCTTTCATGGCCCTATAAATTCAAGGGCTCTAAGAATGATAGATAATTTCCAATAATGAATGCATTGGTTAGAATAAAGTATTCATGTAATATCTTCCTATTTGGACTACTAGTGTAGCAGTTGCACCTTTTGGACCAAATAAACCTTTGGTAAATACTGTTCGGGTGAAAGATTTGTTTAACAAAGTTTCTAGGAGACTTCCCTTATATAAAACTAATTTCATGCGTGTTGATTTGTTTAATGTGTTGTATATTGTAGTGTATATTATTGTGGGTATTACCTTATTTAATATAAAAACAACCAAGAATAATGTCATGCATGTTCATTCATTTAATGTGTTGTAATGTATATATTGCTTTGTATATTGTTATGGGTATTACATTGTTTAATATTTATATGCTCGAAAACCAATGCACTAATAAAATCAAAACTTAATGATAAACATAAAGTATTAATGAACATGAACATAAAAAACCAATACACAATGATAAATAATGAAAACAAGTAGGCCAACTCCTTTATATTAATGATAATCTCAAAGTGTATTACAAATACGTCCCCTCGAGGTATTTCAATGTTGCGATACAATCATTATAATAAACCAAGGGTTTTTTCCCTTTTGAATTATTTTTTGGCACACTTTGCAAGGTTCTCTCACAATCATAAGTGTAGGAACAGGTTTTAGTAACCATCACTTACAACTCGATGCTCATGTATTGCATCCCTTGGTTGTCATGAAAAATTGTAATTTGTGCACAAGGAAAAGCAAATAGTTAGTAGCACATGTAGAGCCCTTCGAGATAGGACTCGATGTAATGATAATTAATACTGAAATAAAACTAAATAAAATGCATGAACATGCATGTAAAATACTATAAAAATTAGGCAATATGATATACTAAATCCTATTGAAATAAAGAAATAAATAAACTAATATCTTCCAGAGGCCATCACAAGGTAGTTTGGCCTTTCCTATGGGTCGTCTCGGATTGAGATGGACACTATTTTATGATTATAATTTGGAGGCCAAGTCAGGGGTGACATTTGGGTTCAATCTATAGCCTTATCGATGGATTGGTGTGTTTGTGGGAATGGCTTAGTGGGTTTTGATATATCACCAAAGTAGGAGCATTGGATTACGTAGAGGATTTAAATGTGGTCTTCAACCCTTGGAGTAAACCAACAGCATAAATTTCTATAACGAGAGGGTTTAAAAGATATAGAATAATAACCTCTCAGTATTTGAAAGCTTGGGAGCACATGGTTGGGTTTTGATAATACTTTTTTGCTTGAAATTTTGAATCTTTGGATCTCTTTCAATGGGGAGTGAGTACCAATATATAGATTTCTTGAAAGAAATCTAATAATGGTACCAACCCTATCCATGAAAAGAAAAGATGTAGTTCACATTAATAAGAGTGAATGCCTATCTTTAAAATTTTATGAAAATTAATTAATGCATTGTGATTCTTTATTTTGGTTCATGGAAAGTGCTAAATCATGTCACAAGAACATGCATAGAATCTAACTAGCAATTTCAAGTGCCAGTTGGTCCTTGATTGACTTTTTGACCAAAAGTACTAGATACCATCTTGGGGTGAGATTATCCAAGAGGCCATATTGGGGTAGGACAACCCCAAATTAGAGGTCATATTAGGGTAGGATGGTCCTAAATGCTTAGGTGAAGGTGCCCTATTTGAGTGGTAAGAACCATTTTTTTAGTCTTGAAGCTACCCAAAGTGGGTCATGTGGTCTAGAAGAGTCCAATTAGGTAATTGTAGGCCCAAAATGGCCACATCCTTAGAAAACATTACAAATTTATTCTAAGGTATGAAAGTTCTATTCTGCACACTTTTTAGTGTATTTTGGAGTGGATCTGCAACAAGATTTTTCTAACCCACCCAACATTTAGTATATTTTACACTTGAAGTAATTTCACACAATTTATAATACATTTGGCAGTGGACTGATGGCGTGTTCTAATTCTACAAAAGTTTTGGGTGAAGATTATATCATCATAAGGAAAAGTATAGAATGGTTATTGCTTGTATTTTTTGACATGCTTCAAGCGGCTAAGTGTTGATGAGACCAATTATGATAAGTTTATAGATTATTTTAGTTCAGAATGGTGATGAAGAGGTTGAAAATCATAGAATAAGTGTGGATTAGCGACAAAGAGTTTTTTGAACTAACTTCTTCCTGGATTGGCGACAAGGATGCATTTTACACTAACTCCATTGTGAAATGGAGGTAAAGCTATTTTACACTATGGTAAGTGCAGATTGGTGACAAAGGTTATTTACACTTGGTTTAGTGTGGATTGGAATTTCATAGATTTATAAAGTAAATATGACATTAGCATCTTTTATAGTGCATATTTTTAATTGTTTCAAAGTCAAATAAGAAAGAGGAAGGTTGATGAGCAAATTTCATCCCGCTTAACTCTTAATGCATTTCACATCGAAATGGTATTCCGCATAATCAAATCCATGGAAGGTGATATCATAAACTTAATAGAGTAGGATGGTGCTTTGGTTTGTCCTCACAATTGTACAAAGTATATTCCAAGATCTAATCAAAGTTGTGTATGAGGAATATCAATGGTTGAGATTCTATTAACAAGTTTGAAGTATTTAAAAGCATTTTCTCATTGGATTCGAACACAATCAGTTGGGAGATAGGAAGCTGAAGAGTTGAAGTGTTTCAATAACAATAACTAGAGGTAGTTGTAGATAGATGGTGATGTGAGCTTCCAAAAAGAGTTTACAGAGTAGATGCAATCTCTAACGGCCTGAAATGCCAACTAACACCAACCAACCAGCAAGTTGTAGAGGCTCTGAGTTGCCATGGTAGTCCACTTGCAGTGAATTTACCAAAGGCTAAAGCAGTAATAAAATGCCAAGGAATCTCTAATGAGCTATAAATAATAAATCTTTGTAATGTTCCTTAATAATATTTCATTTACAAACTATAAATAGAGGTCGAACCCACATTTTTTAGGGTTGTCTCTAGTGCGTTTGCTTGCCCTACTATAAATATTTGTAAGTTAATGGAAGGAGCATTACTCTAATATTTTGACTCAAATTTGTTATCTTCATTATCTTGTGCAAGAGGTTCAAAGTCTTGAGTTGCATTTCTGTTAATACTTGAATGGTTAGTTCATTCCAAATTTTGGATTACTAGTTGTGAGAGTAGTTGAAATCTATTATTGATTATATATGTATTGTTAGGAAGTTTATTTTTGTTAAATCTAACTATTGGTCTATTATGTTATTTGGATTATCAATATTAGATGTTGAAATTAATTTTTGCAATATTTCTTTGTTTATTCTTTAATGTGTGAAGGTTTCATTGATTTGAGTGATGTTTTTTTGAGTGATGGTAAACTAGAAATAGCTTGTGAGAGCCTTTTGTTGTAGTTTACTATGTTTTTAACCTATCCGACCATTATTTTTCATAAAATTCCTAACCCTAAACCTTTTCTAACCCTTATCTCAAAACCCTATTTGATATTTAATTGAGTCAACACCATTTTAAGTTGACAAGGAACCAACCTACTCTAGAGGTTGGATTGAAGTTGTCTTTGGTCCATACAATGCTTGAGTGTCGATCTGCGACTATCGGGTGTATGCCTGGATAGAAAATTAGAATATAGACAGTTAGAGTGTTAAGTAAAAATTAATGTCATTTTGGTGCCCAACAGTTTTTGGCATGCCTAGTGGGACCAATTCACAAGGAACACAAAAACCCATCGTTTTATCTCTACCCAAAGGAATCAAGATTTGATGAATTTTCTTGACCTTGCTAAGTGAAGAAGAGCAAATTCACCTAGTGACTTCCTGGTATTTGAACTCCGAAAATAATTATCCCTATAGAATAGTGTCCTTTCATGTATACCAAGTCTTTCAAAAGAAATAACCCTGACTCATTTCTCTATTGTGAGTTACCTTACAGAGGGTCAACTATTATTAGAAGTTTGAATCAAGATTTCTTTTTAGAATAAGAAATTCCTGAGGAAAACCCTACAGTTAATTCAAAAACTCATACAGGAGGATCTACACCTAGAAATATGGCAAGAAATGCAGCCCCTAATCAAGGAAATGTACCCCCAAATCAGCCATTATAGAAATACCCAAACTGGAACACAACTGGTCCCCTTAGATTAGCCCATATGAATGCCATTCCCTAGGCTATATCTAAGGCCATTCCCACTTATGATAAATCTAGAAAAACAACATATGAACACTATCAAGATATTTTGAATCTGGCAGTAATCCACAACATAAAGAAGGAGGATATTATTGTGAGGATCCTAGCCTTGTTCTTTAGAGGGAAGATTTTGCATTGATTTAGGACTCTAAAATATAATACCATTACTTCGTGGTAAGCACTGGTTGAGACTTTTGTGGAATAATTTAATTAATTTGTTGACCCTTTCTCCTTGCTCAATCAATTTACATCCATGCAAAATATCAGTAAGATACTGTATCATATTTCAATTTGAGTTTTAGTAGAACATGGAAAATAATTCCCCCTACAGCTAGACCAGTTGCATGCTTAGATTATATGTATTATATGCAAAAACAACAATTTGGAGTAGAAACCTTCCTCCAAGTTTATAACATAGCATTTCATGCAAAAAATATCCTAATTAATGTGGGGAGGTTACCCCCCAAAGTTGTGCTACCTTATAATTCAGAAACCACTAATGACCAAAGCCAAAATACTACTTCATCTTATATGGACCCCCTTTTCTTATCATCTCCATATTCATAAATGAATCCCATTCCTCAGCCAAAATTGCCTTATACTAATGTATCTTTCCATCCCCTTCCTTCTCAAACCCCTCCATATTTTTTTGTTATTCTTGATATACAAAATACTCTAAAAACTTTGAGCAATAGAATGAATTCAATGGAAAAGAGAGATAAAAAAAGGTCACAACAGAGGATATTCTCATATGTGAATAAATATCAGATACCTGGTCCTAGTAATAGTACCGATGTTAGAGTAAATGCAACATATGAAGAGCCTGCATGTTCTTCAAAAACAAGTCTTGTTAATATCTGGTGTTTGGTGTGTAATGATCCCCATGATTCATAATCTTGTGTTATGTACCAACATCATGTTTAACAAGATATGGATCAAGTTGAGAGAAATTAAAAGGTAAGAGTAAATATGTTATGGCAACCTAACCAAATAATGGTTGGAAAAGAGCTGGATGAAAATGTCCCAATTGATGTTATGACAAGATCTGGAAAGAAAACCTTTCAAGTAGACCTAAAAAAAATGGGATAATTCCAAGTTCCCTCTCACAAAAGGAATGACTCACCTCCTTAAAGCAATAATACTTTTCCTATTCCCTAGGATAAAGGGAAGGATAATACAAATAACCTCCCAAAAATATTGGAAAAGGAAACAGAGGGAGACAAAATGAAGTCTAAGGATGAGGCTCAAGAGATTCTTAAATTCCCTTCTATTACCAAAAGATAAAGAATAGAATCCACTCAACAATATAAAAGAAAATATAGTGAGCCAAAAATAAGGCCTAAGAGGACCACTTGGGCTAAGTCTAAATACAAAATTATGGAGGAGATGAAGAGGATACCCTCAAAATCTAGTTTGTATGATACTCTTTTCATTCCTGGCTAGATAGACTTTCTTAAGGCTTCTCTAAGAAACTATCCATAGCAAAAATAGGCCACCACAATCCTTAGTATACCCTTAGAAAAGAAATAAATATCCCCTGCTATTTTGAATAATAAACCCCCTCCTTTCTATATTTCATTGAGGATGGAATGTTGGATAGTCCAAAATTGTATGATAGATTCAGGAGCCTCAACTAAAGAAATGCCTAATGTAGTCTATGAAGAGATGGGTATGGAGTATATCTAATCTTGCCTTGGGGTACTACAATTGGATGGAACACCTATAAAAATAGTCAGAGTAATAAAGGATATTTTGATGAGGTTACATAGAGCCCCTGAGGTGACAATAGTACAAGAAATAGTAGTGGTTTACCTAGAGTCCTCCTTTGGTTTATCCCTCTTAAGGGAGTTCACTATAAAATTAGGTGGATGCATGTACATGGATTATTCCAGCATGGTCATTCCCTTTAAAGGGAAGAGGATAAGGATAACACCTAAAAATATTGTGTCTTATCACATAGAAAAATTGAATAAGACATGTGCAACCTTACTCCCCTTGAAGAATTTGAAATTGTGGATAAATTTGAGGAATTGGAACTGGAATATGAATACCTTTTAGAGAGGATTACAGTTATTTTGGGACAGGCATGGGCACATATAGTATTTCTACAAAATCAGAGAGGAAATCTTTGGCTATATCTAATCAGTCTCTAAGGGAGATAGAGGTATGGACAATGCACTTTTATGGTGCTAGATGCATAAATGGATTTGGTGCTGAAGTGGTACTACAATCTCAATCATAATTGCCAAATAGTTTTGCCTATAGATTAACATGGTCATGTACCAATAATGCTGTAGAATATGAGGCTCTATGTATCGAACTAATACAAGCATAAAAAATGGGCATTAAGGTCCTAAAAATATATGGTTACTCCAATTTAATCATCCATAAGGTAATAGAAAGGTGCAGTAGTAAGCACCGTTACATAAAAACATACAAAAATAGGGTATGGGATCTAATGGAATCCTTTGATGCCCTAAATATAAATTATGTTCCTAGAGAAAATAATACTTTGGCAGAATCCTTAGCAGCAAGGGGAGATAACTTCAACCCTTTTGTATACATTGGATTCAATAAAGACAAGGTAATCAAAATTATGTTTAGGCCTATTATGCTAGATAAGCAGATTTTATGGTATATCTTTAAAAATGATGAACAAATAATTGTTTTTCTGGTAAGAGAATCTTGTCTCTCCACTGTACAAGAAGAAAATTTGGAGGAAATTGATATGGAGGATGTTATTCAACTTAGGAACAATCAAATACCTAGAGGGTTGGTCACATTAGAAATCCTATTTGATAATGAAGATAGAAAAATGACCAGATCCATGGAAGTCAATGAATTTTTTTATAAAGAAGTTGAAGTCAGTACTAAAAATAAGCTCAATGTTGGAATTCGATGTTCACCAGAGGAAGAAGAGGATATCAACGATTTATGCCTAAAGTACCTAGATATCATAGCTTGGTCATATGAAGACCTCAAGGGATATGACAAAAGGATTATCCAACATCCTATTGAGCTAGAGCCTGATGTCAAGCCTTTTAGGTAGAAGCAAAGCCTGGTAAACCCAAGGATCGAGGCCATTATGAGAGAAGATCTCTTAAATTTGTTAAAGGCTAAGATCATCTATCCAATAAAATATTCAACCTGGGTAGCCAACTTGGTACCTATGAGAAAAAATAATAGCGATATTCATTTGTGTGTAGATTTCAAAAATCTTAACCAAGCATCTCTTAAGGATCACTACCCCCTTCCATAAATTGATCAAATATTACAGATAGTGGCAGGGGTATAAATGTTCTCACTATTGTATGACTACTCTAGATACAATCATATTTAGGTGAAGAATGAATACCAGTATAATACAATGTTCACCACAAAATGGGGCACATTTGCCTACTAGAGAATGCCCTTTGGGTTGTCCAATGCAGGAGCTACATTTCAGAGATCCATGGACTATGCCTTTGGGGAAATTATTAATAAGGTCATTCTGATTTATTTGGATGACATGATAGTGTTTTACCACAACAAGCAGGATCACTCAGCACACCTTGAGTAAGTTTTTTAAAAATGCAGATGTAACCACCAAAAAGGCTCACACCCGATGGCGTCCTATTGCAATAAATGATAAAAATATAACATGCATACAAGAACAAGAAATTGAAAACAAATGAATCAAGAAGAAAAATTCTTTATTCCATTGTATTCGAAGTCAACATCAAATTACAAGTACATCCCTCTTAGGGATAATTATTTTGATACAATATTACAATAGGAGTGCACAATTGTTTCTCTCTTAAGGGTAGGTGCAATTTCAAAATGACTTTTAGGATGACATGAAATGCTCTAGGGTGGATATGCCCTATTCTTTGCGATGGGGAAGGAAATTGATAATTGGTTCTCTTTTGAAACTATTCCCTACGATCAAGAAACAACACAAGAATGTTGAAAAGATAGGCAACCTCTCATGATGAGGCCCTTTTAGGTAAATTACATAATGAAACCATTAAACATGCATAATCAATAAAATATGAAAAGTGCTTCTAAGCTATACAAATCGAATCAAGATTCATATAAGAGCGTAAATAAAAGTAGCAGCTACACTATGCATGGATCAAATGTGTAAAACAAAGCATAAACATGCATAAAGAAACCATTTAAGTCCTAATTGAAGTATAAACATAAATAAGCTAAACTAACCTAATTCTACGGTCATAAGTTTGCTAAAATGTATTTAAACTGTGAAAAAAACTACTCTAAACTAGTTAACCATACAAAAATTAAAAGTGGAAGGTGGTTATACCTCTGCTACAAACCATAGCTCTGATGAGTGTTCTGCACTATAAACTATAGCTGAAAGCCACATTTAGCACTCTGATAGGTTTATCCTCAATTCCAAGGGCAGTGGGCTTGACCTCCTTGTCCAATTGATGTTCAAGGGTCACCTTCGGTGTCCTTATGATAGATTTAACAATTGAATCATTGTGATGGGCCTTCGTTTTCTCGGATTTGCATTTCTTGATCCTCCTAGGCTCCTAGAACTTCCATGGCAAACTGATCATTGGATAAATAGCAAAGTGGCCTTCAAATGCATGAATTTAGTATACAATCTGACAAGGCTTCGCTGCTTGCTTGATCAATTCACACTCTCTCGATAATTAATCAATGCTTCGCTATACAAATAATCTATATATTTCTCCTCATTTGGAGGGGGTATTTATAGGATGCCCTAGGACTGGGGGTGGATTCCTAGAGAAGCCAAGATCAAGAAGAGGTGGTTAGGATAGTTGGAATGGAAGCCTCTAGAATATTTCATCCATTAATCACCTTCTTCTAGATCAAATGGTCGTTCCAACCGATTTGGATCAAATTGAAGGTCAACTAAACTCCAGTTAAGATTGCAGGTCACAAATGTGGTCTAGACAATAAACTACAGGTCTCAACCATGGTTCATCTATAAATCATAGGTCTGGGCTGTGGTTTAGACTATTTAGGCCAAGGAGCCCAAATTGAGTGGTTAGAACCACTGCTCTATCTTAGAGTCTGTCTAATATCTTCTATATGGTCTTCTAGCATGTCCATATGAGTATTCATCCTTGACATGACACATTTTAAGTGTCTACAATAGATAATTTTGTATTTCCATCAATCCTAATAAATCATTCTTTGCAGTGTTGGAATATTTTCAACATTGCCTCCTTAGTCCTAAGTATTAAGTCCTAGTATTTAGTTTTAGTTTAATGTTTTGATTTACATATTTCTAGTTAATTTGATTAGCATACGTTGAGGTTTTGGCTTGGTTGGTCAATGTTTGACCATAGTCCAAGATTAGCATGTTGTTAGGATAAGAGCTATCTTTAAGTTAGTTTGTTGTAATAAGTTTAAGAGGATTTCTCTCAACCACCGTGTCTATTTTTAGTTCTTTCAAGAACTATAAAACTATGTAATGCATTGTTGATCAATAGAACAATTTCACCATTGTTTCTCATTTGGTATCAGAGAAGGTTTTCTCAGATGGATCAAAACCTGTGGAGAGTGGCGTGAAGAGATCTGAAGCACGCACTTTGTCAGAGAAACTCAAGTGGCCAGCACTCAACAGATTTGCAAGGAAGAGCTCAAGTAAATCATTAATATCTCATGAATCCTGAGGTATTTGCTTATGAAATTTTTAGGGTTGTTAGATAATTGTATCAAGAGGATGCAGTCAAAATTTTAGGTGATTTGGAGCTAATTTGCTGATTTTATTAGCATTTTGAGTTTTTCAATAAAATGGTTGTATAAGGTGGAATACAGGGTATTTGCTTCTCAAATTTTGGGAGAAATATTATTTAGATAAAATAATAATTCAGAAAAAATTTTAGGTCATTTGGATCTGTATTTATTGATTTGTGTGAATATTTATTTTTTCTTCAAAAATCCTAGATCCGAAATTGTGATAAAAAGGGAAAAAGTAAATGATCACATATTTTTCACCTTTGTGAATTTTCTTCCAAAATTTAGAGGGTTTTCAGATTATTGTCTCAGGAATACAGAGTTTAATTTTCAAAAATTTTGGAGTTGTATGGATTGATTTATGTGAAGAACATTGAGGTTGTCTCAAAAACACTCTAAGATCTAGAAAGGGCAAAAGTAAATTGATCACATATTTCTCATTTGTGTGAATTTGGATCTGAAATTTAGTGGATTTTTAGATAAGTATATCAGAAGTCTACAAGAAAAATTTTAGTTTGTTTCAATCAGTATTGGCCGATTTATGATAAATTGGGTGCTTGAGACTTTGGTAAATAAAAGGAAGCCATGTATGCAGACTTGGCTGTACCAAAATTTGATGGAGATAATTATGCTATTTGGAGCATAATGATGAAGACCTTCTTGAAGGCTCAAGACTTATGGGATATAGTTCAAGAAGGCTATGAGGAACCCACTTGGAGCAAGCTACAAGGTGAGGAGAGAAAAGAGAAGAAGGAGCAGCAATATGCAAATTGCTTAGCTCTTATGGATTTGAGGAGAGGAATGGAAAAGAATGTTTTTCCTCTCATAGCCAATTGTAGATCAGCTACAATGGCATGGAAAGTGTTGAAGGATGCTTATGGGTTTGATGAGGACACCCATAAAGCCATATGTGACAATCATGAAGATTGTTTAATCAAGGAGGAGCCTTGCTTCCTTGAAGAAGCTTCTGAATTAGATCCTTTTGAAGGAGTTTTTGAAGAGTCTTGTAAAGACTCATATGAAGACATGCTTTGTATTGGAGAATTATTTCTTGAAGAGGAAGACATATTTGAAGAAGAACCTTGTGTTGAAAAGAGTAAAGAATCCCTTCATGGAGAAGAGGATGAGAAGGAGCCTTGTCCAATTCTCATTGAAGAGAGGTATGATGAAGAATGTCTCATGAAGGAGACAAATGGAGAGTGTATTTTGGAGAATGCACCTACAATTCTCATGGAGGAGAATAAAGAAGTTTTGTGGGATGATGATGGAGAAGCAATGTTCATGGAAGACCATTGGCTCACTTATCTTGAAGACCATTCACTTGGAATGGATGAGTGCTCTCTTGAAAGAGCAAATGAAGTTATGTGGGATGATTTCCCAAGTGTAGTACAGGAAGAAGAGATGAAGGGCATAAGTTTCATGCTCCATAATGAAGATTATCTCAAGGCTGAGATAATAAAAGGAAAAGAATATTTTGAGAAAGACTATCTCAAGGAGGAGATAGAAAATAGTGAGATAGTCATTAATGGACTTCATGATGTAATGGAGGCATCATCAAAGGATATTGAGAATTGTCTTGAAGAAGCAATTGTGGATGAAGATCACTCACTTGGAGTGACTACATTGCAGAAAGAGAGTTGTCTTGAAAAGGCAACAATGTATGATTGCTTGAATGAATGGTGTTTCAACACACCAACATGGATTGAACAAAGGAGGAGAACTCTTAGTGAAGAGTTGATGGTTGATCTTGAAGCACCATACAATGAAGGAGAACTGCTACAAAATAGCTTTATGGGAAGCACCAAATCTACTCATACTAAAGGTAATGTTTTTATGATTAATGATTTGTTTTTTGTGAGCAAGAATGAAAAGAAAGGTGATTGTCTCATTGAGACAACTTTGATGAAGAGTCTTCTTGGAGAGAATACAGTGATGGAGAACTTGGGTCACATGGATCAAAATGATGTGTTCAAAATTCCTTGGGAGAAGGATTCTTGTAAAGTCATTGTTTTGAGAGAATATTTGTGTGAGGAGCAACTTTATGTTGCATATGTAGTTGGTCATTATATGGCCATATTTATTGTGATATTTTGTGTGGAAATATGTGAAAGAGTTGTATGGTATAATCATCTATGTGAGATGATTAATTGTAAATACTCATGTGGAGTATTGTTTAGTGTTGAAGATGTAAAAGAAGATCAAAATGTGAGAGCATGGTTTAAAGACCATAATGATAAATATGTAAGAGAGTGGTTGCTGAAAACCACAAGAGGAGATACTTTTGTTGAAGGGGGAGCTAATCAACAAAAGAAGGCACTCAAGCATTTGCAAGAAATTCCACATGAAGAGTGGAAGGAGTGCCACCATAAGTATTTTGTAAATTCTGATTTCTTGATTCAAGATTGGAGGAAACGTAAGAGAAATATTTTCTTCCAACTTCGTGATGCTTAAAGAACTCTTGCATGAGTGTCTTTAGCATCAAGGGGGAGAATGTTGGAATATTTTCAACATTGCCTCCTTAGTCCTAAGTATTAAGTCCTAGTATTTAGTTTTAGTTTAATGTTTTGATTTACATATTTCTAGTTAATTTGATTAGCATACGTTGAGGTTTTGGCTTGGTTGGTCAATGTTTGACCATAGTCCAAGATTAGCATGTTGTTAGGATAAGAGCTATCTTTAAGTTAGTTTGTTGTAATAAGTTTAAGAGGATTTCTCTCAACCACCATGTCTATTTTTAGTTCTTTCAAGAACTATAAAACTATGTAATGCATTGTTGATCAATAGAACAATTTCACCATTGTTTCTCATGCAAGTACATGAGGGAAAGTTTTTGCGTCATGTGGTTTTAAAAGAAGGTATGGCCATATATCTAGATAGAATCAAATCCATTCTTGCTCTCCTATTGCCTGTAAACAAGAAAGACTTATAATATTTTTTGGGTCAAATAAATTTTGTTAGGAAAATCATTTCTAACTTTGCATAGAAGGTGAGGCCCATATCTAAACTGCTCAAGAAAAATTTTGAGTTCAAATGGACTAAGGTGAGGAAACAAGATTTTGAGATAATCAAGCAGTCCATTGCAACAACCCCAATACTAGTAAACCCAGATTTTAGTAAGGAGTTTATCCTTTATGCTTATGGATCTTAAGGGATTTATGCCTCAATACTCACTCAAAAGGATGATCAAGGTGAAGAGCATCCCATATTATTTTGGATCTAGAATCCCATTATTACCAGGTTATATATAATTTTATTGAGAAACAAGTATTCGTTGTGATGAAGTCATTGAAGAAGTTTAGGAAGTATTTGATTAAAAGTAAGACCCTGGTATATGTTGTTCACCCAGATGTAAGAATTTTTATTTTGCAAGGTGAAATAGGAGATAAGAAAGCTATTTGGATCACTAAAATCTAAGAATATGATGTGGAGATACACCCCACCAAGTTGGTAAGAGGTAGGGCCCTATGCCAATGTCTAACAAAGGTAGCAACATTAGCAAAAACAATAGCTTGCTAGGCGATATATGAGGATTATATTAAAGGAGTATAGCCAGATGATTATGACTGTGTAGACTAGATGACCAAATATTTTCAAACTAGAGTATGCCCTCCTGATATTAATGCTTCACATAGGGGAAGATACATAATTCAAAATTTGAAGTATATCTTACTGTCAGAAGGGCTATAAAAAAGTAACCTTTATGGAGTCCCCTTAAGTGCTTGAAAGAAGATCAACAACAAAAGGTCATTAAGGAGTTCCATGGAGGGCCCTCTAGAGGACATTTATTAGGCAAAGTTATAGCTTTTAAGATCATAAGAGTAGCTCATTATTGGCCTACTATATTTGTTGATACTTTCAAAATCACTAGAGCTTGTGACAAGTACAAGAGGCATGTAGGTAGGACAAGAATTACATCATTCCCCCTCAGGACAATACAGGTATAAGAACATTTTTAGAAATGAAGACTATATTTCATAGGTGTCATCAATATAAATTCTTCATATAAGCACAAGTATATTCTAACTACCATATAATACCTCACCAGATGGATAGAAGCTATCCCTACCAAGAAATCAGATCAAGAGGTTGTGATCAATTTTATGGAAAGTTTGATTTCAAGGTTTGGAGTTATAGAAGGCTTGGTGAGTGAAAATGGGCTAGCCTTTATAGGAGCCAAATATATTGAATTTTCTAGAAAATATGGCATAACCATTAAGAATGCTTCAAATTAATCACCCTCAAGGGAATGGACTTGCAGAGTATACCAACAAAAATCTATTAATAAGTTTGAGATCACTGGAAGGGAATAAAAGAAGCTAGCACCTACTACTATAACAATATTTGTGGGCAAAAAAGATTACTATCAAGAAGTCCATAAATACTTCCCCATTTACTTTGGTAAATGGCAAGGAGGTAGTTGTACCTATCAATTTGGAAATTCCAGCACTCAAACTGATAAATTTAGAAGAAGAATCAGAGGAGAATCTAGTAGATACAAGGCTGACACACCTACTGCAATTGGAAGAGAAGATAACTTAGGCCTATGAGAAATTTTATAAGCATTCTTGTGGATATCAAGGCATAGTTTGATAAAAATGTAAGGTTCAAAAAATTCCATATTGGAGATTCAGTTCTCAGGTGGAATGTTGAAAGAGAAAAACTAGGACATCATCAGAAGTTTGACTCCTTCTGGGATGGCCTTTTCAAGATAGTAGAAGTCAAGGAGACCAATTTTTTCCAACTTGAAGACCTAGAGGGAAACATACAACGAATTCTGGTGAATGGTTTTCATATTAAACTCTACTTTTATTGAAATATAAGCTCATTTTAATATATGGATATACATTATATCATATATCATTTCTTTATGCACTTTGTATCAAGTTTTGTTTTAACAACATGTACGAAATATTAAAAAATAGAGAGAAATGAGGAAGATAATTTTTTTGTAAAAAATTGGCTGTGTTCCCACAGGATGCAGCAATTCCTATTCCACACTCAAATACATAAGTGCAAAGCAGAATATTGTCGGACTCCAATATCCATTAAAAAGAACCATCACACGAGCAAAATGGCGAGTGGGTTTCAATCCGCACCTAAATGAACTACATTGGCAAAAAAATGTAACTTGCTCTATTTTCCACACTCGGATGGACCACAATGCTAGAAGAGTAATGAGAGGGTCCCAATCCATTAGGTTTCAATACTTCTAAAGTGTGGAATGAGGAAGGCCCTAATCCACAACAAGTTAGAGTTAAGTTGTGTGGAGTAGAAGAAGTGTGTCCAATCCATCGATTTTAGATCTGCATTTGAGTGGGATAGCAATTCTGCATCGTATCACTTGGAAAAAGGGTAAAAGGTCCATAATAAATAAGGATTTTCCTGTGTTCAAAAGAGAAATAATAAAGTGATGCAGCAAGAAGAAATCACATTTAAATTTTGACCAATTAGGAACTGGAATACCACCTCTAAGCCACCAAAAGGAAAAGAGTGCTAGTAGAGAAGCGTACCAATGGGTAAGTTGCACAATAGCCACATTAATGGTAGAATATGTGCATGCAACATTAATTAAAAGAGAAAAGCATAGAATTCAGTTCATTTGACAAGAGCAACATTTACAAAGTTGATAAGAGCAGAACGATAGTAGAATAATCACCTAAAAATTCTATAGAAAAAATATAGGTTATTACTAATGAATATGGCTCCAAATAAAGCACTTACAGAAGAGCAGAGAGTAGGAGTAGAGCTGGATGGCTATGTGGGCCAAACCAGGTGATTGGAGGATACAGTAATAACCAAAGTTAAAAGGACCTTCTTGAGAAATCATTTTGAGTTTAGACATTTCGAAGGGTGACCAAATCGGCCTCAAGGTACCATTGCCATAAAATCCTTCTTATTTTCCTATATTTGTGATTTTGTTCATCATTACCCCGAATTGGTTTTTGCGATGATTAAATATTATTATCTTGAGAAAAGAGCAATAAAAATACCTAACATGAAACTATTCACTATTACCAAAGAGCTCTTCCTTAATATTTTTGTCGTAGGGGTGACCCCACCCTCAGAACATAAAAAATTTGACATAGCAAAACAATTTAGAGTTTATGTTTCACTAATGGATCCACAAGAACAAAAAGTTTTATAAAAATAGCTTTGTTTCCAGTTCAGAAGAATAATATAGGAGCATGAAATGCCTGAAGTCCCTATTCCCATTAATAAATTTGCTAACCCAAAACTCTATGCAATGTTAGTATGTATGGAGGGATTGGAATCAGATGAAATGGTGCATGGTTGGCAAATAGTTGTTGCATATTGCATTTCCAACGAGATGATGTATGAGGAAGGCACAACTAAAAAGGGTATTAGGGTTATCTATTTTGATTGGCCAACTTTCCTTACTCAAAGAATACATGAGCAATTAGTAGCATTGAAAAGGAGCTTTGATGCACCTTGTTTTTGATATTGTTCAAGCCTTGGTCTGGTTGTTTTTCACTGTTGTAAGAGATATGATGCCCTGGATTCCAATCAAGGACAAGACCAATGAAGGAGAACCCATGTCAATTTATTACTGGACTAAGCATCTCAGAAGTACTGAGTCTTTTTATAGATTCAATTTGGAATTCTTAGGGCCAACATTGAAAATAATGTATGGAGTTTGCCCTAGGATACCACTTCTGGATGAGAAAATATTGAGAGCAGAGGGTGCAGAGGAAGGAGACTGGTATCTCCTAACAAAGGGCACAATCATTAGACTGTATGGATTCCAAGGTAAGCCTTTTCTACTACCTCACTTTGTCACAGAGAGGCTATTTGCCTTAGAATATTTAAGGCAAGCAGAATATATTGATTTGAACTATGGCTATGGGAGAAAGAGGAAGTCTATGTTGACCTACCAAAATGTTAGTGATATAACTATTACAAATAAATGGTAGGGTGAGCAAATTGACCAATACCTAGATAGGTTGGGTCTGTTCTATATTCCTCAGAGATGGAGTTATGATCCAGATGACATATTCTATAAAATAAATATAGCCTTAAATGGAGAAAAGGCCTACAAATTTGAAAAGAGGTCTAGGCCCCATTTTGAACAAGGTAGAAATAACAAAGAGACTAATATTTTAGAGTGGAATGTTTCTAAAATGGATCAACTCCCTCCATGGTTGGACTTTTATGAGCAAATTGTGGATTTTGACCTAGAAAATAATGTAAAACATTAGTTGAAAGAGTCTACCATTAAGGATATTGAGGGAAAAATAGAAAAGAAAGAAGACTCTCAGTCTCAAGAACCTGATGATGAAAATATAGAGCATAAATGGAAATGGAATGAGGCCAAGATATCATATTGGTGGAGGATGAGAGTCGAGACTGGTAAAACAAAGTCCAAGTTTGGGATTAAAATGGATGTTGAATTCTCTAAAAAGTATGACAATAATCTCCAAACTTGGAGGCCCAAAGACACAAGGAATATAGTACTCATATATGGCAAGTCACAATATGGGCCTGATTCTCCATCCCCACATTCAGAAGAAGAGGAACCTGATACTCCATTAACCACTGTCAAAGTCCTAAAGCCTTTTCAACCTTCAACTGAGCAGATGGAACAATTTCCAAAGGGAGCATGGTTAATGAGTAAAATGCACTATTCTGAGGAGAAGGTTGTCAATGCACCAGTCATAGAGACAAAAAATAGGCCTAAGCACCTAGCCCTAGGTGCTCAACCTCCAGATACAGATATAAACTGGAAAGAAAAGGATGAGAGCTTCAGGTTTACACCTCTGAGTTTCACCACTACAATGATAGTGGAATTGAATCCCATTTCTAAGCAAGTATTGCTGGAGGAAATAGTACAGGAAGGGTTGTCTAAGGAAGAGATGGAAAGTGAGAAAGTTACCTCTCAAGTTTTTCAAAGAAAGGCCAAAAGGACCCCAGAAAGAGTTGAGAAGGAGATCTCAAAGAAATAAAGGCTGGATAAAGAGGATGTAGTTAAGAAAATAGTTGAACCAGATACTGAAGAATCGATACAACAAGAAAAGCAACAGATAATAGAGAAGGCTCCAAAAAACCCTACATCAGTGGGTGAAGGTATGGTCTCTAATCCCTCTTCTCCTCTTCCTCCTCCAGATTCCCCAAGGAAATATCCCTCCCTTTTTGAGAAAGAAGTTGTAACGAAGGTACCTTCTCCACCTCATAGTTCACCTCCTGTTTCATCAGTTACTATTGAGGTACAAACCAATCCATCTCCCCCAAGGTCATCACAAATTCCTTCTTCATCACCCCAAGTCCCTATTTCATCATCTGAGATTCTACCTTCATCATCCGAAGTTCCACATTCATCAACTAAGATTCCCCTCTCATCATCTCCCATAGTTTCAACTTCGCCACCACCACCATCATCTGAGAAGCAAGATGCTTCAAGTTCACCCCCTCACCCATCTGTGAGTCTCCCTTCATTTTCCATGAGTTTACCAATTGCAAAAATGACAGTGGTCACAAATTCCACTATGGTCACAGATTCTATTGTAAATACTTTTGCACCACTAGTATCAACTGTTGATTCTACCCTTACATTCTTGGTGTCTTCTTCTCCTCTTGCTATGAGTTACCCTACCCAGGTAATTCTATAGAAAGAGCAGGAAGCTACATATAAAATCAATGATTTTTGGGTAGAAAAGCTATCTAAGCCTTCCAATAGGATGGCCACAAGGAGAAGAACCATGTTTTTTGATCCAATTTCAAGGCAAAGGAATTCTAGGTCCATGATTTCCCTGGTGAGAAAGCCTAAAACTGAGATGATAGTTCAAGATTATCGTATAGAAGATTTCATAGAAGATATTGAAAAGTTGCTTGAAGAAGATGAATTGGTAATAGCCAAAGCCCACTTGGATAATTTTTATGTGAAGAATGATATATTTAAAGAAAATGTGGGCAAGTTGGAAAAACAAATTGAAAAGCTTCAGAAGATTGTCAGAAATCAGAAGGAAGTGGAGAAAGCTCTAAAAAAGGAAGCTAAAAGCTGGCAAGAGAAGTTTCAAGAAGCTAATAAGCTCAAGGAGTAGCTAGGAGAGCAGAAAAAGTTGAATGAAGAACAAGCTAAGGAGATACAAAGTCTGAAGTAGCAGCTCCAGATTGAAAAGGCTAAATATTCTAGTTTTTCCAAAGCTAGGCTCAAGAAAGTAAGAAAATAACTGCTCTCTGAAGTTCAAGAGAAATGCTCAGGGCTTCAACTTATTATTGATTATTTAGATGATGCCAACTGCTTACTCCAGAGTATCCAGAAATATTTAGATAAAATCACTAGAGAGATACAACCTATGGTAATCCCAATAGAACAAATCTATAGGTTGGTGGATAGTAGACTTAGTGATTCTGCCAAGCCAATCCCTAATAAAGAATGGAACATTGCTAGAGTTGCTTCTAGGATTGTAGTGAAGAAGCACAGAGCACTTCAAAAGGCTTGGCTATTGTATGATAAAATTGAAGGAGTAATCAAGGATGTAGTGGATGTTAACAAGGAAATGATACAAATTGGTTTTAGAGGGTTATGGATGGAAGATCACAACTTGCTTTCAGTTGAAGAAATCAGGAAAAGTACTAGAGAGAGCTTACAAGATGAATCTAAAATTGATGCTCTAGAGGAACCAATTGACCAAGAGCGGGCTTCACAAATGATCATTGATTTTACCAGGCTCAAAGACCTCATGGAAGACTTGGTAAACAGAGGAAGTGTTGCTTATTATGAAGACATTGGTGAACTCCAGTATATTTACAAGCAACTAACAGAGACTTCCAATCCCTCAGAAGCAACCTAGAAACAAGCCCTACAGACTTTGAAATTAATGGTACAATTGTTTGGTGATGATGCTGGAGAGAAAAATCAAGAGCAATATTCTCTTGAGGAAGAAGCTGAGGAAGAAGCTGAAGAGGAATCTGAAGAAGAGGATCAGCAAGAAGAAGAGCCGAATAGAGATGTTGCAGACCCTAAAGGGGCACAATCTTAGAAATTTTTGTTCTGTACATATATAGTCATAAGTTTTGTATTTTTTGTTTGATTCATTTTTACTCTGACATGGTCAGAAAGAAACAATAAAAGTATGAGTCCAGAGAGACACAGAAAACAACAAGTTTTGTGTGAAGGTATTTTTATCATGTATTGTAGGAGGGCTTTATAAGGAGAACACAACTATGTTTTTGATGGAGTAGTGAAGCAGTTTTGTCGAAATGGTACAGACATTGATGCTTATGGCATAGTCTCCATATGAACCATTATCCTCTAAGATGCATGGAGCATAGTCTCGATATGAATGTTTATCCTCTAAGGTGTTCAGTTTTTAGAGGGTAGTGTTCATATGGAAGTTATTCTTTAAAGCATTTTTTGAAGATAAGCTTTTTGACTCCTAATATCCAATGGATAAGACTCTGAGTTTGATGGATTTGTGAGCAAATCCACCCGGGAGGCACCAGAATGTAGGCCCAAAATGGCCACATCCTTAAAAAAACATTAAAAATTTATTCTAAGGTATGAAAGTTCTATTTCGCACACTTTTTAGTGTATTTTGGAGCAGATCCACAACAAGAGTTTTCTAATCCACCCAACACTTAGTACATTTTTCACTTGGAGCAATTTCACACAGTTTATAACACATTTGGTAGCGGACTAGCGACGTGTTCTAATTCCACAAAATTTTTGGGTGAAGATGACGTCAGTGCAAGGAAAAGTGCAGAATGGCGACCGCTTGTATTTTTTGACATGCTTCGAGTGGCTAAGTGTTGATGAGACCAATTCCGGTGAGTTTATAGAGTATTTTGGTCTGGAATGGTGATGAAGAGGTGGAAAATCATAGAAGAAGTGTGGATTGGTGACAAAGAGTGTTTTGAACTGACTTCTTCCCGGATTGGCGATAAGGATGCATTTTACACTAACTCTTGTGAAAAATGGAGGTAAAGCTATTTTACACTATGGCAAGTGCGGATTGGTGACAAAGGAGATTTACACTTGCTTGAGTGCGGATTGGCATTCCATAGATTTATAAAGTAAATATGACATCAACATATTTTATAGTGTGGATTTTTTATTGTTTCAAAGTCAAAGAAGAAAGAGGAAGGTTGACGAGTGGATTTCATCCCGCTTAACTCTTAATGCATTTCATGCCAGATTGGCATTCCGCATAATCAAAGCCATGGAAGGTGATGTCATCAACTTAAAAGAGTGGAATGGTGCTTTGGTTTTTCCCTACCATTGTACAAAGTATATTCCAAGATCTAATCAAATTCATGCATGGGGAAGATCAATGATCAAGATTCTTCTAACAAGTTTGAAGTATTTAAAAGCATTTTCTCACCAGATTCGAACACAGTCAATTGGGAGATAGGAAGCCGAAGCATCGAAGGGTTTCAAGAACAAGAACTAGAGGTAGTTGCAGATCGACGGTGATGCGAGCTTCCAAGAAGAGTTTATGGAGCAGATGTGGTCTCTAACGGCCTGGACACCAACTATCACCAACCAACCAACAAGTTGTAGAGGCTCTGAGCTGCCATGGTAGTCTACTTGCAGTGGATTTCCCAAAGGCCAAACTAGTAAGAAAATGCCAGCAAGGACTCTCTACTAAGCTATAAATAACAAATCTTTGTAATGTTCCTTAATAATATTTCATTTACAAACTATAAATAGAGGTCGAACCCACATTTTTTAGGGTCGGCTCTAGTGCGTTTGCTTGCCCTATTGTAAATATTCTTGTGAGCTAATGGAAGGAGCATTACTCTGATATTTAAACTCAAATTTGTCATCTTCATTATCTTGTGCAAGAGGTTCGAAGTCTTGAGCTGCATTTCTATTAATACTTGAATGGTTAGTTCATTCCAACTTTTGGATTACTAGTTGTGAGAGTAGTTGAAATATGTTCTTGATTAGATCTGTATTGTTAGGAAGTTTATTTCTATAAAATCTAACTATTGGTCTATTCTGCTATTTGGATTATCAATATTGGATGTTGGAATTGCTTTCTGCAATATATCTCTATTTATGCTTTAATGTGTGAAGGTTTCATTAATTTGGGTGATGTTTATTTGAGTGATGGGACACTGGAAATAGCTTGTGGGAGCCTTTTTTGTAGTTGCCTATGTTTTTAGCCTATTCGGCCACTATTTTTCATAACATTTCTAACCCTAAACCTTTTCTAACCCTTATCTCAAAACCCTATTTGAGATTTAATTGAGTCAACACCATTTTAAGTTGACAAGGAACCAACCTACTCTAGAGGTTGGATTGAAGTTGTCTTTGGTCCATCCAATGCTTGAGTGTCGAGCTACGACTATCGGGTGCATGCCTGGATAGAAAATTGGAAGATAGATAGTTGCAGTGTTAAGTAAAACTTGATGTCAATTTGGTGCCCAACAAGTAATATCTTCAATATGAAATGAATTTAGTATCTGTATATACCCCTTTTTGGGATGCATTATGTGAAGACACAACGTGAAGCAAAAATAGAAGAACTAAAATGGTCAAATTGATTAATTTTATTCATTAAACTAATCAATGTTAGATTCCCCAATCATGGAAAGAGCATGTGTTTTTGAATCATTGCTTCCAACTTGTTTATGGACTTAATTTTGGTAAACCTTTCAACCAATGATAAATTTTTAGTTTGGGATTTAGGTATACTTGATCTTGGTACACTTTCAACCATGAGTAAACAAAGCTTTAGTTTACAAATCTCCAAGCTCTCATGTTGTGGATAAACAATGATTTAGTCTATGAAGCTTTAGGCTTTAGGTACACCACACATTCTTTTGGTTGAAATTTTTGCTTTTGCCCTAATAAATAGGGAAGTGTATGATATTTCTTGGCAATGATTCTTGAATGAATGCAATTTTCATAATTAAGTGTTTAATTGTTTATTTGATTATGAATTTTGTAATCATATGACTACCCCTTCAAGCAATGAGTTGGTAGAGGAGATGGAAAATGATGAAAGCGATGAGTCACTTGACCAAGATGATTGAATTTGGGTGTAATAAATTAGTAAATGGCCTATATCCTAACACCCTCAATGACTATGACTCATTATTATTTTTGTGATGATATATTTTTTTAGGTGGTGGTTTTGATTGTGGAAATTATTTTTTTAGGCATTGAGGGCTCGACAAAGATTTAACACTATTTTTTAGACAGCATGAGATGCACTCTTTGAGGTTTATCGAGACTAGATTGAGCTCATTAGCCTTAGGTATATTAGTAGGTTGGAGCCATTCTATGGAAACCAAGATTACCTGATAACCTTGATATACCGTTAGGATAGTCAGACTAATGCTTTTCATCTATCGACTGGTGAGATGACAGTGACACTGGAGGATGTTTACAAGATTCTTTGTATTTCAATTAAAGAATACTCCATTGTCTCTTCACACATTAGCCAATGAATTAGAGTGCTCCAGAGGGTGTTTGCAAAGGACTAGGAGGTGGTATAGTGGAACATGGACAGTGGTGGAGTGCTCATGGAGCACTAGTACAATGTAGATATCCTATCAACAAGACATATAATGGTGATGTCACTCATGTCAAACATATTGTTACCTAACTCCTCAATAGTAAGGTTCCCATGTAACCTTATTGAACTGGTTTAGAATTTGATCGAGTGCATAGTGTAGGAGTCTATGATCATGAGACAGGGGATGATGCTAATGGCACACTTGTACGATGAGCTCTATGAGATCCTACAATAGGAGTGGTCTAGGTTGGGCTAGAGTTTCCTCCTTCATATCTAGGGGTGGGACTGCATTCAAGTGGACAAATTTAATGGGCTTCCTTAGTCAACATAGGATGAGATGGTAGATAGGTATTTTGGTTACACCATGTGATGGAGGTGATATGAGAAGCAGGGTCAGAGTTACTATTTTGCAAGCCTAATTCAACACTACAATGATTCCTTTTATGGACTAAGACTGGAGCATGTGATATGGTGGCCATACAAGGATTATTCAACATGGACAAAGGTAGGTGATTAAATGAGGTAGATCAAATGTAATCGATGGATTATCGACTACCACAACATAGAGTGGGAGTACTTTTAGTACTCTTGCATTACTCAGTAATTTAGGGTACATCAAGATATACTTGGAAAGGTCATCATATAATAACATCAAACAGATGATATGTAGCTTGAGTGGCCATGAGTTGAGGTGTTGGGTGAGGAGGTGGATCTATAATTGATAGATCTTAGGATGGAGTACCTAGGCATGACCATATATTATGATACATGGTGGATCACATGGCTATGGTAGGGTAGTAGAATTATGGGTGGTTAGGCTAGAGCTATAGTAGATGAGGGCTTAAGGAATGAGGTAGACTTAGGAGACTGATGAGTGTGTTTTTGGATGGAGGGGTAGTGAGAGGAAATATTTGGGAGAGGTAATACATAGAATGAGGGTGGGGATGATGAGGATCCCCAATATTAGGAGGCTCTACTCAAGGAGTTGGTCCAAAGCTCATAGTGATAGTTGGTAGAGCGAGATACCACGATGGCATTGCTATAGAGCCATTTAAATAATAGGTAATAGTAGTGGAGTTTCTCTGAGGAGAGGGATACTCTAAGGGCTCAAGTGTAGAGTTCTCATGAGGATGTTGATAGAATTATAGTAGATCAAGATTCTCTATTGATGCAGATTATGGCTAGAATAGTATAGTATGATGCTCTATGTACTTAGGTGGTAGTTGTGATAGTTGTGCAGAGACTCATAGGGATAGGTATCTAGGATACAAATTATACAACAAGGATATAGGATAAGGTGGATATATTGGAGGTGTTACTGAGTGACTATCAAGATCAATTTTGGTCTGATGGGACCTAAATTTAGGATTTGGAGGATCAAGTAGATCAATTGGGTGACCAAATACCTGCTCACTCTTCAATAGGAGGATCTCACTGAAGCTGATACAATGATTTTGGATAACCTTATATGAAGCATCAAGCTCCTAGGTCTACAGGTGGGCCAAAGGAGTCAAAAACTAGTAGTTCGAGGTAGCCTCATAGGGATGAGGACAAGGGTGGAATGGAGATCAATGATACAAACCCCACTTGACTTGGATTTATGAATTCTGCTTCTCTTTTGAGTGTGAGGTTTGAGTATCTAATCCATTATATCTTTTGGACATTTTGTATCATGATGTACTAGTCTATCAAATATATATATGATATGAATTTCATTGTGGCCTATAATGTGTTTATTGCTTGTGCTTCTTTGATGCATGGATGCATATATGGATGCGATTATGGGTGGTGGATGTATGCCTAGATATTGTAGTATGTATGCATAGATGGATGCCTAGATGCACTTGTAATATGTTTATGTTCTAATGATATGATGATGCAAATTTTATTTTTATTTTTATGGTTATATTGTGAAACATAATGAATGAATCTAAGATGCAAAACAACCTAAATGTAAGCACCACAAAATGTAAAAAATAAATGAATCAAAACTTTAACCTTTTCACAAAATTCATACATTTAAATACCAATTATATGTAATATGACACAATGTTATTGATGTATGAGGGAATAGTGAGAGGTCACAAGGGAACAATAATATTTTTCATGGGAATCAAACATCTTAGTCGACCAATCAAAAGTTGTATATTGACTATACATGACTCTTAAAAGAGAAAAATATGCTAGGATGATCCAAATATTCAATATCTTTGTGTGTGCATAATGTAGTTCATTATTGTGATGCATTAGATTACCCCATTGCCAGGCCAACTTTTAGAGCCTGTTGTTGTAATTAAGATCACCCTATGGTCATCATTATCCTAACTTTGTACTTAGTTGGACTAGACTACCAAGCAATATAAGCCACCAAAAGCTAGCTCATTCACAAGATAACATTGTTCTATATAAAATAAGGTTGCTAATGTGATAGACATATCACCATGTGTAAGACTACACCATTTCGAGGATGGCTCTTAGAGATCATTGCTATAATTGAGATTGTCCCATGGGTTTTGAATAATTGAGGATTCTAGATATTCAAGCTCATTACCCCTTTATTTTATTTTTATTTCTTTCCTTGGGATACTTGGTTGTTTTTGATAAGTTGCAAGGGGATTTATTGTAGGGGTGAGAACCACTGCTGTATTTGTTTGGGGGGGTACTTGCTTATTATTGTGGAGTATAAAGAGATTTTAATTCTTTGGATAGGGAGTATCTTGTCCTTTTATCAATTCTAAACATTCTAGACCATGCACATAATAGGATGAGCAAGAGGAAACCTTTCACTTAAGGTAGCAAGGACTACGTTGTAGTGTCACCCTTCCTTGTTCAAACTCAAATTTAAGTGTGTGAATTTGTGTTGGAATTTTGAGGTATACAAGGTACAATCAAAGCAAGACCCTACCTTCAAAAGTCAATATAGCTTTATATAAAATATGAAAAGAAAACTAGGAATGGTTGAATGATCGAAAAAACTATTGAAAACACTATAACAACTTACTAGGTGAGAAAAATTACACAAAACTCTAGGATGAGGAATGTGGATGTAAATGATGTGGTGGATGTGCGGGTTTTCCTTATGAAATTTTGAAAACTAATAAGTTTGCATAAAATAGTCAATGGCCATCTAAACATCATTTTTTATGGTCATCCGGTATCTACCCTATCTTACGAGGACATCTTAATAGTCAAAAGATCACAAGAGAAAGTAGAAATGATGATGGTGGCAAATTTTTGATTAAGATTCATGATATTCATACAAGCATGGTGCTATGTAGCATGGAATAACAACATAGTCTAATGAAAGTGCAATGAATGAATATACCTAATGTAACTGCTCAATGAAATGCAGTAATGGGTAATGCATGATGATGTATGCAATGCAATGTTTTTGTGATTTTTTGGATTTTGTATTGTTTTTGTTATTTCATTATTTTTTCTTTTTTTAATGCATTGTGTATCATGCATGAAATACTCACAAGTGGAGAATGTTATGTGGTTCTGGTTCCTTAATACACTTTAGAGAAGCTAACTGATAAGTTGTTGGACACCCCCAACTGTAGGAAGTATTTAATTGCTCAACACCCCCAAGCGTAGGAGGTGGTTTTGGTGGAACTCGAATGATAAGGGTGGGTTGTGTAGAATAGTAGTGACTAGATCTTCAGGTGGAAGAAGCTATCACAAAATGGAAATCCATATAAGGAATAGATGAAGGTAGAATTCATCAAGATTTTTGAGGGGCTTGATAGTAGCTGATTCATCTTCTAAGATATTTAAAGCAATAAATATTATGGTATACTATTGGTAAGATGAATCGATAGATATGTCATCATAATCTTGATTGAATTCACCATCCTCATTGATCCAGATATTTTTAGGTTTATCACCTAGTTTATATTCTTCTTGTTTGTTGAACTCTTATTATTTAGGCTCACTAGTAGAGATCCAACCACTTGTATGCTCTCAATTAGAGAATGAATGTGGCTAGGACCAAGATACTCTAAACTTGTCTCATCCTCATTTTATTTTAGATGCCTCACTAGAAGAGTTTGAGTGCTTAATAGTTATCATCGTGATTGAAAGATGATCCATCAATATATGAATATAGCTAGGATTAGTGTATTCATTTTCATCAATCTCGTCCTCAAAGCGTATGGTAAGGTACTAGAGTGAGTCTACAAGGAGCTCGTTCAACATACACATATAATATCCTAAGCTGAACCTATATGTAGGTACTTGATAATATGGTTGGTAAGGGATCCATAGACCTTATTCATATAGAATAAGACCATTTCCATGCCAATGGTAGTTATAGAAGTACCGTAGGACAAAGGCTAGGTTTGACATGTAACTGATGTTTGCTAAGAATGGCTCATCATCTTCTATCATAGGAGATGACTCTGTGGTAATGTCAAAACCCCCATAGATAAAGTTCATATGATTTGTAGGACACCCTAGAAGGACAATGGTACTAGTGGGAAGCGATGATTGGAAAGGTTTTCCTATGTCCTGCACTAACTTGATAAGGGAAGTAAATGTAATATTTTGTACTAAATATTCAGCGAGTCTAGGATTGGTCATGTGGACTATGACTTACAAGAAGGTAGAGGATGATGATGGGTATGTGGGTCAGACTAACTCATCCATGGAAATGGGTGCTTCTTCCTTATCCATAGGAGTTGGAATAGATGCTTCAAAAATGGTGGATATGAATGGTGGAGTTTTTTCGATTGGTGCCTTCGATGTATTGCTACTCTAAGGATTTGATGATGAAGAAGGAATATTATAAGAGACCAATAATGATGGTAGGGATGTGGGTGATGGTGATATATTGGTGGATTATTGTAGTGATGGATTTATACTTTTATAGGATCATTGGATCGAATGTCTAGATGCACCAAAGGAAAGGTAGACTCTTGCGGATGATTGACCATATTACATAACTTGAAGGGCTCTAAGTCTATAGGAACTACATGAACCTACCCTTCATGGATGTACTTGATGCATTGGTGCAATATGGAAGGGATGCACTTCATATCATGGATCCAAGGTCTGCCAAGTAGTATGTTGTACTACATTGCACCCTCCAAGATGTGGCATAATGTAGGAATAGTCTTTAGCCCAACCTAGATAGGGAGGACTATTGTACCAACGATAGAGTATAGAGCATCATTAAAATCTCAAATGGTGAATGTAGATGCTACAATGTGCGATGATGGAAGATTGATATGTTGTAGTACAATAGTCATAATAATGTTAATGGAGGAACCTATACCTATAAAGACCTATTTATAAGGGATACGATTCACACTACCAATGATATGTAGTGGGGGTTTAGCTATGCCAATGGGTATGGGATTGATCTCATGATAATGGAGTGTTATAACAAGATCCTTGTATTTTTAAACATACCTCACAAAATTGTTGAAAGAGTTAGGGTCCTATGGTTGTAGTTTAATTAACTTTAGAATTTCCATGAGAGCCTCCCGATGTGGAGTTGACTGTTGGATTAGCTCATATATGGAAAGCTTTACCGATGATATTTATAGACTTTGAGTAAGTCAAATTCTAATCATGATCATCGAATGAAGTACTAACATGTGGATCTGATTTGGTTGTAGCAACTGTTGTGACACTGGAGGAACAATAGTTGGACCTACCAGTTGTGTAGGTTGATTTGGATATCTTTGGTTACTTATGACTATGTTAATAATCCAAAAAAATCCTTGATATGGTGGGACTATGTGTATCTTATTCACCTATGTAAGTTTCTCTGCTTGGCCCCCATTTATAGGTAGTAGATCCTAAAATATGCCAATCTATTGGTTGTTAGTAGTGAGAGGATTATTGATTTGGAGCTAATTTTGCTCTATCATATTTTGCATAATATTATTTAATAAGTAGCAAGTTTGAATGCCATGACCATTATGATGATGATAGAGACAATGTAAATCCTCCCTAAATTTTTTTTCCATTTGGCTTATTTAGATTCGATTGTTGAACCTCAATCTGTTGGTAGTTAGTAGTGAGAGGATTATCGATTTGAAGATAATTTTGGTCTATCATGTCTTGTATAAGATTCTTGAATAAGTAGCAAGTTTGAATGTCATGGAAATTATGATGAAGATAGAGACAATGTAAATCCTCCCTACAATGTTTTCCATTTGGCTAATTTGGATCTGGTTGTTGAACCTCAAGCAAATTGATGGCCTTTTCCTCTCACAATCAATGAAAAATAGAAATCCATGATTTAGGCAATGGTGTATACTAAAAAGGAGGATGATGCAGTTGATTCATCCATTGGTTTTGTTAAGGTTGAGAATTTTATTACATAGGTAGGGGTTGCACCTGATAATTAGGTGATTGAGATGTAGTTTGTTGTGAAGGCCATGGGATGCTTAAGAAAACTTGATTTACCAGAGCCAACTTTTCTTGTGTATAATAGCCTTTAGAATTTTTGTCCCAATACTTTTTTTGGGGGTTTGATATTTCCCTCTTGGACCTTGATGTTCTCAATGACCTTCACCTAAGCTAGGGATTCCTCAAATGTGTTGTACTATTGGAGTTGTAGTAGAAGTTAGATCCATTTGGAAAACAATCGAGTGAACTCTATGGTAGGCAAGATAAATGGAAATTTTATGATGATTTATCTCCATCACTTACCATAATCCATGATCGACTCTTCATAAAATTGCCTAAGGTTGTACAGTTCAGTCAATGTCACTTTATTTCTAACATTGAATGAGAAGTGTTTTAAGAATGTGTTTGCCAATTGTTCAAAGGAGTGTATGTTGTGTCATGGTAAATTATTATATCACTCTAAAACGGGTCCATATATGGTTATGAGAAACATCCTAAGGATAAGGGAATCATCATCCTGAATATGGAAGTACACATTCATGAACCTTGTGATATGATCTTGGGAATCTTTATCTCCTTTGAACTTATCCAATTTTAGTATTTCAAAATTCTTAGGAAATGGAGTACATGGAACATAGGGGTGAAGTGGTTGGTTTCATAGTTGATGCAACATAGGTTTATGATAACCCATTACCGAAGCTTAATTTTCCAATAAATACATAAAATCTATTAGCAACTTATAAGATTTAGGTGATATGATCTCATATAGCCACCTTTTTCCTGGAAGATAAGGAAGTGAAAGATACATATTGGGACTAGGTGGTTGAATGTGGTCATAAACCATATCCTTGTAAAGCAAATCATGGTAATCCTATTCCTGATAATCTAACTCTAAGTCCTCTGATACACCTTGTCGAAGCCATAACTTGTGAACCGTACGCTCGTTTGCCTTGAAATTTAACAGGTGGTTCCACATGCATGTTCTACATCAAGATGATATTTGATCCTCCTGACCCTTCAAAAATCATGTTTTTGGTACCTAAATCCGACATCTAGTACCCCAAAATTAGCTTTTAGAATAGGTTCCTAGGTTTTTTGGGTTTTTTGGCTGTTAGAAGTTTATTATATTTTGTTATACCTTAATTTGAGACCTAATATTTTAAATTAAGGTTCATTATTGTAAGAGGGATGTGTGCACCGAATTTGGGAGCAATCCGACTCATTTCTATTTTTAGCAATTTTTAGGAAAAATATCTATTTTTAGCAGTTTTAGAAAAAAATATTTTTAGGGTTTCTTTGGTTTTCGGTTGCTATAGGATGGATTGTAATCTTTTGTATAAGGGGTGTGAATTCAGAAATGAGAAGAATATCAATTGGCAATTTTCTTCCATTATTGCATTTGTGTTATTGGAGTCCATTTTGTTGGCCTCTTGTAGCTGAGTTTACACCATTTGGTATCAAAGTGGGTGTGATCTCACTAGTTAAGGGAAGATGGCACCTAGAATATATGCCCAGATGAATGGAAGATCAAGGATCTAAATGCAGAAATAGCATAGCTGACTGGTGTGATTGATCGCATGGGAGAGAGACATCCCAAGGCACATACAGATCAAGGATCTGATGATGAAAATATACCTGAGGAATGTGGATCTGAGGTCCATGCAAAAGTAGAACCAGAGGTCCTAGAGAAATAAGGGTAAGTTTTTGAAAATTGATTGATACAAGCTCTAGAGGGGCTTAAGGGGAATCGATATGGGATCAAGATCGAGGTTCTCGAGTATGCTGGTGGGTTGAAACTAGAGGAGTTGATATATTGGATCAATAGCCTAGAAAAATATTTTGAATGGAGTAACCTTGCTGAAGGCTAAGCTCGCATGTACAAATTTGAAGGGATATACATTGATTTGGTGGGATCATTTATAGACTACATGACAGAGGAATGGAAAGGAAAAGATCAAGGATTGGACAAAGATGAAGAAGAAGTTACAGGAAAAATTTATACCTGTAGACTACTCCCAAACCCTATTTCATAGATTTCAAAATCTCTGACAGAAGGATCAAAGCATTGAGGACTATACTAATGAATTCTACAAGCTATCCATTTGAGTGGAGCACAATGAGACAGAGGACAAAAAGGTTTCTAGGTATGTAAATTGCCTAAGTTTTGCTGTTCAATATGATATGAGCATGCATCACACTCTTAAAATGGAGGATGTGTATCAAATGGAACTCAAGGTGGAGGAGAAATTGAAAAGGATTAATAGAAGAGGTAAGAAGGGATTCACACCCTCTTCAGGTCAGGGTCGAAGTGGATCTAATTTTCTCAAGGGAGAATCCTTAATACCTGCTAAACAAGAAGAAGATGGGCAAAATATGAGAGGAAGAGGATACCAACAAGGTAGAGGTTATGGTGGTGGAAAAAATGGGAATGATCCGAGGAGGTCGTATATCTATTATGGATGTGGTGAGGAGGGGCTTTGACCATTTGAGTATCCCTAATGTGATGTCCAATAAAGGAATCAAGAAGGACAAGGAAGATTCAATCTGGTTGATATGGAAGAGCAAGATGAGGATGAAGTTGTTGTTGATATGGGGGAAGCACTTATGATAAGGAGGACATTGATTGCTCCTAAGAAAGATATGGTGCAGAGTAGAGCAAAGGGGCAGACCATAGATGGAGAATATTCTTGGCTGTGAATGAACATATTTTGAACAAGGTGTACATCAGGAGGGAATGTATGTAATATTGTCATTAATGGTGGTAGCTCTGAGAATATGGTGTTAAATATCATGGTTGATAAAATGCACCTAAAATGTGAAAAACATCCTTATCCATATCGCATATCAAGGGTTAATAAGGGGAATGAGGTAACAGTAGGTCAGAGGTGTTTAATTAAATTTTTAATTGGGAGCACTTACAAGGATGAAGTGTGGTGTGATGTGATCTTGATGGATGCATGTCATATTCTATTGGGAAGACCTTGGCAGTACAATAGGGATACTAACCATAATGGGAGAAATAATACTTACACATTCTAGAAGGATGGTGTAAAGGTAGTTCTTGTACCTCTGAATGAGGATGGGCCTAGTGAGAGCTTGTTGATGATGAAGGAGTTTCTTGTGGAGATCAAGGACACTAGCTTCTATTATGCCTTAACAACTAGGAAGCTAGAAATAGAGGAAGTGGTTATGCCTACAACAGCAACTAAGTTGCTAATTGAATATAAAGATATCACACCAGAGGAGTTACTAGATGGGCTACCACCAAAAAGGGATATCCAACATCACATGGATTTGATTCCAAGATCAGCACTCCCAAATGAGATAGCTTATTAGTTGAACCCGATAGCACTCCCAAATGAGATAGCTTATTAGTTGAACCCGACATATAATACATAGTTGAGTAGGCAAGTGACATATTTGATAAATAAGGGATTAGTTAGGGAGAGTATGAGTCCATGTGCGACTCCAACATTGCTAACCCCGAAGAAATATGGTGACTGGAAAATGTGTGTAGACAGTAGAGCCATAAACAAAATCATAATAAAGTATTGGTATCCTATGTTGAGAGTGGATGACATGATGGATGGATTGCCTGGAGCTAAATACTTCAGTAAAATTGATCTGTAGAGTGGCTACTACCAGATCATAATTCAAGAAGGGGATGAATGGAAGACAACTTTTAAGACAAAATATGGATTGTAGGAGTGGATGGTGATGCCATTTGGGTTGTCTAATGCACCCAGTACATTTATGTGGTTGATGAACAAAGTACTACGGGAATATAATGGTAAGTTTGTGGTTGTGTATTTTGATGATATTTTTATTTATAGTAAAAGTGAAGAAGACCATTTGTTACACATGAAATTAGTGTTAGACGTGCTCAGGAAGGATAAATTGTATGTCAACCTGAAGAAATGTAGATTTCTTCAAGATAGTTTAGTGTTTTTGGGATTTGTAATCTCAAGAGATGGCATGAGGATGGATGATGAGAAAGTGAAGGAAATTTTGGAATGGCCTCTTCCATGATCTATAACAAAAGTAAGGAGCTTTCATGAACTAGCTACCTTTTATAGGAAGTTCATCAGGAACTTCAATAGTATAGATGCCCCTATAACTGAGTGCATGAAGGGAAAAGAGTTTGTATGGACTACAACAGCAACAAAGAGTTTTGAACTATTGAAAAATAAGGTGTTGGAATCCCTTATTCTAGTGTTACAAGATTTAAGTAAGGTGTTTGAGGTTGATTATGATGCCTCATTTGTTGGAATTGGTGGTGTCTTAAGTCAAGAGGACCGACCTGTAGCATTTTTTAGTGAGAAGATAAATGATGCAAGGAAGAATTATTCTACATATGATGTGGAATTTTATGCAATTGTGCAAGAATTACAACATTGGAGGTACTACTTAATCTCAAAGGAGTTTGTGTTGTATACTGATCATGAAGCATTGAGGTATGTCAATTCTCAAAAAAATTTAAATACTAGGCATGCCAAATGGGTTTCATTTTTGCAACAGTATACATTTGTCCTAAAACACAAGTCAGGAAAATAGAATAAGGTTGCTGATGCATTGAGTAGGAGAGTCTTGTTGTTGAAAACTATGGAGAATGAAGTGGTAGGATTTGAGGGGATTAAAGATATGTATGAATATGATGTAAATTTTGGTAATATTGTGCAACAGTGCAAAGTGCAGTAGGGGGCGAGTCTCGTACTATTTTTGAAGAGTATTTTTTACATAATGGTTACTTGTTTAAGGGTAATCGATTATGTATTCCCAATGGCTCTATGAGAGAGAACATCTTGAGGGAATTACATAGTGGGGGTTTGGTTGGTCATTTTGGAGTCACCAAAACTATCACTCTTGTATAGAAGTACTATTGGCCAAAAATGAAGAGAGATATAATCAAGTTTGTCTCTAGATGCAAAGTATTTCAATTGCTAAGGTCCATGCACAAAATACATGGTTGTATATGCCACTGCCAGTTCCTACAGGACAATGGACCGATCTGAGTATGGATTTTGTGTTGGGGTTTCCCAAGACACAGAGGGGTAAGGATTCAGTTTTTGTTGTGGTAGACAGATTTTCAAAAATGGTGCATTTCATTGCTTGTCAAAAAACTAATGATGCAACTAGGACTACAGTCTTATTATTTGATGAGATTGTGTAGTTGCATGGTGTTCCAAATACTATTAATTCTAATCGGGATACTAAGTTCTTGAGTCAATTTTGGAGGATATTGTGGAAAAATGTGAATACCAGGTTGCAGTTCAATAGTGCTTACCACCCACAGAACCGATGGGCAAATAGAGGTAGTGAACATAATCTTGGGAAACCTTTTATGATGCATAGTTGGAGAAAAACCAAAACAATGGGATTTAGCCTTGTCACAAGCCGAATTTGCATACAACAGTTTAGTGAACAGGTCAATAGGTAAATATCCTTTTCAAATTATTTATGGTCAAAATCCTAGAGGTGTATTAGATTTGATTGAGTTACCAATTAGGGAACAAGTTAGTGATATTGCAGAAGCATTTGTTGAGTATATCCAGAAAGTGCAAGAGTCAGTGAGGGAAAAATTGCATAGTAGTAATGCTCACTACAAAGAGTCTTTTGATGCACACAGAAAGGTGAAAGTGTTTGAAGAGGGTGATATGGTCATGGTTCATCTTAGGAAAGAAATATTTCCTAAGGGGACGTATAACAAACTAAAACTTTAGAAAATTGGGCCATGCAGGATTTTTAAGAAGATCAATGATAATGCCTATAAAGTGGAGTTACCCGATGAATTTGATATTTCGTCCACTTTAATTTTTTTGATTTATTTCAGTATCCTAGTACTACCGAGGATGGCAAATTATAGGAGACAATAAATTGGGCACGATAGATGCCTAAGAAGAAAAAATATAGAGTTGCACAAGTGCTCGATAAGAAGGTGATCACCACCAGACACAAGAGCTACAACAAATTCCTAGTTTAGTGGGAAGGATTACCATAGTCAAATAACACTTGGGTTTCAGAGTTAGAGCTAAAGAAAATTGATAACCAAAAGCTATAGGATTTCAATTCAGCTGAAATCATAGGAGCTGAGTTCTTTTTCACTAGAGGAGAATGATGCACCTTATTGGAGCCATAACTTGTGAATCATATGCCCGTTTGCCTTGCCTGGCCCTCCAAAAATCATGTTTTTGAGACCTAACTCTGACATCTAGTGCCCAAAAATTAGATTTTAGAATAGGTTCCCGGGTCTTTGGGTTTTTTTGGCTGTTAGAAGTTTATTATATTTTGTTATACATTAAGTTGAGACCTAATATTTTAAATTAAGGTTCATTATTGTAAGAGGGATGTGTGCACCGAATTTGGGCACAATCCGACTCATTTCTATTTTTAGCAATTTTTAGGAAAAATATCTATTTTTAGTAGTTTTAGAAAAAAGACATTTTTAGGGTTTCTTTAGGGTTTATTTGGTTTTCGATTGCTATATGATGGATTGTAATATTTTGTAGAAGGGGTGTGAATTCAAGAATGAGAAGAATATCAATTGCTAGTTTTCTTCCATTATTGCATTTGCGTTATTGGAGTCCATTTTATTGGTCTCTTGTAGCTGAGTTTACACCATCCTCATAGGCATCATACTCCTATTGATGATTTTTCAGTTGATTCTATTGAGACCTATGGTTATGGATAGATACATGAGGAGGATAGTTCTGATTTGGCCTAGGTGACAAGTTTTTAGCTTGTGTGAGGTGTCTTTGATGGGTTTGCTACCTATAGATACTAGGGGTAGGAACTTTCTCATGTAATTCCCTTTGCAACCATTCCTGATGTAACTATTACTAATTCAACCTATGTTGGTGCAACCTTTGCTAATCCAATTGGTTTTTATCTAGGTGCCTCTGATCCAACCATAGCTTATCCAACCGTAGTTGGTGTAGCTGCTCTTGTATGTTTGTGCTTTGCTTAGGTACTTGGTTTATATGATCAATTGTTTGGGGTTGATGAACCCTTGTATTGATATGAATGGACCTGAATTACTTCTCAATCATAAAAGTATTGACCACTTGCTTCCCATGATTAAGGGAAGCTGCATTGACATGGTATTTAGGCTTAAAGGTAAGCTTTGTGTACTCGAGTGACATAGAGACATAACATGATTGCATGGAATACTATTTATATCGAGTAGGAGGATGATCTAGTTCTTCATATTCCTCATATTCTAGAAATGCATGGGTTGATGTGGCTATCTTACTAGGATGATGAGTGTCGTACCTATCCATATGAGCATATTTTTGACTCATCCATGGGCAATCAAGCAGAGTGTCTTGCTCATCCAAGTTGGGCCATGGTGTATACTCTTGTTCATGCTTTGATTGATGGATAGAAAGAGCCAAAATACGAACCCATAGCACCAAAAAAATGGGACCCCCTGTATGCTAAGGATTTTGTTTAAAGAAATCATGCAAGGCATCTTAACTAGTGAACATATTGAGAACCTGTAGATGTGTCCTGAATAGGGATGTCCTGGAGGTTAAGTTCTCTATAAAAACCAAGATGTCATTTGGGAATGACCATATCCTCTGGACTAATTTGAATATGTCCCATGTATTCTTGCAATTTTTTAGGATTATTAGCTCTTGATCAAGCTTGATTATGTGTCATTACCATGGTCTAAATTAAGCCAAATAGTAAAAAAAAATAAGCAAACAATGTGTTTATCTCTTTTAAAATTTTCTTGTGATTCCTATTACTATTTTTAGTGTGTTTTGATGTTGAAACCCCTATTCCTATGAAATCTAAGGGTAAATAAAATAAAAATCTACTAAAGGTAGTTTGAGCACACCCCCTTGTCAAGGAATATAACTCAAATGGAAAAAATTCCTACACTAAATATAACTCAAGGTAAACCTATGAAAATAAAGAACACTGGAAGGGTTCACACTATCTAATGTATACTATCGACATACCCATGTTTTCACTTAACCCATACATTTAGGGTGTGAACAAGAATGACAACTGCATCCACTAATAATTTGAAAATTTCTATGGTAAAGGGGCTTGCTAATCCTTCCTACTCTGGGCACACCCAAAATTAGGGGACTTTCTGATGATGAATTCCATAAAGCCACTCACTTGGGGCTACTATGGTTTCTATGGTGTGAGCCAATGTATGGAGATGAATCCCACCATCACTGGTCTTGATCGTCGATTAGTGTTGAAATCCAACTCATTGATGTTTATAATAGATCGTGCAGTGTGTGGTGTTCCTTTTAATATTTGAAAAATTAAATAAACCAAATAACACACAATGATTCTTCACTAATGTAAAAAACACTAAATGTTTAGAAATCATATATGAATGATTAGCCTTTAAGCAGGCACCAAGCAAGAAAACCAAAGCAATAGCAGATAGAGGCCATCTCACACATAGACAACTATAGGTAGAAGTTGTCTTGAATAGAGACAACCATAGATAGAGGTGGTACGACCCAAAGATAATCATAGATAAAGACTTAAAAACTAAAATTATTTTGCAATATTTTTCTATAATTTGGAAAAAATTACCTTTCTATATTGAAAACAAGAAAAGGACATAATGAATTACTTTGATATCTGTTGAGTGGTATTTTCACCCGGTTGTGAAAGTACACTCTCCTTTAGGATTTGGGGTTCCAAATCCTCTCTTGCAAAGAAGTTAGATAAACAACTCCTCCAAGGTTTCCGTTGTATTAGCATTTACATGTGTGTATTAATAATCTCAAATAAATATATTCAATTTAAACGCTTGGAACACCTTAGTGATTGCAAGTAACTGTAAACAAGGGGCAATGTTGGTTTATTTCATCATGAAAAATTTAGTGATTGTTCATTGTTTCTTAGATTTTGATATTTTGTAGATGTTCATTTTAATGCCTTGAAAAGTTAAAACTTCTGGAAAATAAAAGAAAATAAACAAAATGCAGAAAGAATGAAAATGAAATACAAAAAATGAAAATAAAATGCATTCAGCATGATGCTATCCTATTACGACAAAACTGAAGATGTGAGGTCTCCGTGCATGCAACATAACCTATTGGACTTGCAAACAAGCACAATCCGGATAAGCCAAGTGCTGGTTCTTAGGGCACGAAATAAAATTTAGATTTCGAATATTCGCCTAATGTAACCCAAAGAAATGGCATCAACATTATCTATAAATTTGAAATCTGAAGATGAAAGGATAAACATTAAATTCATAGCATGCAAAGAAAATATCCTTCTTTCTTGCCCACAAGATGTAAATTTTTGAACACTTTTGCATTAAAAATGTCATTTTATAATAGCAAAATTTTTGGTTTTCCTGAACCAGTCCGTGGAAGGAAAAATGACTCAAACAGGCCCATAATGGCATTATAGCCTTCAAGTCTGCAACTCTGCTCACCAGGATTTCCAACCCATGTCCATGAAGAAGAAAAAACCAGTCCAATGTGGAAGAAAGTATCCAGATAAACCCAGTGCTAAGGCCTTGCCTTCATTACTACAATCTTCTCTAAATAGTTCCGCCTCCCTCCTGGCCTCCTTGAATGGCATATTTAAACTTGTGAAAACATTGTTTCTCCTTCCTTGATAGTTCATTTCATTTTTTGATGGCTGTTCGTTTCACCTTCCCTGACTGTTCATTTCACCTTCCCTGTATGCGTGTGCTTTGCTTTCCATTTTGTGGCCCTTCGCTACAATTTCTCCACATGGTTTTGCGTTCGTTTCCCTCCGTGTGTAATGACCATCTTAAATGATTTCAAATCATTAAATATTCCTTATGTAACGCTTGCCTTATTCACTAGATTTTATCCTTATGTCCACGTCACTATGCAGGTCCGTTACCTTGGCAAAAATGGAACATGTCGCGATATCACGACACTTTTGGCTCCTTGCTCTCCTTTGTTGCTCTGAATTGCGAAAATGGAACATGTCGCGATATCATGACACTTTTGGCCCCTTCTGTCTTTTGTTGCTTTGAATCATGAAAATGGAACATGTCGCGATATCACGACACTTTTTCTTTCTTTGCTTGTCTGCCCATTTTGAATCGTGAAAATGCAACATGTCGCGATATCGCAACACTTTTTATTTCTCCTCTTTTCCTTTGCTTTTGGCCGTGATGGAGCAACATGTCGCGATATCGCGACACTTTTTCATTTTTGGCCGTGATGGAGCAACATGTCGCGATATCGTGACACTTTTTTATTTTCTGCCGCGATGGAGCAACATGTCGCGATATCACGACCCTTTTTTATTTTCTGCTTGTCTGCCCATTTTGAATCGCGAAAATGCAACATGTCGTGATATCACGACACTTTTTCTTTCTTCTCTTTTCCTTTGCTTTTGGCCGCGATGGAGCAACATGTCGCGATATCGCGACACTTTTCATTTTTGGCCGCGATGGAGCAACATGTAGCGATATCGTGACACTTTTTCCTTTTTGGTCATGGTGGAGCAACATGTCGTGATATTGCGACACTTTTTCATTTTCTGCCGCAATGGAGCAACATGTCACGATATCGCGACACTTTTCATTTTTGGCCGTGATGGAGCAACATGTCGCGATATCACGACACTTTTCATTTTTGGCCGCGATGGAGCAACATGTCGCGATATCACGACACTTTTTCATTTTTGGTCTCGATGAAGCAACATGTCGCGATGTCGCGACACTTTTTCATTTTCTGCCGCGATGGAGCAACATGTCGCGATATCGCGACACTTTTCATTTTTGTGATATTTTGCTTTTTTCCTTGATATTTAGCCTATGGGCCACTTCGGTCTACTTGGAACACATGCAAAAAATGTGGGTTCCCAATTTTGGGGTACGTTGTGGATCAGCCACAACAATATCCTATGTTCGATGTAGAATGTTGACTTTGTTTTCATCCTGATATTTCTTTGAATTGAGATAACTAATTTTGGGTACCTGTAATATGTATAAACTTATCAATAATCCACCAACAGGCTTAAAAATGGACCAAGTGGTCTCACTGTGATTGCCATATGATATGCTCAAAAACCAGTGCATTGATAAAAGCAAAACTTAATGATAAACGTAAAGCATTAATGAAAATGAACATATATAACCAATACACAATGATAAATAATGAGAACAAGGAGGCCAAGTCCTTTATATTAATGATAATCTCAAAAGTGTATTACAAATATGTCCCATCGAGGGAGTTTAATGTTGCAATAAAATCATTACAATAAACTAAGGGTTTTGTTCCCTTTTCAACTAATTTTTTGTACACTTTGCAAGGTTCTCTCACAATCACAAGTGTAGGAGTAGGTTTTAGTAATTGTCGCTTAGAGCTTGATGCTCACGTCTTGCATCCCTTGGTTTTCATGAAAAATTGTAATTTGTGCACAAAGCAAATAATTAGTAACACCTATAGAGCCCTTCGAGATAGGACTCAATGTAATGATAATGCTTATTGAAATAAAACCAAATAAAATGCATGAACATACATGTAAACTAATATAAAAAGTAAGAAATATGCTATACTAAATCCTACTAAAAGAAAGAAATAAATAAATTGATATTTTCTAGAGGCCATCTCAAGGTTGGATGGCCTTGCTTGTGGGCCATCATGTATTGAGATGGCTATTTTTCTATGACTGTATTTTTGAGGCCAAGTCAGGGGTGACATATGGGTTTGATCTATAGTCTTGTTGGTGGATTGGTTCACTTATGGGAATGGGTTAGTGGATCTTGATCAATCACCAAAGTAAGCGTGTTTGATTACGCAAAGGATGTAAACACTATATTCAAACCTTGGAGTAAACCAATGGCATAGCTTTCTACAATGAGAGGGTTCAAAAGAAATAGAACAATAACCTCTTGGGATGTGAAATATTGGGAGCTCATGGTTGGATTTTGACAGCACATTGTTGCTTAAAAAATTTAATCTTTAGATCTCTTTCAATGGGAGGTGAGTGCCAATATATAGATTTCTCAAAATAAATTAAATAATGGCACCAACCCTGTAGTTCAAATTAAGAATAGTGAATACATATCTTTAAAATTTCATGCGAATTGATTAATACATTGTGATTTTCTATTTTGGCTCATGCAAAGTGCTAAATTGTAGTGCGAGAATATGCACAGGATTTAACTGGTATTTTTGGGTGCCAGCTAGATCTTGCTTGGCTTTTTGACCAAAATTCTTGATGACCATCTTGGGGTGATACAGTCCTAGAGGCCATCTTGGCATAGGACAACCCCAAATTGGAGGTCATCTTAGTGTAGGACAACCTCAAATGCTTAGGTAAATGTGCCCTATCTAAGTGGTAAAAACCATTATTTTAGCCTTGAGGCTACCCAAAGTGGGTCATGTGGTCTAGAAGAGTCCAATTAGGTAGTCTCTTCAATATGACATATTTTTAGTAGCTATAAATATAACAACCAAGCATAATGTCTGTGTGTGTTAATTTTTTTAATATGCTATAATGCATATATTTCCATATATATTGACATGGGCATTACCTTATTTTATTTTTTGTAACTATAACCAAATGCTATGCATTTTGTTTTAAATGTGTTGTAATGTTTGCATTAACGTATATAATAATTTATTAATATGTTATAATAGCAAAGCATATTTGTTAGATTTTGATGTAGCAAGCATGGAGAGATAGCAATCACAAGATGCAGAATAATATGAAAGAAAGTAAATCTACTAAATGACTGAAATATAAAATATTACAATGTAGCTATGGAGGAAATGAACACTCCAATATAAATCTACTGAACTACATTGCATCCATCACCAATGGATGGTGTCACACACTATGCTACACTATGTCCCCCGACTCTCTATCTATGACTCTATATATCACTATATAGGCAAAATAGGATACTTGGCCAACACTCTATCTAGTTGTGCAAGGGATAACTTGCACATGTACAACTTGCACATTGACACTTGTGCACTTATTACATTGCATGAAGTAACTAGATAACTTGCCCCTAAAGTAATCTAAGTATGTACCTTGGAAGATACATTTACATAACCCAAATGATGGAATAGACTCTATTTCTAACACCCCCATGTATTACATTATTTGGGTATTGAAGACTTCAGTATTCAATATGGATCTTCTTCTTCTTCCTCCTGATCTTCTGTTGCATTCTTTGTAACCTGTTCAAGAAAATGATTAGAGCCTCTGTAATATGTAGCATTTGTTGATAAAGCTTTCACCTCATAGGTATCTATGGGTTCTTCCAGTTCTTCAATTTCTTCTATCCTCTGTACCAGGTGTCCCTTATGATTTCTCTTCTGATATTCTAGTTGAGGATAATTGGTTGGTCGCTGAAATTGTTGTTGATGAGGGTTCCTTTGATATTGTCGAGTTTGAAAAGGATTTCCACTATGCATTTGATTTCCTTGCTTTCAATTTTTGGGATTGTATCTGCAATAGCTGGTACTATGACCTTTCTTTCTGCATATCTGACAATACCATGTTTTTTGTCCTCTTGTTGAAGATGCAATATTTCCTTGTGGATTATCTTTTGATGCCAATGTAGTGTTAGTCAATTCATATTTCATAGTATTTTCTACTTCATATTCTTGAAGTATATTGACTAGATCATCAAAAGAGGTATCTTTACTTAGAACCTATAAATATGTGACCAAGTGTTTATAACTGTCTGGAAGTGCTCTCATGGTTACTTGAGTGAGAAGTTCATCCTTAACTGATTCTCCTAAGGTCAATAGTTTACCTTTAATATCTGCAACCTTCCTTAGGAATAGTTCTATGCTTTCTCCACTATTCATCTTTAGAGAGTGAAGTTGAGTCTGGAGATGAAGGATAGTCACCTTATTCTTCCCTTCAAATATTTTTTCTAGACTTGTCCATGCATCTGAAGAAGTTTTGGCTGAACTGATATATGGTTGAATCTCATCAATGATAGCAAAAGTTATTATCATTAAGGCTTTTGAGTCATTTTCTTCAAACTTTAGGATTTCAGTTTCACCTGTAGTAGGTCTCTGTGTTTTCCCTTTGACAACATCCCAAAGTTTTTCATATACTAAGATTGCTTTCACTTTATTTTTCCAAGAGAAATAATTTGGCCCCTTGAGTAGTTGAGATTCTGCTAGGAAGAATTTGTTTGATGCCATTTAAATCTCCCTAATATCAATCCTTGGATGTGTAGGCTTCCTTATGTCTCCCTAGTTATGTTTTGGAGTATTCTATAGTGCTTTTGTAAGATATAGTTCAATTTTTGGTTGATTTTGTACAAATTTTGTAAGGATCAAAAATCAACTTCTTAATCTTCTTAATACTCCTATTGAACTAAGAACTTTTCAAATTTGAAGAGGTTTTAATGTTGGATTTATTTTGTCCCTAAGGAGAAATTTTTTGAGACAAGAACATAAATTTCCAACTTTGATAAAAGTTTTTAATAACCCCTTTTGAAACCCTTAGGAATTTTATTCAAGTGTTTCTAATTTCCAAAAGACTAGTTTGAAGTTGTAACCCTTATCACTCCCAAATTTGGAAAACTAGAACACATTAATATTTGCAAACTTTAAATGGATTAATTCCAAGTAGAATCCCTTATTGCTCCTAAGTTATATTTTTGCAAATATTATATTAATTCCCTAAGTTTTGCTTTCAAACAAAGATTGATTTTAAATAATATATCAACCTTATCTTATAACCTTATAACTCCCTTTTTGAAATTGAAAGCAAATAAGAAATTAAGGCTTTGTACCTTTATGACGTCGGGTGAATGTGGCTATAAAATCTCCTTCTTGAGCATGGATTCCCAAGGCTTTAATGCACTCCGTGAATGTTGGTTGACCAAGAGTTTTCAAACTATACCCATCTTGCTTTAGGATCCCTACCGAATCGCACCCGAACTGGTGTCGAACATCTATCGTCATGACGTTGAATAGTGCCTGAACTCTTATCGAGTGTCTACCATCGATCTACCGTGTAGCACCCAAACTCTTGTCGAGCGTCTATCATCGATCTGTCGAGTAGCTTCCACTACTGCTCGTGGTGTTTCCAACTATTGTGCTTCCTTTCCAAAGTCCAACCCATCTTTAATACGAGATAGGAGGAGTGACAAGTGTCACTTTATGAGTTTCTAAATGCTCATGGAAGCTCTTTCTTGGTTGGTGGAGGTGCTGAACTCACTCCACTGCTCGTGACAAGTGTCACTATTGAGTTGAAAATATTTTTTTATTCTTTCTTGAGCGTTATCCAAGTAACACTCCTTCCTCAACGTCTCCAAGCTATCTTTCCTGTAACGTATGTCAAGTTGTATGTAACTCCACTATTTGGAGTATGGGTGCCAAGAAGTGTAACATCTTCTTTGTGAGCGTTATAGAGTATCTTTCAAAAGATGACAAGTGGTAGTTGCATGCCTTTATTTCTATCAATGCTTATATGAAGACTCTCCAATGCATTTTCCACCTTAATCCTTGTTGTTTTACATAGATGCTCAAGTGTCTCCAGCTAATGGTTGAGTTGTGGTGGAGATATGGTGGAGCTTTGGTGGAGATATGGAGTAGCTTTGGTGGCCCTTGAATGGAGTCCAAATGGCAGTGCTTGGATGAAGACTCCTTGATGCTTTACTCCATTGTTAGCATTTACTAATGGTAGAAATGCTTTGATAAGAATGCTCCTTTCCTTTGATGTTCGTTTGCTTTATCTTCTACTTTGTACACTGCTTGATCTTCTCCTATGCTTTGTCTTCTGCTTTGTACACTACTTGATCTTCTCTTATGTTGTGTCTTCTACAGGTTCAAGCATCCATGATGAGCCCCTTTGAGTGGCTTCTATAGCTTGGGAAGAGTGCTTACATTCAACCCTTTCTTGGCTATTTTTCTTGTGTTTATTGTCCCTTTTTTGGGGCAGATTCAAATCTATTTTTAGACTATAAAAACTAGATTGAAATGGTGCTATAAGATGTACTATAGTGTGTACATAAATTTCCTTTGATGCACCTTCTTTTGCACTCTTATTTCAGATCAGAAACTCTGATTTTATGGCAGATTTTTCTCCTGCAATACAAGGGTTTTGAGGTTGTCTTTTATAAGTAGACACCTTCCCCATTTTTTCTTGGTCACTTAGATAACAATTCCAAGCTTATATAACAATAGATAGAAGCTTTTTATTTTATGCAATTCTTTTCTTGCATTCAATCCTTTAATGCTTTTGGATTTGAGACTCACCAAGTCTCATCCTTTAAAGCTTCTATTTCTATTTTTGGTTAGTTATGTTCTTCTCCAGGTTTTGGAGGATTCTAACCTTTTTGGGTGGCTTCTTTAGGCCACTACGAGTTGCAGATTTCTGTGCTTCAATAGTGTCTTTAGACACTTGATACAAATCAGATTTTGTGCCCTTCAAGAACACAAAACTAATTTCTTTTGAGAGTAGTGTAATAGTACAAGTTTTTTCACTTTTAATGCACTAAGATTACACTTTATCACTCTGATCAACTCTCAAATTAATGCACTAAGAATTTACTACAACTAATCAAGAATAACCTAAAATGAATCTTTAAGAGTTATTCTGAAATTTCACTACAACTAATATTGTAGAGCTTAGTCTTCTTTTTATTTTTCCAAAATAGATAATAGGTAGTTGATAGAAACTATTTTTGAAATCTAATCAACTCCTAATAAAAGTGCAAATGAACCTTAAAAAGAACTTTTTATTTTTGCACTTTTGAAGACTGTAATCCAATTTTCTATTTGCAACTTTAATCCAAATGCAGGTGCATCTAAAAAATCTAATAGGTAGATGAATTAATAAACCTATTTGCACCAGAAAGTTGCATACCTTTTTGTTGTAGCTCTTTTATCACTTCTGTAGAGGATGTAGATCTTGGTGTCTAGAATCACCAAGTTGCTGCTACGAGAATGTCCTTGCAGCTCTTTGTAGACTATCTTGAATAGCTCCTTCTTCACCAAATGATGGTCTTGACCTTTCTTTTATGAGCCTAGGATTTGATGGCTTGTTCTCCTCTTTTGTTCTCCTCCTTCTGATGCAGATTTGGAGAAGTCTTTGTCTCTGAAGCGATGCCTTCTTTCTGTGAGAGGCAATCTTCAAATCTTCAAGATTTGGTGAGCTTCTTCTATCTTCAAGTCATCTTGTCGATTTTTGACTTCAAGCAGGATCTTCTTATGAGATTTGGCACTCCTTGCCAAATTCTTCTTCACAGATTTGGCACTCCTTGCCAAATTCTTCTTCTTAGATTTGGCACTCCTTGCCAAATTCTTCTTCTCATATTTGTTACTCGCCAAATTCTTCTTCTCTTGGGCTTGTCGGATGGGGATAATTATCCCAAGTCCTTCACTATCAGAGGCTTCTCCTTGATAGTGGATTTCTCCAATGAGTTCTCCTTTGAGAATATCTTTAGTAAGGCTCTCCTAGCATTTTTTTGGATGCTCGATAAGACCTTCTCAAGGTCTCTGATCTATCAGCTTCTGATGGTCTTCCTTGAGACATTTTCTTCAACCTTCTGCTCCTAGAAGTGTTGGTGATGAGATCTTCCTCTGGATCTCTGAATAATCTACTTATGGATTCGAGAAAGACTCACCTAGTCCTTATTCTCCTTCTCCTTCCTTGACTAGAAGTTCTGCAATGAGATCTTCTCCTGATCTCTTTGATTTTGCTTCAGGTGCTGAATTGATTCTGAAGAAGATACCCTTCCTAAATTTCTTGTAGGAAGTTTCCCAACTCACTAAATCTTCTTTCCCTACAACAAAGTATTAGTACTGAAATATTTAGTCTACTTCTGAATCAGATATTCTCTTCAAATTCAAGATCAAGGCTTCTATGGCCTTTTTCAGTACCAAGGCTACTATGGCCTTTTTCAGTGTCAAGGCTACTATGGCCTTTTTCAGTATCAAGGCTTCTATGGCCTTTTTTAGTACCAAGGCTCCTGTGGCCTTTTGGTATTAAGACTTATGTGGCTTCTCCTTCAAGGCTCCTATGGCCTCTTCTCCAAGGCTTCTATGGCCTTTTTATGTCAAGGCTTTTATGGCCTATTCTTCAACTTGTGAAGTTCTTTGATTCAACAATGGAGATCTTCAATCTCCTGACTTCACCACAACTCTTCACAAGAAGTCTTCTTCCATAGTATTCTTCTCTTGCACAAAGAACCAATCTCTGCACTATGAGGGCACGCCGACCTTCGGGCAACGAAGTTGGAGTCTCCTAGCTTTCTATCGTAGGAGTCCCAATCCTCTGAGAAATAGTTTTCTGCAAACAAAAGAAACTTTAGGCACTAGTTAGCAAATTTCTAGATATCCTAGATAATCCTCACTGAATGATCTGTCAATCCAGTGGCTTGAATCCTGAGTCTCAGTCTTCACAAGTTTTTCTTAAAAATCTTGTGGAAAGACTCTAGTCAATTACAATCTCAATATTTCCTAGAACTGAGACTTCTTTCAATCCTCACTCGTGACTCTCCCTTATTCTACCACCTAGATTATTTTGAGGGCTTTTGATAGTGGCTAGTCCAACGATGCATCAGTTTGTCAAAACGCTTAGGCTCAATGATAATGGTGGCTTTCCTATAGACCTACACAAACTAGATCTACCGTAGCTCTGATACCATTGTTAGCTTTTGATGTAGCAAGCATGGAGAGATAGCAATCACAAGATGCAGAATAATATGAAAGAAAGTAAATCTGCTAGATGACTGAAATATAAAATATTACAATGTAGCTATGGAGGAAATGAACACTCCAATATAAAGCTACTGAACTACATTGCATCCATCACCAATGGATGGTGTCACACACTATGCTACACTATGTCCCCCGACTCTCTATCTATGACTCTATCTATCACTCTATATCTATCTATCTATGAGGCCATCCTTATATAGGTAAAATAGGATACTTGGCCAACACTCTATCTAGTTGTGCAAGGGACAACTTGCACAAATGTACATTTATTACATTGCATGAAGTAACTAGATAACTTACCCCTAAAGTAATCTAAGTATGTACCTTGGAAGATACATTTACATAACCCAAATGATGGAATAGACTCTATTTCTAAAAATATTATCGTATGGACTTATGTTAAAAATAAAAATAATAATGTGTTATAATTTTAATATACTAATCTAGTAATTAATTCTACTAAGTTAAAAAAGAGCTATTAATAATCACCATTGATGATAGTTTAATTATTATCATAAATCTCTCTTTTTGTCAATATCATTATAATAATTAGGTGATTATTTAAGTCAAGAAGAGAGTGTTATTTGGTGTAATTATATTTTTATCCTTGCACATATTACACTTGTATTAGCTTGTTAAAGTGTTGATTTAGTTACCAAAGCATAGTTAAGTACCTTAAATATTTCCAAGCAACACAATTAAAGTTGTTATTTAGCAATATTATTTAACATATTAATTATCAAGAATGAAATACTAGAGGTCTTAATTATATTTTAGTTAATTAATTATTAAGTGGTTAAATGTATTAAATAAAGGGTGCCTTAATCAGGCTTGTCAATAACTATTTTTTATTTACTGAATGTAACTAGCCTTTTAAATTTATCCAAGAAATGTATGAGGCTTGAGTATATCGAGAATCCATACTAGCTATTCATATCCTTGCATGGGTTGGGTTGCATAGTATTATGGTATGCTTATCTTAAATTTAGTGCATTATAGGTTTGCATATGCATCCAAAGAGTTGTCTTTATCCCTAAAGTACATCCAAGTTTGAAGGAGAAGACCCTTTAAGAGAAATTTTAAGAAGGGAACTGAGTTAAGGACCAATTATGTTGTATTGAAAATAAAAATAAGAGATATTGGGTAGTTACCATTGTAGAAATTATATAGACTCTTTTATTCTAAGAATGCTGAAAGGATGTAAGAAGTTTTTACTTTCATGTATGTTTTGGAGAACATTTAATTATTGTAAGTGATATTAATAATATTGTTAGACTATATTCAATGGTTTGTGGTAATTCATTCATTTAGCAAAGAAATGATTAATCCTAGTATTATGATCAAATATGTGTTAATTATGATTTAATATTTTCTTTGAGAGAGATAGGTTAGAAACCATTTGAAAGATAATATATATATATATGGAATAAAAAATACTATGAATACTATGCTATCTTACAATATGAAAAAAAAAATATATATTTATTTATGTTAGTATTGCCATGAAGTAGTTAAGTAATTAAAAGGATTATATTGTAATAAGAGAACCTAATTAAAGGATTATATCAAGATTATCTTAAAAGAATTCATGAAATATCAAACTTTAGTACCATGATATTATGTTTTTCAATATCTTGTTATAATAATACTATATATTTCTTAGTAGGATGAGTACCAATCATGGCTAAGGATCCTTAGGTTAGAGGGAGGGTTAACCTCAAATATAGCACCATGTTAGAAAATATTAAAAACAATATGTACCTAATCCTAGTTGTATTGCAGGAGGTAATCAACTAGGTAATTATGAATGACAAATCTTGGTGGGTGAGGCTGGGGTGGAAGATGAGATGGATTTGTATGGGAAAACCCATGAAACAATTCATAAAGCACTATACTAGTGGCCCCTTGTGTGTAGTTATGGATGGTGTATTCTAGTGGTAGGCTTAGGAAACTCAAATAGTGGGTTGGTATGGGATAATACATTATATTATTCACATTATAAAGTGTGACCATGATCATTATTAGGTAATGATAATTATTTTAGTTAGTTCCATGGGAGATGGAGTTTAACTAGTCACTAAGTTATTATGCCATAATACTCCTACATGAATAATAATATATGGGGGTTAGGAAAAAGGTTTCACATTTAAATGTTATGGGTATTAAATGTTGAACCCCTATGTTATAATTTAATTATACCATGTAGGGAGGGTGTATGGGAAAGGTGGGGGCACCACTAATAGTGTATTTTTTATTGAGAAGGTTAGAAAAGTGAACCCCAAAAGTTTTTACAAGAGTTGGCCTCTCTTGTCCACTTGATAGTCATTTGTAGTGACTAGGAACTCAAAGGTTGTTATACCTTATACTAATAAAATATTAGGTTATCTCTATAAAAAAAAACCTCTCCCTTGGATCAAGTTTAGTGGGTCATTACTATTGGTATTAGACCCTAGGTCATAGGACTGATTGCTTTGATAAAAAGAACCTATGTTGAACCTTGACTTGATGTGCTATATTTTAATAAGGCTTACTCTTCTAGGAACCTTAATTTGACTTAGAACAAGGTGAGTATTGCATGTTGCCTTGATAGGTCATACCAAGTGAATAAAAATCCTAGAATTTATAGCTTCTTATTGAGAATCATTACTTGACCTAGATCCTTTTATGGCTAGGAAGATATGAAATACCTTACATCCATAGTCAAGTTGCTACAAGAAAAAATAGGGTAACTTACATCAATAGTTAAGAAGATGGAGTAACAAAAAAAAAATCTAGAAATACTTTCTAACCAACAATCTAAAAGCAAAGGAAACCTAAAGGTGGGATCAAGGTTTAGCATCAAGAACAAAGAATACAATAAAGGTAGCAAAAGGAACTTTTGGATAAAGGATAATTAAAAACCCCATCCATAGAAACAAAGTTATAAAGGACAAGAAAAGTCTCACGCACCTAAGATAGGTTGTTACATTTGCAAGGATCCTCATTATGCAAACAAGTGTCCCTAATGGCATACCAAAGTAGCAAAGTAGTAGAGCAACCTCATAAAATTGATACAACAATAGAAATTTTGAAAGGTGAGTTGTTGATAGGGATGTAAATATTTTAATTAATTGAGAAGCTATTTCTACCATCATTGTCAAGGATATGCCAAAAAAACCTAGATTTTTGGCCTGAGGGTGAAAGGTAGAGTATTTTTCTAGATAGACTTACCTAGTAAATCAATGCTTATCTAATTCTAAAGTTTCCTTACCCAATGGGTCAACTAGTTTGCACTTATATTTAGCATCATTACACGCATTTGATGTTATCTTAAGGATGGATTGTCTAAAAGACCATGGAGCCCTTATTTCTTTTCAAGTAATATGGACTATAATTAAATGAATATTAAGGACTCAAAGCAAACAAGGGTCTATCTAACCACATTTATTATTTGATATGCAACTTAGGTAAGTAATTAAAAGAGGAGAAATATGTATGTAGTAAAAATGAATAAAAAAAAGGTACATAATAATTTTGAGAAACACCTAATTCTACATGAATTTAGGGATGTGTATCTAGAAGACCTTCCAGGCCTTCCTCCATGACGTGAATTTGAATTTCTATTGATATAATGATCAGATCTAAACCTATTTCTAGGACACCCTATAGAATGACCCCTATAAAGTTGTAAGAGCTAAAGGTGCAACTCCATGATTTGTTGGAAATAAATTTGATTAAACCTAGTGTGTCACCTTGGGGTGCTTCAGTGCTATTTGTAAAGAAGAGAGACGACTTCTTAATATTATGAATTGACTACATAATGCTAAATAATATAACCATAAATACAAGTATCCCTTACCATGAATTGATGATATTTCGATCAATTAAGGGATGCCATGATTTTTTTAAATACTGACTCAAGATTGGGTTATCATTAGTTGAGAATTTATGAGGAAGATACTCATAACACAACTTTTATAACAATAAATGGATACTATAAGTTCATGGTTATACCATTTGGGTTAACAAACATACCAACAACCTTTATTAACCTCATGAATAGTGTGTTTAGGGAATATCTATATTGTTTTTTTTTAATATTCCTATATGATATCTTAATATATTATCACCTCAAATAAGAACTTGAACAAAATTTGAGATTGATACTAGAGGTGTTAAGGAAGAATCAACTTTATTTAAATTTGTCAAAGTATGAATTCTATGCTTCACAAGTACAATATTTAGAGCACATTATATTTGTCTATGGGATAATTGTTGATCCAAATAAAATAAAGGCCATATTAAACTAGTCCACACCTACTAATGTTTTCAAAGTTAGAAGTTTTATGGGAATGGTTGGCTAATATAGAATATTTGTAAAGGAATTTTCAATAATTTCATATCCAATTACTATCTTTTAGAAAAAGGAAGGAGTTCAAATGGATAAACAAATATGAGGTCACCTTTAATAATATAAAGAGTAAGCTAACTACAACATGAATCCTTAAATATATGATTCTTTATGAAGTTTTATAGTGTGTATATATGCCTCTTTGGAAGGATTGGGAGGAGTATTATCCTATAATGGAGCTACAATAGCTTATGAATCCAAAAAAACTTAAGAAGCATGAGTTGAACTATGCCACACATGACTTGAAATTAGTAGTGGTTGTCCATGATCTTAAAATCTGGAGGCACTATCTATTCATAAAACTTTTCAAAGAGGATAGATCACCAAAGTATAAGATATATCTTCACCCAACCAATTATTAATGCAAGGTAAATAAAGTGGATGGAGTTCTTAGTTGAGTACAATTTTGGCATTGAATATATCAAAGTAAAGGAAAATAAGGTTGGTAAAACCTTAAGTATGTGGAGGCATATATCAATATTAACCCAAATTTATGTATAACTTGATTAATAAAATCATGGAAATGCAGTTATAGGATCATTTTTGCACTGAAAGCCAAGTAAAAATTTAGGATAATACTAAGGGAAATGGAAAATTAAAAAAAAAATATGGATTGTTGTGCTTCAAAAATAGGGTTGTTATACCTAGACATGATAATTTAAGAAGAATAATTATGTAGGATATTTTTATCCATATTCTACCCATTTGGGATATGCAAAAATGATAAAATATAAAAAAGATATTTTATTGGCATAGAATGAAATAATATATCAATGATTTCACAGCTAGATGCTTGGAATATTAAAAGATAAAGGTAGCACATTAGCATCCAATAGGGATACTATACCACATGATATACCTACTTAGAAATGGCAAGACATATCCATGGATTTTTTGTGGGTTTACACAAAATAAGGTTCCAACATGATGCAATACTTGTGGTGGTAGACAAGTTAACAAAGAATGCACATTTGTTTACTAGGAAATATCATGGATGATGCACCAACAGTGGTGAAATTTTTTACGAAGGAAATAGTTTGATTACATGGATTTTTAGAGATCATATCAAATAGATATTCTAGATTTACATCAAATTGTTAGGAAGCTCTCCATCATACTTTAGGCACTAAGTTGAATATTAGTTCTTCTTATCACCTAAAAAAATATGATAAAATAGAGATGGTTAACTAAGTCCTTGAAGATATTCTTCACATGTATTATATGAATAAAAAATCCAAGTGGGAAAACTACATCCATCTGGTTGCATTTGTGTATAATAATGGATGCCATGCATCCTTGGGAATGGATCCATTTGAATCCTTGCATGGAAGAAGGTGCATAACACCTCTATCTTGGAATAATCTAGATGATTAGATAGTGATTATACTAGATACTGACAAGGAGATGAAGGAGTAGCATAGGATGATCCTGTAAAGGCTCATGGAAGTAGTTGATCTCCAAAAAAAATATGCTAATTTAAAAAGAAAACCAAGAGAGTTCTCTATGAGAGAAATATTCTTATTAGGAATGAGACCCAAGAAAAGTGTCATCAAGTCGACCAAGTTGGATTCTCAATTTCTTGGACCTTTTGAAAACATTTATGATATTAGTCTATTAGCCTATAGGCTTGCCTTACCACCCAACCTATCAAAAACCCATGATACTTTCCACATATTTGTACTTAGGAAATATGTTGTTGATCCTTATCATATTTAGAATGTGTTAAATTTGCAGATGAAATATCCCTCAGCCATTGACATATGACCTATCAAGATTTTAAAGTTTCGTACTAATGGATCAGTGTAAGGTCTATGACCATTATTCTAAAAATTGTGCAACCTTGGGAAAATGTAGAAGAAATAAGAAAATAGTTTCCATTTTTATTTGATTGAATGTATATATTCTATGTTTCAAAAATAAGCACAAGGGCCTATGTTTTATCCTATGGGGGAGGATATAATGACCCATCTTAGTAGTACTCTACCTTACTATTTAATTAAGAAGTTGATGTGTTGAAGTTTAATGCATGATTCTATTTTATCAAGATAAGTTGATAGTTGTATTTTATGCTCCTTAAGTAGATTATGCTATTTTTGAAATATGGCACTATTTATGAATTTTGTAGTTGTAGAATCAAGTACTCTCTCATGTGGTTGGTAGAAGTTAATCCACCAAAATTGATATAAAAATGAAAATGATCGATGAATTCTCATTGATAACTTAAGGGTAAAATAAAACCCTTCATATATATGCATTGCATTTGTGTATGTGTGTTTGATTAATAATGCACCATTATGCAAGGAGGTTGTTATGAAGCAAAAAATCTATCCTTCATAGGTAGGTGATAACATTGCAATTATCATAAAGCCTCCTACTTAAGAAAAAATATTGTTGTGCATATTTTTGGTTTCATCATGATTCAGACAAGAATAACTATTGTCAAGAACTCTTATGTTGTTGTATGTGTTCTAGAATGTGGTGCGTGTTTTATTATCATTGAATGGAGTGTTAATAATTGTATTTTCATTGTTAACACCTAGTAGCACTAAATATTAATAATTAAATTTTTGTAATTAAATTATTATTAAAAATATTATCTAATATTTATAAAGTTGGAGGGAGGACACACTTTATAAATATTATATATATATATATATATATATATATATATATATATATATATATATATATATATATATATAAGATAATCTCATATTAATAAGGATGATCACGGAGGGTCATGTGTCATGTATCAGGTTGACATGGAGGATGGGTGGATGGGTGGCAGACATGCATGACGAGCCACTTTTCTCTGATCCTTATATAATTTCCCTTCCTTACTAAATTGGGGGGATCACCATCAACCATAAGAAATATATTGATATTAGAGTTATTTTTATTCTCTTGAGGTGGGGAGAAAGAAAGTGACGCAGTAAAATTTTTGCAACCTATCCAAAAGTCAAGGCTTCAAGTCTTATTTGTGAATATTTCTATATTAAAATTTAATATGCACATTGCTTTATTTCCTAATTAAATGTTATATGTGATCTTGTTTACCTTTATTTTCTTTTGGTAGAGAAATCTAATTCGATAAAAAAAATTTAATTCATAGCATATCCTATCCTTCTCATGTAAATCATCAATCATCACCTCATTTTTTGGTATGTTCCATTTATCCTTTTCATGGCCTTGTAAGTCTAGGGGCTCTAAGAATGATAAATAATTTTCAATAAGAATTCATTCATCATAGTAAAGCATTCATATAATATATTCATGTTTAAGCTACTAGTGTAGTAGTTGCACATTTTAGACAAAATAAACCTTTGGCCAATATTGTTCATGTGATAAACAATGTGCATATTTCCTAATTAAATGTTATGTGTGATCTTGTTTACCTTTATTTTCTTTTGGTAGAGAAATCTAATTCAATAAAAAGAATTTAATTCATAGCATATCCTTCTCATGTAAATCATCAGCTCATTTCTTGGTATGTTCCATTTATCCTTTTCATGGCCTTGTAAGTCTAGGGGCTCTAAGAATGATAGATAATTTCCAATAAAAATTCATTCATCAGAGTAAAGCATTCATATAATATATTCATGTTTAAGCTACTAGTGTAGTAGTTGCACCTTTTAGACAAAATAAACCTTTGGCCAATATTGTTCATGTGATAGATTTGTTTAACATAGTTTCGAAGAGACTTCCTTTATATAACACTAATGTTGTACATGTTAATTTGTTTAATGTGTTATAATGTTTATATTACCACATATATTGATGTGGGTATTACCTTATTTAATTTTTTGTAACTATAAACAAATGCCATGCATTTTGTCTTAAATGTGTTGTAAGTTTTGCATTACCGTATGTAATATTTTATTTAATATATCGTAATAGAAAAGCATATTATCATATGGACTTATGTTGTGCTACATCAAAATAAAAATAATAATGTGTTACGATTTTAATATACTAATATGGTAGTTTAAAAAAAAAAAAAAAAGCTATTCAACCAAAGTTTTATTATTATCATATGTCTCTCTTTTTGTCAATATAATTATAATAATTAGGTGATTATTTAAGTTGGGAAGAGAGTGCTCTTGATGTAATTTTAATTTGCTCCCTGGGCATTTTACACTTGTATTAACTTGTTAAAGTGTTTATTTAGTTACCAATAGTAGTATTATAAAAGACCTTATAGATTTCCAAGCAACACAATTAAAGTTGTTATTTAGCAATATTATTTAATGTGTTAATTATCAAGCATACAACATTAGAGGTCTTAATTATATTTTTGTTAATTAATTATTAAGTGGTTAAATGTATTAAATAAAGGATATCTTAACTAGGCTTGCCAATAACTATTTTTTATTTATTAAATGTAAGCAACTTTTTAAAGTTATGTGTAATGGTCCTCCCAAAAGACATGCTTTATATTGATATTATATTTAATGGGCATCTCTTTTATTTTATCATGATTTATTATTCCTGCAATATGATACTGCTGATGGTCTTTATTTTTGCAAGTATAGGTCCTCGAGAATTAAAATGGAAAATATGGTGGTGGGGTATTCACATTTATAAGGATGAAAAAAGCCTTATTTGTGATACACTTGCTAGTGTCTCATGAGTGCATGGAAACTCAATTGCATTTCATTCATGTAGGTGCATTATGAATTTGTATATTACATTTTTAATATGTGTTTTTGAATGTTTGTTATCCTATAAAAAGTTTGGTGCCAACCTTATTTGATTTATCTTTCAAACTTTCAATGGTAAGGAAAGTTCCATAAGCATGGGAGTCATTCCTGCTAGGCAGTTATCATCAAATTGCCTAAAATAATCTGATTGGAGGTATAGGCAAATAAAATTTACTTGTATGATTGTGTGTTCTCTTTTGCTTGTTTTAGAAAGCTAAGAGAGACAAATCATTTTAAAATTCATGTTATAAATTAGAATATTAGTAATTTATCAATATTGTTAATTTATAAATATAAATAAATATAATAACAAATTAAAGAGGAAATCAATCTTTAAGAATGCATATGTATGTTTTTGTTCTTTTGATAAAGTCCTCCTCTATCACCTTTTGAAACTTGGATTGATCTTTTCATACCCACCAGGTAGAAATGGGCCCTTGTGAGTTTATAGAATGCCAAGTCTTTTAGGTTGTTTTGGATATTTTCTCTAGTAGAAGGATTCCTTTTCAATACATCAGTTGTTTTAAATTTTACTCGAGCACTAAACTTGATAGTGGGATTATGTGGGAAGGTGTTTCCCATCTAGTTTTCGTAATCATACCCTAGATTTAATAAGAGTATTGCTTTATCTCATTTTAGTAACTAGATATTTCCAATTAGATATCTACCAGGTTGTAGTAGTTTGCATCGAGTGCATCAATTAAATCTAAATCCTTTTTTAATTATATGGATGTCCTAGGCTCATTGGCACGATGTGTTAAATAACCATATTAAGATTAATTAGAAGATTATATTTTTATAAAATAAATAGTAATTAAGATTGAATTATTGAATGAGTTAAAGTATTGTTACATATTTCTGAGTGAATAATGAGCAATATTAATTAAAATTACATGGTAAACAAAGAGCAATATTAATTAAAAATTGTGTGGCTGAATAGGATAAAGTTTTGTTGTGTATTGCTGAGTAAATTTAGAGAAATATTAATTAAAATTACATGGTTTAATGGGTTAAAGTCTTGTTGTGTATTGTTGAGTGAATAATGAGCAATATTAATTAAAATTGCATGGTAAACAAAGAGCAATATTAATTAAAAACTACATGATTGAGTAGGTTAAAGTTTTATTGTATATTGTTGAGTAAATTTAGAGAAATGTTAATTAAAATTGCATGGTTGAATGGGTTAAAGTCTTGTCGCGTATTGTTAAGTGAATAATGAGCAATATTAATTAAATTGCATGGTAAACAAAGGGAAATATTAATTAAAACTACGTAGTTAAAATTTTATTGTATATTGTTGCATGAAGAAAGAGTAATATTAATTGAAATAACATGGCTAAATATGTTAAGGTTTACTGTGTGTTGCTATACTAAATTAGAGTTGTGTGGCTTAAGTATATTATATCGTGTATAGATGCATATATGAATAATAATGTCAAATACACTTATATATTGAGAGAACTATTTATTTATGCATGCGCTATTATGTGTAATCTTGTGCCCTTGAGGCATATAAAGAGCATCGCTAGATCGTAAAAATGAAATATAGTGGCGAATTCCTTTACCATATTGTGTGTTGGGTTTATATCTTAAACATTGCATATCATGAAAACTATTCATCATTTGCATTCCAAGAGCCACTCTAATCCCGTATTCATCTGAGTTCGACACTCGTGGGGGTCAAAATATCCAGAGTGCAGTAGCTTATCCTTGGGATTATTGCTATATGTGAGCAATGAAGAATCTTTGTGTGTATTAAAACTTAATTCTTATCCCATACTACTATATCTTATGTCTGTGCAGAGGATATATAAGTTTGTTTTATACTCCATACTTGAATGTTGGTTTTACCCTTGGGGTGTAATTTGTATAAATTCATTTATAAACCTTTATCTCGTGAAACTATAATTTGTGAATGTTACACATCAATCATTGATTTTAGTAAGCCGGTGAGATTTTTATACTCCATACTTGAATGTTGTGTTTCACCCTTGGGTGTAATTTGTATAAATTCATTTATAAACCTTTATCTCGTGAAACTATAATTGTTGAATGTTAACACTTATCAATCATTGAGTTTAGTAAGCGGTGAGATTTATTTGTGTTATTATCATATGTTAGTTATAAGTTCATATTGTACATAAATAAATAAATAAATAAATAAATAAATAAATAAATAAATATATAAAATTGTGATTAGTAATCACATCAAGGATATATGTTTATTTACATCACCCCTACTTGAATATATTGTTACTTACTCTCTGTTCAAGAAAAAGAAGAAATAAAAGCTTAAATCTTAAATTATTCTCTCTAGGTTAATGAGCTATCCGTCGAGTTGCATTATTTAAAGGAGCTTTTGATTAATATGTTGTTGATATATTAGACATCTATTTAATTATGAATGTATGAACTATGAAAGGGATTTTCACTTAATTGAATTTATATTTTATTAAATGTAGTTATTTTTGACATGAATAATCGCTAGAGTTCAAAATAAAATTACAGAGCCTTATAATTAATTGTATCCTAAATAAATAATTTCATATGGTAGTTCGTATCAATAAAAGTAGTACATGCTAAATAAAGTGTTGTATTTGAAATAAAGTAATTTATTTTGAATTGAGTATTCTATATTACTTTGAATAAAGTATTTTATGAAGTATTTTATTGAGTAATTTGTATTGAATTGATCATTCTTATGTTGAATAAAAACAATTATGTTTTTTTTATTAATTTAGTTTAAAAGGGATTTCAGAGTGATTTCATGATCAAATAGTTTTGATAATATTGCATTTTACTTTCTTAAGAAATTAGGGGGAATCCTAAAGTCTAAGGTTAAAAATTTAGAAGGACTAGATTAAACCCTAATCACTGATAAGGATGATAAGAAAACTAAGATACCCACTACCATTGAATTATGGGTATGCAATCAATGTGATTTGAGAATGATCACTTTCTAACAAAACAAGCTAGAACAAGTAACGCAGGGTGATATGAGATGTTTCCTCTAGGTCATTGTACGATCAATGCAGTGGTGGAACTTGTGTAATATTATCAAATAAGGGGCCCTTAAAGGGAGGACTATATCTTCGAAGAAGATTAACCGATGAAGGGAAATCTTGGTAGGAGATTTAATACTCCTAGATACGATTTCTCAATGATATAGAATGAGATGTATCACTGTATTTGCAATGTTATCAAGGATTCCATGAATGGAGCTAGGTGAATGACTCGACCTTAATTACCCATGGCGAATCATGGTTTCCAGTTAAGCACTGCATCATTTACACTAAAACCCTTACATGTTTAGTAACATATGGAGTTATACTATACTTGGGATTACCATTAAACATGTAAATATGTAAGTTATGCATCCCTCCTCTAGGTGTTATGGGTCATAGACGATAACCCATGTTGTGATTCTTGATTCACCATGAAAATTGGGTAAGAGATAAGATCACCAAATGACATCTTCTATAGGACCCAACTAGTCTAATCCACTTGGGAGGTCATCTGTAATGGTCAAATTCTCAAAAGTGGCTTTTTATGTTGTGTACTGATACAAAAGGGGTGCAAAACTAAACCTTAAAAATATTTTGTTTTTACCTCTTATTAATTGTCTATCTAATTATATGGTCTTATCCAACCTTAAAGTGAGTTTTGAGCATTACAACCAGAGTGTGTTTGGCTAGTTTTTTACAATTGGTATCAAAGCCTAGGTTGTAATATTCCTTGGACTTGAGGCCTAAAGAGCTTATTAAACTAAACATTACCTCCATTATAGACTTTAAATCTGATATAGCTCTCTTGTACCCAAGGAAAGGATAGAGGACCTTGCCTCAAATATTGAATTTTTCCAGCATCATATGGACCAAATAACATCGTTAATGAAGTTACTAGTGGAAAATATAGGAATTTAGCAAGATATAATGAACTTTTTTATGGAATAGAATGATAAAAGAAACAAACAAACCAATAAAAGGAACAAGCCTAAGTTAATAGTAAGATATACAAGGAAAGAGGCAAAGAACAACAAAAATTATAATTCCCATCAATCAATGGAGCCTAAACATAGAGCAAGTACCAATAAGGAAGGGGAAGAAAAAATTTATGCACCAAAAATAGGTTGCTACATCTATGGTGATCCACACTATGCTAACACGTTTCCTTATAGGGTAAACCAAAGAAAAGTACTAGAGGATCAACCATACATGATTGGAAAAATTGGACTAGAAGGTCAAGTAATGGTTAAAGTTGAACTAGATGTTATTATACTATGAAACATAAATTGTTTGAAAAAAATATATTTTGGTTGATAGTGGTGCTATAGGTAGTTTTATTTCTTTTAATTTAGCTAGAGATATACCGGTAAGACCATGAATTTTGGCAAATGGGTGGAAGTTTGAGTATGGGTTAGGGAAAACTTTTTCTATCAACCAATGTCTATTTTATGCTTGCATATCCTTATCTAATGGAAGAACCAAATGAAATCTGTATGTAGCCCCCTTACATTCTTTTGACATCATACTTGGAATGGATTGATTGAAATAACATGAGGCTCACATTGATTTTCAAGAAATGTGGGTAGAATTTATAAAATGATCTAATCAGTGGGGTAAATATCCATTGTGATTAGGGTGCTTTTCAACAACACCTTTTGTCCACCTTACAACTTAAGAAGGATATTATAATATATGGGACAATTTATATAGTTAAAATAAATAAGCATGAGGAGAATAAAGCCAATGGGGAAATTTTCAAGAAATATCTGATACTAGAAGAGTTTAAGGATGTCTTTTCAAAAGACTCACTTGGAATTTTTCCTCAACAAGAATTTTACTTCTCTATTGAACTCATACCAGGAGATAAACCTATTGCTAGGTCCTCCTATTGAATGACTCTAATTAGAATTAAAGGTGCAACTTCAAGAATTACTGGAAAATGGGTAAATTAAACCAAGTGTGTCACCTTGGGGAGCTTCGATGTTGTTTGTGAAGAAGAAATATGGGTATCTAAGGTTATGCATTGATTAAAAAATACTAAATAAAGCAACTATTAAAAAAAAGTACTCCTTACCAATAATTGATGATTTGTTCAATAAACTAAAATGAGCTTCTATCGAATTTCATGAACAACAACATTCTCATAGTTAAATCAAATATCAAAACATAGGGGGAAGGAGTTGAATGGTAGAGACGTTTTTTGTAGGACTGCCCAAAATTCTGAACTCGTTTTGGCCATATCTCACTCATCCGAACTCGGATTGAGCTGAAATTTTGAGGGTAGATGCCTGAAAAACCCTAGAACGTCTCCACCAATTTTCATATCATTTGGAGCAACACAGATCCTAGCGCATCCCTATGTGTGAACGATATATTTGGCAAGCGACTATGCGAGGGTTTCATCTGGGTTGAGTGCAAGCAGCTCCAGAGGTTGGTTTTTAGGGCCTTCGGGCCCTAGCGGCCAATATTTTTGTGGTTTATGCTCAATATTTTAGCAAGAAATGTTGCAGGGGATACAAGATGGGTTAGAAATTTGTCTTTCAATAGATCATACTGTGAACTTGAGTGACAACGGCTTCCAATTTGCTACACAAGAAAAGTGAAAACCATACCTTTCCATGGCGTCTAGGGCAAGGATTAAAGAGACCATGAAATAAGTTTCAAGCAGTTGATCAAAAAATGGCTCATATCTCAAGTGAATCTGGTGCTAAGGTGCACCCACAAAATAATTCTACTGTGAAAACCCTTGTCAAGGGTAAGAATTTTGAAGACTCAGTCCCAAAAATGAATTTTAGGGATGCCCTTCATGGTGGACAGCCTCAGCCCAATGCTAATATCAATACTAGGGCTTCTCATAAACCTCTAAGAATGCCTAAGATTGATCCTAGGAAAACGGAGTCAGGATGTCTTAAAGCAGCTGATGGAACTCCTATTGTTAAGCTTGATATGGGTAACATTCAGACTAGCATTGAAGATTTGGAAAAAGCAATTGGGCCCCCCCCCCCCCCCAAAGCCCCCTCTGGGCTGCAAAAAAGTCGGAAAACTAAAGGTGAGTTACAAATCTCTATTTATCCAAATGGTTATTTTCTTGTTTTATTTGCTAATAATGAAGATAGAGAGAAAACTTTTCAAGGGGGTCCTTGGTTTTTTGGAAGGGCGAGGCTTTTCATGAAGCCCCGACATACTAAATTTAAAGCCGAAGAAGAGATGCCTTCTATAGCTCCCGTGTGGGTTAGACTCTTTGGCCTCCCTATTGAATTTTGGAATCCTACTATTTTTTCTTCAATTGGAAACTCTTTAGGAACTTTTATGATGATCTGCTGATTGTACTCAAAATTTTGAACATATTATTTATGCTCGAATTTGTGTTTTAATGGATTTTGACAAACCCCTACCTAAAAAGATCACATTACAATTTGGGGAAGACACTTGGGAGCAAGTAGTGGACTATGAGAACATTCCTTTTCGTTGTAGAATTTGCCATGAATATGGTCATTTGGCCGGTGCTTGCCCAAATAAAATTCTTGATCAAAAGAAAGAAGATATAAACTCAAGCAGGTTTCCAAATACCTAAGAAGAAGAACACTCAGAAAAAACCAGTAATGAAGGATCAATCAAAGTCATTTGCTAATATGTTTGAAATCCTTTCCACAAATGATGTCCCAAGTGAGGAAGAGGAAATAATGGAAACTGAAATCTTAGAAACACAGTTTAAATATGAAGGAAAGAACTCAGAGACAAACCAACAAATCAAAGGTTTTCAACAGAAAAAAAAGGAGAAAATTTACACAAGAAAAACAATATTTCAAATGTCAAAACTTCAAATAATGCAGGTCCCAATATAGACTCCATTGAACCATCTAGTAAAATTTTGGCTATGTATGAGCATTCTTCAAGGTTAGAAGCCATCTCAGATTCAATTGGAATAAGTCAAGAAACAGGGAAAAAAAATTGAAGATGGATTCTAATAAAAAAGTAGGTCGCAAGACCAATCAATATCATATGGTAAAAGAAGGTGAAAAGCTTGTAGAGGAAGGTAAGATTAATGCCCTTCCCAACATTTTTAGCCCTGGTATTAATGAAGATCATCACTTGGAATATTAGAGGACTCAAAGGGAGTCTTTCAAAACAAAATGAAATTAGAAGAATGATTCGGATAAATCATCCACATCTTGTTTTCCTTCAAGAAACAAAAATGTCAATGGAGGATATGGACTTAATTGCCAGTAAAATTTGGCCAACTCGGAAAAGTGGTTTCCCTCAATTCCCAAGGGACTTTGGGTGGCATTGCTTGTCTTTGGGACCCAAAAGAGGTAGTTATTCACCATATGGTTGGCAGTTGGGGTTTGTTGGCTATAGCTATTCAAAGTAGACATTCCAACCAGATTATGCTCTGCATTATTGTTTATGCCCCGACTTCTTTGGAGGAAAAAAGAAGACAGTGGAAGGATATTACTCATATTATCTCTCATTTTCCTAAAGCTTGGATCTTGATCGGAGGAGATTTCAATACCATCCTCTCTCTGGATGAGAAAAGGGGGGAAATAGAAATTTGGACAAAAGTACTCACCTCATGAGCGAATATATTGCAAACCTCCATCTTGTGGATATCCAACCGAGATAATGGCCTTATGACTTGGTCTAATAGAAGGCAAGGCTTAGCTTGTATAATGGAGAGATTGGATAGGTTTTTGCTCTCTAAAAATTTCTTAATCCATGGTCACATTCCTAAAGTGAAGACTCTTAATAATGTTGGTTCGGATCATTGGCCGATCATGGTGGAAATGTGGAAAACCAATGTGAGTTTCTCTCCTTTTCGTTTTCAATTAATGTGGCTTAGAGACATTTCCTTCGACCTCATGTGCAACAATGGTGGAAGGAAGGTAAACCTAGGCATGGGACTAAGATGTTCTGTTTTGCCAAAATACTGCAATACATTAAATCCAAAATCAAGACTTGGAACCGGAAAGAGTTTGGGGATGTTCATAAAAAAAACATGAAGTTATTGCTCATCTTGAAAATTTGAATAAGAAAATCCGTTTAGATGGCCTCACAGAGAAGAGAAGTGCAGATGAAATTAAACTCACAACTCGGTTAGAGGAATGGGAAAAAGGAGAAGAAATCTTATGGAAGCAAAAATCTAGAATTCAATGGCTCAAAGAAGGAGATCGAAACACAAATTTCTTCCACAAATCTCTTCTAGCTCGAAGATCTCACAACTTTATTTCTTCCTTAAAATCAGATTCTGGAGATGTTGTTTATACTTGGGATGGCATGAACTCTATTGTTGTTGATTACTTTTCCAATATTTTTGCTGCTACTCCTCTTGACTCAGCTTCTCAACAAAATGTTCTTCAAGCAATCCCTTCTCTTATCACTTCTGAGGAGAACTCTATTTTGACTTCTCCTGTTACTATCAATGAGCTTCAACAAGTAGTTTTTAAAATGCAAAAGGGGAAAACCCCAGGTCCTGATGGTTTTCCTATTGAGTTCTACCAAGAGTTCCGGGATATCCTTCATGTTGATTTATTAGAGGTGGTGGAAGAAGCCAGGAAATCCAAAGAAATTTTGAAGGTTATCAATAAAACTTATATTACTCTTGTTCCAAAAGCTCAAGAGGTTGATCATATCTCAGCTTTTAGACCTATTGCTTTATGTAATGTTCTTCTCAAAATTATTACTAAAATCATGGCAGAAAGGTTGAAGCCTCTTTTACATAAGATTATTTCCCCAGAGCAAGGGGGATATGTGGAAGGACGTCAAATAGTAGATGAGATAGTTCTTGCTCAGGAAGCCATCCATTCCATGGATATGCAAAATTCTCCTTCTATGTTCATCCGGTTAGACTTATCCAAAGCTTATGACAGAGTGGATTGGCACTTCCTTATCAAAGTTTTGAGGCAATTTGGTTTCTCTAAGGATTGGATGGATTGGATTATGGGATGTATCTCTTCAGTTTCCTACTTAGTTCTTATCAATGGTAGGCCTTCTCAGTATTTCCCAGCTTCCAGAGGTATCAGGCAAGGTGACCCGCTATCCCCTTATTTATTCATCATTCTTGTTGAATGCTTGGGTAGGACTATAACCAAAAAGAGGGAAAACAAAACCCTTGAGGGAGTTACCATTGCTCATGGAGCTAGACCTATCTCTCATCTTCAATTTGTGGATGACTCTACCCTTTTAGGTAAAGCTACGAGTTAAGGAAGCTTCTAATTTTAAGCAAATCATTAGCTATTTTTCTAAGGCTATCGGGCAGTTGATCAATGAAGACAAATCTAAAGTTATTTTCTTTCACCGCTCTCGCTAGACAGGAAGCCATGGTCTTGGATAAATTAAGATATAAGAAGACCTCTCTTCCAATCACTTATTTAGGTATTCCCATAAATATTCAAAGGCAAAAAAATAAAGATTGGAATTGGTTGTTGGACAAAGTCAAGAAGAAAATTGGAAAGTGGACCAACAAGTGGCTTTCTTCCGGGGGTAGAATCACCTTGGTAAAATCAGTCCTTCAAGCTATTCCTATTTATGTTTCTTCCGTTTTGAATATCCCAAAGGTTGTTCTTCGAGAATTGGATCAAATCAGTCATCGTTTCCTTTGGAGTGGTACTAAGGAGAAAAGAAAATGGGCCTTGGTGAAATGGGATACTTTATGTCTTCCTAAGAGTGAAGGGGGGTTAGGATTCCGGTCTTCAATTAATAACAACAAAGCTTTAGCTGCTAAATTATATTGGAGGATGTTGCATAACCCCAATGCTCTTTGGGCCAATAATCTCCGTGCTAAATATGCTGAGAACAAAAGTCCCGAAGACCTTGTTCGCTATCAACTTCCTACCAAAGGTTCTCCCATTTTAGCAGTTCTTAAGACTCGGTGAGGATTTGATAAAGAAAAAATTATTTTGGATCATTCATAATGGTCAACATGCAAATTTTTGGACAGATTCTTGGGATGGTCACAAGCCTTTGATAACTCGGTTTCCCGATTGGAGGCCTTGGATGGAGGAGCTTCACCGAGCTAATTGGATAAAGGTGGCTAATTACTGTCGGTACCATACTGGTAATTCAAAGGTTGGTAGATATTGGATCCCTATTGAGGACTGGCCTATTCAAATCCTAGAAAGGCAAAGACAAGATATCCAAGGCATCCTTCATATGAGATCCCTCTCTTGGTCCCATGAAAAAGATTGTTTTGGATGGAACGACACTACTAAGGGTGAGTATTCAGTTGCTCAAGGTTATTTGACCTTATGCCATAATAATCCCAACCATTCTTCTGACATATTTTCTCAATTGTGGGCTCAAAAGCTCTGGCCTAAGGTGAGGTTCTTTAATTGGCTTTTATTGCATCGTAGGGTGCTTACTCGGTGAGCAACTTATGAAGCGTGGTTTTCATGGTCCTTTTAGATGTGAAATGTGTGAAGAGAATGTAGAAAATATCAACCATATTTTTATTGAGTGTACTTTAGCCTCCGAGCTATGGAGGAGAATGGCAACTTTACTTGGCTTACAAGTGGTCCAATTTTTTCACTTTTGAACAGCTTTGGAGGGATTGGCCTAATCAAGAGGGTGTTGATCATTTTATTAGGCAATTAGTTTGGATGGGTTCTACCATTCTTCTTTGGAATATTTGGAATGAAAGGAACAACCAAATTTTTAATCAAGATAGGAAGGATATTCACTATATTTGGCAAAATACCATAGCCAACTTAGTTGAATCAGTCCATCATCTCCTTAATCACCCCCAAAACTCCCACCAAATATGGGATCAAGTGATGCAAATATTGAATATTAAACCTTCTAAGGGCAACCAACTTAAAGGGAATGTGAGTATTAGTAAGATGGATAGGACTAGAAATTGGCAACCTCCTCCTAAGGATTTTGGAAAAGTCAATACTGATGGAGCCTCTAGAGGGAACCCTGGAAAAGCCAGTGTGGGAGGAATTGGTAGACTTTCGGATGGCTCCCTGGTTTTTACTTTTTCTGAGAATTTGGGTATTCTTTCCAATAACCTTGCTTGAGGGGTATGGTATCCTTAGAGGCCTTCAGGAGGCTACTAAGGTTGGATGGGAAAAGGTGTTAGTTGAGTTCGACTCTCAACTTATGATTAATCTCTTGAAGACTCCTTCTAAGAATCATAAGGTGGATTGGAGAATAAAAAGAATTATTGAGAAGATTCAGTTAATCCAGATGGGATTTTTGAAAGTTGATTACAATCATGTGGTCAGAGATCAAAACAAGAGTGTTGATGCTTTAGCTAATTGGGCTTTGGACAAAGGTGATCTTACTTGTTATGGCCACCCTCCTATATGGTGGGCTTCTCAAATTAGGGAAGCTCTTCTTTCTATCATTTCTTTGGATGGCTCCGAGTTCTGAAGGTACCTAGTTTCTTCTTGTTTTTTTTTTTTGTTTCTCTTTGGTTCATTCAGTTTTTTTAGTTCCCTAGCTCATTCTATTCTTTATTTTGTTTCCTCTGTTGATTCTTGCATTAATAGTCTTTTGGTCTAGATAGGTCATTGTTTTGTTCATTTTTTTTCTTTTGTCTTCTTTGTTTTTTTGTTTAGTTTTTTAAGGTGGGTGGGTTCTTTTGTTTTGTTTTGTTTTTGTGTTCTTTGTGTTGTTTTTTGTTGTTCTTGTGTTTTTGTTGTTTTGTTTTGTTTTTTTTTTTTATGTTTATTGTTATTGTTCTTGTGTTTTTTTCGTTCTTGTTCTTGGGTTTCTCTTTGTTTGTGTTATTTCATTTTTTTATGTGTGAGTGTTTTCTATGTTTTTTGTTTTTGTTTATTGTCTGTTGTTGGTTGTTTTTATTTTTATTTTATTTATTTTATTTTTTAGGTTTTGGTTGTGTTTATTTTTCATGTTTTTTTGGGTTATGTCTTTGTAGTGTTCTGTTGTTTTTGTCTTGTTTGTGTTTTGTTATGTGGTTCTTGTGTTTTTCTATGTGGTTTGTGTTGTGGTTTCTTTTATCTTATTGTGCGTGTTTGGTTGTGCTTTTGGTTTTGACACACTCAAGGAGTTTGTTTTTTATTTTATTTTATTATTTTTGTTGTTATTTTCTTTTTTTAATTTGGTTTTGTGTGTTTGTTTGCTCCTTGAGTATGTCAAAGGTGGTAGGCCAGGTCCGAGTCCTGGGCATTTTTGGCGGAATGGATACCCCTGCCTCCTTGGGTCTTACCCGAAAGTGGCATCCCTTTTGGGATGTTTTCCACAAAAAAAAAAAAATAAAATGAGCTTCTACATTTTCAAAAATTGATCTAAGATCTGACTACCATCAGTTGAAGATCAAAGAAGAAGACACATACAAGACAAATTTTAGAATAAGATATGGGCATTACGAATTTACAATTCTACCCTTCGAGTTAAAAAATGCCCAAGCAACATTTATGAATCTCATTAGTAGTGCCTTCCATGAATAACTTGATCATTTTGTACTCATTTTTTTGGATGGCATCATGATCTACTCACGAAAAAAAGAAGAGCATGATCAACATATAATAACTATACTAGAAAAATTGAGAAAGAATCAACTATATGGGAAATTTTATAAATGTAAAATCTACACCCCACAAGTTTAGTATTTAGGACATGTTATATCCATTGATGGGATTGTTGTCAATCCTAAGAAAATATAAGCAATAATCAATTTGCCTGCACCCACTAATGTGACTAAATCATATAATTTTATGGGAATGGTAGGGTATTATAGATTCTTTATAAGGAATTTTTAAAACAATGGAAAGAAAAGGCATTTAAATGAACAGAGAAATATGAGGAAGCTTTTAAAACTCTCAAAGAAAATTTGACTACTACCCTTGTTTTAAAAATTATTGATTCCTCTAAAAAAATTATAGTTTGTATTGATACCTCTACTAAAGGTTTAGGTGGAATTCTGACTAAGAATGAAGCAATCATAACTTATGTATATCAAAATATTAAAAATCATGAGCTCAACTATGCTACTTGTAACACCCTAAAAATAACTCATTATAATTTACACTAAGCACAAGCAACTTGTAAAAATAAGCCTCTAGCTGGTTGCCTCGAATTTTGTGCCCTCCTAATGAGATCGAGTAATTTGGATGAGATCGTACGAAATTATCTTAGATCGTATGATACAATCTCAGATCGTATGATATGATCCCTGATCGTATGCATACAATCTTGCTCAAAAAAAAATTCTCAACTTAGGAAAGCGATAAAATTAGCTGTAACACTTTTTATCTCTATCTGTGCAACTTTGCGATGGTTACGGGATCGGATTCACTCGATCAGTCCCAACTTGGAAGGAGTTACAAATAAGTTTATTTTTAGCCTATTTTGGCTTATTTTACCAACTTATTTAATTAGACACCCTTCCCCTCAAATCTCTCTTGGTGCTACTAGCATATCGACTTAGTTTTTGCATTCAAAATTACTATAATTTTTGCATTAGACTTAGGTATTTATATTTTATGTGCAGGATCATAGGATACGATCGATGATTGGATGGTACGATATTGCATAAGATGCATATGATATTGCTCAGAATGTATGATCTTGCTCTGAGATCACTTGGGGGAAACTTCGAGTGTTGGTTTGCATGTTTTAGCTCTGCTTATTTTTAGATCTATCATTTCACTTATCATTTACATCATATAGAATATAGAATTCAATCATTTGCATTCTTGGAGTTCATTTATTTGCATATAATCACATATTGCATGTAGTTTTAAGCACTTATTTGTTGTTTGCTTTTAACAACATTTAATAGTTGACATTAAGTCTCATTTTGCTTAAAAATAAATATTAGAATTGTCTATTTTTTTTTTGCATTCTATCCATGAAACTACAGGTTTTTGTCAATATCGGATCTATAGATCTCTGATTGGCAAGTACAATATATGATCGTATTCGTACGATATTTCCCTACTACATACAATTTGGACTACAATAAAAAATCAAAATCTTCTTCAAACTTCCAGATATAGGTAAGATTTCTAAATTAACTTGTAAGCATTGTATTTTCCATCTAGATATTATTTTATGTTGTTCATTTTCTACATGTAAATCAAAATTACATATAGGTAAGCGTAGTTGCATATTGTCCAAACTATGTGTATGTGAAATTTGATAAAAGGAACACATCAAAACAAACTCCAAAAACCTAGGCATGGAAACTACCATAAAATATTTCCTCGTGAACCCTAAACCAATTTGTTGAAAAATCACCATAAGAAGGCATGATTAGTGTCTCTCTTTGAGGTGTAGACCTATCATTCCCACATTCTCCTTCGAGTCATGGATCCATTGGCCTGGAGGAAAGAAGTGTGCAAATTTTAGACATACATTCTTTGGTGAACCCGACGTGAAAAACATTAGGCATATTTATGATTTATAAAACACAAAAAAACATAAAAATTACAAAACATATAAAACAAAACAAAAATAAAAAATATCATTAATTTAAATTTGCACATTTTCATTCCATAGATATTAAATTTCAACATAGGAAGAGTTGTAAGCATAGATGTTAAAACAAAATACCTAGAATTTTGAGAAGTGGTAAGTAATTAGAATATGAATACATGGAGGAACAAGATCAAGAAAACTATGATGATAGATTTCAATAAGGAAAATGATAGAATTTTAGGACAAAGTGAAGAGAATAATAAAGAAGATGAAATAGAAGATCCTCATAAGCCTACATTAGATGAAAAAGGAAATGTTAAATTTGAGTCTCTTAGAAAATTTATCCAATTCATAAAAAATCACATAGATGAGTTTAATCAAGCAGTATAAATGGATAATTCAGGAGAAGGTGATATGGAATCAACCTTAGTATCTACATTTCAGATACATACAAATCCATTATCATATATGAATTCAATAGACCAAGATAATGATGAAGGAGGACCATCTAATCAAAATATGATACCTTTAAATCAAAATTTTCAAAAACCAATGGCACAATCATCTGTGATTGTTGCTAGTAACCCTAAAAATCATAAACAACAAAAACAACCATCCACAACTATTTTATCTCAAGCTCTTAACCAAAAAATGGCAAACCAACAAAAGGCTAAATAAATTCAAAATACCAATCATAAAAAAAAATTCAACAGAACACAATTCCACAACAACTTCATAATAATCCTCCTACCAACACTTTGCACAATAGTATTTTAGTTGGAAATCCTTATACAACATCAACTTATCAAAGACACAACAACATGGTGCAACAGAACCAGTTTGGTAGACAACCATAGGGCCTTGAATATATAGTGAAACAATTAGCTTCAAGGATAGATCAAATAGATCCTTTTGTCCCTCATATAGTTATAGAGATATGTGTATCCAACCTTTAGATCCTATCGTGGTTGCTCAACCGTATCAAAAACATTTCCATATGCATGTCCTCCCGATATATAAAGGAACTGAAGATCCTATTGAGAAAATTCACATTTTTAGGACAACATGTCATGATATTTCTCATGATGACTTGTTGTTGCTAAAAATATTCCCTAAAAGTATCAGAGGCATGGCTTTAGAATGGTACTATCAACTGCCTATAAACTGTTTAAGAAAATTTGAAGAAATAGCAAAGATGTTTTTCCATAAATTTAGTGCCTATATAGAGAGGCATGTAACCATTAAGGATTTATACAATATGAAACAAGGTAAATATGAGATTTTTACTGAATTTTTGACTAAGTGGAGACAAATATTAGGTAAACTACATTTTGCATTACCACATCGTGAAATTTTAGATATATTCATTGGTAATTTGCAAGAACAACTATCTTATGATATTTCTACTGCCACAATAACCTCCTTTGATCGAGCCATTGATAAAGCTAGGAGGGTAGAAGATGCTCTCATTAGGAGAGGACAATTTAAGAAGAAATATGAAGATAAGACTCCTAAAATAAATATAAGAATAAGCAAGTAGTGGGTGATGGGGTGACTGATAGCAGAAACAACTCAAATATCAATCTTGTTGAAACTCTAAAGAATTTTTTATTGAAAACCCTGATAAGCGACCAAGAGAATTTACAATATTAAATCAACCCTTAACTATGATTTTACCTCAATTATTGGAACAAGGCTTGATAGGGTTACCCTAGTTAAGACAACCAGATACAAATGTAGCTGGATTTAGGGCTAATTTACATTGTAATTTTTACCAAGTATATGGACATTCTACAAATTCTTGTAAAATGTTGAAACACATGATACAAGACTTGATTGTTTAAGGTAATATGGAAGTTCAACAATTTCTTACAAACAATAATACCCAAAATAATACTAAAAACCAAACAAATCAAAATGCAAATCAAAATCTAGATACTTTTCAGCATCCCTTACCTAAACATGGTAAATAAGCAATAAATCAAGTAGATCATCACAATGTTCCTCCTCCAACTTGGTATGTGGGAACCATTAGTAACTTTTTACCACAACAAATTTTGCAAACCTCTTATGTACGTACTTTTATGTAGTCACAACTAGACCAATACAATACTTTCAAAATTCATCTTCATAAGATGCTAAAAGTGACATAGAAAGAGAAATATGAAGTGAACTAGAGATTGCCTCAAATAGTTCTAAGTATGAGTTAGATCAAGTTACTCCCATTACAGACTTATCAGTTCCAGAAGAACCATTCCTTAGATGAGTAACCACTCGACCCTCATCTCAACAAATGCTTTCAAATCAACAAGCAGAAAGTGCTAGGTTTTGTTTTGGTTACAATAATATTGTAGGTACTATTGGAGCGATTACTAGACAACAAGCTCAAACTCAAAGATCTCAACCACAAACTCAAACTCAAAATGAGAAATCAACTCCTTTTATATTAAAAATACCTATAAAAGGAAAAAATATATCAAGTTCACAATAGAAACCTCCATATGATATTAATAAAATAACAAACATCACAACAAGAATCTCTCTTTTGGATCTTTTGAGAACTTCATCTATCCATAGAGAAGAATTAATGAGTACCTTAAGTAAGATGATGGTACCACAAAATATAGAACCTGATGTTGTGGTTAATGTTGTAAGCTCAAATGGAATAAATTACATAGATTTCTCAGATAAGGATATTCCTCCTCAAAGCATGTATAGAGACAATCCTCTATACATCACAACATTAATTGGAGATGTAGGTGTTAAAAGAGTTTTAATTTATAATGGATCGTCATTAAATATATGCACAAATAAGTTTTTCCAAATATTTGGGTTTCAAAAAGAAGATCTAAAAAGGAATAAAATTATCAGTAAATCATATCAATCATGTATGTTTATTTACGTTACCCCTGCTAGAATATCATGTTACTTACTCTCTAGCCAAGAAAAAGAAGAGATAAAAGCTTAAACCCTAAAGTGTTATCTCTAGGTTAATGTGCTATCTACGAATTGTAATATATTAAAGGATCTTTTGATTAATATGTTGTTGATAAATTATAAATCTATTTAATTATGAATGTATGAATTTTGAAAGGGGTTTTCACTTAATTTAATTTAGATTTTATTAAATGTAGTTTGTTTTGACATGACTGTTTGACTTGTACATTAATTCTTCTAGTGTTCAAAATAAAATTACATAGCCTTATAATTAATTTTATCCTAAATAAAGAATTTTATAAATTATTTCATATCAATAAAAGCACTACATGCTAAACAAAGTGTTGTATTTGAAATAAAGTATTTTATTTTGAATTGAGTATTTTATATTACTTTGAACAAAGTATTTTATGAAATATTTTATTGAGTATTTTATTTTGAATTGATCATTCTTATGTTGTAAAAAATATTTTATGTTTTTTTTAGTAATTTAATTTAAAAGGGATTTCAAAGTGATTTCATGATCAAATAGTGTTGATGATATTGCATTTTTCTTCCTTAATAAATTAGGGGGAATCCTAAAGTCTAATGTTAATACTTTAGAAAGAATAGGTTAAAACCTAATCACTAGTAAGGATGATAAGAAAACTAAAACACCCACTACCATTGAATTGTGAGTATACAATCAATGTTATTTTAGAACGGTTGCTTTCTAACAAAATAAGTCAGAACAAGTAATGAGGGGTGGTATGGGATTTTTCTTTAGGTCATTGTATGAACAGTATGGTGGTGTAACTTGCATAAAATTTTCAAATAAGATGTCCTTGAAGGGAGGACTATATCTTCGAAGAAGATTAACCAATGAGGAGGAATCTTGGTGAGAGATTTAGTACTTTTTGATAAGACTCCTCAATGATATGGAATGGGATGTATCATTGTATTTGCAATATCATTAAGGATTCCATGAATAGAGCTAGGTGAATGACTCAACCTTAACTTCTCATGGTGAATTATGGTCTCTAGTTAAGAACCACAACATTTATGCTAAAAACCTTACATTTTTAGTAACATATGGAGTTATACTATACTCAAGTTTACTATTAAACATGTAAGGACATGATTTATACGTTCCCCCTCTAGGTTTTATGTTCCCTAGATGATAAACCATGTCATTATTCTTGATTCACTATGAAAATGGGTGAGAGATAGGATCACCAAATGCCACCTTCTATGGAACCCAACCAGTCTCATACACTTGGGAGACTATTTACAATGATGAAAAACTCAAAAGTGGCTTTTTATGTTGTGTACTGATACAAAATGGTTGTAAAACAAAACCTTAAAAATGGAAAATTATTTTACCTCTTGTTAATCGTTTGTCTAATTATCCGATCTTATCCAACCTTAAGGTGAGTTTTAAAAATTACAACCAGAATTTTTTTGGTTGGGTTGTCACATTATCCAAGAGATAGATGAGGCTTGATTAGCCTAGGAATACATATTAGTTATTCATATACTTGCATGGTTGGCTTGCATAGTGTTGTGGTATGTTTATCTTAAATTTAGTGCATTCTAGGTTTACATATTCATTCAAAGGGTTGTTCTTATCCCCAAAGTACATCCAATTTCAAAGGAGAAGACCCTTTAAGAGGAATTTTGATAATGGAAATGAGTTACGGACCAATTATGTTGTATTGAAAATAAAAACAAGAGATGTTGGGTAATTAACATTGTAGAATTTATATAGAATATTTTATTCTAGGAATGATGAAAGGATGTAAGAATTTTTTAATTTCATGTAAGTTATAGATAACATTTAATTATTGTAAGTGATATTAATGGTATTTTTAGACTTTATTCAATGTATTGTGGTTGTCCATTCCTTTAGCAAAGAAATGATTAATCCTAGTATTATGATTAAATATGTGTTAAGTGTGATTTAATATTTTCTTTGAGAGAGAGATAGGTTGGAAACCATTTGAAACACACACACACACACACACACATACACATATAAAAATACTACGAATACTATCAATATGAAAAATAAATTAATATTTTCTTTATGTTAGTATTGACATGAAGTAGTTAAGCAATGAAAAGGGTGATATTGTAATAAGGGAACCTAATGAAAGGATTATATCATGATTATATTAAATGAATTCATGAAATATAAAACTTTAGTATCATGATATTACATTTTTAGTAGTTTGTTATGATAATACTATACCTTCCTTAGTAGGATGAGTATCAATCATGGTTAAGGATCCTTGGGTTAGAAGGAATATTAATCTAGAATATATCATTGTAGCATAGGGGTGCAGTATTCTTGTGGGGAGGTGGTTTCTAAGTCTTAGTATGATCAATTTGCTATTCCCAATAGATGGACCAATTCGTACAACTGTATAGTCTCTACAACTAGCATTATGTGACAACTAATTAGCTTGTATGGAACCCAGATCGTACCACTGTATGATTCCAAATCGTACAATGATAGATATTGTATGATTTCACACTTATAAAATCCTTCATATTTGGTTTTACAAGCTTTCGTACATAATTTTATAACTAAAAAAGTCAATTTCATAGTACTGTTGAATCGGGTAAATCCCCTTCGATCACATAAACTACAAAATCAGGTAAATATCCTTTGTACGATTTGTATGAACTTTGGTATGCGATTTGTATGAAGAGAAGGTACATCCAAGTGACAAATTGGATATTCTTCTGGTCCAATCCCTATTATATAAGTTTTGTAAGGATTTAATATGGCCATTAATCCTAATTCTACCAACATGCAAAGTACTTTATTAGGGTTGAGAGAGTTTTATATCCAATGGTGATGTATAGAAATTGCACAATAGTGTTCAATATGTATCCCTTGATATCATCATCCTCACATATCATTCCTCAAGGCCACACCAGTACTAGTTTAATCCAAATCCTCCATAGCAATGTATAAAATAGCCATAACAACAAAAAGAAGGACATGCAATAGAAATAAGTTATCAATTGCTATTCAACCATTCTAGGATCATACACTACATAAGAGAAACCATGAAATGTGCTCAAGATTTATTATTGTTCAACAATGTCAATCAAAAATTAGAGATATGCAATAACACTTCACAACCAAACTCATAGCCTTTCCTACTAACGAGAATATCATCAAATCATATCTAGAATGTAACCATACTATCAAAATTGAAAATGGGGTCTTATATAACATTGCCCAAGATTTTCCAAAGTGGTTTACAAGGAAATTCATTATTCACAACTACCCATGAATAACAGAATACATTAATTAAGACTTTTACTAAGTCTAACACCTTGATTATCAAAATCATGCACAATTATACCTTAAAATTACATTTCCCATGCATTTCATATCATTTCATTGCACATTGTATGGTTTTCCTTCACCTTGTATGGTTTTCCATTTTGGTTGTATGGTTTATTATTACCTGTACGATTTATAAAACATGCCAAAATTTTCAAACTTGGGAAAATTTATTTATCACTTCTTCTTCTGGGAGGTGGATTTGCTACCTACATATACCATCCACTTTACTTTGGTCATTGTCCTCACTAAATCATATTTCTATTTTATCTACACCTTGTAGTCTATGACTACAAATTTTAAGTCATCCACTTGGGTTTGAAGAATTGTACATTGGTTCTTCAAGTTAGTTGCGTAGTTACCCATTTCTACTACTTTTAGTCCATGGTGATTGGCTTTCTCTTAGACTATCTTCAGGAGTTCCCTCAATTGCTTTTCACGATCAATGGAACTTTTCTTCAACTTCTCCTACAAATGTGCTTATGTTCGAACTACTACTTGTAATTATTCATTCTTATCTGTAATGGTCTATATATGGTGATGAATATCTACCTCCAAAGTGCAAACAACATCTTCTTTAGAACTCAATTGCACTTTCTTCCCTAGGACCATATCATTATATATTTTTTTGTCATGTGTGAGGTCTTCTATCTTATTAGTCTTCTTTGCTATTTTCTCATATTTCTTGGCCAACTTCGTTTTCATTTTTTCATATTTTGCTCAAACTTGAGCCTCCAACTGCTTGATCTTGTCTTCTATAATTTGTGAGACCCGTTTCTTCTCCTCTTCAAGTGAACTAAATATGGATTCAAAATCAGCCCTGGTACTCAATAGTTATTCTTCCAATTTATTTATTTATTTCTCTACTACAACCTTAATTTATGCAATTCTTCCTCCATTGCAATCATTTATTTCCAAGTGGCTTCCATGTCCTCCTTTTGAGCTTCCTTGAGCGGATAGATCTGCTCCAATCCTATGCTCAACCACTCTATCCAATGTGTTAGGAAGTTAAAATTCCTTAGAGCGATAGCCAATCCTGTAGCAACCCTCTTGTATTTCAACTCCTCTATATTCATAGGATAGTTAGATAATTGGCTCTATCTAGGTACAACCTCAGATATTTCCTGTAATTAGTTCTCACTCCTTCTGGTGAATCATATCTTCCTAACATCATGGTTACCTCTTCCCTAGGTAATTTCCATAGGTGTTGTACATGAATTTCTACAATTCCTCTTGTACACTCCTCATTGCTCACCCATTCTATTATTTTCTCCATCTCTAGAAACACTTGTTTGTTTCACAAATTTAACTCTCCTATGCATCCAATGCAAAACTGTAATTTGGTAATAGCTATGGCATTGCCTATATGAGAGAATAAATTTTCCACCTTATCTTCTACTCCTTGCACATCCTCTTCAATTTTAATATTCATGAACTGTAGTACCTCTATGAGATAACTTGTTTACAATATCCACATTTCCTCCTCTATTCCTCCTCTTCCATGTCATGGCTAGAGCTTCCCCCAAGCTCTAGTAGTGCTCTCTCTATATTTATCTTTTCCCGAGGTGGAGTCTATTCTACAATCCTCTCTACCTCCATATCATCTTCTATATTCATAATATCCTACTGATATTGTTGTTGTTCTATTGATTCTTGGGCTTCCTTCTATTCAATGAAGCCCTCCTGTTGCTCTTTTATCACCTGCTCGTTCTCCTGATTCTACTTAGTTTCGATTATTGTGACTTTTTCAACAATAGGTTCTTCTTGTTCTTGTGATGCATTCATTTATTCTTGTGCATTACTCTGATTTTAATTTCCTCCCATAACAAATTTGAAACAAGGCTTCTTCTTTTATTTAGAATATTCCTCTAAGGCTTCCACTCTCACCTCAGTTTTCTCTTTTTCTTCTTAAGCAACAACTGCTACTTCCTGTGCTATCTATCTTGTTTTTGTGTCATACAACATTTTTGAAGAGTCTAAAATTTCAAATTCATCATGCTAGAAAATATATGGAGATTCCAAAATTTGTTCTTCTTTAGTCTAGTTCCAGTCTTGCAAATCAAGCTTTTTGAGTCTGATTGTCTCTCTTCTTGCTTATTTTTTTGTACAGTCTCGAATTGTTTTTTGGAATAGGATTATTTACCATTCTTTTCTGTTGTATCCTTGTTTGTACTCGTATTGGGCTGGATTTCCTCCCCACAATTTCCTTCCTTTCCTAAACTTATGGCTACTCCTACTACCATTGTTGAAGTGCCTGTTGTTCTAGTTTTGGTCCCTACTTCCTATGCCTTTTACTTCTAGGATGTATATCCTCATCCAATGAAGTATACTCATATACTATAGTGGCCTACTACTCTTTCTTTTTTTGAGACTTCTCTAGAGTCTCCCTAAAAATTGGTACTAACTTTTTCTACCTCAAAATAGTTGGTTATCTTACCTTAACATCCATAGGTTTTGTCAAACTTGGAAAGTGGAACACCTTCTCCGTAACAACATAACAAAAATCCAATGGTATGGAAAGTCATCCTAAAATCCTTTGGTCTCTTCGTTAGTACTTCATGGATATATTTTTCTAAATAGGTACCCCAATATTACTTTATTCCTTTGGTGATACCTTCTATATAGTAAGCCATCCATAATGGAATATTTTTAGCCCATGTGTCTCCTAACAGTTAAGCCATCACAATATTCATAGCACATGGCCAATATTTCCCTTTCAACTAGATTTGTTTAATTCCTCGAATCCCTACACCTGAGATTTTAGCATCAGTTGGTGACTTCACATTGGTGAGAAAAGTTATGATACAATGTGTCTCAATTAGATCAACCAACTTCTTAACTATTTTCATGCCATATTTTGGAAATCTAAATGTTTTCCTGAATACCTCTACCATGATTTCTACTTTCATCAACCTCTTGCCCACATTGACATAGGTAATTTTGGTTGCAATATTCTATGCCTAGACCATCTACAATAGATAGTTGTAGAAGAAGATATTATGGTGTGGTGGTACTTGTGCTATTATAGCTACACCAGCCTCCTCAAACTCTTTTCTCCAAGGGTGGTTCTTTTTTTCGTTGCTACTCCACCACTTCCTACATGTCTCTCCTCCATGTTGTATGAATGATATATTCATTATTTTAACCTAACCTTCCTCAAGTCCACTACTCAGATCATAATCCAACTATAGAAAATATAATTTACTCCTCCACTCCCTCCTCAAGATCCTATATTGTTCCATCTCCTCCTCTCAATATCTTGGTGGTGTCATCCTTCGATCAACCCTCTAGTACCTCTACTCTCTCCACAGTCTGTATCTTACTCTTCTCCAAGGATGAGTACCGTGCCAACTGTAGGACTAAAAATATCACACTTGGTATTTCCACATATGTGACTCTCTCTCATGTAGGGGTCCTGGTGACCGTTCCACCCTATTGGTTGCAATTCTTCGTAACTAGTATCCAAAATATTTAGCTAAAATAATTTTCTCACCATTCCTTTGGATATATTGCTACTCAAACATCACCAATTTTGCAATTAGAAGTGTTCCAAAAATTTTACGGTCTATAGTAAATTTTATAGTACATTTTCCCACTTACTATTGTATGGTTTCCCAATCAGCTACCTGTAGATCGTACAAATTTTCAATCTTTCACTATTCAATGTTCTACAAATCATACAACTATAGCATGAAAACATACAAGGTTATACCACTTTTTACAATATCCTTATCTAGCTACTTCCCTTCACTGAATCCATACACTTCCATACAATTTCATATGATTAGCTCGAAATGGCTTAAAACAGCCCAAAAATTGCTTGAAATCGCATAATCTATTTCCTGAGATCGTATAATTTGCTTCCAAATCATACAATACGTCTCTTAAAACTATTGTTCACCTAAAAATCACATTTTTCACTTCTCCTCCATCATTTATCTCTGATCCAATTTTTGAAATACCTCGATCTATCTTTCCAATGTTTTTTAGGAGCAATTTCTCAAATTTTCCACACTTGGCACAATTTATCCCTAAAAAAAAAATTTATATCTGTTCAACAGGGTTGTACGGTCTTATCCTTCATTTCCTCTATCTTATCTATTTTTTTTTGGTTTCTTTCTCCATATTAGGGTTTGTAATCTTCTTTTACCTATAATATCTTTATTCTGTCTCCAATCCATAACTTTCTCGAACCCTGATATACATTTTTCAACAACCTGGTTTGTATTCGGATACCTTCTACTACAAACCTTTTTTTCTCTTTGGGTGAACTCAAAATATTCTTTCAATGGAGTCAAACCCTTAATTTTTTTTATCTTTGGTTCAATTTCTTCAAATGCGAACAGTTTTTCTGGTGTGACTTTAAAAATAGGTCATGTTATCTTGCAACTTACTAATGTATTTTAATGCCCATGCAGTCATCTTCATTCAATTGCACACTTTTCACCTTTTTCCTCCTAAAAAATTTGAATTCCTCTTGTACGGTTTTAAAAATTTCTAGGGTGAGCCTTGTATTTAAACTATTCTCAAACCCTAATCGCTCCAATTTTAAAATTGTGCCACTTTACATGTCTTTTCATATTCCTTGCTTGTATGATCAAAAACTCATCACTTTTTCATGTGATTTTTAACTTTTTCCTACGCTTTTTCGATAACACATTGTTCTACACATGCGAACATTAAATGTGATAGTTGAAAATTGTACAATTGCACCCATGACAATACATTGTATGATCCAAATCATACAACATGCCTCCTTGTATGATTTTGCATGTACTTTTCCCAAATTTTCTTGTACAATCTCCCATTTATGCTTTTTCATCTTTAAATATGACTTGTACGATCTATCACTTAGAGAATTTTTCTATTTTTCTCTCTTTGAAGAGGTCATCATTTTCGGTTTTCAACCCACTTCCTTCTTAATTGCATCCCAAGGAATTTTCACAATTAAGGCATTTTATTTTTTGTTTTTTTGTTTTCTTTTTATTTTTCTTGTTTTTTTCATTTCCTAATCTATTTACACTTACCATTGTGGAAATCGCACAATGACATTCACTTGTATGATTACATTCGATTCTTCTCTTGGAGGTTTGACCAAGATATTTTGAGTGATTTTACCACTTGGTGCCACTTGCTCTCTAGGGCAATTCATCTTCACTTGTGATGTTATCGATTTCCCTGGCCTTCTCATATCATGTGTACAATTTGGTATTGTACAATTGCAAGCTGAAGTATCTTCACCTGGTATCCCTTCCTCTTGTCATGTTGGTGATTGATACCTTGGTAGTAGTGTCCTTACTACTCTACTATAATTTGAGTGACTTATTTGCCTATCTCATTAGATCAATTCTATATCCAAAATTGGTGATCAGATCCTTTATTGTCCCTAGTTTCTTTCATTTGCAAAATACATTCTTCCTCTACCAGTAAGGCCTCTACCACATGAGTGTCTTTCCTATCCTATTCTTCTTGACATCGAGCTTCTTTACACTAGTGGTGATTCCTCCCTTTATTGGAGTAATCCTATGCCACCTACCACTCTTTGAGGTCCTCATAAAATTAGTGGTGGTCATCATGATGGATACTTCCTTGTGGGGTTAGGTAAGATCCCTCTCATCTATGATAAACCTTGCAGATTCCTTGTATTGTTCAAACAAACTAAAATTCTATATCCCGAACATATAGGAGTAGGTGGTCAAAACCTTCCTCATACTCTTCCTCCTCTAATTGTAACTTCATCTTGTCCTTTCTCATTTTGTGATAAAATACCTCCTCCCATTCCTAGCTAAAGCCTTAGGGATCCTTGTTTATTCCTTCCTCCTATTTTTTGGTTATCAGGAGTTATCTCTACCAACTCAACGTTGGCTAGTAGAATTCTACTTCATATTGTACTTGGTGATAATTATCATAGTGCTTTGATTCTACGATATTCATGTGCTAAGCGACATCTCCATATTCTTTCCTCAAAGAATCTTTGTGGAGATAAAGTTGCCAAGACCTATCTATATGTGTCAGAGAAATTTATCTTAGAACTTGAGTCATTTTGATTATCTTCTCTTTGATCTACCTAATTTTTTGGTAAATTCATTAGTCTCTCCAATATTCTTACTTATCTCCTTTGTCTTCTTAACTGTCAATGGGCTATTATATATGCTTGCAGATCAAGGTTGATTTGGTGCTCATGTGATATCCTTAGTTGCCGATGTGTTGTTGTACATGCATGGGGATCACGATTATCCCAAGGATTTTAGGGATTCCCTGGGTAATTTTCATCATCACTAATTTCTATTCTAGGTTCCCTTACTAGCCAAGTCATTCCTTCATCGCTAGAGTCACTCAATTCTAGACATGCATTACCCTGTGATTTAGGTGATGTGGTTGCTTCCTCAATGTCTTGTCAAAGCATCTCTGCATCTTCATTCGTCATTGGTGGATCACTTGGTGGTACTTGTGAACTTGTGTTTGCACAATTATTTCTTATACCACTCCTTGAGGTTATTCCCTCATTATCATTCGATTCCTCTTCTAGCTCCTATAGCCTAGATTTTATTTTTTCATCTAACCTTTGTATTTTACTATCCAATTCTTGGATGGTTTGTTATCTCAACCTTACATTATGACCTCGCAACGTTTGATATTCTTCCTATATTGTTTGAGTATGTAGTCACATTCTCTACTACAATAGCCCTATCTAAGCTCATCGAGTAATTCCAACCAGTTCTTCACCTATGGTCTCATTCCTATTATCCTTTGGAACTTCCATTTCAAAAGTGTCCACTCTATCCTCATATTTTACTGTTAACCGTATCCTTCTTCGTCCTTCATATTTTTGGGGTAATTCTCTATGCTCCACCTGAGGATACATCACATTCATATTTAATTGAGGTACTTCTTCTTACCCTCCCCTATTTCTGGGTAACATTACTATCTCCTGATTTCCTCTTTCATTTGGAGGAATCCATTCTTCATCTTCCTCTATTACACGTTCAGGCCCATCCGTAAATCTGACATGCACTCGCAATCACCTTATTTATCCATGTTGAGGTACCAAATCCTGTTGTTCTATGGTTGTTCATGTCTCCTACTCTTCTAAAAATAAGTGCATGAGTATCATGTTAGAATCCTCCTATGATGGACCTTGCTCCCCTTGAATCCTCCATTAAGATTTTGCTCATATTTTCTATTTGATCTCTTCTGAAGAAATGAATAAGCATTGTACTTTATAAGGCTTCAACTTTGAGCCATTACAATGTTAGGTACCTCCATCCCATTCAAGTTCTACAACTTGAATGTTCCATTATTCATTACTTCTACCACTTTGTATGGACCAAGCCATAACATCTTTAACTTACCAGGATTGATTTTTTGCTTCCCATTAAACTTTAGAACTAAGTCATTCAGACTAAGATCCAACTTCTTGAAGTGTTTGTGATGCCATGACTTTCTTATTTTCTCAGCTACCTCAATAACCCATTGTACCATGAATCTTATTTAATCCAACTTTATTAGTGCTATCAGATGCTCTTCCAAACTTTCTTGATTACCCAAGCAATGCTCCATCGCGACTCTCAAACTTGGTATCAGAAATTCAAATGACACCACTGCATCTTGTCCATACATCAACTGGAAAGGTGTATGCTTTGTTGTTGGTTTAAAAGTTGTTCTATATACCCAAGAAATATATGATAGCCTTTCCTCCCAATCTACTCCTTCTATTCCATAAATTTTATACAAAGTAGATACCAGGATTTTATTTGTTGCTTTCACTTGCCCATTTGCTCTAGGATAGTATGGTAGTGACAATGAATGCAAAATACCGAATGCAATTATCAGTATTTTGATTATTTCATTAACAAAGTGTCCTCCTCAGTCACTTGTAGTAGGCTACCAAATCTTGTAATTACCTGCTTGTACAATAATATTATTGTACTTTTAGCTAAATTATCAAGTAATGCTCTCTCTTTGACCCATTTTGTCAAGTATTCTATTGTTACTATGATATATCTATACTTCCTTATACGATATGTCTTCAATGGTCTGACGAAGTCCAATCCCCACCTTTCAAATAGTTCTTGGGGTTGTGATGGATGCAAAGGCATAAATTCCCTCTTCACTGGCTTTCCTTCCCTTTGACAAGTATCGCATGCTTTCACATACTCTTTTGCATCATTATACAGTGTGGGCCACCATAATCTTGCTAGTAATATTTTTCTAGTTGTTGCATTTGGTCCCATGTGCCCTCCTGCTAATCCTTCGTGACCTTATTTCAATACCAATTTGACTTCTTATTCCATCACACATCTTCGTAAGATACCATCACTTCCCATTTTGTACAACAATCTTACTATTAACTGGAAGGGTGCTAACTTCATAATTAATTTTCTCTTGGTTTCCATCATTTCCTATGGTAACTCTCCTGTGGAAATGTACTGGCAAATCAACTTTTACCATGATGGAAAAACATTGATGATAAATAACTATGCATCAGGGAATTCATCTAGAACCCCTATTCCTATAGGATCTATTGATTGTATCCGATACAACTAGTCTATAATTATGTTCTTCTTACTAGGTCTCACTACTACTCGAAATACAAAATCCTATAGGGTGATGAGCCACCTAATAACCCATACTTGTATCATATATTTACTTATCAAGTACAATAGGTCTTGGTGATATACGTAGAAATCAAAGGGTTCACCAGTAGGTAATGCCTAAACTTTTGAACTGCATATACCATTCCCAAAGCTTCTCTTTCAGTTGTACTATAATTTCTCTCTGCCCTTGATAGTAGGTGACTAGCAAAGAAAATAGGCTGATCTAACCTGAACTATCCTTCTTATGCAAAAACACATCTGATTTCAAAATTTGAAGCATCAATATGGATATAGAATTCCTTATCAAGTTCAAGAAAATCAAAATTGGGCTACTCACAAACTTGGCCTTTAACTCCTCAAAGGCTCCTTGGTTCTCCTCCGTCCATTTGAAAGGAATATTCTTCTTTGTCAATGAATCCAATGTATAGGATACATGTGCATAATTCCTTATAAACCTTCGATAATATCTTGTCGATCTAAGGAAGGTTTTAAGTGAAATCACATCATATGGTTCTTCCATGTGCAATATCATAACGATCTTATTAGGATCTATCTTTAATCCTTCATTGCACACTATGAGTCCTAACAATTTTCCATATGGTACCATCATGTAGCACTTCCTAATGTTTAATGATATTTGTGCATTTTTACACCTACTCATGCATTCATTGAGAGCAGGGAGATGCTCCTTGATCTTCTCATAAATGGACCAATCATCCAAAAATTCTTTAAAGTTCCCTTTTGCCAACTGATCAAATATATAGAGTATAATGCACTGAAATGTGGCTAGGGCATTACAAAGTTTTAATGGCATTCAATTGTATGCGTAGATGATATTCTCCATAATAAATGTGGTCTTTAGCTTATCATCCTTGGCCATGCTGATTTATTGTGTAGACACCTAAAATGCGTTATGTGTAGGGTACTACTCATATGGGCATGCTGATAGACCATATGAAGGATGTTGGACAATCCCAAGGTGAAGTAGTGGTTTTAACCACTCAAGTTAGGAAATTTTGTCCTAATCAGTCATGTCCATGGCTGAAACATGTGGCTAATAGAGATAGTTGCACCATAGATCCACAACTAGCACTGAAACTATTTTTAATCCTAGGTCAATCCAAATTCATTTGCAACAGTCTGGGCAATGAATTTCAAACAATTTTGGGTGGGGAAGCTTTGAGAGTTTTCCTCCTAACCGATTCAACCTCCTAGATCTTGATCTTGGCTTCCCAAGAAGGCCAATATTAGTCTGGAATACTCTAGAGTTGAAATGTAGCGAAACTCTACCTAAATGGACAGTGAAGTGACAACCCTTTGAGGAGATTCAAAATGTTGCCCAATTATAGAGTGACAAGCATGAATTCATCAATGAAGCTTCCAAAGGACTAAAAAGTATCAATCACATATTCAAGCCAATCAAACATAAATATTATCAAATTCAACCACCAATCCATATTTGGACATATAGTCAACCCTTAATCATCAATTCCATGGATGAAATTTAAGATCCAATCCCTGATTACAAGAGCAAAAATACTTTCAGCTCAATCGTGGCTACCAACCATGACTAACAATGCCAGATGTGCCTCATACCCATGGTGAGGATTTTATCTTTAATTTCCTTTGTTTTAGCAGTAGATTTCCATTTCTAGTTATGCAATTAGCTTAATATAGCATAGATTAACATTGTAGCAGACATTTGACCGATTAATTTAGGAATTAGAGGTAGATTTGCTTTCATTTCCTTGTATTTGTCAATTTAGACTAGTTTCATTAAGTTTCATGTTTTTCAAGTTATAATGGCTAATTAGGATGCATAATAGTTATATTTCATGCTTTATTTACATGCTTTATAGTAATTTGGTGATTTATTGCATATCTTCATAGATTTACATGCTTTCTTGCTTTCTTTATCATCAATTTATGCAATTATCTCAAAAGCCTCATCAAGAGTGGCCTCCTTTGTTATTAACCCCTTTCATGTTGTTTCTCGAATGTAGGTTTTACAGGACATAATCATCTTAAAGGCATTCAAGGTAGCATATGCCTCCAACCAAAGGAGAAGAAGGCTATATTTAGCCCTAAGTAGTTCGTGTATTTTCTAAAAAGTCTATAGATTACACCACCCCCTCGTTTAGAGGGTCTTCAAAATTGTATCAATTGTATCAAATATTGAGTATCCCTAAGAGGGATATATATGTAATCAATATTTGGTAAATTTTTAATAAAATAAATCTTACTTTCTTGTTAAATTCATTGTTGTCCATTCTTTATTGCTTTAATACTCAATTTCAATTGATGCACTAGTTAGGTGTATGATTTTTAGATCATTACAGATGGCGATCATGATGGGAACCTAACAAAATTCATGAGAATTGATGGATTTTTTATTTTTTTTGCCATAGGTGTCAGCCACAGTGCACAGTCTCAGCCACGCTTGATAGCCGCAGCTATCAATAGGTCAAAAAATAAGGTATGATACGAACTATCTCTCCATAAAATGAGAAATCTAGGTAATTTTGATCCTCTGTATTTTTATTTTTGTTGCTTTTACTACATTAGGTAATTAGAAAACCTAGAAAAATAGTAAGGGTAAATGAACTTCAATAAAATTTTCATGCTTTCTATCAGCCGCGCTTGATATTCACAACTAGATTTGTTAGTTGCACCTATTAAAATTTTGCTAATTTCTTGGCCCGCGACTCTATCCCGTAGCTAGCACTATTACCTGTGGTTCTATCCCATGGCTAATAGTCAGATTTTATTTGTAGAGATTGCCTATTGTGGCCTAATTAGAGGCTAAATTGCATCATTTAACTGCATTAATTGAAATACATTTCAATAATTAGATGCATCTTTCTGAATATTAAAATGTTTTTATCAATAGCCATATAAGAAAGAGCTTTGTATGCTTGCTGTTGCATTTTTACTTTTTTTCAAAGTTAAAATGAACACACACACACTACACAACACTTAAATGCTAGTGAATTGGAATTCATATCCAACCACTAGCAGGGTTCAACAACAGTGGCAGTTATTTCCATATGTTGGTCCAACTCCCTTGAACCCTGTTATTTGGCCAATACCAACTCCAATATCTGTCCGAACCATACAAAATAGTATGCATTCCTCTTTGGAGGGGTGTATCGATGTGCATGGGGTGCTAGGTGAGGATTGGCAGAACTTGTGCTCCCTACTCAGGTGTGGATTTCAGCTCCAAATTTCAAGGGGTTTATGTGATCATGACTTTCATTGTTGGTTGTCGAGCCACAAGCATACAGGTGAAAACCTTAAACTATTATAACATTACACCAAAAAATTCAAACACGATGAGAGTAGTTTAAGTTTTCAAAAAATTTCAAACACATCAAACCATTTTAGGGCTCACAAATAAAATTTAAAAGAGATAATCATTCTTGTTTTTTTTGTTTACTTTAAAATCTACATACAATATAATACACATCATGGTTACAACATGGAGAGGTTGATCTCGGTGTAAAATTGAGGTCAAGTCCAAAGCTCTACCTAATGCATAACACAATGCGTCAAACCCTCAATCATAATATCCTATTGAAATACGTTCAATGAGCATTAGAGGGTATAACTCTACGTGCAAGGGTTCTCATCAGAATACCCCGTCTAGAGTAGGCAATGTACACAAGTTGCAAGATAGATATGAGTATGGAAGATCCCAACATGGTAACTTCAAGCATGGGAGTATATATAATGATTGTACACCTTGTGGATCCACTGGATCTATTGAAGAGTACATCATGGAGGAATGAACCATAAACAAGCTGGTTCCCATCCATCCTCAAGATAAGGGTGGATCAAGGTCCCCACTAGTTAAAAATAGACAAGTAGAAAATATGCCCATTGAGGGGTAGGAAGAGAGGGCTTCTTCAAAGCATATGCCCACACAGACCCCAAAAAATAATGAATATGGTAAGTTCACATTTGATATGTCTAAGGTTGGATTCAATGGTATGCCACCACATGAGCCATGGTGCACTAGACAATTGGATGGTCTTGATAGAGTCCTAGGGTAGCTAGGGTATAAACCCTTAGTTGTGCACTCTCTTTCTGTGAGTTCTTATAGTGAGAGCACACATAGGACCATCAGAGAACAAGGATAATTCTCTAAGTGTTCTCACAATATACATGCCCCATCAACCCACGTGGGCATAGAGCACAAAAAAACTAGAATGTGAATACCATCTACACAGACAAAGGTAAGAGCATGGAAAACAAGTCTTTTGGAGGTCACAGTGACAAAGTTGCTCAGATAGAATTAATACACCAGAGATCACATACAGTCGATCTTTGTTGTACTTACAATGGCACTGAGAGGGGGGGTGAATCAGTGTAGCATTTTAACCATGAATTAACAACTCTAAAAATAGCAGCAGTTAAAACTTATAAATAGATATAGCAAATACAGCAAGAGAACATCACACAACACAAGATTTTAACGAGGTTCACCAATATGGCTACTCCTCAAAAAGAACGGCTGCTTGGACTACCATCCAAATCCAGCCCCTTGTAAAGCACCAACTTTACAATTATTTACCAGCACCCACTGGAAGGAGCAACAACCCCTTATTTATCTGCATCAACAGAAAGGAGCACCAACCCCTAATGCCAAGCTGCAACTTGGACTTCAATTTTGAATGTAAATGTTTGATAGGAAAATACCTTCCTTTTCACAAGACCCTGATTGGTCTAAAGCATACCAGATCTCTCTCACTGTTCATAGAATAGACACTTCACACACTTCTACGATCTACAGCCACACTACACCTGCTTTCTCTACACAATCACTTCGCACACTTCTATGATCTACAGTCAACTTTCATGATCATCTTCTTCCTTTCATGCACTCTACTCTATTAGCGAATTTTGCACTTAGCTTGATTTGTCATGACTTGCTCACTTTGTGCACTTCACCATCATCTCGCTGCTTCTGTGCTATCTGTGCTCTTATGGCTACATATCACACACTTCGATACTTGCACAGATCAACTCACCAATTCTCCAAACAACCCTCCTTTTATACAAGAATTTTCATGATGAAAACCCTCATCTTAGTCAGTTGTAAACCCTAATATTCATCGACTGTAAACCCTAATTATCATCGGCTATAAACCCTAAACTTCGTCGACTGTCATCGGTCTTCGTCGGCTTCACCATCTGACTCTGTAGCTTCTTTTGTTATTGTTGCCACGAAAACACAACATGTCGTGATATCGTGACACTTTCACCTTCATACGCTTCGTCTTGGCTTTTGTCATGATATCGTGACACTTCTCTCTTCGTAGACTTCACCTTTTTCTTTTGTCATGATATCGTGACACTTTTAGCCTTTGTCGACTTCAACTAAGCTCTTGTCGTGATATCGTGACACTTTTGCCTTCATAGACTTCAATTTTACTTTTGTCGTGAAATCGTGACACTTTCTACTTCTGTATGCTTTCTTTGCAACTCGTCATGAAATCATGACGCTTTCAGCTTTCGTATGCTTTCTTTACAACCTGTCATGAAATCATGATGCTTTTAGCTTTCGTACGCTCTACTTGGCTTGCACCAGTGAAAACATGACATGTCACGAAATCATGACACTTTTCGCTTCCTTGCACTCTTCTCGGCATGCACTAGCAAAAACATGACATGTCACGAAATCGTGACACTTTTCGCTTCCTTGCACTCTTCTCGGCATGCATCCGCGAAAACATGACATGTCACGAAATCATGACACTTTTGTTGCCTTGTGCCTTTCTCTACCTTTCGCCCGCAAAAATGGAACATGTCACGAAATCGTGACACTTTCGCTGCCTTGTGCCTTTCTTTGCCTTTCGCTCGCGAAAACGGAACATGTCACGAAATCGTGACACTTTCGCTACCTTGCTTCATTGTTTGGCTTGCACTAGCGAAAACATGACATGTCACGATATCGTGACACTTTTTCATCCGTACACTCCTCGCAGACTATCATGAAATCGTGACACTTTTCCTTGCAAGCTCTTTCTCTCGAACCTGTCGCGAAATCGTGACAGTTCTCACTTCGAATTCTTTCCTCTACAGCATGTCACGAAATCGTGATAGTTCTCACTTCGAACACTTTTCTCTGCAGCATGTCGCGAAATCGTGACACTTTTCATTCTCTACCTTCCTCTTCGCTTCGGATCACGAAAATGAAACATGTCGAGAAATCGCGACACCTTTTTCTCTCTCCTCTTTCTCTTCGCTACAAGAAACAGCAAACGCAACACCTTTTCTCTCTCCTCTTTCTCCAAAAAATGTCATGAAATCGCGACACCTTTTCTCTCTCCTCTTTTCTTCGCTTTGGACCGCAAAAAAGAAACATGTCATGAAATCGCGACATCTTTTTCTCTCTCCTATTTTCTTCACTTTGGTCCGCAAAAACGAAACATGTCACGAAATCGTGACATATTTTTCTCTCTCCTATTTTCTTCGCTTGGCCGCAACATGTCACGAAATCGCGATAGTTTTTCAATCTTCTTCTCTCTCTTCTAACATGTCGCGAAATCGTGATAGTTTTACCTGCTTGCACCTCTGCTTCGAACATGTCACGAAATCGCGATAGTTTTCTCTGCTATTTCTCTCTCCTCCAGTATGTCGCGAAATCATGATAGTTTTTCCCTGTACTTTCTCTCTCCTCCAATATGTCGCGAAATCATGACATTTTTCTTTGCACTTTCTCTCTCCTCCAATATGTCACGAAATCGTGACACTTTTTCTGCTTCCTGAATATGTCGCGATATCGCGACACTTTTCTTACTTGTCTTTTTCTTTGATTCTTTGCACATGGGCCACTTAGGTCTTCTGGGAAACACACTGTACATACTCTGAATGACTTTTGAACTTCCTGTCCACTGCATCTGAATAACTTTTGAGCATTTGAACTTCCTGTCCATTGTATCAACTGATCTAACTGTCTGTGTTGACAACAATGACAATATTGTTACTGCACCTTGCTCAACAATCTCCCCCTTTGGAATTGTTGTCAACACACATGCAATTACCTGTAACTCTTCTCCCCCTTTGACAATAATACCAAAGGGCTACTGCAGACTCCCCCTGAGTCCATGCACAACATTTTCAGGCAAAATTGATTACACTTAGCAAAAATCATGATCATGAGCAAAAAGATAATCAAATATTTAAATGCTCCCCCTAAAAATGTGATCCCTATGGCTAGCCAATTCTTGGGAAGTTTAACCACTCGACCAATCTGTCTCCAAGATAGAATGCACCTCCACTGGTACTCTTTCTATCATCGACACATCCTACCCAATCTGCATCTTTAGGATACCATAACCCATACTCCATAGTACCCTTGTAATATTATAGAAGACTTTGTCTCTCTATTGCACTGACTGGTGGACCTCTTCTCCACTTGAAGAATCCTCACTCGGATCTATCTTCACGTGTTGGATCCAATTTCTATCTATTGAGACTCTGTACTCTCTACTCTATCACCTCCAATGCTCAGTCAATAGGCTCACTAAGATCCTGCCTAATAGGTTTGCACAGAATCTGCTTAACAAGCTCACATAGAACTTGTCCAAAGCTGAATAACAAGCTCATACAAAACCTGTCCAAATCTGCCTCCACCAAGCTCTCTAAAAACTTGTCTGAATCTTCTCTAGCAATCTGTCCTAGCATTGTCCTCAAACATTTCCAAAAGGCCTTCTCAAGAGCTCAATCAATCATGCTCAAGTAGTACTCATAATGAACTCAACAATGAATGACAGTCTTAAACCAAATCCACTTTATAGAAGCATAAAGAGAATTGTTAGAGACTTAATATCTTCTATTCTCAAATCTCAATCTCAACTCAAATCAAGAAAATTTTATTTTATGGAACTTGAACAACCACATGCATCCAATCACTTGACTAGGCTCAATCAACTCTACTCAACCAATCACCTCAATGAGCAACTCTTTATCACATACCCTAGTCGAAGCATGTATCAACCAACTCAAAATGTTTTTCTCTAACTCAAGTTCAAGTTCTTTGCACAACCAATGGGCTTCAACAACAATGCTTATAACACAAGGTTTAAACACAACTCTCAAATCAAAAAACCTTGATGCATTCAACCAACCACTTTTGAAAGCGAAACCACAAACAATCATTTTGCCTCCAATGATATTTCAGAAATCAACCACTATAAAGCTGTCACATGAGTCTCCTTGGGATTAGCCTGAATTCGTGCTACCATGCATACTGCCTGCACACTATCTGATCTGGTAGCTGTCAGATACAGTAAGCTTCCAATCAAAAATGCTAATTTCACATCTGTCAACAAAATTGACAAGTGACTCACACTTGTACCAACTTTTGTCCAATACTGTACCAACACTGCAATTTTACTGTCAATTCTGTGCAAGCATCAAACATAGTATCACAACACCAACCAAATCCCTTTTTACATTTTCAGCTTGGTCTATGTTTTCTGTAGTCACCGCTGGTCACACCTTACTGTCAATTGTTTGAATCAGAAAACAATATTTTGTTAACCACTTCACGGCCAACTATAATGCACCTTACTCAAACTCATACTTCTGGACCTCGGATAGGTATGATTCACAAAGCAAAGTTGCTCATCTTGATGAGCTGAACATGAATCAATAATCAGACTTCAATATTTCTCACTACTGCATCATAATGGATCTAACAATCTTCACATCAATGTGTAGTTCAAATACCCACTGCTTTTATCGAAACACATATATGCGGCTAGAGAAACATTCTTTCACTAACCAAAATATCTAAACTATTATAATCCTTAACTTTGGATAGTGGTAGTAAGAACCATCACCAGTACAACAATGACATATAGCAATACTACCAATAATGACAACTCTCAATTTTAATCACCACCCTTCAAGGCACTTCCACAAAACTCCATGAACTGAAAACATACTTCGACAACTATACGACAACTCCCCCTAACTACTTGCCTTTCATCCTCAGAAACCCAAACACATACATAGGAGCATTAAAATAAAACTATAAGATTGCTCCCCCTGAGGATGTGCTACCTAGAGTTGCTTAGTGCATCAGAGGAGTAGTCTCCTTCAGACCAAGGAGACACGATTTCCTTTCTTCTATCTTTCTCCAAACTTTCTTGAACTCGGGCTTGGATTTTTCAACTGCATCCCTGTTTTGCACCTTTTCGTGAACTCAAACATTTCTCTGGTGTGGTTGTCTCTTATGCATCCATGATGAATGATTATTTTCCTTTCTTTTATGTACCTGATTTATTCCCTGTCTGTGTTGCGTTCTTTGCGTCTGATGAAATCTACTGTTTTGCCTTAGATTAGATACAGAAGTGCTTGGACAAAACCTTGCTATGTGCCCATGACCATTGCATTGAAAATATTGTACATAGTGTTCACTCAGATACGCAGATGTATTTCTACCAGCATAACTCTTTGATTTATTATTCAATCCACAATGAGTTGCCTTGTGACCATACTGGTTGCATTTGAAACAATAGCCATTAAAAGTGTTAGTATGAATAGAGTGAGAGTGATAGAACCTCTTTTGTTGTGGTTGCTTTGCTGTAGATCTCCTTTGATATTTTCTTCCTTTTGAAGATTCAGCTTCAAACTTTTCTTGCTTCGATCCTTCAACAATGAACTTCTTCTTCTCTGTAGAGTTGGAAGATGAAGGTTGTTCAGCTTCATATCCAAGACCATGCTTATCCATGGAGCTTCTTTGTTGGCTTATCATTTTATCTAGCAACTCTGTGCTCTTCTCGAATTTGAGATTTGTATTGGCCTCTTCTAGTTGTTTCTTCAATAAAACAATCTCTTCCTCTTGTTTGCAACAACCAATCTCTTTCTCATTGATCTGTGACTTGAGAGTTTCTTCAATCCTTTTGAGTTCTTCCACCTGTACTTTCAAACTGGTTATTATTTCATTTGCATCCTCAAGCTTTCTTGAGATTTCCTTATTCCTTTTTCTTTCTATCTTCAGTTCATCCAGAGCTGCAATTAGTTCCTCTTTCAACTTTATTTTTGCATTAATTTCTTCTTCATCACATTTTTGTTCTTTTTTTGTTTCATCCTCTAGGACTTCATTGACTTTCAACATATATACCTCTATGTTCTCATCGTTATTCAACTTTACAGCTTCGACCTGAGCTTGATGTGTTTGTAACTTGACATCCTTGATCTCATCGTCTCCTTCATGAGCATTCCTCAATTTGTCCCATATTTCTTTTGTCATTTTACAACTCTTGACCTTTATCAGCTCACTGTCTACTAATCCACACCTGATAGCATTCCTTGCTTTTGAGTCATTTTCAACCAGATTCTTACCGACAACATCGGTTGGAGGAGTGATGGGTATTGTGCATTCATTGATTACTGAATCCTAGACGTAGTATCCCAAAGCACAAAGATATGCCTGCATCCTGATTCTCCAGGTCGTGTAATTTGTTCCATCAAACACAGGTGCTTTGTTTGATAAAAAACCTTCAACCTCTTCTGATTCAATTTTCTCTTCTACAGGAACTGAAACTGACTGAGATGCCCTTTTGGAGGAAGATCTATTCTTCTTACCCATTACGTACTAATCCAAGATCAACCCTAGCTGATTTAGCCTTTGAAGGGAACCTTGCTCTGATACCAATTGTTGTACTTAGTAATGGCACTTAGAGGAGGGGGGTGAATCAGTGTAGCTCTTTAATCATGAATTAACAGCTCTAAAAATAGTAGCAGTTAAAACTTATAAACAGATATAGCAAATACAGCAATAGAACATCACACAACACAAGATTTTAACGAGGTTCACCAATATGGCTACTCCTCAAAAAGAATGGCTACTTGGACTACCATCCAAATCCAACCCCTTGCAAAGCACCAACTTTACAATCATTTACCAGCACCCATTGGAAGGAGCAACAACCCCTTATTTATCTGCATCAACAGAAAGGAGCACCAACCCCTAATGCCAAGCTGCAACCTGGACTTCAATTTTGAATGTAAATGTTTGACAGGAAAATACCTTCCTTTTCACAAGACCCTGATTGGTCTAAAGCATACCAGATCTCTCTCACTGTTCATAGAATAGACACTTCGCACACTTCTATGATCTATAGCCGCACTGCACCTTCTGCTTTCTCTGCACAATCACTTTGCACACTTCTATGATCTATAGTCAACTTTCATGATCATCTTCTTCCTTTCATGCACTCTGCTCTATTAGCAAATTCTGCACTTAGCTTGATTCGACATGACTTGCTCACTTTGTGCACTTCACCATCATCTCGTCGCTTCTATGCTATCTACACTCTTACGACCGCATATCACACACTTCGATACTCACATAGATCGACTCACCAATTCTCCAAATAGCCCTCCTTTTATACAAGAATTTTCATGATGAAAACCCTCATCTTAGTCGGCTATAAACCCTAATCTTCATTGACTGTAAACCCTAATTATCATCGATTGTAAACCCTAAACTTCGTTGGCTGTCATCGGTCTTCGTCGGCTTCACCATCTGACTCTACAGCTTCTTCTGTTACTGTTGCCACGAAAACACATGTCGCGATATCGTGACACTTCCACCTCTATACGCTTTGTCTTGGCTTTTGTCGTGATATCGCGACACTTCTCTCTTCGTAGACTTCGCCTTTTTCTTTTGTCGTGATATCACAACACTTTCAACCTTTGTCGACTTTAACTAAGCTCTTGTCGTGATATCGTGACACTTTTGCCTTTGTCAACATCAATTTTGCTTTTGTCGTGATATCACGACACTTCTCCCTTCGTCGACCTCCTTTCTGCTTTGTCGTGAAATCGTGACACTTTCTGCTTCCGTATGCTTTCTTTGCAATTCATCGTGAAATTGTGACGCTTTCAGATTTTGTATGCTTTCTTTACAACCTGTCACAAAATTACAACACTTTTAGCTTTTGTACGCTCTACTTGGCTTGCACCAGCAAAAACATGATATGTCGCGAAATCGTGACACTTTGCACTCTTCTCGGCATGCACTAGCAAAAACATGACATGTCACGAAATCGTGACACTTTTCGCTTCCTTGCACTCTTCTCGGCATGCATCCGTGAAAACATGACATGTCACAAAATTGTGACACTTTTGCTGCCTTGTGCCTTTCTCTGCCTTTCGCCCGTGAAAACGGAACATGTCATAAAATCGTGACACTTTCACTGCCTTTTGCCCGCAAAAACGGAACATGTCACGAAATCGTGACACTTTCGCTGCCTTGCTTCATTGTTCGGCTTGCACTAGTGAAAACATGACATGTCACGATATCGTGACACTTTTTTGTCCGTACACTCCTCACAGACTGTCGCAAAATCGTGACACTTTTCCTTGCAAGCTCTTTCTCTTGAACCTGTCGCAAAATCGCGACAGTTCTCACTTCGAATTCTTTCCTCTGCAGCATGTCACGAAATCGTGATAGTTCTCACTTCGAACATTTTTCTCAACAGCATGTCACAAAATCATGACACTTTTCTTTCTATGCCTTCCTCTTCGCTTCGGATCGTGAAAATGAAACATGTCACGAAATCGTGACACCTTTTTCTCTCTCCTCTTTCTCTTCGCTTTTGACCACGAAAATGAAACATGTCACGAAATCGCGACACCTTTTTCTCTCTCCTCTTTTCTTCGCTTTGGACCACGAAAATGAAACATGTCACGAAATCATGAAATATTTTTCTCTCTCCTCTTTTCTTCACTTTGGACCACGAAAAAGAAACATGTCGCGAAATCGCATCTTTTTTTCTCTCCTCTTTGGTCCACAAAAATGAAACATGTCACGAAATCGTGACATCTTTTTCTCTCTCCTATTTTCTTCGCTTTGGACCGCAAAAATGAAACATGTCATGAAATCGTGACAGTTTTTCAATCTTCTTCTCTCTCTTCTAACATGTCACAAAATCACGATAGTTTTACCTGCTTGCGCCTCTGTTTCGAACATGTCACGAAATCGCGACAATTTTCTCTGTTGTTTCTCTCTCCTCTAGTATGTCGTGAAATCGTGACAGTTTTTCTTTGTACTTTCTCTCTCATCCAATATGTCATGAAATCATGACATTTTTCTTTGCACTCTCTCTCTCCAATATGTTGCAAAATCGTGACACTTTTTTTGCTTCCTGAATATGTCGTGATATCGTGACACTTTTTTTACTTGTATTTTTCTTTGAATCTTTGCACATGGGCCACTTAGGTCTTCTGGGAAACACACTGTATATATTCTGAATGACTTCTAAACTTCCTGTCCACTGCATCTGAATAAATTTTGAGCATCTGAACTTCCTATCCATTGTATCAACTGATCTGACTGTTTGTGTTGACAACAATGACAATACTGTTACTACACCTTGCTCAACAATCTTATAGATCGATCACAAAAATTAATGTAAGAATAATGACAACAAATATTCCAAGATCAATTGGAAGATGTTTGTGTAAAGTGTGAGAACCTCAAAAATAAGGATACTCAGAGATAAAGGTTTCTAAGGCAGTGTCTTTTTGAGCAATGCATACGTGAGCAATGCATCCTTGATCAAAAGGAGCATGCTGAGAGAGAGGATCGATTAGCTCTCACAAATTTACCCCCTCGAAGTGAATACAAGGAGTTCCATCAAATATGAGCTACTTCGTAGCTTGATTTTCATCTTGAGCACATTGAAACTCATACTCGTAATACATCCCAAAACATGATGCAACACCAAGCATTAGAACATAATGGGCATACACCATATGAGGAAGTAGTAGGAGATGAAAAAGAACAAAAATATCCTGAGATATCCTTAGTGGATGTGGAGGATGAGTCTAGTCCTCCACCTCAACCAAATAAGAATTTGCATTTAAAGGTTCCTCAATGACCTCTTAGAGAATAATAAATTCTATCTTTGAAGGCCTATCAGGCCTTGGAATACAAGGTTTGAGCAATAGAGAAACAAGGGATGGCTTATCAAAATCCAACCTTGAACAAAATACACAATGAGCCTTTATTCCCGTTAGTGCCTATTCCATCATATCCCGATCACTTCAAGATGCCAAAGTTGGAGAAATTTCAAGGAGAGGAAGATGCTCAGGAACATTTTATGAGCTTTATGGATTTGTGCTTTCAAATAGAAAGCAATGATGCTTTGTTGCTGAGAACCTTCATCATAACCCTTTCAGGCCCTGCCCAAGAGTGGTTCAATCAACTTAAGAGGTATAGCATAAACAACATTGAAAAATTGGCCAATACGTTTCTTGAATGCTTCTCCTTGGACGTCAAGAAGAAGATAAACCTATCTGATTTGGCTACTTTAATGCAACATGATGATGAGCCGATCATGGATTATGGAAAATATGGAGAAATTTAATGGTAAAGTTGGCATTTTTATTCTGACCACAGAACTAACTCAAACTTTTATAAAGAGTTGTGCAAAGCATATATAGTTATTGCTACAATTGCAACAGTATCAAACATTTGAGGAGGCCTTGGTGCAATCCAAGGTAATAGAGGACATCAAGTTATAGAAGGGTAACTTGAATATTTAGAACAAGGAGTAGAACAAGAATAACACCCAACATCAAATCCAAGAGGCCAAGTCGGCCCACGTGAACCAAGTGGTGTTAAAAATCCAAAAATGGGATAAGGGGTAACAATATAATTATTAGGCCTAACCACTTCCTGCATGGTACGATCAATACAATATTAACAAGAAGAGTAAGAATAAATAACGTCCACCTCACCAGTTCACACCTTTTTTGGAGTTGATGACATTGATATTCCATCAACTATGTGAGGCTAAGGCCCTTAACTTATCGAAGATCAAGTTAATAGGCCCTAATCAACCCAAACCAAAGGGGTATAGGGATGATCTATATTACACTTTCCATAGGATGAATGGAAATGACATCGAAGGATGTTATAGTTTCAAACATGTAGTGCAAAACATGATAAAAAAAGGTGAGCTAATTGTGGACAACCCTTAGGCTCTGGAAAACCAAAATATGGGGATCTTAAAGAATCCCTTATCAAATCATGAGAAACTGAGGAACAATTTTGGTCATGTGAATAAAGTGCAGGTGGAACATCCAACTCAAGAATTTATTGGCATGGCCAATTTTGTCATAAGATAAGGGAGGCATGAGCAACCAAATCTACCTCCATATTTTATCATAGTGCAAGCTATATCCCCTCAAATGCCAAAACAAAATATTCCAAGCCCACCAACTAGACTGGTAGTTACAATATGGAGTAGGCTAGTTCAAATCCTGCAGACAACTCCAGTGAAGTTTTCGATCTATGAACTGATTCAGTAGTCTCCTATGCATAAGGAGACACTCATGGATATCCTTAGGTATATCAAAGTTCAGTTCTAGGATCCTAAGGCATTTACAAAATTTATGGTACATGTGTAGTAGTGCAGTGAACCGATGATTCTATTTAATGATCATAATATTAAGATGGTCTCTACTGCTATAGCGAACCTGATGCTACATATAATTGCATGTGTTAATAACACACCATTCAAACAAGTCTTTATTGACATAGTGTTGTCAATCACCATTATTACCACCAAGGCATTAACACATCTAAAGTTTCTAAAGTCACACATTGTACCTTCTACCTTCACCTTGAAAGCATTTAGTGATGCGCTATGCTCAATGGTAGGTACTATAGTTCTTATGATTTGGATTGGAATGAAGACCATCCCTGTTGTGTGTCATGTGATAGAAGGCACCATTCAATATAACATCCTCCTAGGGAGATATTGTATTAGAGAAATGCATTGTGTTCGCTCCATTTTACATCAACATATTAAATATACACATGAGGGATAAGTTCACATGGTTCCTTCCAATGAGGAGCCATTCAAATATGTGAACTTAGAATATTTTCCTAGAGATTTCATTCTCTCCTCAATGCACTTGGATATACGGTCGACATCGCATATCAAACATCCAAAATGTAAATTAAAAGGAGTGTGTGCAAGACCTTCCATGACAACACCACAACTATTAGAGCACACAATAGTAGCTTCAGAAAATCCTACGACATCCAAAATGCTTAGGAATGACAAGAATATTAAGGTTGTTATGGGTGAAAAAGATCCAAAGTAAGCACCCAAGGTAGCAACTATCAAGGTTCTTAGTCCCATGGATGAATGGGATGCTCAAAATCAAGTCGAGGAGGCACCTCAGCCTTCTTTGCCTTCTTCTTCCACAAGGTCATCTCTCGATTTGTTGTAATCACAATGACACTGAGAGGGGGGTGAATCAGTGTGTTCTTTAAAAACTTCTAAAACAATTAGATTATAAAACTAGTAGCAGTTTAAAGCAGATAAAAGAGATACTAAATGCATCAAGAAAGCATCACACATAACATAGCATTTTAACGAGGTTCACCAATGTGGCTACTCAAAAAGACTGCTTGGACTACCATCCAAATCTAGTCAATGCAAAGCTACAACTTTACATAATCCTTTACCAAAGACCAACTCGGAAGGAGCACCAACCCCTTAACTTTATCTCGCTTCAACGGAATGGAGCACCAACTCCTATTTTACCAAGCACCCTACTGGAAAGAGGCACCAACCCCTTAATCCAAGCAACAACTTGGAAGACAATAATAAAAGTTGCGGAATAAAACTTTCACCTCAATTTTCATGGTCTCATCGTTTTCTCGCATTCTCGTCGCTTCACGCAAAATGAGTCGCACTATTCCACCTCTTCTCTGTACTTCTTTGCACTCTCTACTACATTCAGATGATCAATCACTTTTGTAAACTACGCACTGTCACTTCAGACTTAGAACACAACTTTTGCACATCGTGCTCTTATCTTCGCACAAGTCACTCTACTCGCTCTTCGCACATTATCTCATCGCAACGCACACCTTACTGCAACTCCAAAGAACTATCACTTCGCTCTCATTCTGAATCGAAACGACTTGCTCTCTGCTCAACACGAACTTCACTTTTTACAAACACTATGCTCGCATTTGCACTTTATCTTAACACCCCCTTTGTCATTGATGGCAACCCTTTACTAAAAACACATCTTCAAGAGCCAAAACTGAAATCAATCTCTTTGAAGTTTTGCTCCCCCTGACTTGAAGCTTTCCTCTTCACTTGAAGCTCTCCCACTTTGTCATCAATGGCAAATGGCCACCTTTGGGGCTCGGAACTAAGAATGAGCCTCTTAGCTTAGTCCCTCCCCCACCTCCTGATGAGGTGATTAATTATGGGGTGGGAGTAAAACTCCCATTAGGCACTGATCAACATCAACGTCTATAACTTCCTTGCTGGGTCTTCTCTTGAAATCTTTGACCATATTCTTGTTCATGTCATTGTTCTGATCCTTGGACCTGATCATGCCACTGTTCCTATTCCTATATCCTAGAATTTCAACTCTCTGACTGTCTGACAGTGTGACTTTTATTGTTGCACTTATAACAAGTAATAGTGTTGTTTCTTTTAGGCATACCTGTTCTTTGAATCCACATGTTCTGACTAAGCCAGTTCTGACTAAACCTGTTTTGACCAAGCCTGTTAGTGTGATGTTCTTTTATTTTAAACAAAACTCTGGTCTGTTTACCCTTCTGACATGAAGCACACATACTATTTATAGGTTTTTTAATGATTGGAATATCTCTCACTGCTTGTTTAGCGCTAATTCTTACCAGATTATCAAAACTTATGTGTCCAAGCCTCTTATGCCACAACTAGTTCTCTTCTTCTTGTCCCATGAAGCACATACCTTCTAAAAACTTTGAGAGTGTGTACAGATCACCAGACGTCCTTGAGCTAGTTGCTATTAATTTCCTGCTGTTTATTTTTATGACTTCACAACCATGCTTCTTGAAAACTACTTCATGTCCTTTGTCACAGATTTGACTCACACTCAATAGATTATGTTTCAAACCATCCACATATAAAACTTCCTCTGAATTGATCTTTCCTTCACTAATTTTGACCATTCCTTTACCTATTATTTTGGCTCCGTTATTGTTGCCAAATTTTATAGAACCACCCTCATAATTTTGTAGATTTTCGAATTTCTGTTTGTCACCTGTCATATGACTTGAGCAACCACTATCAAGAATCCAAGGAACATGTTTATTCTGAGCTCTAAAAGTTGTCTGCACTATTAAAGAATCCCTGTTCTTTCTCGAGAATCGTTCTTTTTGTTTCCATTCTGTTTTAACTGTGGTATTGGGTTCTAGCTGTGACTTCCCATTTTTATAATTTTGCACATATCCTTCAGTATAAATTCTATTTTGTTTTGCTCTATACAGTTGAAATATGCTTTCATGAGGTTGATATGAAACAAACATACTACGACAATATCTGGCAATATGACCAAAGTTGTGACACTTAAAACACTCTACTGCATAACTCATTAAAGGAGCAAACGCATTTCTACTAGTGAAACTTCTTGGACCTACGTTGTATTTGCAATCAACAATTTTATGCCCATAAACATTACACTTGAAACAAAAACCATAGAAATAATGATTAAACCTGAAAGATGGTCTTGGCCAGATTGTTCTCTGGAGCCTTGGATCTTCTATTCTTTTGATGTGTGACCTTAGTAAAGCCATCATTATCAGCTGCTATTTCAGGTCTGGCATTATATCTTTCTTTTGCCTGATTCTTGTCTTTGTTCTTTTCACTTTCAACATTGCTTGTTTTTGGTCCAGTTGATGATTCTCCTTCAAAAAATCCGAGACCAAATTTGATACCTGTGGATCTTTGATCGCTCAAAATTTTGTCCAATTTCATCGATCTTTCTTCACGTTTTATATGATAGTTGATTTTTTGATCCAGCTCTTGTATCTGTATTCGAAGACTCACATTTTCTTCTTCCAATTTGCTGCAGTGGTCTATCTTCATGGATACTCGTATTTCCGGATCTTCGGACATTTTCTTGTATTCTTCGATCCGTATTTTTAAACCGGCAATAATGTTGTTTGCATCCTTAAGTTTCCTTGACAATTTTTCATTATTCTTTTTCTCCGATTCCCATTCCGTAAGGGCAGACACTAGCTCACCCTCTAAATCAACTTCAACCTCAACTTCTTCAACTTCAGAGTTCATTCCTTCTGCCATTTTTGGTTCAATTTTCTCAACCATAGGAACTGAAACTGGCTGGGATGCCTTTTTGGATGAGGATCTATTCTTCTTAGCCATTGAGTACTAATCCAAGATCAACCCTGACTGATTTAGCCAAAATTGGGAACCTTGCTTTGATACCAATTGTTGTAATCACAATGACACTGAGAGTGGGGGTGAATCAGTGTGTTCTTTAAAAACTTCTAAAACAATTAGATTATAAAACCAGCAGCAGTTTAAAGCAGATAAAAGAGATACTAAATACATCAAGAAAGCATCACACATAACATAGCATTTTAACGAGGTTCACCAATGTGGCTACTCCTCAAAAAGACTGCTTGGACTACCATCCAAATCCAGTCAATGCAAAGCTACAACTTTACATAATCCTTTACCAACACAAACTGGAAGGAGCACCAACCCCTTAACTTTATCCGCTTCAACGGAATGGAGCACCAACTCCTATTTTACCAAGCACCCTCACTGGAAATAGGCACCAACCCCTTAATCCAAGCAACAACTTGGAAGACAATAATAAAAATTACAGAATAAAACTTTCACCTCAATTTTCATGGTCTTCTATTTTTTTGCATTCTGCTGCTTCTGCGCAAAATGAGTCGCACTATTCCACCTCTTCTCTATACTTCTTTGCACTCTCTGCTACATTCAGATGATCAATCACTTTTGTAAACTATGCACTGTCACTTCAGACTTAGAACACAACTTCTGCACATCGCGCTCTTATCTTCGCACAAGTCACTCTACTCGCTCTTCGCACATTATCTCATCGCAACGCACACCTTACTGCAACTCCAAAGAACTATCACTTCGCTCTCATTCTAAATCAAAATGACTTGCCCTCTACTCAACACGGAATTCACTTTTTACAAACACTATGCTCACATTTGCACTTTATCTTAACACCCCCTTTGTCATTGATGGCAACCCTTTACTAAAAACACATCTTCAAGAGCCAAAACTGAAATCAATCTCTTTGAAGTTTTGCTCCCCCTGACTTGAAGCTTTCCTCTTCACTTGAAGCTCTCCCCCTTACTCATATATGTCTAAACCTTATTTTGGGGGATGATGTGGATTGGAATTATTATCACCCTAACCCTTCTTGCATATGAAGGGGTAATAGGATGGTGACTTACATCTCTATTGAGCCACTTGAGATCTATCACAATAACACCATGGTAGAGATCAATCCAGGAGATATTTTAAGAGTCGACTTGGACATTGAAAGCTATGAAGCTACCGATAACACTACTATGCATATATAAAATTTGGGTATAGCAATAAACACTAAATTGAAATTTGCTTCTGATGAAGTGCAAGCAGAGTCAATTGTATAAAGTGATGGACCGAATTGTGATTTTTAAATAGATGATAATAAGTAATCCTCAAGCAATAAATGATATGAGGATGGGACTGAGTTGTCTTACTTAGGCCCTCTACATTTACGTAATTTTTTGCCCATGGAGATAGTGGGTGAGAATGAAGGACCCCTTATTGATGATAGTGGCTATAAAGAGCGGTCCTACCTTGGGCCTCATCTTGCTAATCATCTTATTCTTGTTGGCAAGGGTGAAGGACTCATATACGATAGTGATGATGAGGATGAGATCGAGAGAGCATATCTTGAGCTTCACTACTTATGCCATTATCATGAATCGATCGACAACGGTGAGATGTATTGGAGAGTCTATCGTGACCCATGCCTCAGAGGGAGATCACCCAATTTGGATATGATTAATATTATAATTTTCTTTGATCTATAGAAATACATGTAGCTCCTTGAGCCAAGTGATCCCACTTTCCAGTCTATTCATAGATCAGATATAGATATCTCCATATCCTCAAAGCCACATCTTAGGTATGTGAATAGCACAGATAAGATAGAATTGCACACATGTGATCCTAGAGATCTAATACATTCTATCAATATGATATCCATTGATTTGACCACTCCACTTCGTAATCCAGCTGACCCTTCCAAACCATTATGTCTTAATTTATATGTTATTGATTGGTATCGTACTGATTCACCACTAGAGCTTGAATATTTCTTTCCTAACAAATAAATATTGCAATGCAACAAAGTGTGACCTCTCCCTCCAAGAGAGTGATGTGGGTCATATCTGAAGCATGCTACCTAATATGAGTCTAAACCAAATCATGCAATTCTTGATATCTACAGTTGAGTCCAAAACTATGGGTACCTATACAACTGGAGCCACAAGAGCAGCATGTGAATTCAAGGTCTCACTTCGCACGATCTTCAATAGATCCCTCTATTGAAACCTGAAGTCGAGGTGAGACTATAGAAGATCCTGCTCAAGCATCATATTATCTAAGACTATAGTAGCACTATTAATTTGTGTCATGTGAAGAGTCCTCTCCTCCTCGTATCCACACCATTGATCCTATCCATTTAAAAGCTAAGCTTGAGCTGCTCTTAGTTGTGCCTATATAGTGGAAATGGAGGTGTCCCTCCCCAAAATCTGCATCTGGGTAGTCCCCAACTATGTCTACAAACTAGCCACCTAGGCTCTGATCTAATAGACCTCATCACCTAGCTCCTCCTCATCCTCCTCCTTAGCTTGGAGCCCCTCCTATATGACTGCACCCTCGCCCCATCCACACTCTATCCATTGGCAAACTCATCACCCCTTTGGATTTGCCTCAATTTCATCTACTCTTACTGCTCCACCCCTAGCTCTACCTAGTGGGCCACCACCCTGCCATATTATGGTAGTCCATTAGACATCATACTTAGCAATGATCCCTGCATCTACCAGTATAGAGTCCTATAAGTCATCATCCTTATTTTATAGTGGATTCACCTAAGGCCAAGTCAAATACTTCTCCACATTAAGGTGGTAGTAGATAATAGGCATGACTATAATATCTTGTTAGATTCCAAAATGCCTAGTAACATGCAAGAAATGGAAGAAATCATGCATGTAAATATTATTCTTGAGGAGCCACCTATCCCATATTATCTAACTCAGATAATTTTCTACCTCTCCCCATCCAAGATAGTCCATGTAGGTTCATCATAGAAGCTACCCTAACTATAGTGCAGTCAATTGGTCTAAGTAGTACTACAAATCCCCTACCCGAGACCTTCTCCTCAAACCCTTGGCCTCTCTAATCCAACAAGTAGCATAGCACTGGGAATCACCTACAATGTCTTCGATCTATCATGAAAGTCCTCTAGGGAAGTTAATGGTGTTGTGCTTCCATGCCCATATATGAAGTAGTAAACTGCAGGCAACTCCAATGCGGCCTCAGTACATGATCTGATACAACTTATCATAGATTTGTGTGAGTAGGGTGTTACCCCATGAAAGAATCATTGACTACTCTGTAGTACTCCTCATAAGGTCCTACATCTTGTCTAAGAGGTTCCAAGGGAAAATCACTCCAGACCTATTTAGGAGTAGGATACATATGCATAGATACATGAGGATGGTATGTCGCTCTATGAAGACATGTACCCTATACTAATGCTCAATGGGCACACCCTCATGGTCAATAACCTTGAGTGCCTCATCACTTCAAGCACAAAATATCCACTAGAATACTATAACCTTCATCGTGGTGGGTTAAGAGGTGATGGCCTTTCCATTGATAAGGATATGGAAGATGTGGTAAACATCCTTCAAAGTAATCGTAATATCTCTGGTCGACAAATAGAATGTGTCAGTTTGTGCATCCTAGCGATGGACCAAAGTAGTCATGGAGGCTTGGTTTTCCCTAATAGTAGGCAAGTGGATGACATAACTAAGGACTATAGTGATGAACCGGTCCCGGTTAGCATCGCTAATCTCATAGAGGAGGTCACAAAAGAGCTCAAACTCCCTCACTCTATAAATTAGCTAAAATGGCAAATAATAATGCATAAAATAAATCGAAAACAAAAAAAAATGTACTTCAAAAGTCAAAAAAATTAAAAAAATCTTCAAAAAGATTAAAAAATTCATAAATGCATGCAAAAAGTTCAAAAAAACTAATTAAAATAGAATAGTCAAAAATAAAAAAAATAAAAAAATTGTAAAACTTTTCCTAAAGTTGCTCAGTCGTGGATCGTACATGCGATCAATGGCAATGGTCAAATTTTTGACCATTGGGATTTGAATCCCGTTGTAGCTGATAGCTGCAGCCCCCAATTTTCCAATTGGGAGCTGCAATTGCTACCCGATGCTAAGAGAAGCGCCCCTTTTGAGGTCACTTACTATCTTGAACAAACCCAAAAATTTAATTCCCACCCATGTAAGCTAACCTAGACTAATCCTAACTAGGGTGAGGTTCTTTACTAGCAGTTTAATTTGGTTCATTTAACCCATTTCTTAATGTGGTTCATTTTAAGTTGGTAATCAAATAAGTGAGTTTTGTGATGCTACCTTCGTGGCACCAGCTCCACCACTGGAGGACACCTCTGGTTGGTCAGCCATGGGTGTGGGTGTTAGGTTCAACAATGTTTTGGGTTAAATTTTTAATCTCACCTCTCAGAGCTCTCTTGGAAGCTATAGTGAATTGGAAAATAATGATTTGAAAATGATGTATTTTTATTTTATATTTCCAATTTGGCCCTTGGTCGTGCCTGTCGGACATGGATGTAGAATTAGGGTTTTTCGATTGCAAGTTAGAGCTGTGGCTAAAAAAATTGCCAAAATTGGCTATGGCTGACAAGCGTGGTTAGCATCCATCAATAAATGCTCTAAAAAACTCACCATGAGGAGCTTCAAAATGCAAAATAAAAAATATACAATCATCCAGAAATCTCAAATTTTCAAAAATAACAAAAAATTACATAATTCAAAAATTTAACTGTGCCTCGTATCCAGTTATTTACCCTATACACTTGGTGGTTGCAAGGACTTGTGATCCATGGAACCCGAAAAGATGAGTAAATTACTATAAGGCCATTTGGGGTAAATTAGTCATCGTTGAATTGATATGCTTCACTTCAATCTCTAATAAGGCCACATCGGCTAGACTGCCCCACAGGAACGAGGATTTATCTTGATTCTTCTATGACATTTTTTAGCACATCATCAAACATTATGATTCAACATAAACCTAATTGAAATTTCTATCATCTTGATTCTCTAAGAAGGTCATTGTGGCCAAACTACTCCATGGGATAGAGATGTACAATTACTATTAATAGTTGAAATTATGGTTGAATTAGGCCTTTCAGAGTAAAATTAAAGTGCAAAAGGCTTCATTTGTTCAAATCAATCATGTTGGTCAAGTGACTCATCACTTCATTAATTATCCTATCCTCATAGACTCATCACTTTAGGGCATAGTCATAATATCATTAATCATAATCAAATTTAATAGGATATTACTCGATCTTTTCAAATTGTGCTCATATTATGAATCATTGCAAACAACTATTATAAGCTTACCCGATTGTCGTGGAGCTTGTAAACACTTTACAAATTAAGCCTTACCTCAATTGGAAGCAATGATTCTAAGATGCACATCCTTTTGTAGGACTAGGCATCTAATTTTTATTAGATGAACAATCATCATTTGACCTACAACATGGTATTAGGAGGTCTATTCATTCTCACAACGCATCCCAAAAGGGGCATCTGTAGACACCTAAAATGCATCATGTGTAGGGGAATACTCATATGGGCATGATGATAGACCATATGAAGTATCTTGGACAATCCTAAGATGAACCAGTGGTTTTAACCACTCAAGTTAGGTAGTTTTGGTCTAATCAGTTCTGGCCATGGCTAACGCCCATGGCTTACAGAGCTAGCTATGGCTCAGACCTACGACTAGTACTAAAACTATTTTGAATACTGGGCCAATCCAAATTCAATTGCAATGGTCTGGGCAATGAATTTCAAATGGTTTGTGCAAGGAAGCTTTGATATTTTTCCTCCCAACTGATCCAGCCTCCTGGATCTTGATCTTGGATTCCAAAGCAAGCCAATATTAGGGATTTGAAATGCTATAAGAACCCCCTTCAAATTGGTGAGAAGTTTGGAATAATCTTGAGTTGGAATGTAGTGAAGAGCTTCTGAAATGGATAGTTAAATGACAACCCTTTGAGGAGAGTCGAAATGCTACCCAAGTATGGAGTGACAAGCATGAATTTTGCCAATGAAGCTTCTAAAGGACCAAGAAGCATCAATCATAAATTCAAGCCAATCGAATGTGAATATTATCAAATTCAACCACCAATCCATATTGGGACATAGAGGTAACCCTTGATCATAAATTCCATGGAGGAAATTGAATATCCAAGCCCTGATTACAAGAGCAAGAATACTTTTGGCTTAGCCAACGACTAACAGTGCCAATCGTGCCTTAGACCCGCAACGAGGGTTTGATCTTTAATTTCCTTTGTTTTAGAAAAATATTTCCATTTCTACTTATGAAATTAGCTTAATATAATATATATTAACATTGTAGTAGACATTTGACCAATTAATTTAGGAATTAGAGGTATATTTTCTTCCATTTCCTTGTAATTGTCAATTTAGACTAGTTTCATTAAGTTTCATGTTTTTCAAGTTCTAATGGCTAATTAGGATGCATAATAGTTATATTTCATGATTTATTTACATGATTTATAGTAATTTGGTTATTTCTTGCATATATTCATAGATTTACATGCTTTCTTGCTTTCTTTATCATCAATTTATGCAATTGTCTCAAAAGCCTCATCAAGAGAGGTCTCCTTTGTTATTAACCCCTTTCATGTTGTTTCTTGAACATAGGGTTTATAGGACCTAATCATTTTCAAGGAATTCAAGGTAGAATATACCTCCAACCAAAGGAGAAGAAGGCTATCTTTGGCCTTAAGTAGTTTTTGTACCTTATAAAATTCTATGGATTACACCACCCTCTCGTTTAGAGGGTCTTTAAAATTGTATCAATTGTATTAAAGATTGAGTATCCCTAAGAGGGACATATATGTAATTGGGATTTGGTAAATTTTTAATAAAATAAATCTTAATTTATTGTTAAATTCATTTTTTTCCATTATTTATTGCTTAGTACTCGATTTCAATTGATGCACTAGTTAGGTGTATGCTTTTTAGATCATTAAAGATTGTAACCCAAAAATCCATATAAAAATGAATAGATCTTGTATCCCACGTCTTCCTCCAGGATAGAATATGTGAAGGGAATAGGGAAGGGGTCCTTCATAGTTACTACATTTAGACTCCTAAAGTCCACACATATTCTTATTTTTTCCACTTCCTTCTTCAAAGTGGTCGTAACCCTGAAGATGAAACCTACTTCCAGCATCTTTTCTATCTCTGCGTTCACCAATGCAACATATTTTGGGTTCATTCTATACGGTCTCCTCCTCATGGGTTATGCTCCATAAATTAGTGTAATATTATGGACACATAACTCAGGTGGTACTCCCTTCAATTCCTTGTATGTCTATGCAAATACATCCTTATATTATAAGAATATCTTAAAAGATACAACTTTCAGTACAGGGTTCCAATCATTGCCATAGTGAATCATCCTAGGTTCATCTTCCATTCCTAGATTGATGTCCATTATATGAGGTCCTTCATATTTGATATTATCCATCTAACTTGTTTCTTTCTCTATATTATTTGGGAGTGTTAGTCTTATATCAATTTCTGCATCTCCTACTGTATACTCTACAAATTTTTTTGGGAATATCCATTTATCTTTCACCTCATTCTTAGGTTCCTATCTAAATTTTGGTTCGTCTTATTTTTCCTTGATCTACTCTGAGTCAATACAAAGGTAATTGGAATAAACATTTTCATACTCCTTCATTTTCCAATGAAGAATTCCACTATTATATATAGCTTCATCTTCATTGCATTCATCTAGGTACAACATTCCTTCTCCATTTGGTTCATACCCTTCATATCCTAAGGAATTTTCTGATTCATCAGTCGTAGTTACATCCTCACTGATATTTTGATTAGTTAGATTAATCATATATTTGTTTTTTCCCTTCTTGAAAGTGATCTATTTATTTCCTCAATTGTAATTAACTTTGGGTACTCGTAGCCATCCTCTTCCTAATAGAGCATCGTATGTAGGCTTCTACATCGTAATCACAATGAAGTCAAAGACAAACTCTTGGTTAGCTATCACTACTTGTTGTGTTATCAAGACTCCCTTTGTCTCGATACCATACTCATAAACACCATATAATAAAAATCTCAATGCCCATAGATATGGAGCATCTAGTTCTAGCTAGGTCCTTTCAGGTAGCTCATTAATGTTGGATCCTCCTTCCATAATAACTTGTATCAATTTGTGCCCTAGGATCTCCATATAAATTAATGTGGGTTTCATTCCCACATCAACCATTAATATAGTTGGATCTATAAATTTGTCTTTTCATTTTTTTTCTTGAATCGGTTGACTCTACACTTCCATCACCTTATGTAGTTGTATCTCTTCCACCATCGCTTTCTATAATGATGGAATAGCTTCCAAAAGGTTTACCTCTTTGATATCTACTATGGTGTCCAAAACTTGTGCTACCAGAATCTATATAATCACCTTCTCTTATGATGGCATTTTCAGTTCCTTTCCTTCATCTAATTTCACATTTTTAGCTTTTTGTGCTTCATATTGTAGTATTTTTTTTGCTATTGGCCAACATTGCTTTTCATTTGCTGGCTATAGATACTTATCATTTTTAGCATGATTCCTTGTCATGGCTAAAACTTCTTGGGTTTCTTCCTTAACTTGAGGAACCTTAATGTCTAAATAATTTACATTCTATGGGTTACTTGAACTCACCTACTTTGGGTAATTTGCTTCCTTGTGGTTACCTAGTGTAGAATTACAGAACATAATTGTATTATTCAGCAGTGGATTAAATAGCGATTACATAGTCAGAAATAGCAGCGGCTGAACGGATCTGTTACGGGAGTTGTAACAGTCTGCCTGAAAGGAAATACAGCCAAAGTATAGTACGCTAACATACCCCTTTATTACATTATTTGGGTAATGTAATAACTAATAGCTATTCTAGACTACTAACATCCCCTTACATTATTTTGCAATACAAAGTGAGCTGCGAAACAATTCAAATTTGACACATCCAAGTGCCTTAGTGAAAATGTCTGCAACTTGAGCATCGATGGGAATGTGCTAAAGCTGAATTCGGTTCTTTGGAACTTCATCTCGAATGAAATGATATTGTATGTCAATGTGCTTTGTTCTTTCATGATGGACTGGATTCTTGATGAGGTTCAAAACACCTTGATTGTCGTAAAACAAGTGTATTGGAGATTTTGATGGATGGCCCATATCTATCAGAATGCGACGTAACCATATCACTTCGCACACAGCTTCACGTGCAGCGTGATATTCTGCCTCTGTTGATGAAATAGCAACTACCTGTTGCTTCTTGTTGTGCCAAGAGATAGGGCCGGATCCCAGATGAAAAATGTATCCAGAAGTTGACTTGCGATCATCAAATGATCCGGCATAGTCAGAGTCCGTGTATCCTTGCAAGAAGAATTTGTTGTTCCTCTTGTATTCTAGGCCATATTCCATAGTTCCACGGACATAGTGAAGAACACGTTTTGTTGCTTTCCAATGAGTGGTCTTAGGCTCCTGCATGAACCTCGAAAGATAGTTGATAGCAAATATGAGATCTAGCCTAGTATTGGTCAGATATATGAGACTCCCAATCAACTGTCGATAGAGAGTACCATCTACCTGAGGTGAGTCATCATATCATGATAATTGAAGTCCATTCTCCATCGGAGTTGCCATTGGCTTGCAATCAGTCATGCGATATTTTTCCAGCAATGTCTTGGCATATTTTTTTTGAGACACTTTGATGGAGTGCTCCTTCTGGTTGAATTCTAGACCAAGACAATAATGGAGAAGTCCGAGATCTATCATCTCAAAATATTTACACAAGTTTCTTTTGACAGTAGAGATCATAGTTTCTGAACTCCCTGTAATGAGCAGATCATCCACATAGAGTACAAGCAACACTATCTCAAACCCCGTTTCTTGAAATAGAGGTTTGCATCCGACGGACATCTCTTAAATCCATGCTTGCATAAGGTGATTGTCCATTTTTATATACCAAGCTCGAGGAGCTTGTTTCGGACCATATAAGGATTTGACCAATTTGCAAACTTTCTCGCTTTTGGCCTTCTGCTTCAAATCCTTCCGGTCGTGTCATGTAGACTTCTTCTTGGAGATCACCATTTAGAAAGGCACTTTTGACATCCATCTGGTGAACTTTCCACCCATATTGTGCTGCCATAGCACACATAACCTGAATTGTGGTCATCCGAGCAGTAGGTGCAAAAGTTTCCTCGTAGTCAATGCCTTCCTTTTGAGCATAGCCCTTTGCAACAAGACGGGCCTTATGCTTATCAATTGTTCCATCTGCCTTGTACTTGACTTTATATACCCATTTGCAGCCAATGGGTTTCTTTCCATGCAGCAGATCAACAAGCTTCCAAGTTTTATTCTTCATCAAAGACTCATACTTTGTATCCAAAGCGGCCTTCCACTGAGGCTCACTAAGAGCATCTTGCACTGATGCAGGTTCAAGATCATCTATGGTAGACATGAATGCCCTATCATCATCAATATCCATATCCTCTACTTTTGTACTTGGATTCATAGAAAGTTCCTCAAAATATTGACAAAGATCATCAACCTCACCAGTTTCTCTGGCTTCTCTTTCCTTTTGAGCCATACTGCGTGTACGAGGTCTATCCAAATTCAAATTGGGAGGAGTGGATAAATTTGCGTCTCTGATTGTATTTGTACACCATTTTGGATTCTTCTTCGATGGTGGTGAAGAATATGTAGAAGGACCTCCTGTCTGTGCTGATGAAGGAATCTTCTCTTCCTTAGATTCCACAATATCTTGGTGTACTTTAGATGTGCTCTATGATGTGAAAGCTTCATCAAAGACAACATCTCTGCTAATATGAATTTTCTTGGTCAAAGGATCTATCAACCGATATCCTTTAGAGTGCTCAGAATAACCAAGAAAAATACATCTCAGTGTTTTCTCATTTGGCTTCTTCTTTTTCTCTTTCGGTATGTGCATGAAAGCATGACATCCAAAAATACGTAGATGAGATATGGAGGGTTTTCGACCACTCCATGCTTCCTGTGGAGTCATTCCTTTTAGGGCCTTTGTGGGTGCCCTATTCAACAGATACACTGCAGTGGTGACAACTTCTGCCCAATATTGTTGCCCAAGAGTAGCTCCTGTGAGCATACAACGAACCATTTCCATGATATAACGGTTCCTTCTCTTAGCAACTCCATTTTTCTGAGGAGTATAGGCAGTTGTTAACTATCTCTTGATTCCATGCTTATCTAGGAATGCAAAAAATTCATTAGAGGTAAATTCTCCCCCTCGATCTGAGTGGAGGGTTTTAATAGAAGCTCCTGACTCCTTCTCAACGAATTTCTTAAACTGCTGGAAGAATGCGAAAGCTTCAGATTTTAGTTGGAGAAAGAAAACCCACATCTTTCGTGAGTAGTCATCTACGAATAACTGAAAGTACCTCTTCCCTCCACAACTGTTGGGTGAGAAAGGATCGCACAGATCGGTGTGAATTAACTCCAGAGGTTTTCGTGCTCTTGTAGAGCTCTTCTCAAATGGTACTCTATGTCGCTTTCCCGCTAGCGATCGAGCACACCGGCAATGTGGCGGAAAAGGAAGGAAGACCCTTTACCATCTCATACTTACTGAGCTCAAGTAAGTAGCCAGAACTAAGATGCCCATATCTCTTGTGCCATAGGGAAGTTGCCTCCTTGGTAGAGACAGTCATGGCAACATGTGGAGTAGAGATAGCATATAGTGCAAATAAGCCATGCTTATATGAAGCTGTTGTAATCTGCTTACCCTTCCTGGTAATAGTACAACACTTCTTTCCATTCTCAACATGAAAGTTGACAACCATATTTCTATCTAGGATTTGTGTCACTGACAACAAATTGTTAGCCAATCCTGGAACATAGAGGACTTTGTCAATCTGACACTTGCCATCAGGAAGAGTGACTGAAATCTGTACCCTCTCCCTAAAACCTATAGGTTTTATCATCAGCAATGGTGACAGGTTTGCCCTCCTTGGCCACAAATGATTCAAACCACGATCTGTCGCCAGTCATATGTTTGCTAGCTCTAGAATCGACATACCAAATAGGATCCCTCTTAGTGGAATCTGTGGTAGTCATGAGCACCTTGTGTGCCCATTCAGAATCTGAGTCAGATTCTTCAACAACAACATTCACTTGGGGTTGCTTGTTTTTATTTTGTGGTTTGTTTTGGCCTTTTTGCTTGTTCTTATGCCAACACCTGTTGGTGTCATGGTTGTCTTTCTCACAGATCTTGCACCACCTCTTGTTCTGTTGAGGTTGTTTGCCTTTTCCTTTCGTATCCTGTTGAGAATTTCCTCCTTTCTAAAAGTTGCCTCCTTTTTTCCCATTACCTTTCTTCCTAGAACCCTGCTTGTTGGTGTATAGGGCTGTATTGGAAGAATCATCCTTGTGAAGTTGGCGTGCCTCCTTTTGTTGAAGCAGATTGACCAACTCGATGTAGGTAATTTGTCGTTGAGACACCTGGATGGAGGTTATCAACATATCAAATGAAGAAGGTAAAGCTCTCATCACAATTGAAATGAGAAGCTTTTCATCCATAGTATCTCCCAAAGAACTCAATTTCTCTTTCAACTCAGACACTCTGCACAGAAAGAGTTCAACTGTTTCACCCTGCCTCAAACTCAGGTTATGAAGTTGTTGTTGAAGATGCAGAATGGTGGATTCATTCTTTCCCTTATAGATGGTTCTAAGGGCATCCCATGCCTCTTTACCACTTTCTTTGTCAGCTATATGAGGTTGCACTTCATCTGAAACAGCAAACAAAATGAGCACCTTTGCTCTACTGTCTTTCTTGTCAAAAGCTATCTGATCTACGAAAGGACCTGTGGATCCTGCTGTTGGTGAAGGCCTAGTTGCTACTCTAGTAACAATATCCCACAAATCTTCCATTTGGAGAATTGCCTTCATCTTATGTTTCCATGGTGTATAATTTGGACCTTTCAATAACTGATGCGGATCAGTCATCAACTTTGCAACAGCGGCCATTGTGAAGGTTCCTTATATCACCAATTGGTCCCCCTTTCGATATACCTTTTGCTAGGCCAATATACCATACAAAATACCCGCCCTTACATGAGGGAAACTATAGGTATTTAGAAAGATCAACAAAAATCACCTGCCCTTACGTGAGGGAGACTATAGGTGAGTTTTAGAGATCATACGATACGTGGAACATAAGCGGTACTGAAAGGGAATCGCCTTGTTGATGGCACCTACCATAGAAGATTCTTCTCATGTGTGGGGCGTAACTTCCCCTAAACACTATGAAGAATACTTTTTCAGGATTTACGCCTAAACACAAGTGCGATAAAGGGTAGTGGATGGAGTAAAAAAATGCAAAAATGGCTAACTTATCTCTCCCCGACAATTTATAGAGAACAAGCTCAGACGTCGTTGTAGCAGCTATATTAGGTGGCGGATACAGTAGCCAAATCATGACAGATTTACTTATAAGTGCTGGCCAGAGGTATCACAAATACCGAACGCTGAAGTGCAATAAATTGCACCGATGGGTTTTAATTATTCCTGGGACTTAGGGAGTGTTTGATTTTAATTTTTAATGTTATAGTGCAAAAATGAAATATGCAACATACAACAAAAAAAATGCCCACAAGAATAACCCACTAGGTGTCAGGTAGCAGCCGAAAATGCACCTATTACAATTCGCCAAATTGCCTTTTCAGAAAATTACTCACAATCCCCCTTTGATTTTTTGAAAAAATATCCCCCCTTAAAAAAATTCCTTTAACAAAGCATTTTTAATAATTATTATATATTTAAAATTAAAATAAATAATTTTAATTTATATAGTTTTCAAACTTATAAAAAAATAAATTAAAATTTTAATTTTAATTTATAAAGTTAAAAAACTATATTAAAAAAATTAAAATTAAAAATTTTAATTAAAAAAATAATAATTAAAAAAATGACTTTGAAAAAAAAAATTTATACCTTGGGGGGAGTCGGCGGGATTTGAACCCCCGACCTGTAGGCTCCCTGAGCCTTACCGCACAGCTCACTGCCAAGTGAGCTAGCGGGCTGATCCGAAGGGATCAGTGACCCTCCTCCCTTTTCAACACCCTCTGTCGTCCGCCTGGTCCCTCTGTGGCTTCCTCTGGCTCTTCCGCAGCAAATCGCGGCTTCCTCTGCAGACGACGCAGACGCAAACGTAAAAAAAAAAAAAGCAGTTACCGCGTTCAACCCAGGGGGGGGGGAGTGCACTGCGCGCTCTATTTTTTTTTTTTTTTTCACTGCACGCTCTGTTTTTTTTTTTCCCGGACCGGGGGGGGTTTTATACCCCACATTTGGGAATTTGAAATTCTCGCGCGGGGGGGGGGCTCCCTCGCGACGCACGTGCGTCCATCCTGGACGTAGGACGTCGCATCTGCGTGGACGTCTGAGCCTATGCGTTTGCATGCGGGTCCCAACGCGCATAGTCTGCGTGGAGCGGACGTCCCACTCGCGCGATGTCTTAGAACGCAGACGTCTCGGATGCATCACGCTGAGCTGCGAACACGGGACATCTGCTTGACGTCCTTCTCCGGCGGGGGGGGAGGGGGGGCGGGACGACTGTCCCTCCTCCTCGTAGGACGTGGCGCACCGAGTGCGGCTGGTGCTGCCTTCGTCTACGAACGTCACCAACGCACGCTGTCCGCCATACTCCTTCGACGTCTTCCACACGATTGTTGTCTTGCGCGATCAGGCCCCTGTCCTCTGTCGCACCTTTTTTTTTTTTTTTTCGCTGCGCGGCAGGGAGTCGAGGTAGCGCGTGGGTAGAAAAAAAATCATGCCCGCAAAAAACAAACTCCTCTGCAATCACCTCGCCCAAAAAAACTTCGGTGGCTCTGATGCCATGTAGAATTACGGAACATAATTGTATTATTCAGCAGCGGATTAAATAGCGATTACATAGCCGAGAATAGCAGCGGCTGAACGGATCTGTTATAGGAGTTGTAACAGTCTGCCTGAAAGGAAATACAGCCAAATTATAGTACGCTAACACCTAGAACACACCACCTACACATATGTGTAGTGTTCACTTGTGGCATTTCTTGCATCTGATGTGAAGGATAATTTTTCATGAAATACCCCCATTCTTGGTAATTGCAACACGGTATGATCGTCCTCCCTTTCGAGTCATACTCTAAATAACTCTGTTCTCCTTGTTGATTTCCCTGGTTTTGCCTTCCACCTCACTAGATATTTCTATAACCACCACTTGTTTTTTGTTTCCCATTTCCAAGGGTCTTTGGTTTCTCTTTCTACTCCTCGATTGTCAAGATCTATGTACGTAATCTTGCATTATACAAACATAGCATTACCTTGTGTCCCATCACATTACAAATGTGACAATAATCATTTTATGGATACTTTACATTTGTATGCCCTTCAGTCTTATGTTCAGTGCACCAAATATCGTTCCTATAAGGTTTGCTTCTTTGTTCTTTCATGATCTTGTTGAAATCCTAATGAAATCATGTTGTCATCCTCTATATAGTGTCCTCTTATCTACTATCTAAATCATTAGACTTGGGATGAGATAAAATTATTATGTATGTTTGTTTTGATTCACTTTCAAAATTCGTTGCATGCTTCACAGCTTCTTCATACATTTCTTATGGTATTGCCTTCATATTTTTCTTATATTTTGGTAGTAATCCATCTATAAACCACTGCTTTACCAATACATCTGCCAAAGGTATCTGCATATTACCTACTAACTACTTTAGTTTGTGGTTGTATGATTTTACATCTTCGTTAGGATTTTTCTTTGTCATGCAAATTTTAGTAACAATGTCTCCATCATTCTTCAAAGGTCAAAATTATTCAATGAATTTCTCCTTTACTTGATTCCAAATCTTAAAATCTATGGTATTTTCCCTCTTTAGATACCAACTTATTGCCAATCCTCTCAAGGTAGTAAGAAATAAAGTTACCCAGTCATCTAGATAGTCCACCATTTTCTCTCCAAATGGTTATACAAGTTCTGATATGTCTTGTGGGGTCTTCCTTACCCTCACCTGTGAAAGGTGGACATCTCTGCTTGGCTGCTTTATTAACCATCTTCGAATAATCTTCCTTGTCACTTGAGGTCTCCTATGGAATATTTATCTGATTCTTCCTTGGGGGTGTTTTACTACAGTCATCATTAGACATTTCTATCTAAGGTATTTTATTCTATCCCACCAATAATTTACCAAATCATTTGTTTCTTCACTTTGTGACCTCATTCGCTGATGTAAGTGATATGGTCTTGGTCCTTCTTCTTGAAACCTCATGCCCTATTGCTCTGGTGCCTGACTCCCATCCTCTGCACTCCATTGCAACCCTTTCGTTACTTTATTAGGTGTCATCATAAACTCTCCTTCCTTGTGCACTACTTCTATGTCAACTTGTGCCTCTATTCTAAGTGGTTGTGGTACCTCCTCTTCTATCTCTATCAATAATGCCTTAAAATCTCCTTCTTTAGATGCCCAAACTTGCTCTATTTTTGGTTCATGTGTACTATGGTCTGAGTTACTTGCATTCTCTCTCTAATAAATCCTCATGCTCCATATTACTAGAATGTTCTCTTGTATTTTCCATATCCTACATCTTTGCAAAATGGTGTCTGTCATTCACCTCCAATTTGGTAGTATTCTTACTTGTCAATTTGACCTATTTTAACAAAAAATTTAGATTCGATAAGGCAATGATGCAAAATGTAGCACAAGGGTGCATTATTCCCAATGGATATGTGGTTTCTAAGTCTTAGGATGATTAATTTTATATTCCCAATCGATGGACCAATTTGTACAACTGTACAATCTCTACAACTAGCAATATGCAACAACTAATTAGCTTGTACGAAACCCAAATCGTACCATTGTACAATCCCAAATAATACAGTGATAGATATTTTATTATTTCACACTTATAAAATCCTTCATATTTGGTTTTGCAAGTTGTCGTACATAGTTTTGTAACTATACAGGTTGATTTCCCAATGTTGCCCAATTGGGTAAATTTCCTTCGATTGCATAAACTACCAAATTGGGTAAATATCCTCTGTATGATTTGTACAAACTCTGGTGTGCAATTTGTACAAAATGGAGGTACATACAAGTGAAAAAATTGGATATTATTCTGGCCCAATCTCTTTCATATAATTATTGTAAGGATTTAATATGGCAATTAATCCTAATTCTACCAACATGCAAAGTACTTTATTAGGGTTGAGAGAGTTTTATATCCAATGGTGAAGTCCAAAAATCATACAAAAGTGTTCAATACATCTCCATTGATATCATCATCCTCGCAAATCATTCATCAAAGCCACACCAGTACTGGTTTAATCCAAATCCTCCATATCAGTGCATAAAATAGCCATAACAACCAAAAAGGACATGCAATAGAAATAAGTTGTTAATTGCTATTCAACAATTCCAAGATCATATAATACGTAAGAGAAACCATGAATTGTGCTCAAGATTTATTATTATTCAATAATATCAATCAACAATAAAAGATATGCAATAATACTTCACAGCCAAACTCATAGCCTTTCCTACTAACTAGAATATCATCAGATCATATCTAGAATGTAACCAGACTATAAAAATTAAAAATGGGGCCTTATATAATTTTGCCCATGCCATTCCAAAGAGGTTCCTGAGGCAATTAATTATTCACAACAACCCATGCATAATGAAATACATTAATTAATACTTTTCCTAAGTCTAACATCTTATTTATCAAAATAATGCACAATTATAACTTAAAATTACATTTCCCATGTATTTCATGTCATTTCATTGCACATTGTACGGTTTGCCATTCTAGTTGTACAGTTTACTCCTACTTGAACAATTTATAAAACTTTGATAAATTTTTCAAAATTGGGAAAATCCATTTATCACTTCTTCTAGGAGGTGGATTTATTGTGTACAATCACCATGTTAGAAAACCTTTAAAACAAGACGTGCCCAATCTTGGCTATATTATGGGAGGCAATAAAATAGATAATTGTGAATGATAAATCTTATTGAGTGAGGTTTGGGCAGGATGTGAGGTGTATTTGTATGGGACAATCCATTATATCATTCACAAAGAAGTATAGTAGTGGCCCCTTAAACATAATTATAAATGGTGTATTCTAGCAGGAGGCTTAGGAAACTCAAATGATCGGTTGGTATGGGATAATCAGTCATACTATTCATAACATCAACAAGTGTGACCATGATAATTATAAATGACTGATAATTGTCTTAGTTAGTTCCATGGGATATAGAGTTTAACTAATCACTAAGGTATTATGCCATAATAATACTAAATGAATAATAATATATGGAGGTTGGAGAAAAGGTGTCACCTTAAATTGTTATGGTCCTTAAAATGGGAACCCCTACACCATGGTTGAATTGTTACATGGAGGGTGAGTGTATGGGAAATATGGGTATACTAGTAATAGCATATTTTCTAGGGAGAATATTAGAAAAGTGAACCCCACTTGAGGGTCATCTACAATGACTAGGAAATAAAAAGTGGTTATGCCTTATACTGATAAAAATAGTGGGTTGTCTATGCAAAAAAAATTTCTCTCCCTTGGATCGATTTTGGTGGGTCATTACAATAACACTTAATGTGTTACAAGCTATTGTTGCACACATCTCACATTTACTTTGAGCACTCTTATTACCTTAAATATTATATTACTCTACCTTTTACAATGTTGAATTACTTGGATTCTACTATGTTGTTTTGTGTTCCAAAAATTGTAGATGTATCACATTTATTTGGTTGATTCAACTTCTAGTAATGTTATATGTTACCCTTCCGCCAGGTGATCCGATAATCCAAAATACTGGTGCAAAATATTTTTCAATGTTAGAGGTTTAGCTTCTTCTTTTAGAAGCTTTGTTGGTTTTTTGGAAGTCTTTTTGCTTCTTTTGTAAGCTATGATTCTTGCTTTAAATGAACGAATTCCTTGTTTCTTTTTTTATAGTATAGCTTCTTCTTACTATACTATGTTTTTGTGTTGCTAATGTTGTTTCCAATGTTGTAGATTCACACATATGATTCTTCTATAACAATAAATTTATACATTAATTTTCCTTTATGCTCATGATGGCTTTGTCAATTGGCAAATGTTTTTTTGGATAACATTTTTTTTGTAGTTCGATTATATGGCTCTCTAGTCGACTTGCTATTGAAATTGACCTCTCTACTTGTCCTTGCTAGATATGGCCAAATGGGATTCTCTGATATTTTTTTTGGAGTTACCCAAATGGCTTCACTTTCTCTTTAAAATTTCTTGCACCTCTATCTTGGGCCTATCTTCTATATTAACTTCTTTCTCTTATATTGATCTCTTTCTTCTATATTGGCATATTTCTCTTGTATTGATCCCTTTCCTCTATATTTATCTCTTTCTCTTATATTGATATATTTTCTCTATATTGGTCTCGTTTTGTATATCAAGGTCAATATGAATTGAATCTTCTTCTACTGCTTATGTCAAGGTCAAAAATCTCTATGACCCAATTATTCTCTTGCTACTTATGTCTTGCAATCAAATGCTTTAAACCATATAATGTAAGCCTTATATGATTCTTTATCCTTCTTCAAGACTGATATATCATTGATATATATTTGTCTTATTTTTATCTTTGTTGCAACTTATTTTTGCTTTCTTCCATCTTCAATTATCTGCACTTAGAAGCTGAAATTCTTCTCTATATTCCATAGGAAGCTTCTCAAACTTATAGAATGTTATCTTCAATGTCTTAGGTCACACCTAAGAACCCAATATGATTCTCCTCCCTACTAGAGAATCAAAAATATTATCAAGGTAACTTTTATATCCCCGAATCTTCCAACTATCTTTTGAGTTGGTTCTACCTCAATATTCAATCTACACATATTCAAATCAATCTCAGGGTTGGTTATATCCCTAAATGACCAATAATTCTTTATTTGGTTTGTTTATCTATTATCTTTGTTGTGTCCTAGTCTCCACTGGTTTTACTTCAACCTAGTGGAAAGACCCTAGACTTTTCTACTCAATATTACCTTTAAAATAGAGTCTAAGTCTCACTACATTCAAAGTGGATAGACTCTTACTCAAATGTATCAAATTTGGACAAATTAAATTTATAATGGGATGGCCCATGTTCCATATTACCCACTCTCCCAACTCTAGGCCTACTCCTCTTTGACCAAGATGGGTTTTTCCTTTACCAATTTTATTTTTTAGGTCCACAAGTTCTATCTAGAGTCTTATAGGCTAGTTTTTCCATATTTGATTAAATTATATAGCTATTTGGACCATCCTGAAGACTCTGCCTAGTGTCCGTTGGTGTTTTTTGGTTATCAAGTAGCCTAGTTGGGAGGTTGTGACTTTTGTAAAGGGATTTGGTGCTTGGGTACTTGTTTCAGTTTCGAGGGAGCCCTATCTATATTTTTCTTGGATTTATAGGGGGCCACATGCTTAATGTCTATAGATGAGCATCCATGTTAGCTTCTATTTAGGTTTATTCAAGGTCTCCAGGATATCTTAGTAGATCTAGTGCTTATTTTCTCCTAGTTATTTGATGAATTTTTTCACTTTAGTATATTTTTTAGTCTTGGGTGGTACCCTTTTCTTCTTTGTGTAGCTGAGGTGTGGGATTCAAAGGCTTTCCTAGAGTGGAAATTGATGGGTTTGAATATTTATTTTATGTAAGTCATTATTCCTTAGCTTGGATTTGTAGTTCCGTTTATGTCTTTGGGAAGGGGATCTTGTGCTCTCTCATTTTCTATAGTCATCAGTCCATGTAGATAGTCCCTATATTTGAGTTCATTTCAATAATGAGCCATTGCCTATTTCTTTGAATATCTCTTCTTATAGCCTACATGTTTAGTCTCCTTTACAAGGAGGTATCATGGCCTCAAGATCTCTAGCTACTACTGACCCACTTTTCAAGATTTGTTTTAGTTCTAGATTTTCCTAAAGGTGTGACTAGAATATGGTTTCTTTTTTTGCAGGAGATCTAACTTAAAATTTAGGTGGGATAGTTGTCTCACTTAATGTTTAGATTCCTTGGCCATTTTGGGTAGGTTTTTGGTCTTCCCGAGCCTTCACAATGGGTTTTTTTTTAGACTATGGTTTTCTCGTGCTTTCTTGGATAGGTTTCTCCTTTACTGTAGTTACTTTCAGATTTGCTCTGGTTTAATATCTGATGGGTTTTCACTGTTCTTTGTTGCTTTTTCCTAGGATATCATTAGTTAGGTTCATCATTTTTAGGCAAATCCTAGGATTCTTGTTGGGCATATTTCTTGCTCTATTTCCGGTTTCTAGGAATTTTTAGTTGCAAATGGTTTTTGATTCCATGTTTCTCTGAAGCGAGAAACAATGTTTCTAAAAATTTGGACTATTTTTTGGGTCATGCATTGGTTCAAAATTTTGGACTATTCCTTCTATCCTAGGCCCATTTTGGGTGGGATTATATTTTTTAAATTTTTGTTGTCAATGTCAGCTCCCGTACCCATTCTAGGCAGGATTGACCCTTTGTTTTTATCCCGGGCTCCCACAAGCTGGTTTTTTCAAATTTACTTTTAATTTACTTTCACTTGTTTTGGATATCTCATTCCTGATCTGGGTAATATTCTTCTAGTGTTCATTTTATCTTGGGCTCCCATAAACTGTGTTTTCCCTATCTTGGTTTTTACTACACAGGATGATCTTATTTTTTCAATTCGAATGGCTTAGAGATAGTTCTTCTAGGATTATCTCCTATGGTTTTTTTCCTGGTGGAGATCATATTCCTATGGAGATTTTCTCCCTAACTCATTTATAAAAGGTCTAGGGACCCTTTCAAAAACCCCTTTACTATGAAGCAAAAATAAATTATAATGGTGTCTTTAATAAACTCTATCAAATTAAACATATTTTGGTGGTAACTTTGATACCACTATTGGTTTTTTAAGACTTAATACTACCACAATATATCACACATTATCTCAAAATATCATATGATCAAATATAAAATAGCCACAATAATAGAGATAAAGGTAATTATAATGAGTAGATTAATATGAGTAAATTAATATGAGAGACCTTGCTCCCAGTCCGAGTCTAAGTCGCTGAACTACCTTAACCTTTCTTCTAACCCCAATATCCAAATTTGTCCTAGTGTGGATATTTCCTTTGTGGTTTGGACCTCTCCTCCTCTCATCTAGCTTAAGATTAACTTTTATGGGGAAACTAAAGGAAATCCTGGTAGAGCCAATTATGGGGGAATTATCAGGGATGATAGAGCTAGGATTACCGTTGCATTTGCTAACAATGTGGATCTTCAATAAAATAATTTCACAACAACTAGAGCTTTGTTTCATGGTCATAATACTACTAAGGAGCTTCAAATTTAGAACCTGATTGTTGAAAGAGACACTCAATACTATCAACTACCTAAAAGGATCCCATGCCCCTTCATGGAGTGTCACCACCTTGATTGAAGAGTCAAAGATTTGTCTTCACAACTTCAACAATATATTAATACAACATGTGTACCATGAAGGCAATACAGTGGTCGACATCATGGATAATCATGGGCTAAACCTAGATTATCTAAATATATGTATGGGAGATTTTCCCCAATGCTTTATGGATATGTGTGCCACCAATGACCTATCTTCTTATGTTTGAGTTGTCCAAGCTTTGTGTTTACCCAAGTGGTCCTATTACATGATACTCACGTTTGTCTCTTGGGTGTGCTTTGGATCATGGTGAGACCTTAAGTTAGACATCCTTTGATATGTTCTCTTATTTGTTTTCCTTGACTTGGAGCCTTAACATTATAATCATAAAAATGCCACTTTCATGCCCATTGATATTTAAGAAGAATCCTTTTTGTTAGCAATAGGGAATTCCTAATTTTTACCATCTGAATTGAGAATATAACGGTGTCACAAGTGCTATTTTCCAATCGATTGAGACTTGCCCATAATGGAAGGATGTTCCAATTTTTTTTTGCTAGTCTAGGATCATTCTTTGTTATGAGATTTCTTGGAAGGTGGTTTTGCTCAAAATCAATTCGATGCACCTTCCTAGTGTCCTCGAGTGGTTCAAACATTGGAAGTTTTGTGAGTTCAAAAGAAAATATTCTTCCAAAGTTTTATCTCATTGGCCCAATTCTTTTATTTTCATGATATCAAATGATGGATTACCAAATTTTTTGATTTCCAATGCCATGCCTCATTTATTGTCATTCACTCTTCCTGTAAGCAAAATCATTCTTAATTGTGTTGTGGCACATATGGCAAGGTATTTTTGTGTTAAGGTGAGCCATCAATGATCAAGTTATATTAATCCATCTAAAACTAAAGACATGTCCTTCTATTATTATAGATTGTGTTTAAATCATTCTACTATGCAAACCACTTTTCATCTGTTCAATAGTTTGTGGGATTTTTTGAGTGAGATCCATATTTGGAAGGATTGAAATTTTTTTTTGTGGTATTAAGCTTTGTAGGAGCTTCAGGATGGCCCTATTGGAACCTGAGTCTCTCTAGGTTGATTTTGTGGTCGAGAACATCCTTTGATCTCATGGTCTTCTTCCATTATTAAGAAACTTCTTTGGAAAAGATCCATAAATGTCCATGGATTTTGTCTAAACCTAGAAAAATGGGAGTGTTTCCCTTCATGGCCACACCTTTTTTGTTACAATTGACTTGCTTGCTGAAATCACTGGTTTAGCTAATGATGGAGATAATATACATCAGGACAAGAATTCCATGGTGATTGAACTCATACATTTTAGATAAAAAGGGAAATTCTTAGCCAATAAGGATAATGGTATTGTTACATTAGTACCTTACTATACATTAGTACCTTACTATTGATGATCTATCCTCACCTCTTTGTAGCTTCTATATGGCCTTCCTCAACTTATCGAGGGATGTAAAGGTGAATTCCTAATTAAATTTTTTGTTCAATGGAGATATCCATAAATAGTATGAGGAAGGGAAAATCAACCCATCCAAAGCATCAAGGGTTGAGCTTAATAATATTCAATTACATTATTTAGAATAAATCCCAAGAGAATGTTATTCATGTCGAGGTTCCTCCTAAACCTAGTCTCAATGTGGAATTATCCCAAGAAATTAAGGAGGATGTGATCATTGATGATGTTGAGCCAACGAGTGGCTCATCTAGTAAGGCTAACAATCAAAAATTTTTGTTTGGTATACCTAATTTATCTCATTCTCCTAGCTTATGCTCAACCAAAGATAAATCCTCTGCTGAGAAAGGAGAGTGTAGTTGTAGTGGCTTTAGTGAAGCCCTCCAAGCTTGAATTTTCCTCTCTAGCTCATAAGATCTATAAAATAATTATTGATCTTTTACCTAGGGAAATTTCAACCCAATCCATCAAGGAGATTGAAATTGTGGTTGATTTGGATGACATTGTATCCCTAGCCACTTCTATGGTCCTTCAGGCAGGAAATATTATCAACCAAATAAAAAAGTAGAAGGTGTCAACTTAGATTGAAGAAGTGTTCAATATGGAGGACAAGATCCAGGATCAGATCCATTTATCCAAGTAGTTGAGATGTTCTCTTTCCCATTTTGGTATGGGATACCTTTTCTTTGTAGATTTCAATTTTTTTGTAACCCTGAGATGATCTCATCTTATTTGTTTTGTTGTTTACTTTGTGCTAGTTCTCTATCCTTTGGTTGCTTTCTTTCTTATTCATTATTTTAGTGTTGTTGTTTTAAGTCTTCCCAATTTTGGGATCCTCCCTTCTTTTAATTTTGTAAATGTTTGGGGATCCTTTCAAAACCCTATTATAAAAAAAAAATTAATATGCATATGAAGGCTTATAATAAATCAAATAACATTTAGCAATATTGTCATGATCCACCTTGGTAGGAATTACTACTTATGTTGGACTATGTATTAAAAAATGATGTTTAATGCTTAGCTTTGATGATTTTGATGGATGTATGCTTTGTTGATATATCTATTTTTATGTAAGGACATGGTATTGTTGATGCTCTACTTGGTTGCAGAATTAGGTACTCTTATGTGTGAACAAGAGAATTGAGCATGAGGAATGAGAGACCTGGTGTAAGGGAAATGATGGTGATGACTTTTTCATCAAACAACTTAGGGTAACATGGATGAATACCCCTTAATTTAGGTGTATTATAGTTTTATTATGCTCATGTTCATACCAGTGGACCAAGAAAGTTGCTTACAACAAGTCTCCTTAACATGATTCAATGATAGCTTAAGTCTATATTAAATAAGGAGCCACTCACTTGAGGATAGAAAAATGGTATGAAACATTGAGGGAGTGCATTTGTTCTTACTTTTGGTATGATGGTTTTTTATTATCTCCTTGTGTTATTGAAGAATAATTTGGTTGATATTAATTCTTGTATGCCTAAGGTTGGTAAATTAATCCATTAAAGAAATCCTTGAGTTTTTTTATTCAAACATTTACTTTATGATTGGTTGTGGCTAATTGATATGTTACCTTTAATCCTTAATGAATGCTTGTATTTTTTCTCCATTATGCTTTTGAATGGTTTTGGTTGAGGATAGGTGAGCATTGGAGAATTTCTCTTGAGCATTACACCATTGGAACTCCTTACATGATGGCACTCAGGCTTGCCTCACCCTTGTAATATAAGGTGTTGATTTATAAGTGGGAGGAGGATGAATGAGATGGGAGACTAGGAGAAGAAAGGAGTTGTGTACTGAATCACAATGCTTATGGGGACTAATTTATAAGAGGAAGTTGATATCACACTTTGTCCTTGTTGTCTTAGGTATCTTGTAGTGGCATTGTTGTATTTTTACTTTTGCTATTATTTCATTGTGCCTTTTATCATTACTTTTTATTGTTTACTTAGTTTTGTTTGATTTTGGTTGGCCTGACTATTACCCACACACTTTCATAAGTTTCTACAAAATCAGTATGCTTGTGATAAAGCCTTATTTGTTGTGCTTTATGGTTTTCCATTCTTATTCTGTAAAATTTGGACTTTTTCCCCTTACATGCTAAGAAATAACATTATGGGAAGTGTAACAATTAGTTTGCTTTTGCTTGATGAATCCTTTGTAGTGTCTTTGACTTGTATTTTATTATGTTTTTTGCTTTGATAACTTGTTGTAGGTTATTTTTAAGTTTAAAGGTATCATCGAGGTCCTCTACAAGGATGGTGCCTTGTGAGATTTATGTTACGTAAAGCTCAGGGTCAAGAAATATTTTTCTTTCCTTAAAGTTAGACTATAACATTTTAATATCCCTTTGTGCATGTGATTAGAATGGTTTAATCCTTCCCTTTTGTTAGATTAGATAGATTTAATCTTTGGTTGCTTTTTAAGGTTGGTTTGGAAAAGATTAATTTGTTTTCTATGAATGTTTTAGAAAAATGTAATCTTAGTCTAACGTCAGATTCATATTAATCAAATAGATTGAATAATGTTAGACTTTTCTAATGTTATATTAATCAAATGGATTGATTAATTAAAGATAGACTAATCTAATGTTATATTCATATTAATCAAATAGATTGATTAATTAAAGAAACAGTAATCTAATTTTATATTCATATTAATCAGATAAATTGATTAATGTTAGATTTTTCTAATGTTAGATTAATCAAATGGATTGATTAATTGCTTTAGACTAACCTATTGTCAAATTAATAATCTAATGGAATTATTTGAGACAACCTTAGACTAATATTTGATTGGTTATCACTCTAAGGATGGGTTGTTTTGGAAAATAATCTTAGATCAAATTATTAATCTATCTGCCTTTAGATTCTTGGATTAAACTAATGATTATTTATCTTCCAATATTTTGGTTTTAAATTATTCTAAGTGGTATTTGGATCTAGTGATGGATTCAATGGATGTAATAATTCAATGGTTGATTCAAGTGTTTGTTCCTTTGTTTGATAAAGAGAAATAATGCATGGGTTGAGTAATGATAGAAGATATTTATGGAAAATATTTTGGGAAGAAGTATGGGCTTCTTATGCATGTGTTGCTATAGTGAAATGAATCTTATAGAAATGCATGGGTTGAGTAGTGATAGAAAAATATTTGTGGAAAATATTTTTGAAAGAAGTATGGGCTTATTTTTCTTGTGATTATTATGCATGAATCATATAGAAATGCATTCATATCTACATATGATCTATTTTGATCCCTACCTTCCTACCAATTTACTATGGAAGTCAAGGGAAGAATATGTTAGATCATGCTAGCTAATTACTCAATTATTCTTGGAATCCTATGAAGGATTAAGTTGGAAATCACTCTTGGTGAAAGAGGATTTATTGTAATAAAAAGCAAAGACTATTATTTTGGATGTATAATTTATACCTTGTAATGAATGATTGTACTTGTATGGTTGCATATTCATGGATTGTAATTATGCTATAGCTATGCTTTTATTTTGAATCAATGCTTGGGTTCTAAAAGATTAACCTTGGTTTGATCATGCACTTCAAGTTTACTTATATAAGAAATACTTGATTTAATACTCTTTCATGCATGCTCTATATTTTGCTGCTAGACAGAGAGAGAGAGAGAGAGAGAGAGAGAGTAGATTTAAGGGTTTGGGGGTCTTGGGAAAGGGCTAACTTTAAAAAATTATTTTTAATACTTCTACCTAGGGTAGTGGCTAGGAGGAAACACCTAGATCTCCTATGTCCATGAGGAAGCTATCACACAGAGTGAAATATGCTCAATATTTCCATCGTGGAAATGAGGAGTTCAAGCATGGAAGTTTAGAAGACCACAAAAAATATGCAATGGATTAAAATCAAAGGAATTATGCCTAAAGGAACCAACATATAATGACTTATATTGGTAGGGAAAAAGGTGTTACCCCTTCTAGAAATACCAAGAAGGGATAACTCCAACATTGAGATCAAGTTGCCTTGCATTCATAGAGAGTACGGAATGTGGGGTGGCCATTTAGAGTTTCCCTTATACCAAGGATATTTATAAGGTAAACCATAACATCTATGGAAGCTTGGTCTCTCCTATCCACTTGAGATAAATATACAACATCATAGACTCAAAATGTGGTTATTCCATATTCTTCTTTTAATCATGAATACTCCTTGTAAACTTTTTTGAGTCCCTTAAAAAAAAATTTCCCTTGGATTTTTTGGTTTTGGGTTGTTACAGTTGGTATCATAGCTCTAGGTTGTAGGACTATAAGCTTCCCTATAAATAAATTAGAAAGGATCTAACTTGTTGGGTGACCTTTGGGAAAAAATAAATTTTCCTTAAAGCTGAAATCTTGCATCAAGTAAAAATATCCATCAACATTATCAATGGATAATACTAGTCTATCATTAGAAAATGTGAAGATGTATCTAAATAATGAGGCAAATATGATGGATATATTGCAACCTAAATTAGTACTTTGTGTGGCTATGATATATATCACTAAACTTGAGGATAGTGAGAGGAAAGGATCTTCCCTATTGCCAACAAAATCTAGGTAGAATAGCATCAAGGCTATATCCCTAGGAGAAAGTTCAAGGAATTCAAACCAAGAAACAAAGAACCTCACTACTGCTATCTCCTCATTACAAGACCAACTAGAAAAACAAAGGGAATAAATTTTTCAATATAAGTAAATTTTAGAAAATATAGTGAATAAAAATTCAAAGAGTAGGTTTTCTGAGGAAGGGAACCATACAACCCAAGAATAAGAGGCCAAAGGTGCTATAGAGACAGAACTAGCTAAGCATATGAACAATGTTAAGATATATAGATCCAATGGAAAGAGTGGAGGTGAGTTAGCTGAGTATTGGTTGAGCAAATTAGAAACTTACTTCTCTATGAAGAACTACTCTTCAGTAACCTGTATAGTCTGGGCTACTCTACATTTGCTAGAAATAGGTTTGGATTGGTGGGAAAACTTTAAAATGGAAAGAAAATTGAGGTAATAAATCTAAAATGGGAATTTTTTGTTGAAGCTTTTAAGGAGAGGTTTCTCATAGAGAAATATTATGTGGAGAAATCTGAGGAATTATCCACACTCCACCAAGGAAGGAGGTTTACTACCAGAATTTTGTGAAGTTGCTAAAGCATGTACCAACTTGTGAAGTAGGAGGAGTAGAACAAGAAGAACTAGAAAAACCAAATGGTTGAGAAGAAGAACAATGGAAAGTAAGATAATCCTAGGAAGAAAATCCAAAATATAAAGGATGGAAATCCTCAACCCCAAAGGTAGATAGAACTGGCTCATATAGAGAAGGCAAGAGAACAAAAATATGATAGACACCCAAGTCCCAAGGGTGGTTACTATGATTATGGAGGCCCATATTATGCAAACCAATGTCCAAACTAGTAGGTATCAAGTAAGAAAGTAGAAAGTATAAAGCATAGAATCTATGTAGTAACGAGAAGCTAAAATATGGATGTTCAAACCATACCAATGAATTTGGATGGTAAAATTTTTGATAAGAAAGTTACTTTTCATAGATAGCGGTGCTACTGATAATTTTATTTTGGGTAGTATAGTTAGGGATTTGCCAAAAACACCAATATGTTTAGTACAAGGGTGGAAATTTGAATATGGGTTTGGACAGATCTACTTACCAGATCAATGTTTTCCCACAACCAAGATCACCCAACCCAATGAATCTATATTTTAGCATTTATGTGTAGCACCGCTACATGCTTTCAATATCATTTTGGGAATAAACTATTTAAAGGCTCATGAGGCCTTAATTATCTTCCAATATAGATGGATATACTTATAGATAAAGACAATAGGAGGTTGATAATTTTCAGTGAACAAGGGTATTTTCAACCCCAACTACTATAAACTATGCAACTAAATAAATATATTAGAAAGGGAGGAATGATTTATGTTGTTAAGTTAAATGAAGTAAAGGATTATCAAAAGGAAGAAGTGTTTGGAAAACATCCAATTTTATAATAATTTAAATATGTGTTCCTTGAAGAACTTCTTGGACTTTCTCCAAAACGTGAATTCAATTCCATAATTGAGCTAATGATAGGAATGTAACCTATTCATAGGGCCCCATATAGGATGAATCCTATAGATATGTAAGAGTTGAAGGTACAACTTCAAGGGTTTCTAGAAAAAAGGTTTGATTAAACACAATGTGTCAAATTGGGGTGCACTAGTTCTTTTTATCAAAAATAAATATTATTCACTAAGGTTATGCATAGACTATAAAATATTAAAAAAAGCAACTATCAAGAATTAGTATCCCTTACCCAGGATTGAGGATATGTTTGATCAACTTAAGGATGCCACTATATTTTCCAAGATTGAATTGAAATATGGATATCACCAATTGAGGATCTATGAGGAACATACTCACAAGATTGCTTTAAAACCATATATGGGCACTATGAGTTCATAGTGTTACCTTTCAAGCTGACCAATGCTCTGATAGCTTTCATGAAACTGATGAATAGTGTGTTTAGAAACCACTTGGACAAGTTTATCCTAATATTTTTTGATGATATTTTGATATACTCCTAAAATAATGAAGAGATATTTGAGATTCATGCTTGAGTTGTTGAGGAAGAACCGAATCTATGGGAATCTATCCAAGTGTAATATTTATGTACTAGAGGTACAATATATTGGATATATCATATCTATAGAAGGGATATCCATGGATCCTTATAATATGGAGGCCATTCTAAATTGACCACCAACCACTAATGTGACTAAAGTGTAGAGCTTCTTGTGCATTATAGGGTATTATAGATATTTTATGAAGGAATTCTCTAAAATAACCTATGCTATAACCAAAATTCATAGAAAGGGAGAGGAATTTAAGTGGATAGAAAAGTGTGAAGTAGCCTTTAAGTTGTTGAAGCAAAAGCTTACTACCCCACTGTACTTAAAATTTTTGGATCCACAAAATATTTTTTTAGTTTGCATTGATGCATCCTTGGAAGTTTTAGGAAGAGTTCTATCTTAGGATGAAGCAATCATAGCATATGAGTCAAGGAAACTCAAGGAACATGAGGTAAAATATGTTATGCATGATTTAGAGATGGCAAAAATTATGCTTGCTCTTAATATTTGGTAGTATTACCTGTTAGGTAAGTATTTTGAGTTAAGAACCGATCATCAGAGTCTAAAGTATATCTTCACCCAACTTATGCTAAATTAATGATAAAGAATGTGGATCAAATTCTTAGTAGAGTATGACTTTGGTATAAAGTATATCAAGGGAAAGAAAATAAAGTAATTTATACCTTGAGTAGGAGGTATATAGCTACCTTAACCCATAGTCACGTGGACTTGATGGACCAAGTTATGGAAATGCAATCATAGGACTAGTATTGTAGTGAACTTTGAGCTAAAATGGAAAGGAATCCTAAATAGAACAAGAATTTTAGCATAAAGGATGAACTCTTATGCTTTAAATATAGGGTGGTCATAACTAAAATTATTAAGGAGATTAATCATGCAAGAGGTGTATAGGTCCCCTTACTCAGCCCACCTTGGAGAGGTAAAGAAGAGGGAGAATATGATAAAGATATTCTTCTGTATAGGTATGAAAAGAGATATCACTGATTTTTTTGCTATATGGTTGGAATGCTAGAAAGTGAAAGTTGAGCATAGACACCCAAAAAGGCAATTATACCCACATTATTTACCAATGTAGAAGTGGTAGGTAATATCAATAGACTTCATAGGGGGGTTACCTAATACTAGGTACATACATGATGCAATCCTTATTTTGGTCGATATACTGACTAATAATGGTCATTTTATACTAGGAAGCATAAATGTTGATGCTCTAGTAGTGGCTAGTAGATTTTTCAAAGAAAATTTTATATTACATAGGTTCCCAAAGGTGATTATCTCGAACAAGGATTCTAGATTCACTTCTACCTTTTGGTAAGCTCTTCATCATGTAGTGGGTACAAAGCTAAATATTATCTATGCATACCATCCAAAGATAGATAAACAAATAGAGAGGGTAAACCAAGTCTTGGAAGACATGCTTTGCATGTATTGCATGGACCAAAAATATTTGTGGGAAAACTTCTTGCATGTAGTGGATTTTTTTTATAATAATGGTCATCATACTTCCTTAGGTATGGCACCATTTGAAGCCTTGTATGGTAGGAGGTGTAGAACACCTCTATATTGGGATATTATAGAGAATTAGATTGTCATCATATTGAATGCAATTTTTAAAATGGAGGAGCAACTTATAATGATTAGGCAAAGTATTAAGGAATTCATTGATCATCATAAGAGCTATGTCAATATGAAAATATCACCAAGAGAGTTATTTGTGGGAGATAGTGTATTCTTAAGAGTTAAACCCATGAAAATGTAATCAAGTCTTCTAATTTGGATCCTAGACATATCTAACCCTTTGATATTACTGAGAATATTAGTTCAGTGGCTTAAAAATTTGCCTTACCATCCAACCTATTAAATATCCATGACTCTTTCCACATATCCCTGCTTAGGAAATATATTACTGGTCCTAATCATGTATGGGATGTTTCAAAATTGCAAGTGGTAGATCCATCAATCATTGAGGTGAGACGAAATAAAAATCTAGAGTTTCATTCCAAAGTGATAAGGAAACAAACTCTAGAATAATGTAGGGTCCAATGGGACCAATATTCCAAGAAAAATACCACTTGGGAAAAGTGGATGAAATGAAAATATATTTTCCTTATTCAAATAAGTTGTAATATGACGTTTTGTAGGAAACATATTGGATTGTGTTTAGTCCAAGGGGAGTAGTATGTCACAACCCACCATCATAGGACTTGCTACTTAAGTTGGATTATGTATTAACAAATGATCTTAAATGCTTAGATTTGATGCTTTTTATGTATGTATGATTTGTTGGTGTATCTATTTTTATGTAAGGATATGGTCTTTTTGATGCTCTACTTGGTTGTAGGATCAGATAATATTGTAGGTGGATAAGAGAATTGGCCACAAGGAACAAGAGATCCTGTGTAAGGGAAATGATGACGATGACTTGTTCATCAAACAACTCAGGGTAACATGGATGAATACCCTTTTATGTAGGTGCATTATAGTTTTCTTATGCTCATGTTCATACCATTAGACCAGGAAAGTTACTTGCAACAAGTCTCATTAACATGAGTCAATGATAGCTTAAGTCTATCTTAAATAAGGAGCCACTCAATTAAGGATTAAAAAATGGTATGAAACATAAATGGAGTGCATTTGTTCTTACTTTTGGCATGATGTTTTTTATTATCTCATTGATTTATTGAATAATTAATTAGTTGATGTTAATTCTTGTATACCTAAGGTTGGTAAACTAATTCATTAAAGAAATCCTTGAGTTTTTAGATTCAAATGTTTGCTTTATGCTTGGTTTTGGCTAATTGATGCGTCATATTTAATCCTTAATAAATACTTTTATTTCTTGTCCATGATGCTTTTGAGTGGTTTTGGTTTAGGATAGATAATTGTTGGAGATATCCTCTTGATAATTACTTCACAAGCACTCCTTACATGGTGGCACTTAGGCTTGCATCACCCTTTAATATAAGAAATCAATTTAGAAGTAGGAGGAGGATGAATAAAATAGGATCTGAGGAGAAGAAAGGAGTTGTGTAGTGAAGCACAATGCTTATGGGGAATAATTTTGGAGATGAAGTTGATGTCACACTCTATCCTTGTTGTGTTAGGTATGTTGTGGTGGCACTGTTGTGTTTTTAATTTTGGTATTATTTCCTTGCAATTTTTCTCTTTAGTTTTTACTATTTACTTGGTGTTTTTTGCTTTTGGTTGGCTTGACTATTGCCCACACATTTCCATAAGATTATACAACATAAGTGTGTTTGAATTAAATCCTAAGTGGTTGTTTTAGGATTCTCCATGCTCATTTTTCAGCTTGAGACTTGTTCCTCTAGCGCAGTGAGAAAGAACATTGTGGGTAGCACAACATTCATTTTGCTTTCACTGGTCGAATCCCTTGCAGTTTCTTTGACCTATACATTGCTATGGTTTCCACCTCGTTAGGTTGTTGTAGGTTATTTTTAAGTTTTAAGGTATCATCAGGGTCCTCTACAAGGATGGCATCCTATAAACTTTATGTTACATAAAGATCAGGGTTGAGAAATCTTCTTCTTTCCCTAAAGTTAGAGTATAACATTTTAATATTCCTTTGTGTAAGTTTTTAGAATGATATAATCCTTTCCTTTTGTTATATTATATAGATTTAATATTTGGTTGCTTTTTAGGGCTGGTTTGGAAAAGATTATTTTGTTTTCTATGAATGGTTTAGAAATATTTAATCTTAGTCTAACGTCGGATTCATATTAATCAAATAGATTGATTAATGTTAGACTTTTCTAACGTTATATTAATCAAATGGATTGATTAATTAAAGATAGACTAATCTAATGTTAGATTAATATTAATCAAATATATTTATTAATGTTATACTTTTCTAATGTTAGATTTATATTAATCAAATGGATTGATTAATTAAAGATAGACTAATATAATGTTATATTCATATTAATCAAATATATTGATTAATGTTAGACTTTTCTAATGTTATATTAATCAAATGGATTGATTAATTTATTTAGAATAACCTATTATCAAATTAATAATATAATGGAATTATTTGAGAAACCTTAGACTAATATTTGATTGGTTATCACTCTAAGGATGGGTTGTTTTAAAAAATAATCTTATATCAAATTATTAATATATATGCCTTTATATTATTGGATTAAACTAATGATTGTTTATCTTCCAATATTTTGGTTTTAAATTATTCTAAGTGGTATTTGGATCTAGTGATGGATTCAATGGGTGTAATCATTCAATGGTTGATTCAAGTGTTTGTTACTTTGTTTGATAAAGAGAACTAATGCATGGGTTGAGTAATGATAGAAGATATTTGTGGAAAATATTTTGGGAAGAAGTATGGGCTTCTTATGCATGTGTTGCTATAGTGAAATGAATCTTATAGAAATGCATGGGTTGAGTAGTGATAGAAAAATATTTGTGGAGTTTTTTTAAAGAAGTAAGGACTTCGTTTGCTTATGATTATTATGCATGAATCATACATAAATGCATTTATACTTGCATATGAGTTTTTTTTATCCCCACCTTCCTACCAATATACTATTGAAGTTAAGGGAAGATGTCAGATCATGCTGACTAATTACTCAATTATTCTTGGGATCCTATGAAGGATTAATTTTGAAATCACTCTTGTTGACAGAGGATTTATTGTAATAAAAAGCAATGACTATTATTTTGGATGTATAACTTATACCTTGTAATGAATGATTGTACTTGTATGGTTGCATATTCATGGATTACAATTATGCTATAGCTATGCTTTTTTTAATCAATGCTTGGGTTCTAAAAGATTAACCTTGGTTTGATCATGCACTTCACATTTACTTATATAAGAAATACTTGATTTAATACCCTTTCATGCATGCTCTATATTTTTCTACTATAGAGAGAGAGAGAGAGAGAGAGAGAGAGAGAGAGAGAGAGAGAGAGAGAGAGAGAGAGAGAGCACATTTAAGGGTTTGAGGGTATTGGTAAAAGGCTAACTTAAAGGAATATTGTTTAAGAATTCTACCTAGGGTAGTTGTGCGAAGAAACACCTAGGTATCTTATCTTCATGAGGAAGATATCATGTAGAGTGATAGATATTTAAGATTTCCATTACAAATATGGGGTGTTCAAGCATGGATGTTTAGAATACCACCATGGAGGTGCAATGGATAAAACTCAAAGGAATTATACCCAAAGGAACCAACATAGATTAATTTTTGTTGCTAGGGGAAAATTAATTCCCTCTTCTCTAAATATTGAGAACGGATAAACCTAATGCTATGGTCAAGTTGCCTTCACATTCATGAAGAGTGTAAGGAATGTGGGGTGGCTATTTAGAGTGTCCTTTATACCATGGAGGTGTATAATATAAACCCTAGAATCTATGGGATCTTGGCCTCTCGTGTCCACTCAAGAGATGTTTGTAGCATCATAGAATCAAAATATGGTTATGCTATAGTCTTCTTTGAATCATGGATACTCCTTGTGAACCTTGTTGAGTCCCTTAATAATAATAATAATAATAATATTTCTCGGGTTGTTTGGTTTTGGGTTATTGCAAATATATAAAATTATGAATGCAGATAGCCTGAATCATTCATGTACTATGTATTAAGAACAAATTACAATATTAATTTCTCAAATTGTATACAAGATTTATTGGTCCTCTTCTTACAATCATATTTATCAATTATCTTGATATGATTTGATATGTCTATTGAGATATGGAATTACCTCCATAATATAGCCATAGTAATGTGACTCTTTAGCTTATTGACTATTACTTTCCATATGCTAAGTCTCATGAATCTTAGCTTATCTACATGCCACTTGCATACTTGATGAATAATTATCTCTATAACATTTTCACACCTTTAGATAACTATTGGATTCTTACATACACTCCTAATCTAAGATACTTGTGTACATATTACATTACATATTTGGACTATTACATACAAAAATTATGTGCACATTTACTTAACCTACACTTACACTATAACTCACATGACACTTGTGCTTTTCCTGCACATTACACTTTTACATGATACTTGTGCATTTCTCGCACATTCACACTTACATAAAAGGGAAAATATAATTCATCCTAAAAAACTATAGACTCAAACCTAATATACTATTTACAAATGTACCATGAAGGTACCATGGGGGTACATTACTATGTACCAAATAATGTAATATACCCAAAAAATCAATTTAATTAAAATTGTTCATCCAGACTTATTGCAATCTAATGTGAATATGCTAAACATGTATTTTTATGACATGCATCATGGACATATTCTCCAAAATAATTTATTCTTTTATGAATTGGTCCCATGTGTGGCCCATGTTGAATCTATCCAAAATCAACAAGAAGATCAAGTATCTTTGTCCCCCAAAGATGTTGAGCAATCAGGTATTATTCTCATCTCATTTTATTATGAGGATGAATCACATATCCTCATTGGAGAAACTATAGACATTAATATTGGTAGAGTATATAATCCTAAAATTCTTAGATTGGGACAAGCTTTCTCCATAAATAGCAAGAACAATTAACTAATATTTGAAAAAAAAATCAAGATATATTTGCTTGGTCATATGTTTAGATACCTGTGCTAGATCCATATTTGGTTATGCACCACCTAGTGGTCCAACAAAATGCTAAACATGTTAAGCAAAATTTAAGAACAATGCATCCTAAAATTTTCTTGTTAGTTAAATAAGATATTCAAAATATCCTCGATTTTCATTTTGTCAAAGCTATTAATTATGGTGATTGTATATCTAATATGATACCTATTGCCAATAAAGAAGGCATAGTCATAGTTTACATTGAATTTCAAGAAATTAATTTACCTTCCCCTAAATATGACTTCTCCTTAACTAATATAGACATGATTGTGGAATTAATATCTATATGTGGAATGCTATATCTAAAGGATTTTTTTCAAGATATAATTGAATTAATTTTTCTCTTGAAGACCAAGCTAAAACTACTTTCATCACTGCTTGGGGAACCTTATACTATTAGGTTATGCCTTTTGGATTAAATAATATAGGTTCCACCTATCAAAGTGCCATGATATACATATTTCATGCCTTAATGGATGATATTATGGAGGACTATGTGGATGATCTCCTTGGTCACTCCATTAATCATGAAACTCATCCATAAGATCTAAGGCACATCTTTGAATGACTAAGAGAATACAAAATTTGACTTAAGCCCTCCAAGTGCATATTTGGAGTCACATCAACCAATATCTTAGGTTTTATTGTTTCTAGGTGAGGCATTGAAGTATATCTAGCCAAGATATTTAATATCACCGATATGCATCCCCCATGCAACCTAATTAAGTTGCATAGTTTACAAGGTAAGCTTTAATCCATTAGGAATTTTATATCCCAACTAGCAGATAAGTGTCAACCCTTTCAAATATTTTGTAATAATATAAAGTTTAAGTGGTATGATGAGTGTCAAAAACCCTTTCATAAACTAAATATGTATCTCACATTCCCTTCTATCCTTATAGGACTTAATCTAACAAAACATTGATTGCTCTATATTGATACTATAGCCCAATACTTAAGGGCTATGCTAGCTCAACATGATGATCCAAATAAAGAAAGAGTAATTTATTATATCATTAGAATCCTTATTAGTTATGAAACTCATTTTACCTCTTTAGAGAAGCTTTATCTCATTGTAGTGTTCACATCACAAATGTTGTGATATTATATGCTTAGCCATAATACATTGGTAGTTGCAAAATTTGATCTTCTTCGCTACTTAATGTTGAAATCCCATATTTCATGGAAATTTACCAATTGGATCATCACCCTTAGTTTGATTTAACCTAAAATAGTCAAAAATACATCAAATTTCAGGTCATTGCTGATCATTTAGTTGTGGATCCCTTAGAATCAACTCATCCCTTAGAGATATAATTTCTTGATGAATGTATCTTCAATGTTGAAAAATAACCTCAATATTATTAGGTCCTATATTTTTATAGAGCTTATTCCTTGAAGGGTGTAGGAGTAGGAATCATTTTATTAACCCTATAAAATAAGTCAATCCCTCTTTCCTTAAATTTGCACTTCTCCTAAACTAAAAATACCACAGAGCATTGAGCCTTGATGTTAGACCTTCATGTTGCCTTAGCCTTATATAATAGAATCCTCTCTATCTTTGGTAATTATCAACTTGTGGTCAATCAATTTAATCGTATATATCATACCAAAGATGAAAATTTAAATCTATATAAAGATATTGTTACTAATATTTTATTATCCTTTCATAAGGTCACCTTAAATTCCATTCCTAGGTATTCGAATCCCCATGTGGATTCAATAGCTATAGTATCATCCTTTAGTCCCTTATATTTAGAGGATGGTCATGCTACTATCATCATCCATAATCTTAGAGAACCTGCAAGTCCTAGCTCTAGCTAGTTACATTAAGATATTTTAGCCATTGAATCTTCTTCTTACAAGCCTTCGTACAAGGACAATGTCTCATTCTTAAAATATGCCATGATACTTGAAGGCTTAGACTATAGAAAACATAAGTTGCATAAAAGAGCATGCAAATTTTTGGTCATTGGAAATATCTGATATCGATGAACTTTTGATGGTATTATCTTACAATATATTGCTTCTAATGAAGTCAAGCAAGCTCTTCATGAAGCTCGTGAAGGATCATGTGAGGACATTTTAGCAGCAATGTGATTGCCAAGAATCTCCTTCACATAGGGTATTATTGGCCTTCCATGGGAAAATATGCATGTGACTATGTTTAATACTATGAAAATTATCAACAGCATGATAACCTCATTCATGCACCTTCATAAAATATTTTGTCCATTTATTCCCCTTCACGCTTTTCTATGTGGGGCCTAGACATCATTGGCAAAACCAACCCTATATTTTCTAATGACTATAAATTTATCATCACACCCACAAAATACTTCACCAAGTGGGTGGAAGCCATGCTATTATTCATAATCACTGGAGTCCAAGTTTCTAATTTCATCCTTAATCAAATTATTTGTAGATATGGAATTTATTTACTCATAATTTGATATAATGGAACACCATTTAAGAATAAATATGTTAATAAAATTTGTGCTAAATATAAAATTTAACATTAGTGGTCTACTCCTTATTATCCTCAAGAAAATGGCTAAGCAGAAGCCTATAATACATCTTTAATAAATATCCTTAAGACATTGATAAGTGGAACTAGTTTTGATTGACATCTTTAGATCTACCCTTCCTTATGGGTTTATTGTGCAAGTGTGTGAACCCCTACTAGTGCAACCCCTTATTTTTTAGTCTATTGGTTAAGGTTGTTTTTCCTTTAGAGCCAGAGGTACCTTATTTGTTCATATTGTTGTAATATACCTCGATCATCGATGAATATCACCTTGATCATTTAAACCAATTGGATTTGGTTGACAAGAAATGCATTTATACCTTAGAGAACCTTTGAGCCTACCAAAATAGGCTCAAGAATTCCTACACTATAAAAATATGCAATTATTCTTTTGAAGTAGGGGATCGTACCCTCAAAGAAAATTAGAAGAATACAAATGCTCAAACCAATATAAAAGGTAAGTTTGAGTCTAATTTGTTAGGTCCCTTTGTCATTACAACTAATTTTGGCTTGAGAGTGTATCGTCTAGCAAGCCTATATGGAAAGTATCTTAAAGAACCAATGAACATTATGCATCTCAAATAATATTATGCATGATTATATAATTGCTTTCTTGCATCATGTTCTTCTCTACATATTTTAGAATTTGGAGAAGGAGTTGAGGTCTTTGTAATAAGATCTCCAACCAATAGTTACCGGTCATAGAACCATTTTATTCTCAATGCCTCGGCCTCTCCTTCAAGATTCTGTAATTTTCAAAGAGCAAAATATTGTTCATATTATCTCAATTTATTTGCTCCTTCTACTAGATTCCTCAAGATCCCTCTTGTGTGTTAACTTACATTTTTTTTCTAGATCATATTGAATATTACCTATCATATAGAATAACTTGATTGACATTTTACTCTTTGAATTTTTGCTTGACATACACTACTTTTTTGCTTGAATTTTATATATGCACTTATGTTTTATTGCTCATATATATTTTTAGGGACTTCACAATGAGGAAAGCATGACAACTAGTCAGGTTAACTCATATGAACTACACTTGTACTAGGTCATTGATTCTTAGTGAATCACCACACATAGGGAATTATCTTATTCTTACCCACTAGGATGCTACAATTACCCTACTTGCATATATAAGGGTAGTTTTACACTAGTGGTATTTGATTCTTTGCATTCACATGTTTGCTTGCATTCATTAGTTGGCATACCACCCCTTGCTTTACTCATCCCCTTTATTCTCACTCTACGTGCTTACTTTCTTTAGCATTGTGATATTAAATTATGTATTCAATGAATGAATCATACTATTTCTCTTTGCTAAGTGCAATCACATTATTTTACCATTGTATTAATATTTTTTATTTACTTCTTTCCTCTCTTCTTCTACCATATCTCTTTGCATCCTTGCAATACAACATAATATTTCTTCTTTTTCAACCCCTACTTAGACCAATTGTTTTGTTTCTTCTCTCTTTCTCTCCTTGTAATACCAAAAACTTTGGATCCTGAAATCATGTCAAATGATAATCCTAGTTAGAATATGCATTTGTAATCCTTATATCACTAACGTATCCCTTTGATATTGCACATGATTATTTACTCAACTCCTTGTTCGTTGCTCTAAAATATTTTTGTTTGCTTGTCATATTATGTGGTGGATCATGGATCATCATTCTTTGGATTATGTATATGCTCATATGTTGCATTTATATCTATCATGGGATGATGATGCTAGGATTCACCACCCAATTATTTATGCAGTCATTGTCTCCCTTCCCTTTTATTCTCCTTGTATATCCCTTGATATTGAAAGTATATACACATTTCTAATTTTTACCAAGTCAAGGGATATACACTTGTCTTATTTATTCTTCTTCTTGAACAACTCCCAATCAACCTGGGAATCTATCCTATTATATTATTAGCATAATTATGTGTCACACTTCGCTTACATAGCGGTATAATACAACACTTCTCTTGGTTGGTTGAGAGGTGGTTGGAATTCTCTTTTTTCTTTTCTTCATTCATCATGGTTCAACACACTCTCTCTCACCTCTTCAGAGACTCGTAAGAGCATAGGTTTTTAACATTCTAACCTGGAATCACAACTACCATTCAAGCTATATGATGTTAAATTCCTATGTGTCTTAATCATCTATTAATTATCTTGGGATTCCCTGATTCCAAATTTCTTCTTAAAATTCATTCTTTCACTTTTTCACATTATTTCTTCTTTCCTCTTGACTATCAATCCTTCAATAATCCTTCAAAATCTATCATAGTTAATTATGATTTTATTGATTAAGCATATCATTTGTTAAAATAATAAATAAAACAAAATATATTATTATAGCAAAAATGGATAGCCACCTAGTTTGTCTTCATTCTTATCTCACTTCTTTAATAGCCTCTTGGCTATTAAGGGATGAGTGCATGATAGGCTAGATACCACATGAATGCCAATATATGATATTCCATCGTCCACTAATTATTCTACAAGTATCTCTTGATTGCCAAGATGTTAGCAAATAATATTCATATCTTTATATTCTCATGTTATTTCATAAACAAGAGCATGGGGGAAAGGTATGCTTTCTTCTTAATTTTCACCTCCAGTCATGTAATTTTAGGTGGCAAAGCTATCATACCTTTATATTTTCTTCCTCCATTACATATGACTGGTTTTATCACCTCTTCACAATTCTTCTCACTACGAAGAGAATGAAGGCAGGATATACTCACCTATTAGCATTTATGCATGTCCATATAATGTAATTTTATTAGTTATCCTACCAGCATATCTTATTTTCCTTTTGCATGATCATTTTTATCTAGCACGCATTCTTGCAAACTAGAACATGTTACCTCCCATAATTGATTTGTGTTCATATGTATATATATCTAGTGAAGTTGATAGATTCCAACTACCACACTTTTTTTTCTACTTAACTTTGTTCTTATTCTGCTCTTTTATTTTATCACCATATTAGTTCTTCCAATTAATTATATTAGTTTTGTACATAATGTATATAATTGTACATAACTTGTAAATATATTGGACATAGCACAAGCACACAAAGAATTTAGCTAGTCTTTCTTTTGTTCTTTTTTAGAATATTAACTGGTCACTATCTATATTAGGCCTTAAATAGACATTTTTCATTGTACACAACTACTATATTGCATCCATATACATGCATATAAACCTTAATTGATCACTTGTTTGATCATCTAGACCTTAACTAATCAATATCTATGTTTAGACCTTAACTTGTTGCTAGCCATATTAGGCCTTAAATGACCATGGACAATTAAACATAGTTATATATATTCTTCTATGGCCACTCTCTCCCCAATCCCACTCTCTCTATCTCTCTATATATATTATCAGGTCATTTTTTGACCCCCCATATTGATTTACTTAGGCATACATTGGTCTTGGTCACACTGGTCCCATGGTGACCTACACTAAACTTGGTCATATTTGTTAATAACCTTATCCACTCCCCCTTTCTTTGACCTATTTTGAATATCCTTTCTCCTCTTATTGCATGATAAAAATGATTTTATTTTTACTCCTCCCTTCCCTTTTTACCCCTTCCTTTTCCCTTTTTTGACCATTTTTTTCTTCCATCATCGCTTCCTCTTCTTCCTCATTGCCTTTTTGAGTTTATTTAGGAAGTACTACCTTGCCTCTAGAATTTGAGGTGGTACCCTAGTCTAGGGACATAAATGTAATTAAAACCTCGTAAATCATGCAAAATTTTCAAAGTGCTCAAAATCATACCATTTTTGCACCATCCTCTAGTGTAAACCTTCTAACCCTTTTAGAAGCCATTTTATTTGATCATTAAGGTATCTACAACTTTCATTGATGCATTTCAAACATCATAAATGCATCAAAGAGGGGTTAATATGTAGTCACATTAAATTGACCTAGCCAAATGGACCAGTTTTCCCTTGGAAGCCTAAGTAACCCCTTAAAACTGCTAAAATGTAATTTAGCTCCCCTTAGCCCTTAGTTCCTAGGGTTTTTCCCTTTCAATGATATCATTATCCTCCTAGATGGACTATGATATCATGTTTTAGCCCTTTCTCACTTGATTTTTAAAAACCATCTAGTATTGTTGGAGATGACCTCCAATGGTCATGTTAGCAATATCATGATCATCCAAGGCCAATCACGATATCACTTCCTAAAGGCAAGGACTCCAAATCATGGATTCTATGCCCTTATCGGGATTTTTTTCCATTTATGGCACCATCCTTGGGTATCCTTACCTTACTATCGAATCCTTATGTTATCCCTCTTTTAGCTTGATGGATTTAAAATTCATCTACCTCCTCCTTCTTTCCATAAATGCCTTTCCCTCCCCTCTTCAATGTCAAGATTTCTATAAATTGAGGTATTGAACCTTATTCTTCATCAATATATCTCATTGTAAAGAACTTTGGTATTAAGTGCATTTTTCTTGGAGAATATCTTGGAGGAAATATACTTGGCCATATCAAGAGGAACAATCCTCTTTTTATTATAATATCTCTTTCAAGATTCTCTTTTTCATTTCACTTTTATTTAATTTTATAATTGTATTTTAAATCACAATATTTTGTTTTTGTTTTCTTAACATTTTCTCCTAGTCATTGTGCAACTATAGTCTAAGTGTGCAGTGGCCTCATATTACCTTGGAGATGTTAGAGAATCTCATTTTGGTAGAAATATGTCTTAGGTTGCTATACTAGATGATATTGTAATATACCTTTATTGGGTGTTATTTTTCTTTTCCCAAAGTAGGGGGTAACCTCCACATTCCTTTCATCATTCTTTGTGCCCCTCAACCTTGTCTCAACCCTTCTTCTAGCCTATCACTTGTTAGTCAAGGTTAAAAAACCTCTATTTACCCTTCTATTCTCAAGGAAGTTATTAGTAGAGTGATATCACAGTCCATAATTATCAAGCATAATTCCTCTTGGTTAAGCTCTAAAACTAAATATATGTTCTTTCCTTCTTTCCCCTCACCCTATACCAAATAATAAACTATATCCTAAGATTTAATATTCATAAATATAAAGCTCATCCTCAATATCCTTTCTAATTTTCTCTCTATCATGATATCAGATTCCATACTAACTGAGCATCATATTTCTCTACATATAGATTTTTGTCTATCCACAGTAAATATTTCTTATGTCTCCCTCCATGTTTTGTGCAATATTGTGCTCTCTATTCACAGAGCATGATGTTTCCATGCATATGAGGGTCAATTTATTTTTATTCATTTTATTGGTCATCTAAAGGACCTTAGGGATTTGACTACCAAACTAGCAAGTGATGTTTCACCTCTGGCCATAGAAAACCCTAAAAATTTATCTCTCTTTTAATGTTTCTTCTTTTCTAGGTTCTACAAAATTAATGTTTATCATTTCAAGGAACAAGATCAAGTTTGTAGTTCAACTTTATCGTGTGCAATATTGCTTCAAATATCAGTTTAGGTAAGTTTTCTTGTACTCTTTAGTAGCATTTCCTTTTAAAATCCTATCTACTATTGTGTTTTTTATTTATCCTCTCTAGACTACATAGAAACGTAAAAGGATAAAAGTAGTCTAAATCATAGTTTTACATTAAATCTTTAACTCACAAAATAGAAGGAATTCAAAGAATATAGATTAAATTTGTTTTTTTTTATATCCTCTTGCCTCCTAGGTATTGATAATAAAACTCACATATAGCCTTTAATTAGGTTAGATTTGTTTATGCATTGTATTTCCCCTTGCTTAAAATAAAAACATTCACTTTCTTGTAACATAGGCATAGTCTTCATTCAAAAACAAAAATTATACTTAGGTTAGATCTTATTTTTATGTATTCTTTGTCTTATGCATTTTTATTTTAAAAGGTTATTTTAGCACTTTAGTCACAAAATCCAAACTTAAAATACACATCAAACAAAAGGATTTCGAGTGAATCCATAAAACACTCATGGTGAACCCTTCAAACCAAACACACTAGTTAAGATGAGGAAAACTCACTAGGATTTTAGCCCTTGTGGATCCGCTAGGAGTTTTATAGACATCTAAACAACTTGTAAAGTTTTACCATTAAAAATTTTAAATGTTATGAAGTTAAATAAAACTATATATTTTTAACAAATTGTCTAGTTATGAAAATGTGAAATGTGCTAACTTAGACCCTCAATTTTTTTGTGATATGGAACCAAATACAACTTTATTTTTTATTAATGGAAGGGACCCTCAAGAGGGATTACATTTCTTATTTTAGTTATTAAAAAACAAGTGAATAGTATTATTTTTTGTATATTTACAATAAACCAATAATAAGAATAGGTGATGGGAATATTCATCACTTTTAATATAAAATTAGTCACTTTGAATCTTCGTAATTCATCCTAAAATTTGAATGTTTGGAATTAAAATATAGAAGCTATAGAAAGAGATAAAAATACAAATACAAGAGGGATCACAAATAGCTTTCCAAATATAACTCCTAATATAGATAAAAAATATTCTATATCCAAATCTTGACATGGATCAAAACTTATCAAAAAATAACTTTTTTTGGAGAATCAACTATAGCTATTGATGAGAGAATACTTGAAATCATACAAATACCAAAAATAATCAAATGAAGAAAAACATAATATCCAAGTCTAAAGCAAAAAAATCTAAAATGATTAAAAATATGGATGAGGCCACTAAATGGAGTGATGCAATCTTCAAGGGCATTGGTAGTAAATTACAATTCTCCAACAATAGAATAAGTTTGTGTTGTTTTCTATAGATCACCATAAGAAGAAGCTTCCACTGGTAGAATGATTGGCTGAAAGTTGACAAGGTTTTTTTAATTTTTTAAAGGAAATATAAAAAAAGCTAATGGTTCATTGATATATATCATTCTTTGGCCTATTTAATCTCTTTAAAATATAACCAATTAAGTCATCCTCTTTCTCAAAAGGAGTATATAAAATTTTTTGGACTCTTTTTTACTTTTTCAAGTGACTTTGAGTATTTCCCATGAACTAAAGTCTTCCAATTACTTATCTAGAAATTTTGAGAGTATCAAACTATTCAAACTCCTATTCTACACTTTCAAAACCTAGTGATTTTCCCTATAATCTATACAACATTGGTACCAATTTCCAAAGTACAAAAGGAAATATTTTAAAAATATATATATAAAATACAACCAAGGATTTTAGGACAGTGCAATCTATTTTTTTAGCATAACAAATCATTCATTAATGAGCGTATCACTAGAATAATCCATCATAAAAAACAAGCTAACCAAATGGATTGAGTACCAAAATAGAGAAATACAATAAATTAGTCGATGAATATTTATCCTAAGTCAACAAAACTATCACAACATAGCAAGATCCTCATGATTCAATATTCAACTAAGGTTTTGGATAAAATTTTCCAAATTTTTTTCATAAGAAAATCCTTTGTTATTTATTAGAACTACTATGGAGTTTCTATTGTTGTATAACTATTATCATGTTTTTGTAGCTAAAAGTAGCATGAAGTTGCCATAACTAAATTCTTTGCGATCAAATAATTGAGATTCACACCCACTCTAATACCATGTAATATTCAGCAATATTTCACGAAAATAAAAAAAATCAACACATTACCCATAAGTTAAAGATATATAATATTTAAGCTCATGATTTGATGGATGCTCATACACACTCAAATAATAAAATTAATAAAAATGATAAGAATCACATTTATGAAAAAATGAATGGTCATATAAATACCCAAATTATAAGTAACCTTAGGTCAACGTTAAATAATTTACATTGAGTATTAATAAAATATAATATTAAACTCACCTTAACATGGTGGATAAGGGCATAGAGTGGTATACAAATTAATACAAATTACATTACAAAATGGTAGGTCATTGCCTCATGTAAATTTTAGACACATTATTTTAACATCGTGAAAATATATTTCCTAAAACCATTTTAAAATTGTTCTTTGGGTTGATGGCATAAAACATATAAATAAAATTTAATAACCTAACTCACATTGGGATAAAAAAATACTTTAAACCAAAATATTAAAATCCAAGTTATTGAGATTCATAAATAATATGGAACCCATTTGAAACTAAGGAATCCACTATAAATTGTGTTATGGTTGATATTTAAAAAAAATAACAACAAAAAATCCTAGTACCTAAGGAAAAATGATGAGATTAGATAAAATTTGTCCTATCCACTCTATTAGAGTAGGAATAATAGGTCCAAAAAAATTAAATATATATTAAAACTCTATCACTTTAGAAGAAAAAATAACTTGTGGCATTTGCTAATCAGTTAGTTGTGGCTCCCTTAGAATCAACTCATATCTTACTGATAGAATTTCTTGATGAATGTATCTTCAATGTTGAAAAAGAACCTCAAGATTCTTGGGTCCTATATTTTTATGGAGCTTATTCCTTGAAGGGTGTAGGAGTAGGAATCATTTTATTAACCCTAAAAAAGAAGTTAATCCCTCTTTCCTTAAAGTTGCACTTCTCCTAAACTAACAATACCATAGAGCATTGAGCCTTGATGTTAGGCCTTCATGTTGCCCTAGCCTTATATGTTAGAATCCTCTCTATATTTCGTAATTCTCAACTTGCGGTCAATCAATTTAATGGTATATATCATACCAAAGATGAAAATTTATATCTATATAAAAATATTATTACTAAGATTTTACTAGCCTTTCATAAGGTCACCTTAAAGTCCATTCCTAGGCATTTGAATCCCCATGTGGATGCAATAGCTATAGTATCATACCTTACTACCTTATAATTAGAGGATGGTCATGCTTAGATAACCTACAAGTCCTAAATATAGCTAGTTACATTTAGATGTTTTAGCCATTGATTCTTCTTCATGCAAGCCTTGCTACAAGGACATTGTTTCATTCTTAAAATATGCCATGATACTTGAAGGCTTAGACTATAGAAAACATAAGTTGCATAAAAGAGCATGCAAATTTTTGGTCATTGGAAATATATGATATATATGAACTTGTGATGGCATTATCTTGCAATGTATTGCTTCTATTGAAGCCAAGAAAGCTCTTCATGAAGCTCCTGAAGGATCATGTGGAGGAAATTTTAGTAGAAATGTGATTGCCAGGAATCTCCTTCACATAGGCTATTATTGGTCTTCCTTGAAAAAATATGCATGTGACTATGTTTAACACTATGAAAAGTGTCAACATCATGATAACCTCATTCATGCACCTTCATAAAATATTTTGTCCATTTATTCTCCTTCACCCTTTTCTATGTGGGGCCTAGACATCATTGGTAAAACCAACCTTGTATTTTCTAATGACTATAAATTTATCATCACACCCACAAAATACTTCACCAAGTGGGTGGAATCCATGTTGTTATTCACAATCACTGGAGTCCAAGTTTCTAATTTCATCCTTAAATCAAATTATTTGTATATATGAAATTTATTTACTCATAATTTTATATAATGGAACACCATTTAAGAATAAATTTGTTAATAAAATTTGTGCTAAATATAAAATTCAACATTAGTGGTCTACTCATTATTCTCCTCAAGAAAATGGCTAAGTAGAAGCCTTTAATACATCTTTAATCAATATCCTTAAGACATTGATAAGTGAAACTAGTTTTTATTGATATCTTTAGCTCTACCCTTCCTTATGGTCTTATTGTACAAGCTAGTGAATCCCTATTAGTGCAACCCCTTATATTTTAGTCTATGGATTAAGGTTATTTTTCCTTTAGATCCAGAGGTACTTTCTTTGTGCATATTGTTGCAAGGTACCTCGATCATCAATGAATGTCACCTTGCTCATTTAAAACAATTATATTTGCTTAACAAAAAGTGAATTCATACCTTATAGAACCTTTGAGCCTACCAAAATAGGTTCAAGTATTCCTACACTAAAAAAATATGCAATTATTTTTTTCAATTAGGGGATCTTGCCCTCAAAGAAAACTAGAATAATACAAATGCTCAAACCAATATAAAACGTAAAATTGAGTCTAATTTTTTAGGCCCCTTTGTCGTTACAACTAAGTTTGGCTACAGAGTGTATTGTCTAGCAAGCCTAGATGGAAAGTATCTTAAATAACCAATGAACATTATGCATATCAAAAAATATTATGCATGATTATATAATTGCTTTCTTGCATCATTGTCTTCTCTACATATTTTGGAATTTGGATAATGGATTGAGGTCTTTGTAATAAGATCTCCAACCAATAGTTACCAGTCATAGAACCACTTTCTTCTCAATGCCTCGACCTCTCCTTCAAGTTTCCATAATGTTCAAAGAGCCAAAACTTGTTCATCTTATCTCAATTCCTTTGCTCCTTCTACTAGATTCCTAAAGATCCCTCTTGTGCGTTAACTTATATTTTTTTCCTAGATCATATTGAATATTACCTATCATATAGAATAAATTGATTGACATTTTACTCTTTGCATATATGCTTGACATACACTACTTTTTTACTTTAAGTTTATATATGCACTTTTGTTTTCTTGCTCATATAGATTTTTAGGGACTTCACAATGAGGAAAGCATGACAAATAGTCAGGTTAACTCATATGAATTACACTTGCACTAGGTCATTGATTCTTAGTGAATCCCTACACATAGGTAATTTTCTTATTCTTACCCACTAGGATGCTACAATTACCCTACTTGCATATATAAGCGTAGTTTTACACTTGTGGTATTTTCTTCTTTGCATTCACATGTTTGCTTGCACTCATTAGTTGGCATACCATACCTTGCTTTACTCATCCCCTTTATTATCACTCTACATGTTTACTTTCTTTAGCATTGTGATATTAAATTATGTATTCAATGAATTAATCATACTTTTTCTCTTTGCTAAGTGCAATCACATTATTTTACCATATTATTACTATTTCTTATTTACTTCTTTCCTCTCTTCTTCTACCATATCTCTTGGCATCTTTGCAATACAACATGAAATATTTTTTCTTTTTCAACCCCTACCTTAGAACAATTGTTTTGTTTCTTCTCACTTTCTCTCCTTGTAATACCAAGAACTTTGGATCCTGCAATCATGTCAAATGATAATCCTAGTTAGAATATGCATTTGTAATCCTTATATCACTAAGTCTCCCTTTGATATTTCATATGATTATTTACTCAAATCCTTGTTTGTTGCTCTCAAATATTTTTGTTTGCTTGTCATATTAGGTGGTGGATCATGGCTCATCATTCTTTGGATTATGTATATGCTCATATGTTTCATTTATATCTATCATGGGATGATGATGCTAGGATTCACCACCTAATTATTTATGCAGTCATTGTCTCCCTTCCATTTTCTTCTCCTTGTATATCCGTTGATCTTGAAAGTATATACACATTTCTAATTTTTACCAAGTCAAGGGATATACACTTGTCTTATTTCTTATTCTTCTTGAACAACTCCCAAACAACCTGATAATATATCCTATTATATTGTTAGCATAATTGTGTGTCACACTTCGCTTACGTAGAGGTATAATACAACACTTCTCTTGGTTGGTTGAGAGGTGGTTAGAATTATCTCTTTTCTTTTCTTCATTCATCATGGTTCAACACACTCTCTCTCACCTCTTCAGAGACCCCTAAGAGCATAGGTATTTAACATTATACCCTAGACTCACAACTACCAGTCAAGCTATATTATGTTAAATTCCTATGTGTCTTAATCATCTATTAATTATCTTGGGATTTACCGCTTCCAAATTTCTTCTTATTAAAATTTATTCTTTCACTTTTTCACATTATTTATTCTTTCCTCTTGACTATCAATCCTTCAATAATCCTTCAAAATATATCATAGTTAATTAAAATTTTATTTATTAAGCTTATCATTTGCTAAAATAATAAATAAAACAAAATACATTATGATAGCAAAAATGGATAACCACCTACTTTCTCTTCATTCTTCTCTCACTTCATAAATAGCCTCTTGGCTATTAAGGGGTAAGCGCATGATAGGCTAGATACCACATGAATTGCAATATATGGCATTCCATATTCCACTGATTATTCTACAAGTATCTCTTGATTGCCAAGATGTTAGCAAAGAAGATTCATCTCTTTATATTATCATGTTATTGCATAAACAAGAGCATGGGGGCAAGGTATGCTTGCTTCTTAATTTTCACCTCCAGTCATGTAATGTTAGGCGGCCAAGCTATAATGTCTTTATATTTTGTTTCCTCCATTACATATTATTGGTTTTATCACCTCTTCATAATTCTTCTCAGTAACAAGAGAATTAAGGTAGGATATATTCACCTCTTAGCATTTATGCATGTCCATATAATTTAATGTTGTTAGTTATCCTACCAAAATATCTTATTTTCCTTTTGCATGATCATTTTTATCTAGCATGTATTCTTGCAAACTAGAACCTCTTACCTCCCATAATTGATTTGTGTTCATATGTATATATATCTAGTGAAGTTGATAGATTCCAACTACCACACTTTTCTTCTACTTCACTTTGTTCTTCTTATGCTCTTTTATTTTATCACCACATTAGTTCTTCCAATTCATTATATTAGTTTTGTACATAATTTATATAATTGTACATAACTTGTAAATATCTTGTACATAGCACAAGCACACAAAGACCTTAGCTAGTATTTATTTTGTTTTTTTTTTAGAATCTTAACTGGTCACTATCCATATTATGCCTTAGATATCTATTTTTCATTGTACACAAATACTATATTGTATCCATATATATGCATATAGACCTTAATTTGCCACCTGTTTGATCATCTAGACCTTAACTAATCGATATCTATGTATAGACCTTAACTGGTTGCTAGCCATATTAGGCCTTAAGTGACCATGGACCATTGAACATAGTTATATATATTCTTCTATGACCACTCTCTCCCCCATCCCACTCTCTCTATCTCTCTCTCTATATATTATCAGTTCATTTTTTGACCTCCCATATTGATTTACTTAGGCATACATTGGTCTTGGTCACATTGGTCCCATGGTGACCTACACTGAACTTGGTCATATTTGTTAAGAACTTTATCCACTCCCCCTTTATTTGGCCTATTTTGAATATCCTTTCTTCCCTTCTTGCATGATAAAAATTATTTTGTTTTTACCCCTCCATTTCCTTTTTACTCCTTCCTTTTACTTTTCTTGACCCTTTTTTCTTCCATCATCGCTTCCTCTTCTTCCTCATTGCCTTTTTTATTTTCTTTAGGAAGTCTTACCTTCCCTATAGAATTTTATGGGGTACCCTAACCTAGGTACATAAATGTAATTAAAACCTCGTAAAACATGCAAAATTTTCAAAGTGCTCTAAATCATACCATTTTTGCACCATCCTCTAGTGTAAACCTTCTGCCTCTTTTAGAAGCCATTTTATTTTATCTTTAAGGTATCTACAACTTTCATTGATGCATTTATTACACCATAAATGTATCAAAGAGGGGGTAATATGTAGTCACATAAAATTGACCTATCCAAATGGATCAATTTTCCCTTGGAAGCCTAAGTAACCCCTTAAAACTGCTAAAATATAATTTAGCTCCCCTTAGCCCATAGTTCCTTGGGTTTTTACTTTTAGTGATATCATGCTCCTCGTATATGGACTATGATATCGTGTTTTAGCCATTTCTCACTCAATTTTTAAAAACCAACTAGTATTGTTGGACATGATCTCCAATGGTCATGTTAGCAATATCATGATCATCCAAGGCCAATCACAATATCCCTTCCTAAAAGCAAGGACTCCAAATCATGGATTCTATGCTCTTCTTGGGATTTTGGGCCATTTATGGCACCATCCTTGGGTATACTTACCTTACTATCGAATCCTTAGGTTATCCCTCTTTTAGCTTGATGGATTTCAAACTCATCTACCTCCCCCTTTCTGTCAATGCCTTTCTCTCCCCTCTTCCATGTCAATATTTCTATAAATTGAGGTATTGAACCTTCTTCTTAATCAATCTCTCTCATGGTAAAGAAACTTTGGTAATAAGTGCATTTTTCTTGGAGAAGATCTTGGAGGAAATCTACTTGGCCATATCAAGAGGAATAATCCTATTTTGGTTATAGTATCTCTTTCAAGCTTCTCTTTTTCATTTCACTTTTATTCCATTTTATAATTGTATTTTAAATCACAATATTTTATTTTAGTTTTCTTAACCTTTTCTCCTAGTCATTGTGCAACTATAGTCTAAGTGTGTAGTGGCCTCACCTTACCTTTGAGATGTTAGAGAACCTCAATTTGGTAGAAATATGTCTTAGGCTCCTATACTAGGTGATATTGTAATCCGTCTTTACTGGGTGTGATTTTTATTTGCCCAAATTTGGGGGTAACCTCCACATTCCTTTCATCATTATTTGTCCCCTCAACCTTGTATCAACCCTTCTTATAGCCTATCACTTGTTATTCAAGGTTCAAAAACCTCTATTCACCCTTATATTCTCAAGGAAGTTATTAGAAGAGTGATATCACATTCCATCATTATCAAGCATAATTCCACTTGGTTAAGCTCTACAATTGAATCTATGTTCTTTCCTTTTTTCCCTTCACCCTATACCCAACAATAAACTATATCCTAATATTTAATATTCTTAACTATAAAGCACATCCTCAATCTCCTTTTTAATTTTCCCTCTATCATGACATCATAGTCCATACTAACTGAGCATCATATCGCTCTAAATCTAGATTTTTGTCTATCCACAGTAAATATTTCTTATGTCTCCCTCTATATTTTGTGCAATATTGTGCTCTCTATTCACAGAGCATGATTTTTCCATGCATATGAGGGTCAATTTATTTTTATTCATTTTCTTGGTCACCTAAAGGACCTTAGGGGTTTGACTACCAAACTAGAAAGTGATGTTTCACCTCTGGCCATAGAAAACCCTAAAAAAATTTCTCTCTTTTAATTTTTCTTCTTTTTTAGGTTCTACAAAATTATAGTTGATCATTTCAGGGCACAAGATCAAGTTTGCAATTTAACTTTATCAGGTGCAATATTTCTTCAAACATCGGTTTAGGTAATTTTTCTTGTACGTTTTAGTAGCATTTCCTTTTAAAATCCTATCTACTATTGTGTTTATTATTTATCCTCTATAGACTACATAGAAAAGTAAAAGGATAAAAGTAATCTAAATCATAGTTTTACATTATATCTTTAACTCATAAAATAGAAGGAATTCAAAGAATATAGATTAAATTTTATTTGTTTATATCCTCTTGTATCCTAGGTATTGATAATGAAACTCACATACAACCTTGAATTAGGTTATATTTGTTTATGCATTGTCTTCCCCTTGCTTAAAATAAAAATATTCACTTTCTTGTAACATAGGCATAGTCTTCATTCAAAAGCAAAAATTATGCTTAGGTTAGATCTTGTTTTTATGTATTCTTTATGTTATGCATTTTTATTTTAAAATTTTATTTTAGCACTTTAGTCACAAAAAATCCAAACTTATGTGTTTTCCTAAAAGACACATCAAACAAAAGGATTTCAAGTGAATCCATAAAACACTCCTGGTGAAACCTTTAAACCAAACACACTAGTTGAGACGAGGAAAACTCACTAGGATTTTGGCCCTTGTGGATCCACTAGGAGTTTTATATACATCTACATAACTTGTAAAGCTTGACCATTAAGAATGTTAAATGTTATGAAGATAAATTTAAAAAATATATTTTTAACAAATTGTCTAGTTTTGAAAATGTGAAATGTGCTAACTTAGACCGTCAATTGTTTTGTGATATGGAACAAAATCCAACTTGAATTTTTATTAATGGAGGGGACCCTCAAGAGGGATTAAATTTCTTATTTTAGGTATTAACAAAAAATTTAATAGTATTTTTGTTTGTATATATACAATAAACCAATAATAAGAATAGGTTATGGGAATATTCATCACTTTTAATATACAATTAGTCACTTTGAATCTTCATCATTCATCCTAACAATTGAATGTTTGGAATTAAAATATAGAATCTATAGAAAGAGATAAAAATACAAATCGAAGAGGGATCACAAATATCTTTACAATTATAACTCCTAAAATGGATCAAAACTATTCTATATCCAAATCTTGACATGGATCAAAACTTATCCAAAATTGAAAAATGTTGGAGAATCAACTATAGCTATTGATGAGGGAATACTTGAAATCATACAAATACCAAAAATAATTTAATGAAGAAATCTAAAGCAAAAAAATTCTAAAATAATTAAAAATATGGATGAGGCCACTAAATGGAGTGATGCAAGCTTCAAGGGAATTGGTAGTAAATTATAATTCTCCAACAATAGAATAATTTTGTGTTGTATTAGATAGATCACCATAAGAGGAAGCTTCCACTTGTAGAAAGATTGGCTGAAATTTGACAAGGTTTTGTTTATTTTTTAAAGGAAATATAAAAAAAATCTAATGTTTCATTGATATCTATCATTCTTTGGCCTATATAATCTCTTTAAAAATATAACCAATCAATTCATCCTCTTCCTCAAAAGGAGTATATAAAATTTTTTGGACTCTTTTTTTTTTTTAATTTTTCAAGTGACTTTGAGTTTTTCCCATGAACTAAAGTCGTCCAATTACTTCTCTAGAAAGTGTGAGAGTATCGATCTATTCAAACTCTTATTCTATAATTTTAAAACCTAATGAGTTTCCCTCTAATCTATACAACATTGGTAGCAATTTCCAAAGTACAAAAGGAAATATTTTTATAAAAAAATACATAAAATACAACCAAGGATTTTAGGAAAGCATAATATATTTTTTTAGCATAACTAATCATTCATTAACGAGCACATCACTAGAATAATCCATCATAAAAAATAAGCTAACCAAATGTATTGAGTACCAAAATAGAGAAATATAATAAAGTAGTCGATGAATATTTCTCCTAAGTAAACAATACTATCACAACATAGCAAGATCCTCACGATTCAATATTCAACTAAGGTTTGGATATAAAATTTCTATTTTTTTCATAATAAAATCCTTTGTTATTTATTAGAACTACTATGGAGTTTCTATTGTTGTATAACTATTATCAGGTTGTTGTAGCTAAAATTAGCATGGATTTGCCATAACTAAATTCTTTGCAATCAAATAATGGAGATTCACACCCACTCTAATACCATGTAATATTTAGCAACATTTCACAAAAAAACAAAAACAAATCAACACATTACCCATAAGTTAAAGATATATAATATTTAAGCTCATGATTTTAAGGATGCTCATACACACTCAGATAATAAAATTAACAAAAATAATAGGAATCACATTTATGACAAAATGAATGGTCATATAAATACCCAAATTATAAGTAACCTTAGGTCAAGGTTAAATAATTTACATTTGAGTATTAATAAAATATAATATTAAACTCACCTTAACATGGTGGATAAAGGCCTAGAGTGGTATACAAATGAATACAAATTACATTACAAAATGGTAGGTCATTGCCTCATGTGAATTTTAGACACATTATTTTAACACCAAGAAAATATATTTCCTAAAACCATTTTAAAATTGTTCTTCGGGTTGATGGCATAAAACATATAAATAAAATTTAACAACCTAACTCACATTGGGATAAAAGAAATACTTTCAACCAAAATATTAAAATCTAAGTTATTGAGATTCATAAATAATATTGAACCCATTTGAAACTAAGGAATCCACTATGAATTATGTTATGGTTGATATTTTAAAAATATAACAACATAAAATCCTAGTACCTAAGGACAAATTTTCACTATATTAGTGATGAGTTTACATCAAAATTTTCCTATCCACTCTCTTAGAGTAGGAAGAATAGGTCAAAAACTATTAAATATATATATTAAAACTCTATCTCTTTAGAAGAAAAAATTACTTGGTTTATTTATTTTTTATATAAATAAACTAAACTAAGTTGCTTTATTAACAAAAAATTCTTATCCATGTGATAACCTTGATATAGCCATATCATCTCTTTATCTATTTGGGCCCATACTTTAGCATAAGTTGACTCTTGAGCATTAGGGTTACGATTTATTAATTTAGAAGTCTATATGTAGGAGGAGATATATGGTAGTTTATCATTATGGTAATAATATTTCTTCTATAGCCTTTAGTGTGCACTGCATATATGAGACTTTGACTTCTCTAAGTGGTCTATCATACTTCACTCTCTATAATTGGATTCAATTTGATTAAACTATTTAGATATGGATTTGTTAACTCATTTTTGAATTGTTATTATTGATATTTTCAATTATGTTTCTATTATAAAATTATGTGAATTTTTTATGGAATTGTTTTTTAATAAGTTGTTTTTATATGTGTTAATAGAGCAATGATTTCTATATTTTAATGGTGGATAAAAATTTTGTTGAGCAAGGTGCAGCAAAAGCATTTGAGAAAGTATTGTCATTGTTGTCAACACAGACAGATTGATGCAGTTGATGCGGCTCGGAGGTCGACCGATCAAGTGCAGAAAGTTTCAAGCAAAACAGAGGTGACCCAGATTCAGAAATTGGCATAAAGAGACAAGGAAGAAAACTGTCGCGATATCGCGACATGTTTTCTCGTCGCGATTTCGCGACAAAAAGTAGGAGAGAGAAAATGCAAGCCAAAATGTCGCGATATCGCGACATGTCGAGTTTTCGCTGAGGAGAGAGAAAATGTGTCGCGATTTCGCGACAAAAAGTAGGAGAGAGAAAATGCACGCCAAAATGTCGCGATGTCGCGACATGTCGAGTTTTCACTGAGGAGAGAGAAAATGTGTCGCGATTTCGTGACATAAATGGAGGAAAGGAGCTTGCAATGAAGAGAGTAGCGATTTCCATGCATGTTAAAGTTTCGCATTTCAAAGCACAACTGGAAATGTATGGAAACAAAGGTGTAGCGATTTCGCTACAAATCGAAAGTTAAGAAAACTGAGATGCAACGATTTCGACACAAGTAAAAATTCACAAGAAGAAGGTGTAGCGATTTCGCTACATGTTGAAACAAAGAGAAACTAAGGTGTAGCGATGGCGCTACATGTTGAAACAAAGGGAAACTAAGGAGTAGCGATTTCGCTACTAGTCAAAAGTGTAGAACTGAAAGATGCAAACAATGATATTACAAGTCAAAATTTCATGAAAAGAGGCAAGGTGAAAACACAAGGCACAAAGATGTAAAAATTTTGCCATTGCATGAAGCATAGTGTCGCGATTTCGTGACATGTTCCATTTTCACTGGAGTTGGCAAGGAGAGTTGTACGGAAGAGCAAAGTGTCGCGATTTCGCGACATGTTCCTTTTTCTACTGCTGGCAAAGAAGAGTGTACGAAAGCCGGAAGTGTCACGATTTCGTGACAAGAAGGATGATGACGTCAGCAAGAGTCGGAAACGTCATGATTTCATGACAAGAAGGATGATGACGTCAGCAAAGTTGAAAAGTGTCACGATTTCATGACAGGATGAAAGAAAAGCCACTGGAAGCCGAAAACGTCATGATTTCGTGACAACCTTCAGGGTGACATCAGCATAAGTTGAAAGTGTCGCGATATCGCGACAAGATGCAGGGAAAGCTTTCAAGAGCCAAAATGGTCATGATTTCATGACAGCAAGGGCATGAATGGTACGGCTACAGAAAGTGTCGCGATATCGCGACAGGTAACAGTTTGGCGGGTAAAAGCCAAAAAAGCATGCATGGTGACACGTGTCAGAAAAAGCAGACAGGAAAATCATGCAGCCAGTTACGTAAAAAGTAACTGATGTCAGATCGGCAGTTACAAATTGACAGGTGTCGAACATGCACTGAAACAGTTGAATTTGCATGATTGAAAAGCATTCGAAGAATGGTATAGGCAGGATTAAAAAGCATTCGAACTGCTGTATTTGAAGTATTCGAACAGACAAATATGCAGGATTGAAGAAGCATTAGAAAAGACATATTTGCAGAATTCAAAGAGTCGGATATGCAGAATAGAAACAGTATTCGAATGGCCGTATTTGAAGTATTCGAACAGCCGAATATGCAGGTTCGAAAATGCATTAAAACAACCGTATTGCAAGGAATCGAACCACCGTATTGCAGGGGTTCGAATAGTCGTAGTGCATGTAATCAAACAGTCGTATTGCATGGATTCGAACAGTCAGAGTATGTGATTCGACTGCATGCAGGATTGAAAGGTTATAAAAGAATAGTCGTACAGAGAAGATGTTGTCATTGTTAGAGAAAAGTTGTTGCGTAAAGAGAAATATTGCTGTGAAAAGAGGGTTTGAATAAGAAAATTAGCAGAGCCGTGAGAGTGTGCAGAGTTGGATTAATTGCAGACCGACTCGGGGTTGTGCATGAAGTGAAGACACTTTTATGTCATTCTAATTGATCGGAATTGTAGTCCAAGTTGGTGCTTGGTACTAGGGGTTGGTGCTCCATCTCGTTGCAGTAGAAAATTACAGGGGTTGGTGCTCCTTCCAGTGGATGTCGGTAAAGAAGTTGTAAAATTGAAATTTTGCAAAGACTCGGATTTGGATTGAAGTCCAAGCAGTTAATTTTTGAGGAGTAGCCAAATTGGTGAACCTCGTTATATTGTGTGTTGTGGTGTGCTCTCATTTTGTTCTTCTGGTTTTATAAGTTTTCTGTGCTTCAGTCTTTGAATGTTGTTGTTTCGAAATTAAATAACTACACTGATTCACCCCCCCTCTCAGTGTCATTGTGTGAACATCAATTGGTATCAGAGCGAGGTTCCTTGTACAAGCTTAATCAGCTAAGGAGATCTTGGAAGAAACAATGGCAGGCGGTGAAGGATTTTCATCCAACAAAGCTCCCTTATTTGATGGAACAAATTACACCTTCTGGAAACTCAGAATGCAAACATATCTGAGTGCATTGGGATATGATATTTGGGATTCTCGTAGATAGTGGATACACAACACCCACTACTCCTCCAACAGATACTGCCGAGAAAAATAAATTTGAGAACAACTCCAAAGCTAAGAATGCCATAATGTGTGGGCTTGTTGACAAGTGAACTGATAAGAGTCATGAGTTGTAAATTAGCAAAAGACATGTGGGATAAATCGAAGAGCATCCATGAAGGAGACAAGTAAGATTAAGGAAGCAAAACTGCAAACTCATCGAGCACAGTTCGAAGCACTGCAAATGAATGAAGATGAAAACATAGAGACTTATATGCTGAGAGTCAACGGAATTATTAATGCAATCAGAGGACTCGGTGAAGAAATTGATGATGCAGTTGTTGTGAAAAAGGTTCTCAGAACACTTCACAAAAGATTTAACTCCAAAGTCTCTGCAATAGAAGAGGCAAAAGATCTAAACAACTTCAAGCATGGATGAGTTGCATGGTTCCCTCGACAAAGATATGAAATGAGAATAGGACAAACCAAGTCTACAGACAGAGAAGCAGCTTTTAAAGCACACAAGAATGTAAAAGCTGAACATGAATCTGAGGATGAAGGAACACTGGATGAAACAGAAGCCAATTTTGTTCGAAAACTCACAAAAGGAAAAGGAAAATATAGAGGGAAGCTACCTTTTAAATGCTTCAATTGTGGAGGAGTCGGTCATTTTGCAGCCAAATGTCCAATGCAGGAGAGAACCAAAAATGGTGAAGGTTCACACCAAGAAAAAGGTGACTGGAAGAAGAAACAAAATTTCAGAAAGAACAACTTCAAGAAGAAAAGCTTCATAACCAAGAATGTCAGCAGTTCTGAAGAAAGCACAGATGAGGAGTCTGAAGAAGAAGGAGGTGAAGCTCTTTTCATGGCACTTGAAGAAGAAAGAACAGAGAAAAATCAGGAAGGTGATGAAAATTCCAAGGATGAAGTTGAAGTGTATTTGGAAGGAGAATTGGTTGCTGCACTTGAAGAGTTGAGTGCAGAAAGGAAGAAGAATAAGAAATTTTCAAAGAAATTAGAGAATGCCACAGACATAATAAACAATCTGAAAATACAGACAGAGGAATTCAAGAAAATGTCTGAAGTTCTTGATGAACAATTAACTGTAAAGACAGTTGAATGCAGCAAGCTAGAGGAAGACATTGTTAAGTTAAGGATGCAGTTAGAGGAGATGAATAGAAAATTGAACTGTTTTCATAAGTTTGAAGAAAGTACTGTAAAGTTGGATAAAATGTTAAATAACCAAAGGCCTTCTGGCATAAAATTTGGTTTAGGCTTTGATGAAGGAGAATCTTCAAAGGATTCAAAGAACTTGAATATAGAACTCATAAAGAAAGAAGAAAAGATCAGGGTTGAACCAGAAAAACCAAATCTTGCAAAAGAAAACAATAATGCCGGATTCAAGAAGAATACTCGACAAAGATGGATTCACAAAAGTCACACATCCAAGGAGGAGAAGAGTCATGGCTCCTACTTCAAACCGGCAAAGACCGGCACCCAGGTTTAATCATGCATTTTCTGGTTATTGTTTTAAATGCAATGCTTATGGCCATAAGATTTCAGATTGCAGGCATAATGTATCTCAAAGGAATTTTACCAGCAGAAATGTTTTTTCTCCTTTAATGAATTATGCAGTTGAATGTTATAATTGTCATAATTTTGGACATATTGCTAGAAACTCTAGAAGCACTTTTGCATCAAATAATTATCAGGGTAGAAAATCTCAGCCAAGTGGGTTGAAACAAAACCAGAAATTTCTTGAAAAACAGGCACATGCTAATGAAAGGACAAAGGCAAAACAAGTAGCAAAATCTGCTATCAAACCAGAATGGAAAGAAAAGGAATCTTTGATTGTCCAGACTGCTTTTAAAGCTCATAACAAATCAGCACCTTGGATACTTGACAGTGGTTGTTCCAGTCACATGACAGGTGACAAGCAAAAGTTTGAGAATTTACAGAATTATGAAGGTGGTTCTGTGAAATTTGGAAATAATGATGGAGCAAAGATTGTTGGAAAGGGATCAGTCAAGATCAGTGATGGCAATATAAAATCAAAAGAAGTCTTGTTTGTAATTGGCCCGAAGCATAACTTGCTAAGTGTAAGTCAAATATGTGACAGAGGCCATGATGTAATCTTCAAGAAGGAGGGCTATGAAGTAAGAAAGACAAAAAATGGAAAGTTAATAGCCACTGGACTGAGAACTTCTGGAAATCTGTATACACTTTCAGAAACTGCAGAAGGAACATGCTTGATTGGACAGGAAGATGAAAACTGGCTATGGCACAAGAGGCTTGGGCATATTAGTTTTGACAATCTGGCAAAAATCAGTTCAAAAAGAGCAGATAGAGATATACCAAACATTGGCAAACCCGTAAATAGCATCCGTGAGTCATGCCAAAAGGGAAAACAAACCAGAGCCACTTTCAAAGCAAAAGAATACTTCACTAGCAAGCCATTAGAACTAATTCACACTGATCTATGTGGACCCATGAGAACTGAAAGCATAAATGGACACAAATATTTTATGCTGTGTATAGATGACTACTCAAGAATGACATGGGTACTATTTCTGAAACTCAAGTCAGAAGCCTTTGAGATGTTTAAAACCTTCAAAAATCTTGTTGAGAATCAATCAAGAAAAAGAATTAAATGCCTAAGATCAAACAGGGGAGGAGAGTTTATCTCCGAAGAATTTGCAGAATATTGTCAAAAACATGGGATAAGAAGACAGTTTTCAGCAGCTAGGACACCTCAACAGAATGGTGTTGTAGAAAGGAAGAATAGAACAGTGCAGGAAATGGCAAGGACAATGCTGGTAGAAAACAAAATAGCTGACAGATTTTGGAAAGAGGCAGTTCATACTGCAGTTTACATTCAAAACAGGTGCATGCTGAGACCACATGAAAGCAAAACAGCTTATGAGTTGTGGTTTGGCAGAAAGGCAACAACAAGACATTTCAAAGTATTTGGCAGCAAGTGCTACATAAAACGGACTGAAGATAACCTCGGTAAATTTGAAGATAGAGCTGATGAAGGTATCTTTCTTGGTTACTCAACAAAAAGCAAGGCATACACATGTTACAACAAGAGGTTGAAGAAAATTGTTGAAAGTGCTGATGTGAAAGTTGATGAAGGTAGAGAACAAGAAACTACTTATCAAGAAAACTACCCTATGTATGAAGAAGTCATTGAAGGTGATGATGAAAAAGAAACAGAGAAGAATCAGAAAATTGATCCGGATGGTGTAAAAACTGAATCTGAAGAAGAAGAAAATAGGAAGTTTAAAACAGTAAATCGGCAGAAAAATCATCCAAGTGAACAGATTATTGGGGATCCCACGGATGGTATTCAGACAAGAAGAACAAGCAGTGAGGAACTATTCTCTGTTATCTAGTATTGAACCTAAAAATGTTTCTGAAGCAAGCACTGATGAAAGTTGGATGAAGGCAATCAATGAAGAACTAGATCAGATAGAGAAAAACAATACCTGGGAATTAGTACCTAGACCAACAAATAAAAACATAATTGGCACTAAATGGGTTTTTAGAAATAAATTGAATGAAGATGGGCAGGTTGTCAGAAATAAGGCAAGATTGGTATGTAAAGGCTATGCTCAGGTTGAAGGCATTGATTTTGAAGAAACTTTTGCACCGGTAGCCAGACTAGAGGCAATCAGAATGTTTCCGGCATTAGCAGTTCATAAAAACTTCAAAGTATATCAAATGGATGTAAAATAAGTATTTTTGAATGGAAAACTGGAAGAAGAGGTTTACATTGAACAACCAGATGGCTTCCAACTTGGTGACAATCCAGATTTTGTTTGCGGAGTTAAAGAAAGCTTTATATGGATTAAAACAGGCACCCAGAGCATGGTATGCAAGGTCGGATAATTATCTAATTAAACAAGGGTTTAAGAAAGGTTTGGTGGATAGCAACTTATATGTCAAAACAGAGAAGGGTCATCTTATTGTTCTTGTTGTTTATGTAGATGACATAATATTTGGCAAGAAGATGGATGAATACTGCAAAGACATATCAATTAAAATGAAAAAAGAATTTGAGATGTCAATGATTGGTGAACTTTCTTATTTCTTAGGACTGCAGGTCAATCAAAATGAAAAAGGCATTTTTATTTCTCAAGTTAAATATGTAAAAGAAATGCTGAAAAAGTTCACAATGGAAGACAGTAAACCGGTCAGCACTCCCATGACAACAGGCTGCAAGTTGAGCAAGGATGATAAATCTCCAGATGTGGATCAAACAATGTACAGGTCTATGATTGGAAGCCTACTGTATTTAACAGCTACTAGACCAGATATACTACAAGAAAGTATGCATGGTTGCTATATTTCAGGCAAGTCCCAAAGAAACTCATGTCACAAATTGTAAAAAGGATCTTCAGGTACCTCAAAGGTACCATGGATTATGGGTTGTGGTACCCAAAAGGCAAAGACTTCACTTTGATTGCATATTCTGATGCAGATTGGGCAGGGTGCATTGATGACCGAAAGAGTACAAGTGGAGGAGCATTTTATCTTGGAGACAGGCTGGTAGCATGGCACAACAAGAAACAAGAATCAGTTTCTCTATCCACTGCAGAGGCAGAATACATTGCAGCCACAACTTGTTGTACACAGATATTATGGATGAGACAAACTTTGAAAGATCTTGGTATCCACTTCAAAGAGCCAATATCAATAAAATGTGATAACACTAGTGCTATCAACATATCCAAGAATCCAGTTATGCATTCAAGAACCAAACACATTGCAATCCGATATCATTTTTTGAAGGATAAAGTTGCAGAAGGAGAAGTCAAGTTGGATTTTGTTCCAACTACAGAGCAAGTAGCTGATATATTCACAAAACCATTGCCCAAGGATGTTTTTGAGTACCTTAGGAATAAGTTGGGAGTGGTCACAATTCCCAAGAACTGACTATCATTAGGGATCACATTCTCAATGGGTGCATGCATGCCTATACTTATAGTTTTGCTTATGTTTATGATTTTTGCTAACTATAACAATATTTTCCTGAGAATGGTGTACAGAGACTCAGGGGGAGTCTGCAGCAGCCCTTTGGTATTATTGGCAAAGGGGGAGAAGAAGTTGAGCAAGGTTGCTGTGTGTTGCCAACAATTCCAAAGGGGGAGATTGTTGAGCAAGGTGCAGCAAAAGCATTTGAGAAAGTATTGTCATTGTTGTCAACACAGACAGATTGATGCAGTTGATGCAGTTCAGAGGTCAGTCAGATCAAGTGCAGAAAGTTTCAAGCAAAACAGAGGTGACCCAGATTCAGAAATTGGCAGAAAGAGACAAGGAAGAAAACTGTCGCGATATCGCGACATGTTTTCTGTCGCGATTTCGCGACAAAAAGTAGGAGAGAGAAAATGCAAGCCAAAATGTCGCGATATCGCGACATGTCGAGTTTTCGCTGAGGAGAGAGAAAATGTGTCGCGATTTCGCGACAAAAAGTAGGAGAGAGAAAATGCACGCCAAAATGTCGCGATGTCGCGACATGTCGAGTTTTCACTGAGGAGAGAGAAAATGTGTCGCGATTTCATGACATAAATGGAGGAAAGGAGCTTGCAATGAAGAGAGTAGCGATTTCCATGCATGTTAAAGTTTCGCATTTCAAAGCACAGCTGGAAATGTATGGAAACAAAGGTGTAGCGATTTCGCTACAAATCGAAGTTAAGAAAACTGAGATGCAGCGATTTCGACACAAGTAAAAATTCACAAGAAGAAGGTGTAGCGATTTCGCTACATGTTGAAACAAAGAGAAACTAAGGTGTAGCGATGGCGCTACATGTTGAAACAAAGGGAAACTAAGGAGTAGCGATTTCGCTACTAGTCAAAAGTGTAGAACTGAAAGATGCAGCAATGATATTACAAGTCAAAATTTCATGAAAAGAGGCAAGGTGAAAACACAAGGCACAAAGATGTAAAAATTTTGCCATTGCATGAAGCATAGTGTCGCGATTTCGTGACATGTTCCATTTTCGCTGGAGTTGGCAAGGAGAGTTGTACGGAAGAGCAAAGTGTCGCGATTTCGTGACATGTTCCTTTTTCGCTGCTGCTGGCAAAGAAGAGTGTACGAAAGCCGAAAGTGTCACGATTTCGTGACAAGCAGGATGATGACGTCAGCAAGAGTCAAAAACGTCACGATTTCGCGACAAGAAGGATGATGACGTCAGCAAAGTTGAAAAGTGTCACGATTTCACGACAGGATGAAAGAAAAGCCACTGGAAGCCGAAACGTCGCGATTTCGCGACAACCTTCAGGGTGACGTCAGCATAAGTTGAAAGTGTCGCGATATCGCGACAAGATGCAGGGAAAGCTTTCAAGAGCCAAAATGGTCACGATTTCATGACAGCAAGGGCATGAATGGTACGGCTATAGAAAGTGTCGCGATATCGCGACAGGTAACAGTTTGGCGGGTAAAAGCCGAAAAAGCATGCATGGTGACACGTGTCAGAAAAAGCAGACAGGAAAATCATGCAGCCAGTTACGTAAAAAGTAACTGATGTCAGATCGGCAGTTACAAATTGACAGGTGTCGAACATGCACTGAAACAGTTGAATTTGCATGATTGAAAAGCATTCGAAGAATGGTATAGGCAGGATTAAAAAGCATTCGAACTGCTGTATTTGAAGTATTCGAACAGACAAATATGCAGGATTGAAGAAGCATTAGAAAAGACATATTTGCAGAATTCAAAGAGTCGGATATGCAGAATAGAAACAGTATTCGAATGGCCGTATTTGAAGTATTCGAACAGCCGAATATGCAGGTTCGAAAATGCATTAAAACAACCGTATTGCAAGGAATCGAACCGCCGTATTGCAGGGGTTCGAATAGTCGTAGTGCATGTAATCAAACAGTCGTATTGCATGGATTCGAACAGTCAGAGTATGTGATTCGATCGCATGCAGGATTGAAAGGTTATAAAAGAATAGTCGTACAGAGAAGATGTTGTCATTGTTAGAGAAAAGTTGTTGCGTAAAGAGAAATATTGCTGTGAAAAGAGGGTTTGAATAAGAAAATTAGCAGAGCCGTGAGAGTGTGCAGAGTTGGATTAATTGCAGACGATCAGTGGTTGTGCATGAAGTGAAGACACTTTTATGTCATTCTAATTGATCAGAATTGTAGTCCAAGTTGGTGCTTGGTACTAGGGGTTGGTGCTCCATCTGCTAGCGACAGAAAAATTACAGGGGTTGGTGCTCCTTCCAGTGGATGTCGGTAAAGAAGTTGTAAAATTGAAATTTTGCAAAGACCGGATTTGGATTGAAGTCCAAGCAGCTTAATTTTTGAGGAGTAGCCAAATTGGTGAACCTCGTTATATTGTGTGTTGTGGTGTGCTCTCATTTTGTTCTTCCGGTTTTATAAGTTTTTCGTGCTTCGATCTTTGAATGTCGTTGTTTCGAAATTAAATAACTACACTGATTCACCCCCCCTCTCAGTGTCATTGTGTGAACATCAAATTTAGTGTAATAACCCTGAGCACCAGTATTAGACCTCTTTTGGAAGAAAATGACAACTAATTAGGTATTTTTTTTCTTATTTTTACTTTATTTTTTACTTTTGATATGAATATTTTCTACAATATTGTGATATAATTAGATCTTTTTTATGGCCCCAAAACTTAAAAAATGAGTATAAAGTGTATTCAAAACCATATGAGAGACATATTTTATTTTAATTGCCTCATTGAGATAATTGAAACAAGATATATCTCTAATATTATTTTGAAAAATATATTTTATAGTTGATTTGGTCAATGGTCTCAATCAAAAGTGCATGTTGAATCCCTTTGCTTATAGAGGATAGGATTTAATATAAGGTTGTATTTTTTTTTTATTTGTGGAAAACATCCCAAAAAGGGATGCCACTTTCGGGTAAGACCCAAGGAGGCAGGGGTATCCATTCCGCCAAAAACGCCCAGGACTTGGACCTGGCCTACCACCTTTGACATACTCAAGGAGCAAACAAACACACAAAACCAAATTAAAAAAAATAAAATAACAACAAAAATAATAAAATAAAATAAAAAACAAACTCCTTGAGTGTGTCAAAACCAAAAGCACAACCAAACACGCACAATAAGATAAAAGAAACCACAACACAAACCACATAGAAAAACACAAGAACCACATAACAAAACACAAACAAGACAAAAACAACAGAACACTACAAAGACATAACCCAAAAAAACATGAAAAATAAACACAACCAAAACCTAAAAAATAAAATAAATAAAATAAAAATAAAAACAACCAACAACAGAAAATAAACAAAAACAAAAAACATAGAAAACACTCACACATAAAAAAATGAAATAACACAAACAAAGAGAAACCCAAGAACAAGAACGAAAAAAACACAAGAACAATAACAATAAACATAAAAAAAAACAACAAAAACACAAGAACAAAAAAAAACAACACAAAGAACACAAAAACAAAACAAAACAAAAGAACCCACCCACCTTAAAAAACTAAACAAAAAAACAAAGAAGACAAAAGAAAAAAAAATGAACAAAACAATGACCTATCTAGACCAGAAGACTATTAATGCAAGAATCAACAGAGGAAACAAAATAAAGAATAGAATGAGCTAGGGAACTAAAAAAATGGAATGAACCAAAGAGAAACAAAAAAAAACAAGAAGAAACTAGGTACCTTTAGAACTGGAGCCATCCAAAGAAATGATAGAAAGAAGAGCTTCCCTAATTTGAGAAGCCCACCATATAGGAGGGTGGCCATAACAAGTAAGATCACCTTTGTCCAAAGCCCAATTAGCTAAAGCATCAAGCACTCTTGTTTTGATCTCTCGACCACGTGATTGTAATCAGCTTTCAAAAATCCCATCTGGATTAATTGAATTTTCTCAATAATTCTTTTCATTCTCCAATCCACCTTACAATTCTTAGAAGGAGTCTTCAAGAGATTAATCATAATTTGAGAGTCAGACTCAACTAACACATTTTCCCATCCAAACTTGGTAGCCTCCTGAAGGCCTCTAAGGATACCATACCCCTCAAGCAAGGTTATTGGAAAGAATACCCAAATTCTCAGGCAAAAGTAAAAACCAGGGAGCCATCCGAAAGTCTACCAATTCCTCCCACACTGGCTTTTCCAGGGTTCCTTCTAGAGGCTCCATCAAGTATTGACTTTTCCAAAATCCTTAGGAGGAGGTTGCCAATTTCTAGTCCTATCCATCTTACTAATACTCACATTCCCTTTAAGTTGGTTGCCCTTAGAAGGTTTAATATTCAATCTTTGCATCACTTGATCCCATATTTGGTGGGAGTTTTGGGGGTGATTAAGGAGATGATGGACTGATTCAACTAAGTTGGCTATGGTATTTTGCCAAATATAGTGAATATCCTTCCTATCTTGATTAAAAATTTGGTTGTTCCTCTCATTCCAAATATTCCAAAGAAGAATGGTAGAACCCATCCAAACTAACTGCCTAATAAAATGATCAACACCCTCTTGATTAGGCCAATCCCTCCAAAGATGTTCAAAAGTGAAAAAATTGGACCACTATAAGCCAAGTAAAGTTGCCATTCTCCTCCATAGCTTAGAGGCTAAATTACACTCAATAAAAATATGGTTGATATTTTCTACATTCTCTTCACACATTTCACATCTAAAAGGTCCATGAAAACCACACTTCATAAGTTGCTCACCAGTAAGCACCCTACGATGCAATAAAAGCCAATTAAAGAACCTCACCTTAGGCCAAAGCTTTTGAGCCCACAATTGAGAAAATATGTCAAAAGAATGGTTGGGATTATTATGGCATAAGGTCAAATAACCTTGAGCAACTGAATACTCACCCTTAGTAGTGTCATTCCATCCAAACCAATATTTTTCATGGGACCAAGAGAGGGATCTCATATGAAGGATGCCTTGGATATCTTGTCTTTGCCTTTCTAGGATTTGAATAGGCCAGTCCTCAATAGGGATCCAATATCTACCAACCTTTGAATTACCAAGTATGGTACCGACATTAATTAGCCACATTTATCCAATTAGCTCGGTGAAGCTCCTCCATCCAAGGCCTCCAATCGGGAAACTGAGTTATCAAAGGCTTGTGACCATCCCAAGAATCTGTCCAAAAATTTGCATGTTGACCATTATGAATGATCCAAAATAATTTTTTCTTTATCAAATCCTCACCAGTATTAAGAACTGCTAAAATGGGAGAACCTTTGGTAGGAATTTGATAGCGAACAAGGTCTTTAGGACTTTTGTTCTCAGCATATTTAGCAACTAAAGCTTTGTTGTTATTAATTGAATATCGGAATCCTAACCCCCCTTCACTCTTAGGAAGACATAAAGTATCCCATTTCACCAAGGCCCATTTTCTTTTCTCCTTAGTACCACTCCAAAGGAAACGATGACTGATTTGATCCAATTCTTGAAGAACAACCTTTGGGATATTCAAAAAAAAGAAACATAAATAGGAATAGCTTGAAGGACTGATCTTACCAAGGTGATTCTACCCTCAGAAGAAAGCCACTTGTTGGTCCACTTTCCAATTTTCTTCTTGACTTTGTCCAACAACCAATTCCAATCTTTATTTTTCTTCCTTTGAATATTTATGGGAATACCTAAATAAGTTATTGGAAGAGAGGTCTTCTTATATCTTAATTTATCCAAGACCATGGCTTCCTGTCTAGCAGAGCAGTGAAAGAAAATAACTTTAGATTTGTCTTCATTGATCAACTGCCCAGTAGCCTTAGAAAAATAGCTAATGATTTGCTTAAAATTAGAAGCTTCCTTAACTCGTAGCTTTACCTAAAATGGTAGAGTCATCCACAAATTGAAGATGAGAGATAGGTCTAGCTCCATGAGCAATGGTAACTCCCTCAAGGGTTTTGTTTTCCCTCTTTTTGGTTATAGTCCTACCCAAGCATTCAAGCAAGAATGATGAATAAATAAGGGGATAGCGGGTCACCTTGCCTGATACATCTGGAAGCTAGAAAGACTGAGAAGGCCTGCCATTGATAGGAACTAAGTAGGAAATTGAAGAGATACATCCCATAATCCAATCCATCCAATCCTTAGAGAAACCAAATTTCCTCAAAAATTTGATAAGGAAGTGCCAATCCACTCTGTCATAAGCTTTGGATAAGTCTAACCGGATGAACATAGAAGGAGAATTTTGCATATCCATGGAATGGATGGCTTCCTGAGCAAGAACTATCTCATCTACTATCTGACGTCCTTCCACATATCCCCCTTGCTCTGGGGAAATAATCTTATGTAAAAGAGGCTTCAATATTTCTGCCATGATTTTAGTAATAATTTTGAGAAGAACATTACAAAAAGCAATAGGTCTAAAATTTGAGATATGATCAACCTCTTGAGCTTTTGGAACAAGAGTAATATAAGTTTTATTGATAACCTTCAAAATTTCTTTGGATTTCCTAGCTTCTTCCACCACCTCTAATAAATCAACATGAAGGATATCCCAAAACTCTTGGTAGAACTCAATAGGAAAACCATCAGGACCTGGGGTTTTCCCTTTTTGCATTTTAAAAACTACTTGTTGAAGCTCATTGATAGTAATAGGAGCAATAAAAATAGAGTTCTCATCAGAAGTGATAAGAGAAGGGATTGCTTGAAGAACATTTGTTGAGAAGCTGAGTCAAGAGGAGTAGCAGCAAAAATATTGGAAAAGTAATCAACAACAATAGAGTTCATGCCATCCCAAGTATAAACAACATATCCAGAATCTGATTTTAATGAAGAAATAAAGTTGTGAGATATTTGAGCTAGAAGATATTTGTGGAAGATATTTGTGTTTCGATCTCCTTCTTTGAGCCATTGAATTCTAGATTTTTGCTTCCATAATATTTCTTCTCTTTTTTCCCATTCCTCTAACTGAGTTGTGAGTTTAATTTCATCTCGCACTTCTCTTCTCTGTGAGGCCATCTAAACGGATTTTCTTATTCAAATTTTCAATATGAGCAATAACTTCATGTTTTTTTTTATGAACATCCCCAAACTCTTTCCAGTTCCAAGTCTTGATTTTGGATTTAATGTATTGCAGTCTTTTGGCAAAACAAAACATCTTAGTCCCATGCCTAGGTTTACCTTCCTTCCACCATTGTTGCACACGAGGTCTAAAGGAAATCTCTCTAAGCCACATTAATTGAAAATGAAAAGGAGAGAAACTCACATTGGTTTTCCACATTTCCACCATGATTGACCAATGATCCGAACCAGCATTATTAAGAGTCTTCACTTTAGGAATGTGACCATGGATTAAGAAATTTTCAGAGAGAAAAAACCTATCCAATCTCTCCATTATACAAGCTAAGCCTTGCATTCTATTAGACCAAGTCATAAGGCCATTATCTGGTTGGATATCCACAAGATGGAGGTTTGCAATATATTCACTCATGAGGTCAGTACTTTTGTCCAAATTTCTATTTCCCCCCTTTTCTCATCCAGAGAGAGGATGGTATTGAAATCTCCTCCGATCAAGATCCAAGATTTAGGAAAATGAGAGATAATATGAGTAATATCCTTCCATTGTCTTCTTTTTTCCTCCAAAGAAGTCGGGGCATAAACAATAATGCAGAGCATAATCTGGTTGGAATGTCTACTTTGAATAGCTATAGCCAACAAACCCCAACTGCCAACCATATGGTTAATAACTACCTCTTTTGGGTCCCAAAGACAAGCAATGCCACCCAAAGTCCCTTGGGAACTGAGGAAAACCACTTTTCCAACTGGCCAAATTTTACTGGCAATTAAGTCCATATCCTCCATTGACATTTTTGTTTCTTGAAGGAAAACAAGATGTGGATGATTTATCTGAATCATTCTTCTAATTTCATTTTTTTTTTAAAGACTCCCTTTGAGTCCTCTAATATTCCAAGTGATGATCTTCATTAATACCAGGGCTAAAAATGTTGGGAAGGGCATTAATCTTACCTTCCTCTACAAGCTTTTCACCTTCTTTTACCATATGATATTGATTGGTCTTGCGACCTACTTTTTGATTAGAATCCATATTCAATTTTTTTTTCCCTATTTCTTGACTTATTCCAATTGAATCTGAGATGGCTTCTAACCTTGAAGAATGCTCATACATAGCCAAAATTTTACTAGATGGTTCAATGGAGTCTATATTGGGACCTGCATTATTTGAAGTTTTGACATTTGAAATATTGTTTTTCTTGTGTAAATTTTCTCCTTTTTTTTTCTCGTTGAAAACCTTTGATTTGTTGGTTTGTCTCTCGAGTTCTTTCCTTCATATTTAAATTGTGTTTCTAAGATTTCAGTTTCCATTATTTCCTCTTCCTCACTTGGGACATCATTTGTGGAAAGGATTTCAAACATATTAGCAAATGACTTTGATTGATCCTTCATTACTCGTTTTTTTTTAGTGTTCTTCTTCTTAGGTATTTGGAAACCTGTTGAGTTTATATCTTCTTTATTTTGATAAGGAATTTTATTTGGGCAAGCACTGGCCAAATGACCATATTCATGGCAAATTCTACAACGAAAAGGAATGTTCTCATAGTCCACTACTTTCTCCCAAGTGTCTTCCCCAAATTGTAATGTGATCTTTTTAGGTAGGGGTTTGTCAAAATCCAAAACACAAATTCGAGCATAAATAATATGTTCAAAATTTTGAGTACAATCAGCAATCATCATAAAAGTTCCTAAAGAGTTTCCAATTGAAGAAAAAATAGTAGGATTCCAAAATTCAATAGGGAGGCCAAAGAGTCTAACCCACACGGGAGCTATAGAAGGCATCTCTTCTTCGGATTTAAATTTAGTATGCCAGGGCTTCATGAAAAGCCCTGCCCTTCCAAAAAAACAAGGACCCCCTTGAAAAGTTTTCTCTCTATCTTCATTATTAGCAAATAATATAAGGTTGTATTTTATAAAGATTTTATTAGCCATTAAGAAAGCAACACATTATTTTGAAATGTATCAATAGTTTCAATCCTCATAATCTTCAACATTGTGGAGGCCCTTTAGATTCAAGTTAAATACATAAACATATATATTATTTCTAATAGTGATATTGTAACTATTTTGAATGACTAAATAAAGGATACCTATGACTTGATAAGATATATTTTCCAATATTAAGAATAATTTATGATCTCAATATTAGTATGTATCCAATTTGCATGGTTAGACAAACAATAACCTAGAGAATGAGAATAATGGACACTAAAAAATTCCTTAGGATGGAGCTTCTTAAAAATATATATAATTATTTGGATATAGATCCTAATATGTATATAACAATAAGAGGAACATATAAGCTCCTATAATACCCCACTAAAATTTAGATACCAGATATTTATTTTTTATTATTGTAGGAAGTCCTAGAGGTTGGATATCTAGAAACTTGTTAGGTTACTTTGTTTACTTCCAAACTAGATACCAATTTTTTTCATTGGATCTTGTAGAAATTAAGGTGAAAAGTTCATACTATCACTTAGTGTGAATTTAAGAAGATGTTATTAAATTCATTTTTTAAAGGATCTTCATATTTTTATGTCATTATATTACTTCATAATAACTAGACAAGATAAATTGAAGAACATTATACTCACTTCATGATCCTTTTGACCTATACCTAAAATCTAGATCATTTCATGATAGCCATAATATTTTTATGTTGATGTTGGGTGTTGAGGCTAGCAGTTTGACAACGTGGACATGTGACATGCCACGTGAAGTCAAGGATATCCTATGCAATGATAGGAAACCATGTCCTAAGGCAGGTGGGGGAAGGACGGTCAATAACCACCAGGGTTATGCATAGTGGTGAATATTTGCCAATTGGGCTAATATTAGGATTTCCAAAATTGGAAATTTGCGAATATGAGGACCCTCGATGTCAGCCCATTCACCTAAAATTTTTAGGATCAATTTTTTCTTAGGGTCAATTCGCCATAATATATATCCAAACATAGGCATATTTGTACTCCTTGGAAAGCTATTTTCAAGCTTGATCTAATGGTCATGTTTTAATGAAGTTATAAGATGATTTAATAGGTCAAAAGTGGTCCCAAATATGACCTTATATTATAGGGCTTCAAATGCCCCAAATTTTGGTGTGAAGATGCTCAATTTGATTTTCTTATAATTCTCCATGATTCACCTTGATTTTGATTTGTATTCACCATTTTTTTACAATTACATTTTGAGTCCAACCCCTTACGCATAACCCTGATAACCACATGACCCGTGACTATCATTAGTCAATTTTACTAAGAAATCCTAATCATAGGGATGTGTTTCTAGGGATAATGTTCTCAAATATCTTGGAAAGGATAAATGGTGGAAAATGCAATGACATGATTTTGAGGTACGAAAAGGTAAACTTCCCAATTCAAACTACCAATTTCCATTGGGGGCTCTGTGGTGAAAGGAATATGACCATTGTCTACATCATAAGCAATCAGGATGAGGTCATCAACATGTCGATTCCCATGATGGCAATTTCAAATTTTGCTAAGCATGTCAAGAAGATGGATCTACATTGCATCGAGAAGCAGATTATGAGAAAGTGGACAATACCGATCAATAGGGCCACCTGACATAAGGTACAAATGGTGGTTGATGAATGGACCTTCTCCATGCAAAGTACATAGGTCTATGAAAGCACTATAAAATGGGCGATAATGATAATCAATGAGGATCCAAATCATGATGACGAGGAGGTGTTTGGAAAGCTGATGAGGCTGACAGATCACATATGGGGGCAAAAGACATAGGTGGAGGTATATGGATGGTCCTTTCCAATGCATGAAACTCCTCCTTAGGAATGTGTTGATTCATGGACAACCAAGGTGTGACCGAATCACACTAATCGGGTGGAACCTAAGGGTAGCTAGTATAATACTCATGTGGCTAATGAGGAATGGATTCCCAAAGTGGGCACGTCGATTAAGAAATGCCTTCACACCCACCAGCATAATTTTAAATCCTATTCCTTTCCCAGCAAAAACAAGAGAGAAGAACTATGGTGCGCTAGTTAGAGCAAGTTTGAGAGAATTTTGAGGAAGAAGTCTGTGAGCAAAAAGATGACATACGTTGAGCCTTGTATGGTCATCATGGAACCCATAGCTCAAGCCATCCTCACTGAGTGATGATTTACCCAATTTTTTGACCTATTCTTAGGGCAGAGGAGGACATCACCCAAGCGGTGATGGATACGTGGGAATATAGGAAGGTGGAGATCTAGGGAAGAGAGTTCATCATCAACATGAAAATGCTTGCTGCCATGACAGGATAGACAGTGAAAGGTCACTCCATCCACTGCAAGAAACACCATTGGGAAGTGGAATTAAAGGAATTTCATGATAACCCAAATTTTTTTAAGGAAGCTAAGAATGGGATGACCAGAATGGATTTTCCCACCTTGTGGAATGAAGTCATGAAGAATGTGATGGATTTTATTATGGCAGAGAATCACAGTAAGACATTGTTAAGCTTCCACTATGCATTCATTAATTTCTTTCAAGATGTCAACCTGATAAGTATTCCTCAATTCCTAATGAACTCGATGAACTACACCATCAATGCTTACCGCAACAAGAGGGGGTATGCTATGCCAATGAACCAAGTATTGTTCAAAGTGATTTACAAGTGGGTGCTGGCCATGACACCAATAACTAAAACTCCGATTATTGAGGAAATTCTGCCCAGCCACCATGTAAAAATTTTGGGGGCAAGAGCAAGTTCGGGCACAAAAAAACCTTCCTCTATGTCTCCTGCAAAGAAGAGAGTGGGGAAGCCAATTACCAGAGGTAGTATGACCAAGAAAAAACTAAGAATCGAGGAACCCCAAACGAGATCATCCTTGAGACTAAAGAACAAATAAACTCAAGGATGTTCCAAAATGAGCGTCAGCGATATGGAAGATGAGGGACCTACCATCATGGTCCTCAAATGTTTCATCTTGAAATCTCATGCCAGCATCATCCACCAGATGTAGGAGACTTATGACACTCTGACTCAGGTGTTTTTCAATGAGGGGTACATGCCGAAAGTAGAAGCCAAGGATGATGATGAGGAATATGAGGAGGATAAGGAAGAGGAGCTCAAGGAAGACATTGAAGATGAGCCTTGAGGATCCTCAGGTCCTGGGGGTGTCACTTTTGTTTCACATTTTGTATAGAGGAAGTATTCCTCATATGGCTAATGTATTTGTCCATTTTTGTAATGATGATCATAGCGAGTCACCCATCTTGGTTGGTCCTGTCAGGTTTTTGGGTCATGTTTGCTTCACCCGCCCGGTAAGGGTTGTTAGGAATATCAGAAGTAGGAGAGGGCATAATATACTTAGCATAAATAGGATCTGTAGCATCAACATAAGGCTAAATTTTGTAACAAGTTTTGGGTTAACCTGCAAAACCTGGTAATCAATGAAGAAATTTACTTACCAAAAAAATATATATTTTATGTTGTCAAGTAATAAATCTAAAGGGAATTTGACGGCATGATACTCATTCCTTGCAAGATGTCAAAAATTGGTGAAGGCCTCAAAAAAAAAATCTACAGTATCTATGTTCTAACCTAGGTGAGACTTTGATACTTCATATTTCAACCCACATAGTGTTAATCATACTTGAAGAGATTTTTATTTTAAGTTCAAATA